>CM042163.1:21532371-21852371 GCA_023376005.1 Doryteuthis pealeii | reverse complement strand
GCAGCCTAGACGAAGAAATAGAATCATCAGAAGCAAGCGAAGTTAACATGAATCAAGTATGCCCATATCCTCTCTAATCTCTGTCTGTCTGTCTGTCTGTCCCCTGAGTTTCCTCTCTCGATCATATACCCGATGTGGAGTATACAACATATTGATATAAAAAGGCAGCCCGGGAGGATAGCATTCGAAAATCACCAGAAATTTAACTCGCGCTGCAATTACCTCGACGATCAGACTAAGTTAGGTAGGTCTAAAACCGTGTATTCTGTTGCAAGTAGCATTCGGAGACTATCAGGCAAGCTGGTTCTCACACAGTCCAGTGTGGTTCGTCACTATCATGACCTCGGCAAAGCATCTGTATCAGCTATAAATTATGTGACATGTTATTAGAATATTGCAAAACATTTTACTCTCACAAGTGAATTACCAAAAATATTTACGAAATCAACATTCACTTGAAAACTTAAAATAAATTGAAGAACTTTTATTTCATTAGGCAATATTATATATACTAGCAAATATATTCACCCTCCGGGTGCAAGTATTTAAGTTTTAATATGATAAAATATGTTAAATTAGAAAGGCTAATGAAACTGAATAAGAATTCAGATAAAAAGATTTGAAACAGAGGGGGTATAATCAAAAAATAGAACAACTGAATCTTACTCTTCCATCACTCTTGTCTTTCATTGTTATTTTTTCTAATTTAACTATTTAGTTAAATGAGGAAGTAAAGAATAAAATGACAGTTATTTTTTTCTTGTTAATGGATTTCATTGAAGATTCATTGGAGAGATTTTTGCTTATATTCATTAAAATAAAACCAAAGAGTTAGAAATCAATAATACTGAGCACATATTTATTAAATTCGATTTTTTTAATATCAATATGCAAATTAGCATTAGTTCACACTGCAAACCGCTATTTTGTTGTATATATAAACATAATTGCATGTTATTAGTATGTTGATATGGTTACCAGTATTAATAATTTAAAAACAATTTTATTTATAATTGAGGTTAGAAAAAATAAAATCATTGAGAATATGATGTCAATAACTAAGGGAATTGTGACTTGAGTAGTAATATAGTTTCGGTTACAGACAGTATAACACACAATCTCCATTATAATAAGATTTATATAAACTCAGTCAGTGTTTCATAATCACCGATGACTGCTATGTGGGTGGTGGTTATTCGTCGAATGGTGAGGGAAAACCCTAAATTACAACTCTTCTTGGCGTTAGGACCTCATTGCTTTATTCTCTCTGTTTAGTCTCTGAGGCCGTGGGAGAAGGAAGAAATGGATAACGAACACGATGTATTGGCTAGCTTTTTTCTTTCTTTTTTGCAAACTTCGTTGTTCTAGGATTCGTGTGTTCTCATCTCTTTTATTCGTTCCTGAATCTATGGTCACGTGAATGTTTGTCATCTAGCAATCTAGTCACCAACAGAGAAAATAAAACAATTTCCCATATTTGTGAAATATCTATTATTATATTAAAGCTGAGCGAATCAACTTTTTTCTCCTAAAAGATTTTTACTGTTCAGTTTAATTGCACGAAAGTTTTACTAAATTATTCCTTAGTTTTAGGATTGAATTATGTTGAAAAGATTCCATTTTAATTAGTTCTAATTAGTCGTAATTTGCAATTAAGCCAAAAACTGACCCGTCCCTGTCTTAACATACAGTATATCACTCTCCCCTCCCTATGTATCTTTTGATTACCCCCTCATTAAATGTGTTAGTTTATTTAAGTGAGATGGGAGAGTGATTAAGAGAGACACTTTAACTACTCACTTTATTTGTATGTAAAGATTCACACCAGCAGTGAAGATAATAATTAATAAAATTCCATGATCCATTTCAATTTAAATTTGGTCAACTATTTCTTTGAAATCTTACAACAGGTTTCTAATGTTATTGTTTTGTTTTTTTTAATTCTCTAGCCGTATGTTTTCGTTTTTTTTTTGTTTGTTTGTTGTTTTTTTTTTTTCTCTGTTCGTATATTTTTTTAAAACTCCGGTCATATTTTTTTTAATTCTCCGGCCGAATGTTTTTTTTAAGTCTCTGGTCGAATGTTTTTTTAATTCTCTGGCCGTATGTTTTCGTTTTTTTTTTTTTTTTTTTTTTGTTTGTTTTTTTTTTCTCTCTGTTCGTATATTTTTTAAAACTCCCCGGTCATATTTTTTTAATTCTCCGGCCGAATGTTTTTTTTTACTCTCTGGTCGTATTTTTTTTAAAAATTAATTCCCTTTACAATCCCTCTTTTCTTGGCACTGCCGAAGTTGCCGAAAAATCCACGTTTTACAAAACAAATTTAATCCCCAGATTAAAAAGAAATTACAAAAAAATCAGGGAATTGTCCGATTTTAATAACATTTTCAGTGTTGATTTATCAATGAATGAATTTCATAATAAGTCAGTTATTTTATTTCAAAACATTCTTATTTTTACCAGGTCACTTACCTTTGACACCCTAACTTATTTTGGGGTCACAAAATATCGACGGGATTATATATTTTCGATACTAATTACAGTTTAAATAAACAGACAATAGGGCGAAGGTGTGAATAGAAGAAACCAACATTTGTAAGAGATATATCCTAAGAGAAGATAAGTACCGAAATTGGGAAAATAAATTTAAAATGAAAAATAAAAAGATCATTTTTGGAGTACTTTGTTTTACTCTTTTCGATAATTATTTAATTGGCTATTATTTTATAAAAGTATAAATTATACATTGATATTTGCTCTGCTTAAAAAATAAGGGGAGCTAAATTTTCAATAGAATTTTTTCTAAAGAGAAATGTTCGATAGCATATAATAATGTTAGATAATGTATTCTATTTATAATTATTTTAGATATAAAATAAAATATATATATATATATATATATATATATATATATATATATATATATATATATATATATATATATATATATATATGTATGTATGTATGTGTGTATGTACGTATTTCTTTATATGTGTACGAACAATTTAATATATAATGAGTTTTTATTAATCTAAACTGTTAATTGTTTAATATAAATTTAACATCATAATGACTTGATATTTTCTAACGGCTAAATCACAGATTGTTCTTAACAGGAGTCAAATATATTTAAATCTAAAATGGTATTGACTTAATATTGTTCTAGGCACGAATCAAATATATACATTTCACTACATTTTAAGGATTCCTAACGATGTCATTTCAACTCTTGCTTAAACAAAGTTAGTTAAATAACTTTTTTTTTTGCATGTTGAATTCTTAGATTTCTCTTTAGAATTTGCATTTTTATTCTTCCACACTTCGATAAAATAAATTTTATTTTTTATATATATCATAATATATATATATATATATATATATATATATATATATATATATATATATTTATATAAAATAATAAAATTCGAAGGCAATACAATGCGTAAAAAATAAAGACAAAAAGATGTTTTATATGTCTTATCGATTTCAAAGCCAGAGCTTCATCATCAGAGTTTATTTTCAGAAATGACGTGCTTATGTTTTTTTATTTGTGTGGTTATAATTTCTCTTCTTATTTCCTTTTCCTCTCCTTATTTTTCTCTCTTTCTTCTTCTCCTCCTTTATGAATGAAATGGGCGAATAACTGTAATTTCTTATTTCTCTCTTTTTTTTCCTTTTTTAAAAGTTTGTTGAGAACAAGGCTGACATCCGGTAAAATGTTGCAATATGTTGCGACCGTGTGGACATGTCAAAATTTTTTAAGAACAAAAATGAACAAATAAATAAAAACCGTTAATAGAGAAATTTACATACTTAGCTTTTGTTTCGCTTTCACCTTTCCTTTCTTATTCTTTCTCCCTCTCCTTCTTTTTTGTGTTATTTCTCTTCTTTTTCTTTTTTTCTTTTTTATCCCCTTTGTTCTCTAGTATATATTGTTTATATTAGGACCTAATTTAGCTATTAATAAACTTTCTCTAATTCTGAGATTACCAATGTTGTGTATTATAGCCTCTATCTTAACTGAAAAATTGTTGTCCTTATTTTTGCATAATCAAATGCAAAAATAAGGACAACAATAGATTAGAATTAAACACAGAATATATAATTAACTAAATTTACACGTTCCATATATAGGTTTTAGTTCATTTAGTACACATATTTTCACATATATATGTAATTTTCCCTATCATAAATTTTAAACCTACCAACTATCAATAGATTAGAATTAAACTCAGAATACACGGTTAACTAAATTACACGTTTCATATATAGCCTTTTTTTTTTTTTTTTTTAGTATACATATTTCCACATAAATATGTATTTTCCCTATCGCAAATTTTAAACCTACGAACTATCAACTGTTTGCATATTTGAATTATGTAATACATCTATAATAGATATCTATTAAGACATACCATTGATTCTCAACATTTCATGCACTCACAATATGAAAAGAAAAAAAAAATTTTTTAAATTGATATTAAATATATATATAGTGATGGAATGATTAAGAATAAGAAAAAGATAATAAAAATATTTTAAAAATTAATTACGATTAATTTAACAATATTGACATACTTATTAACTCCTTTACATGACATTATTTCTTTAAACCATGACACCATTTCTTTAAACCATAATACCTCCTTAGGATTACGGTCAGTCTAGAACTATTAATAAATATTTAAGGAAAAAAAAAGAATAAATAATAACAGCAAAAGAATAAAAAAAAATAGTTAAATAAAATATATAATTGAAGCAAAACACTATGCCTTTTGTAATTCAAATATTTGATTTATAATATTTAATCTATTTGAAATTTAAAAGGAGAATGGTTTGTTTTATTGTTTTGAATTTTGCATCAATCCTAATATGTAATTATTATATGATATTTTAATATATAATTAATATAATATTTAATCTATTTAAGTTTAAAAGAAAAGAGAAAATACTCATAAAAGATATTTTCTTTAAAAAAAATAAAAAAGAATTATTTATTTTTTCTATCAATACTAATACATAATTTAAGATAATCTTTATTTTACTTATTTACTATAAAAAAAATAATTTAAATTAGAGAACAAAGGGGATAAAAAAGAAAAAAAAGAAAAAGAAGAGAAATAACACCAAAAAAAAAAAAAAAAGGAGAGGGAGAAAGAATAAGAAAGGAAAGGTGAAAGCGAAACAAAAGCTAAGTATGTAAATTTCTCTATTAACGGTTTTTATTTATTTGTTCATTTTTGTTCTTAAAAAAATTTGACATGTCCACACGGTCGCAACATATTGCAACATTTTACCGGATGTCAGCCTTGTTCTCAACAAACTTTTAAAAAAGGAAAAAAAAAGAGAGAAATAAGAAATTACAGTTATTCGCCCATTTCATTCATAAAGGAGGAGAAGAAGAAAGAGAGAAAAAAAAAGGAGTGGAAAAGGAAATAAGAAGAGAAATTATAACCACACAAATAAAAAAACATAAGCACGTCATTTCTGAAAATAAACTCTGATGATGAAGCTCTGGCTTTGAAATCGATAAGACATATAAAACATATTTTTGTCTTTATTTTTTACGCATTGTATTGCCTTCGAATTTTATTATTTTATAACATACTTAACAATGCTTCAAGCAAATTACCAATTACTTATATATATATATATATATATATATATATATATATATATATATATATATAGCAAATGAAGAAAAACTCTAAACTTCCTTCATTACAATAATTTATTTCAACCGTATTAATACGGCATCTTCAGGTAATCACAAGAACATGACTCTTACTGAGAATTTCCCAAAGTAACATTTCTTTTATATCTGTCAATTTAGGGGGTGTCTTATTTTGGAATGGGTGGGGTTAGTTTCTTTGGATGAGGCGGGGAGGTCTATGTTTTGGATGAGGTGTGGCTTAGATGGGGGAAGAATCCTTGGGAAAATAGTTGTAAGAGTGTATATACAAAATGAGCAGAATTTAAAGACTAAAAATAAGAAAAAGAAGAAAAAAAGAAAAATAAAGATAACAAAATAATATAGAAATAAAAGTAAAGAAATAAAAAGAAAAATGATAATAATAATAATAATAATAATAATAATAATAATAATAATAATAATAATAATAATAATAATAATAATAACAATAAAGTAAAGGAATAAAGCATAATAATTAAAATTAATAAAATATAATAAAATAAAGTAAAAAATAAAAAATAAAAATCTAATAAAAGTAAAATTAAAATAAGAAGCAAATAAGGGGTGGGAGGTAGATTGTGAAGGTAAAGTGTTAGAGAATAAACTAAGGATAAAGAGTAAACTTAAGATTAATATATTATATATATATATATATATATATATATAATATATATATATATATATATATATATATATGTATACATATATATATATATATATATATATATATATATATATATGTATTGGAGTTCAGGTGACATTGCGCGGGTGACATGGTCCACCTCAGTCATCTATTAGACCTGGTGACCTCAACAAGACCCGAGATTCGGCGTGCTCAATCAAACATATTGGTAGGATAGAACAGATAAAAGGCCCAAGGCGTCACAAACCATCTAACACCTGCATCCTGAGATTACCACACTTCAGAGAAAAAACACTCGCAGCGATACGCAGGGCCATCCGGAGGGAGGGACTAGACATACAATTAGCCCACTATGGCTTCTCACTCCAAAGATAACTATCAAAGAATAACTATAAGAACAGCACCAATTGCACATTAGCAAACTGCCCTATCCCTGATATACGTATGTGTCATGAAGTGTATGTGGTATACCAGTTAAAATGTTAGCAAATGCAACCAGTTCTATTATAGGTAGCACAACTCGACCGCTGCACATTAGAACAAAGAAGCACTTACACACATGGGCATCTTCCTTTTACAAACACATGTTGAGATGCAAACACACTGAAAGGGACATGATAATAAAAAAAATTATAGCCAGGGACAGGAGATTTAAAGATTAAAGAGGCCTTATTAATATCAAAATAGCACCCAACACTCGATAATAGAGCAGAACTCAATGCAGAATATATAGTGCAGTAAATCAACTGCGAAGCGCAACTCAACACTCAACACATCATAATATATTTTTTTAAATAATAAATCCCTTTTTTTAAGAATAAAGTATAATTTTTTTTTTAAATAATAAAATAATAATATTTTTTTTACAACATTATATTTGAGACTGCACGCATGGACGGACCGGCGATTCACCACGGAAATAGCCAAACCCTGCTGAACGCTTTCAAATTCCAAATTCAATTCAACATTCAGCGTTCATTTATAACGTTCACGGCTGTGCCGTAATATATATATATGTAACATATATGTAACATATATGTAATATATTATATGTAACACGTAACTCCGAAACCTTTGAAGATGGGATTTTATTCCGAAAATTTTGGAAACAGGTAAATCAATCTCATCACCTATTGTTTTTCCATTGCATTGTCAATATCCTTCTAATTTCTATTTTATTTCTTAAACACATACATACAATGCTTCAAGCAAACTATGAAACCCTTGTATATATATATATATATATATATATATATATATATATATATATTATTTATATATTATTTATAACCTAATTAGTTCTCATCAGCAGAGAGAGATCGAACCGAAGAACCCAGCACGCAAAGTCAGAGACTCTACCCCTGGGCCACCAGCATGTCGCACACGTAATACGCCAAATTAACCTGTCAGTGGCATGTTTATCATTGACAGGTTTATTTGGCGTATTACGTGTGTGACGTGGCGGTGGCCCAGGGGTAGAGTCTCTGACTTTGCGTGCTGGGTTCTTCGGTTTGATCTCTGTCGGAGGGATATCGTAGGTATACACTGCTGATGAGACCTAATAAGGTTGAAACAGCTGTACGGTGTTCCACACGTCCCACCCGTTATTCGCCGAGTTTGCTTGTCATGATTATTTTCAATAATTATCGAATTTTATACGATATACGCATTGTAATTGCGTTCAAAAATATAAATAATAATATACTTTACTTAACCATATTTCAAAAGCAAATTATCAAATAATATATATATATATATATATATATATATATATATATATATATATATATATATATAAAGGAAGGAAGAACTCAACACCGTAATTCCATAATAAATTTATTTCGACCAAAATTGGGGCCTATTTTTGGTCGAAATAAATTTATTATGGAATTACGGTGTTGAATTCTTCCTTCCTTTATTGATAAATATTGCTCTGTATATAATCTAAAAAGTTTATTATACATTGAGCTCTCTTCAGTGATTTAAGGATTCGCTGTATTTATACATACTGGATCATTAATATTAATACAGTGGATCTTAGTAATCACATATAGAATCATCCCTTACTACCAAGTTTTGGATAAATCTTATATATATATATATATATATATATATATATATATATATATATATATATATATATATATGAAAAATAGATGGAAATTAATCCGACATTATGAAATTTAACATTATGAAAAAACATAACAAACATCATATGTTTTTTCATAATGTTAAATTTCATACTGTCGGATTAATTTCCATCTATTTTTCATATTTGTCAAATGAAAAAACATTATATTTGGGACTTTTACACCTTGAAGACTTTCATCTATAACTACGGACTTATCAACGCCACAAGTAAATTTTGGAACTAACATCTTTTTTCAAATTACCATGTGGACTTGTATATTTTTTAACAGCTGAAAAATATATACTATACTATTTTGATACCCACTTTACATTTTTATATAAACTTTTACAACAAACTCTTTTGAGTTTTTCTATAAACTATAATGCTTCTGATTTTTTTTAATTAAAAATAAAATGTATTTTATTTTTAAAACAGAACATGCATTTTTGAAAAATTTCAGCGGTTGAACTCAGCGTTCGTTTCTGTAAACAGTCTTTTTTAACGGATATCTTCTCTTCCCATCTATGTCGCTCTTTGATGAAGACCAACTTATCGATTTGGTCGAAACAGTACTGTCAGCAATTACATAACAAACATCATATGTTTTTTCATAATGTTAAATTTCATATACATATATATATATATATATATATATATATATATATATATATATATATATATATATATTTACCTTCGTTCATTCACCTCTTTATTTCAATATCGAATTAGTTAAACTAGATTTTATTATAGGACATTAGATTTGCGTAAAATAATTTTTAAATGGCATTTTCATTAATTTTCTAAAATTCGATTTTATCTTACGGTTTAATGGAAAGTTTAAAAAAAAAAACTAATCTAGAATCGCTTTTTTTACATACATTTTCTTGTTTTTTGTTTGTTTGTGTTTTTTTTCCTTTGTTTCTTTGTTTTTTACTTGTAAGATAAACATAACTAATAAGACGAGTACTTCTGCTTGGACCAAATCGTCTGCTTGAGAACCCATCAATGGAAAATGATGAATTATTACACAAGCCAACAATAAAATTCACCCATGAATGTTTAGAAATGTTTTCAACTAATTTTGTATCGCTGATTTGTAAAAAGTCTGTCATTTTTTTATCCGTCTTGTGTCATTTTTGTGTGGCATTAGATAGATGGATAGATAGATAGATAGAGTTACATATACATTTATTAGTAGAGGTACCATGATCTAAGTAAAATGATTTTCGGAACACCAGAGAAGGAAAGTAACGAAGGAAGAGAGAAGTAAGTGGGAGTAAGAGGAAAATAATTTAGCAAATTCCTCATGAAATAACAAAACTTCGACAATAATTTGTGTGTTTGTTCATTTTGGGATTTTTTTTTTATTACATTTAAAATATTATTCTAAAAAATGTAACCTTAAACTCCTGCGTCTTTTGAAACATTTCTACTTTTCTAAAACCTTTTTTTGTATCTATGAAAAAATTTAAATTCTTTTAATTGTTGGTTGAGTGATAAAAAATGCAACGTTTAATTCATCTTCGTAAAGTCGACGAAGGGGCCTAATGTCGGTATCAGCCAGGCAGAGCGGGAATCTATCCCCTTTTCACTAGCGCTTCACCAAGGAGATGATGTTTGCGTATGTGGCGGAGCGCTACATCTACCATTAGCTCCTCACTTTACCGCACAGATCCCTGTGGTGCTCATACGCTGAATTTGCGAGGGTCGGAAGCGATTCCTAGGCAAGTGCTCTACCGACTGAGAGAGAGAGAGAGGGGGGGGGAGAAAAAAGAGAAAGAAAAAAGAGAGAGAGAGAGAGAGAATGGGGAAGTTAATCTTCAAACTAACAAAAGTGATATAATTAAATGTTAGGCAAAACATTTTTCCCATTTTCTTAAAAGGAAATTTAAAATCAGTAAGAGAGAGAGAGAGAGAGAGAGAGAGAGAGAGAGAGAGAGAGAGAGAGAGAGAGAAAAGGGAGAAAGAGAAAAGGAGAGAGAGAAAAGGACAGAGTGAAAAGGACAGAGAGAGAACAGGAGAGAGAGAAAAGGGGAGAGAGAGAGAGAAAAGGAGAGAGAGAGCGACCAAGTTTTGGATAAATCTCATATATATATATATATATATATATATATATATATATATATAATAGAATGGTTGTCATTTACACCAGATACCACAATACTTGAAATATGTCATCTGCTGAGTATTGAGAGTTTGATCTTTAGATCTCATCTTCGTTGCATCTCTGGCACTGTGCTCTCGTCTGTCTGATACTGGTGTCTAAACTGGGCCAAAATAACCGCTGTCTCGCGTTGGCCATCATCTCATTCATGCCTTGGTGTGCGGAGTACAGTGTTTCTCGTACTTCAGGTTTTAGCTGATTTGGTACCAGGATTCAGTTCCCTTTTATGGGTACCCCCTCGAGGCAATACAGTTGGTCTGCCATCGGCCAGAATTGTCGTATTTTGACGCGAGTTCGTGGCGTGATTTTGGGAATGCCAATGTTCGACATTCCTCATCGGTAGCCGCGGTGGCCACAATTCTGTCCCAGGACTATTAGTTTGGGATCGTGCGTGTACGCTGCAGCTGCAATGACCCACACTTTCATGATCTGGCCGATCTGCTGGATAGCATAGATATATGTTGTTCCGCCGTGCTATGGCAATGTTGGCCATCTGGAGGTGTAGTCAGATGCTGCGTTAAGTTTGCCTAGGACGTGCTTAATCCGGAACATGTACATCAACAATCTTTGCTTGTAAGAAAATAGGCGAGGGTTCTTTATATTTTCATGGACATGATTTGAAATTATTTTAACCAGCGGTTTGTGGTCCACTGTGACCAATAAGTCTGGACATCCGAATAGAAACATCCTGCAGGATTCTAACCTGTATATTACTTCACTTTCTACGGGGTAAATCTTGATCCGGCCAGGATTATTTTCCAGTTGTTATCTCCACAATTTGGTCCCGATCCCGTCGGACATTGGCAGTGCTTTTGGAAGAGAAAGTACCCGATACCATTTTTACTGTAATCAGTGGATAGACATGTCGCCCTGTTCTTCGCAAGTGTTTTTACCCCCACCTCAATCTTTCGAATGATGTGCTTCTTTGATTCTTCAAAGAGATTTTCTAGTGTAGTATCCCAATAAAATTTTCGGTCCTTCGTACGCAATAATTCTCGAAATGGAGCCATAACTTCGGCCTGTGAGAATGCGTACGAGACCTGGTTGACCAACCCGAATCAGGAACATACGCCTGTGGTGTTTGTGGGAGTAGGGAAGTTGAGAATGGCTTCCGTCATTTTATTACTCGACTCTATGCCATCAGCCGTTATTAGGAAGCCGGCGAACTCGACATCATCGCCTGCAAAGGGGTCGGATTAAATAACATTCCATTTCTGCCACATGTAGTGCAGTGTGTGCCAGAAGGCAGACTCCGTGGTTCCAACCCCCAAAAGGTTGTCATCACCCTCACTGTAACCATATTCGATAACGGTCCTATCGGGGTTTTTTTCATGTTGGACTTGGTTTGGCATTTCTCTACCAGTACGAAGCTCGTTATTTTCACGCTGAAGTTCAATTAACTGCAGTACGAGTTGGAGGTAATGTTCATTACCGCTTTGTCCTGAAGTCATTTCTACTAACTTCAAATCAGTGGTGCATAAACGTCCAAAATTCTGGTTGGAAAATCCTTCCTAATCCTCTCTGCAGTGACATATATTGTTGGTCAGAAGAGTCCACTACGCACGAGGGATTCGCTATTCATAGGACCGCCTGAGTTGCCGGTGTTATTCCACCGATGTCCCTCTAAACGGACGTCCTCTATCTCCACACATATGAAATTGTTTGAAAATCTCAGAATTTTAATCCAGAAACGGTTATCAATTTGTTTTATTTAAAGGAAATTAATTAAATATATCGATAGTAACATTTATTGGGAAACTATGACCCCCACTCCACCCTAATAGCTCAGACAAGCTGCATTTTACTTCATTCATTGAGATACGTCAGTAATAGCATTGAGTAATTCCATGTCAAATCATCCAGGCCATGTCACCCAGCACTTTCAATTTTTCTGACATTTTGTACAGGTGTGAACTATGTTAAAGTTAGACAATCCCAAAAATTTGAGCGTCCAATTCCAAGAATTGGCGGAGTTATGTCCATTTTTGGCTCTCAAAATTTGGTTGGTTTCACGAAAACTGGCGAGTTTTGTAATCTATTTTGTCTGTAAAATGAGTTCTAATGCTTCCCCATTCATGAGAATTGTATTAGAGGGTGGCAAGAGAGCCACCAGACAGTATGAGAGGGAAGCAAGAGAGCCAATAGACAGTATTAGAGGGAAGCAAGAGAACCACCACACAGTATTAGAGGGAAGCAAGAGATGCACCAGGTAGTATTAGAGGGAAGCAAGAGAGCCACCAGACAGTATTAGAGGGAAGCAAGAGAGACGCCAGACAGTATTAGAAGGAAGCAAGAGAGCCACCAGACAGTATTAAAGGGTGGAAAGAGAGCCACCAGACAGTATTAAAGGGTGGAGAGCCACCAGACAGTATTAGAGGGCGGCAAGAGAGCCACCAGACAGTATTAAAGGGTGGAAAAGAGAGCCACCAGACAGTATTAAAGGGTGGAAAGAGAGCCACCAGACAGTATTAGAGGGCGGCAAGAGAGCCAACAGACAGTATTAAAGGGTGGAAAGAGAGCCACCAGACAGTATTAAATATATATATAAGGGTGGGCTGAACTTGTCACATTTTACAGTTGAAACATTTTACCACTGGCATCCACGTAGAGCAACTCTGATTAAAGAGCTGTGTCGGCTGCAAGGAGGACTATGTTATAAGATAAACTAAATTTAATCACTTTCCCTGAATCTTGGTCAGTTTATGAACTTTTGACTCGACCATTGAATATATATATATATATATATATATATATATTATATATATATATATATATATATGAGTAGGTAGGTAAAATACACACACACACACACACACACACACACACACACATATATATATATATATATATATATATATATATATATATATATATATATAAGGGTATCGAGGACATGAAGTCAAGGGCGCTGGGTAACTATCAGTTTCTTGCCTATTTGGTTTCAAATCAGGTCTTAGTTTGAAAATCGAAGAGGCAAAAATTTGCGAATATTTTTTTAGAAAGATCTTAAAGCAATTTTCAGAAGAGTTAACAGTCTATAAAAGAAGCGACTAAAAGTGAAGTGGTAATGTATCATATTCATTCGTTGAGATAGACAGGTGGATATATAAATAGATAGACAGATAGATACAAAATAGCAAACATACTTGTAACAGTTAAACATAAATTTACAAAGACCAACAATGAATATTTTTGATAACTGTTTTAATAACGGCTAGAGATATTAATTATTTTATTGGTGAATTATGACTTGCTTACAAAAACCCTGTTTATACCACCATATGAGGTGTTGGAATGTTTATCGGTTCTCTTGCATTAGAATCATAAAACAGCATATAGAAAATCCAACCAAGAATTATGTGTACCACATTTAATGGAAACCCTCACAAAAATATCGCCTCGTGCTACAGACAGAAAATTTCAATGATGAAACTAACATTGCCACATTTAACAATGTGCTATCTTCTCTAGCCAGACCAATTCTTAAACACATTCCCTGGTCATTGATCATTGGGGGAGACATGAAGGACAAGATAGGCTTAAAAAGAAAGCAAATTCTCCCAAAAAGAAAAAAGTGAATTTCTAGCCGAGTTCCTTCTTGAGAACTGACTTGTGTGGCTTGGAACTGCGATGCACACTCATTTGAAGGAGTATCTATCAATCACAATAGTCTCAGCAAAATTACGCCTGAGTCTACGCAGAAATAAAACACTGTCCGCTGGGAGACAAAAGCAGTTAGAAAAAAGACAAATAATATCTATAAATAAAACTATCTATAAATAAAACTATCTATAAATAAAAATATCTATAAATAAAACAAATAATATCTATAAATAAAACTCAACTAAAGTCATTATGTAAATTTCTAAGAAAGCCCTGATAGAACTAAGTAAAACTTACAAGAAAGAACAAATAAAATACATCCAAAAGCAAATAAACAAAATCAGAAATTCTGTAGAAAATAGACAATCACAGTTAGTAAACATCACCACTATGCATGGTAAACCTCTGAAATTAGTAAACCAATTTAGATATCTACAAAAAGGGATTTTAATATACGCATAAGAAAAACATAGACTGTTATCGGTCATGGAAATCTGATTTTACTAATAAGATACAAGGAAAATTCTTCGAAGCCGTAGTTGTATCAGTGCTACTGTAGAGTTGCTTCACTTGGAGAAAGTTCTTTGACAAAAAGATATATGGAAGGATGCTAAGCAGTGATGTAACGAGTTAGATGAAAAAACATGGTGGACATTGGTGGAGAAGCAAAGACGAACTCCTGTGATGTCCTCCTGTGGAAACCTACACAAGGATACTCAGAGTAGGCCGCCCAGCAAAAACCGACATCAATCATTTCTGTTGATTCTGGATGCTGAACAGAAGAATTTCGAGGTGCAATGACAGATACGGACGGTTATATATATATATATATATATATATATATATATATATATATATATATATATATATATATACAGAGAGAGAGAAGAAGAGGGGGAGGGAGAGAGAGATGAATATCCGCGTTCTTAACGTGACGTGATGATGAGTGTAATGAATAATCCAAGACCAAATAACTCTGCCCTACTATTTACTCATAATTCTAGGGAGGGAAGAAGATATGGATTCATGCCTTCCGAAAAAGCATTAACGTGAAATACGCTATTTTGACAGATACAGATTTTTATTTATAAAATTCTCCCGTTTTAAAAACTATAAAACAAATAATTTTTACTTTCCTCATAACACACAAAAATTACGTTAAGTTTCATTAATTTTTTCCGAGTTTTGTTGAATTTTAATTGATGATAGGTTAAACAAACACTCGTGAAATTTTAGCAATTTCCAACTTTTTCGAGGATTATGAGCGTACCATGGTGGTATAGTGGCTAACAAGCTAATCTCGCAGATCCATTAGAACTGAATATCGACTTTGATCGTTGATGGATGACCAATACTTGCAACGTTGTGTTATATACTACTGATGGTGAACGGGTTGGGTAAGTATTTAATAAAGATTTGCTACAAAAATTATTAGATAACGATATTAGACTAAAATTAGACTAAAGTAGTTATAATAAATATTTGCTTTTAGAATCTAGAAATATGAAATTTGAAACGTAGAATTAGGGGTTTCATATTTTAGATGAATTTTATCTATTAAATTACCATAGCTAATTAAACTAGAACATTTTGAAATAAAATAACGATTGCATCATAAAAATTATCTATTGATGAATAAACACTGAAAGATACCTTAAAATCGGATAATTCCCTGATTTTTTTTTTCAATTAGTATTTATCCTATTCAAGATTTGAACTTGTGTTACCGATTGAATTTTCCTTAGAATAACAGTTACATAAATCGTACGTAAAAAATATTTAAAATGTATATATGTGTATGTATGTGTTAAGAATTTTTTAGAAGTGGATTTGCAAAAAATGAGAAAAATTAGAACATAAAAACATCAGATAAGACAGAAAACTTTATTAAACTTTAAAATAATTCCTCTCTGTCAGTGGGACAATATGCCGAATGTATCATCTGCAATGAAAAATTAATCGAAGCCGTAGCCGTGTCAGTGCTACTGTACAGCTGTTCCGCTTGAAGTCAAAGCGCTTTGAGAAAAGCTACATGGAAGCTCTGCAATGATGCTACGAATAAAACCAAAAGACATGGTGGAAACTGCTGGAGAATCAAAGACGAACTCATATGACGTCCTCCTGTGGACACCTACACATGGACACACCAGAGTAGCCGGTACAGCAAAACCCTACATTAATCAGCTCTGTTGAGTCTGGATGCTGAGCAGAGGGAATTCCAGGAGCAATGACCGATAAGGACGAATATATATATTTTTTAGCAAAATTGACCGAAAAAATTATTTAAAACGTGTTAGATATAAATTACATGTGTAATATTATTTTTGTATTTTTTTTCAATTGGGCGGGGTGTCATTTTTATTTTGCAAAATACGGAATTTACGTAATCTTAAACTCTGTTTATGGTTATGTTGACGATATATTTTAGCAAAAGTGACCAAAAAATAGTTTAAAATGTATTAAAAATAAATTACCTAGGTAATATTATTTTTCTTTCTTTTTACTGATGTTAATACGTTTCGATTTTTAGTTTGGATTTAAATAATTGATTTAATTAATTTTAATTTGTTTTTAAAATGAAAACAAGTGAATATTTTGGCAGACCCTAGACTAATAACCTTGGGAAAGGTATTAACTCAATCATCCCCCAGATATGGGTTAAATAGTTCTACTACAAGAACTACTTCATTATATAACCCACGAAAATTGATATGCCATTAAATATGCCTCGGTATGACACTGAACGGAGTGGTAGCACCTGTTATGGTTCCATCTCTGGGTGAAATAGATATGTTCAAAGATTATTTCTACCTGATAGGGAATACCTGATATTATATAACTGAGTGCAAAGTACACAAAAAACATTAACGTAAATGTATGCAATTCCCTAACCTCTAGAAATAAAATAACTCCCGACTAATGCAAATGCCGTAAAAATCAATCATAATAATAAAAATAAAAAGATAATCCTCTTTAAATCGAGATAAAATTATTTTTAGATGTTATAAAAATATAAAGAAATTAAAAATGAGAAAATAAAATAGTCTTACTTGTTTGGCCGAAAACATTTTTTGGATGTTCCAAAAAAGCCAAGAATTGCAACCAAAAACAATTTTAAAGAGGATTTATCTTTTTATTTTATTATTATTGATTGATTTTACGGCATTTGCATTAGTCGGGAGTTATTTATTTCTAGAGGTTAGGGAATTTGCATACATTTACGTTAATGTTTTTTGTGTACTTTGCACTCAGTTATATAATATCAGGTATTCCCTATCAGGTAGAAATAATCTTTGAACATATCTATTTCACCCAGAGATGGAACCATAACAGTGCTACCACTCGTTCAGTGTCATACCGAGGCATTATTAATGGCATATTCAATTTCGTGGGTTATATAATGAAGTAGTTCTTGTAGTAGAACTATTTAACCCATATCTGGGGGAATGATTTGAGTTAATACCTTTCCCAAGTTATTAGTCTAGGGGTTCTGCCAAAATATTCACTTTGTTTCATTTTAAAAACAAATTTAAAATTAATTAAATCAATTATTTAAATCCAAACTAAAAATCGAAACGTATTAACATCAGTAAAAAGAAAGAAAATAATATTACCTAGGTAATATTTATTTTAAACATTTTAAACTATTTTTGGTCACTTTTTGCTAAATATATTCGTCAACATAACCATAAAACAGAGTTTAAGATTACGTAAATTCCGTATTTTGCAAAATAAAATGACACCCCGCCCAATTGAAAAAAATACAAAAAAAATATTACACATGTAATTTATAATCTAACCGTTTTAATAATTTTCGGGTCAATTTTGCTTAAAAAATATATATATGTCGTCCTTATCGGTCATTGCTCCTGGAATTCCCTCTGCTCAGCATCCACAGACTCAACAGAGCTGATTAATGTAGGGTTTTGCTGTACCGGCTACTCTGGTGGTGTCCATGTGTAGGTGTCCACAAGAGAGGACGTCATATGAGTTCGCTTTGATTCTCCAGCAGTTTCCACCATGTCTTTTGGTTTTATTCGTAGCATCATTGCAGAGCTTCATGTAGCTTTTCTCAAAGCGCTTTGACTCACAAGCGGAACAGCTGTTACAGTAGCACTGACACGGCTACCGGCTTCGATTAATTTTTCATTGCAGATGATACATTCGGGCATATTGTCCCACTGACAGAGAGAATTATTTAAAGTTTTATAAAGGTTTTCTGTCTTTAATCTGCATGTTTTTATGTTCTAATTTTTCTCATTTTTTGCAAAATCCATTCTAAAAAAATTCTTAACACATACATACACATATATACATTTTAAAATATTTTTTACGCTTACGATTTATTGTAACTGTTATTTCTAGGAAATTCAATCGGTAACACAAGTTCAAATCATTGAATAGGATAAATACTAATTTGAAAAAAAAAATCAGGGAATATCCGATTTTAAGGTATCTTTCAGTGTTATTTCATTCAATAGAAATTTTTATGATGCATCGTTATTTTTATTTCAAAATGCTTTCTAGGTTTAAATAGCTATGGTATTTAATAGATAAAAATTCATCTAAAATATTGAAACCCCTAATTCTACGTTTTCAATTTCATCATTTCTGATTCTAAAAGCAAATATTTATTATAACTACTTTAGTCTATTTTAGTCTAATATCGTTATCTAATAATTTTTGTAGCAAATCTTTATTAAAATACCTTACCCAACCCGTTCACCATCAGTAGTATATAAAACACAACGTTGCAAGTATTGGGTCATTCCATCAACGATCAAAGGTCGATATTCAGTTCTAATGGATCTGCGAGCATAACGGCTTGTTAGCCACTATACCACCATGTGGTATACGCTCATCTAATCTCGAAAAAGTTGGGAAATTAGCTAAAATCACGCAGTGTTTGTTTAACCTTATCATCAATTAAAATTCAACAAAAACTTCGGAAAAAATTAATGAAATTAACGTAATTTTTGTGTGTTATGAGGAAAGTTAAAAAATTATTTGTTTTTATAGTTTTTAAAACGGAGAATTTTATAAATAAAAAATCTATTCACTTGTATCTGTCAAAATGCGTATTTACGTTAATGCTTTTTCGGAAGGCCTGAATCCATATCTTCTTCCCTCCCTAGAATTATGAGTAATAGATAGGGCAGAGTTATTTGGTCTGGTATTATTCATTACACTCATCATCACGTCACGTTAAGAACGCGGATATTCATCTCTCTCTCCTCCCCCTCTTCTTCTCTCTCTCTGTATAATATATATATTATATATATATATATATATATATTATATATATATTATATATATTATAACCGTCCGTATCTGTCATTGCAACCTCGAAATTCTTCTGTTCAGCATCCAGAATCAACAGAAATGATTTGATGTCGAGTTTTTGCTGGCGGCCTACTCTGGAAGTATCCTTGTGTAGGTTCCACAGGAGACATCACAGTCGAGGTTGTTCTTTGCTTCTCACCAATGCTCCACCCATGTTTTTTCATCTAACTCGTACATCACCTGTCTTAGCATTCCTTCCATATATCTTTGTCAAAGACTTTCTCCAATGAAGCCAAACTCTACAGTAGCACTGATACAAACTTTACGGCTTCGAAGAATTTTCCTTTGTATCTTATAGATTAAAATCAGTATTTCCATGGACCGATTACAGTCTATGTTTTTCTTATGCGTATATAAAATTCCCTTTTGTAGATATCTAAATTGGTTTACTATTCAGAGGTTACATGCATAGTGTGATGTTTACTAACTGTGATTGTCTATTTCTACAGAATTTCTGATTTTGCTTTATTTGCTTTTGGCATGTATTTTATTTGTTCTTTCTTGTAAGTTTTACTTAGTTCTATCAGGGCTTTCTTAGAAATTTACATAATGACTTTAGTTGAGTTTTATTTATAGATATTATTTGTTTTATTTATAGATATTTTATTTATAGATAGTTTTATTTATAGATAGTTTTATTTATAGATATTATTTGTTCTTTTTTCTAACTGCTTTTGTCTCCCAGCGGACAGTGTTTTATTTCTGGTAGATCAAGGCGTAATTTTGCTTAGAGTACTATTGTGATTGATAGAATACTCCTTCAAATGAGTGTGCTCGCAGTTCCAAGCCACCAAGTCAGTTCTCAGAAGGACTCCGGCTAGAAAATTCACGTTTTTCTTTTGGGAGAATTGCTTTCTTCTTGTTTGCCTATCTTGTCCTTCATGTTCCCCAATGATCATGACGACAGGGAATGTGTTTAAGAATTGGTCTGGCTAGAGAAGAAGCACATTGTTAAATGTGGCAATGTTAGTTTCATCATTCGAATTTTTCTGTCTGTAGCACGAGGCGATATTTTTGTGAGGGTTTCCATTCAATGTGGATACACATAATTCTGGTTGGATTTTCTATATTGGCTGTTTTAATGAGTTCTAAATGCAGAGAACCGATTAAAACATTCCACACCTCATATGGTGGTATACAAGGGTTTTTGTAAGCAAGTCATAATTCACAATAATAATTTAATATCTCTAGCCGTTATTAAAACAGTTATCAACAATATTCATTGTTGGTCTTTGTAAATTTATGTTTAAACTGTTACAAGTATGTTTGCTATTTTGTATCTATTGTCTTATCTATTTATATATGCCACTGTCTATTCAAGAATGAATATGAATACATTACCATGTCATTTTAGTCCGCTTCTTTTATAGACTGTTTTTAACTCTTCTGAAATTGCTTTAAGATTTTCTAAAATATCGCAAATTTTTGCCTCTTTTCGATTTTCAAATAAGACCTGATTTGAAACAATAGGCAAGAAACTGAATAGTATACCCAGCGCCCTTGACTTCATGTCCTCGATACCCTTATATATTAATATATATATATATATATATATATATATATATATATATATGTGTGTGTTGTGTGTGTGTGTGTGTGTTGTGTGTATTTTAACCTACCCTATCAATATTATATATTATATATTATATATATATATATTATAATATATTATTCAATGGTCGAGTCAAAAGTTCAATAACTGGACCAAGCTTCAAGGGAAAGTGATTAAATTTAGTCGTTTATCTTATAACATAGTCTCCTTGCAGCCGACACAGCTTCTTAATGCAGAGTTGCTCTTCGTGGATGCCAGTGGTCACCAATGTTTTCAACTGTAAAATGTGACAAGTATCTAAGCCACCTTATATTACATATAATTTATTACTGTCTGGTGGCTTCTTTCCACCCTTTAATAACTGGTTGTTGGTCTCTTGCCGCCCCTCCTAATACTGTCTGGTGGCTCTTCCTCTTCCAGACCCTTTTAATATGTCTGCTCGGTCTTTTTCACCTTTTAATACTGTCTGGTGTCTCTTGCCGCCCTCATAATCACTGTCTGGTGGGCATCTCTTTTCCACCCTTTTAATACTACGGTTGGTGAGCTCCTTTTTCATACCCATAATATATCATAACCACACAGTCTGGTGGCTTTCTTGCTTCTTCTAATACTGATATAGAGAGAGATATATATATGATTACTCTAATACATAGTCTGGTGTCTCTTGCTTCCTTAATACTACTGGTGCTCTTTGCTTCACAAACTCTAATACTGTGTGAGATAGGTATATATTGCTTTATACATCATAGATTTTGCCTCTATTACGACTTACCCTGCTCATACTGTTGGTGGCTTCTCTTGCCACTCGTAATACATTCTCATGAATGGGGAAAGACATTAAGATATATATTAGACAAATGAATATTGAGATATAATCGTGAAAACAACCAAATTTTGAGAGCCAAAAAAATGGACATAACTCGCCAATTCTTGGAATTGGACGCTCAAATTTTTGGGATTGTCTAACTTTAACATGTTCACACCTGTACAAAATGTCAGAAAATGAAAGTGCTGGGTGACATGGCCTGGATGATTTGACATGGAATTACTCAATGCTATTACTGACGTATCTCCCAATTAGATGAAGTAAAATGCAGATTGTCTGAGCTATTAGGGTGGAGTGGGGGTCTCCGTTTCCCAACTAAATGTTAACTATCGATATATTTAATTAATTTCCTTTAATAAACAATTGATAACCGTTTCTGGATTAAAATTCTGAGATTTTTCAACAATTTCATATGTGTGGAGATAGAGGACGTCCGTTTAGAGGAACATCGGTGGAAATAACACCGGCAACTCAGGCGTCCTATGAATAGCGAATAATAAGTAGCGTAGTGGACTCTTCTGACCAACAATATATGTCACTGGCAGAGAGGATTAGGAAGGATTTCCAACAGAATTTTGGACGTTTATACGAAGGACTGATTGAAGTTAGTAGAAATGACTTCAGGACAAAGCCGGTAATGAACATTACCTCCAACTCGTACTGCAGTTAATTGAACTTCAGCGGTGAAAATAACGAGCTTCGTACTGGTAAGAGAAATGCCAAACCATGTTCCAACATGAAAAAAACCCCGATAGGACCGTTATCGAATATGGTTACAGTGAGGGTGATGACAACCTTTTGGGGTTGGAACCACGGAGATCTGCCTTCTAGACACACTGCACTACATGTGGCAGAAATGGAATGTTATTTAATCGACCCCTTTGCAGGCGATGATGTCGAGTTCGCCGGCTTCCTAATAACGGCTGATGCATAGAGTCGAGTAATAAAGACCACAAGCCATACTCAAATTCCCTACTCCCACAAACACCACAGGCGTATGTTCCATGATTCGGGATATAGTCAACCAGGTCTCGTACGCATTCTCACAGGCGAAGTTATGGCTCCATTTGAGAATTATTGCGTACGAAGGACCGAAAATTTTATTGGAGATACTAACTAGAAAATCTCTTTAGGTCAAAGAAGCACATCATTCGAAAGATTGAGGTGGGGGTAAAAAACACTTGCGAGAACAGGGCGACATGGTCTATCACTGATTACAGTAAAAATGGTATCGGGTATTTCTCTTCCAAAAGCACTGCCAATGTCCGACGGGATCGGACCAAATTGTGGAGATAACAACTGGAAAATAATCCTGGCCGGATCAAGATTTACCCCGTAGAAAGTGAAGTAATAATCGGTTAGAATCCTGCAGGATGTTTCTATTCGGATGTCCAGACTTATTGGGTCACAGTGGACCACAAACCGCTGGTTAAAATAATTTCAAATCAATGTCCATGAAAATATAAAGAACCCTCGCCTATTTTCTTACAAGCAAAGATTGTTGATGTACATGTTCCGGATTAAGCCTCCTAAGCAAAACTTAACGCAGCATCTGACTACACCTCCAGATGGCCAACATTGCCATAAGCACGGCGGAACAACATATATCTATGCTATCCAGCAGATCGGCCAGATCATGAAAGTGTGGGTCATTGTTCAGCTGCAGCGTACACGCACGATCCCAAAACTAATAGTCCTGGGACAGAATTGTGGCCACCGCGGCTACCGATGAGGAATGTCGAACATTGGCATTCCCAAAATCACGCCACGAACTCGCGTCAAAATACGACAATTCTGGCCGATGGCAGACCAACTGTATTGCCTCGAGGGGGTACCCATAAGGGGAACTGAATCCTGGTACAAATCAGCTAAAACCTGAAGTACGAGAAACCACTGTACTCCGCAACCAAGGCTGAATGAGATGGATGGCCAACGCGAGACAGCGGTTATTTTTGGCCCAGTTTAGACACCAGTATCAGACAGACGAGAGCACAGTGCCAGAGATGCAAACGAAGATGAGATCTAAGATCAAACTCTCAATACTCAGCAGATGACATATTTCAAGTATTGTGGTATCTGGTGTAAATGACAACCATTCTATTATATATTATATATATATATATATATATATATATAATATGAGATTTATCCAAAACTTGGTCGCTCTCTCTCTCCTTTTCTCTCTCTCTCCCCTTTTCTCTCTTCCTGTTCTCTCTCTGTCCTTTTCACTCTGTCCTTTTCTCTCTCTCCTTTCTCTTTCTCCCCTTTTCTCTCTCTCTCTCTCTCTCTCTCTCTCTCTCTCTCTCTCTCTCTCTCTCTCTCTTACTGATTTAAATTTCCTTTTAAGAAAATGGGAAAATGTTTTTGCCTAACATTTAATTATATCACTTTTGTTAGTTGAAGATTAACTTCCCATTCTCTCTCTCTCTCTCTCTTTTTTTTTCTCTTTTTTCTCGCCCCCTCTCTCTCTCTCTCAGTCGGTAGAGCACTTGCTAGGAATCGCTTCGACCCTCGCAAATTCAGCGTATGAGCACCACAGGGATCTGTGCGGTAAAGTGAGGAGCTAATGGTAGATGTAGCGCTCCGCCACATACGCAAACATCATCTATCCTTGGTGAAAGCGCTAGTGAAAAGGGGATAGATTCCCGCTCTGCCTGGCTGATACGCGACATTAGGCCCCTTCGTCGACTTTACGAAGATGAATTAAACGTTGCATTTTTTTCACTCAACAACAATTAAAAGAATTTTAAATTTTTTCATAGATACAAAAAAGGTTTTAGAAAAGTAGAAATGTTTCAAAAGACGCAGGAGTTTAAGGTTTCATTTTTTAGAATAATATTTTAAATGTAATAAAAAAAATCCAAAATGAACAAACACACAAATTATTGTCGAGTTTTGTTATTTCATGAGGAATTGCTAAATTATTTTCCTCTTACTTCCCACTTACTTCTCTCTTCCTTCGTTCTTTCCTTTCTGGTGTTTCCGAAAATCATTTTAACTTAGATCATGGTACCTCTACTAATAAATGTATATGTAACTCTATCTATCTATCTATCCATCTATCTAATGCCACACAAAAATGACACAAGACGGATAAAAAATGACAGACTTTTTACAAATCAGCGATAAAAATTAGTTGAAACATTTCTAAAATTCATGGGTGAATTTTATTGTTGGCTTGTGTAATAATTCATCATTTTTCCATTGATGGGTTCTCAAGCAGACGATTTGGTCCAAGCAGAAGTACTCGTCTTATTAGTTATGTTTATCTTACAAGTAAAAAACAAAGAAAAAAGGAAAAAAAAACAAACAACAAAAAACAAGAAAAATGTATGTAAAAAAGCGATTCTAGATTAGTTTTTTTTTTTAAACTTTCCATTAAACCGTAAGATAAAACGAATTTTAGAAAATTAATGAAAATGCATTTAAAAATTATTTTACGAAATCTAATGTCCTATAATAAATCTAGTTTTAACTAATTCGATATTGAAATAAAGAGGTGAATGAACGAAGGTAATATATATATATATACATATATATATATATATATATATATATATATATTTAATATATATTTGATTAACATTATGAAAAAACATATGATGTTTGTTATGTAATTGCTGACAGTACTGTTTCGACCAAATGAATAAGTTGGTCTTCATCAAAGAGCGACATAGATGGAAGAGAAGATATCCGTTAAAAAAGACTGTTTACAGAAACGAACGCTGAGTTTCAACCGCTGAAATTTTTCAAAAAATGCATGTTTGTTTTAAAATAAATACATTTTATTTTTAATTAAAAAAAATCAGAAGCATTATAGTTTATAGAAAAACTCAAAGAGTTTGTGTAAAGTTTATATAAAAATGTAAAGTGGGTTATCAAAATAGTATATATATATTTTTCAGCTGTTTAAAAAATATACAAGTCCACATGGTAATTTGAAAAAAGATGTTAGTTCCAAATTTACTTGTGGCGTGATAAGTCCGTAGTTTAGATGAAAGTCTTCAAGGTGTAAAAGTCCAAATATAATGTTTTTTATTTGACAATATGAAAAATAGATGGAAATTAATCGACAGTTATAATATTAACATTATGAAAAACATATGATGTTTGTTATGTTTTTTCATAATGTTAAATTTCATATGTCGGATTAATTTCCATCTATTTTTCATATATTATATATATATATATAATATATATATATATTTATATTATATATATATAAGATTTTCCAAAACTTGGTAGTAAGGGATGTCTATAATGTGATTACTAGATCCACTGTATTAATATTAATGATCCAGTATGTATAAATACAGCGAATCCTTAAATCACTGAAGAGAGCTCAATGTATAATAAACTTTTTAGATTATATACAGAGCAATATTTATCATAAAGGAAGGAAGAATTCAACACCGTAATTCCATAATAATTTATTTCGACCAAAAATAGCCCCAATTTTGGTCGAATAATTTATTATGGAATTACGGTGTTGGTTCTTCCTTCCTTTATATATATATATATATATATAATATATATATATTATATAATATATATATATTATTTGATAATTTGCTTTTGAAATATGGTTAAGTAAAGTATATTTATTATTTATATTTTTGAAACGCAATTACAATGCGTATATCGTATAAAATTCGATAATTTTGAAAATAATCATGACAAGCAAACTCGGCGAATAAGGGTGGGACGTGTGGAACACCGTACAGCTGTTTCAACTTATTAGGTTCTCATCAGCAGTGTAATACCTACGATATCCCTCCGACAGAGATCAAACCGAAGACCCAGCACACGCAAAGTCAAGAGACTCTACCCTGGGCCACCGCACGTCACACACGTAATACGCCAATAAACTGTCAATGATAAACATGCCACTGACAGGTTTAATTTGGCGTATTACGTGTGCGACATGCTGGTGGCCCAGGGTAGAGTCTCTGACTTTGCGTGCTGGGTTCTTCGGTTCGATTCTCTCTCTGCTGATGAGTAATTAGGTTATAAATATATTATAATATATATATATATATATTATAATATTATATATATATATATATATATACAAGGGTTTCATAGTTTGCTGAAGCATTGTATGTTGTGTTTAAGAAATAAAATAGAATTAGAAGGATATTGACAATGCAATGGAAAAACAATAGGTGATTGAGATTGATTTACCTGTTTCCAAATTTTCGGAATAAATCCCATCTTCAAAGGTTTCGGAGTTACGTGTTACATATAATATATTACATATATGTTACATATATGTTACATATATATATATTACGGCACAGCCGTGAACGTTATAAATGACGCTGAATGTTGAATTGAATTTGGAATTTGAAAGCGTTCAGCAGGGTTTGGCTATTTCCGTGTGAATCGCCGTCCGTCCATGCGTGCAGTCTCAAATATAATGTTGTAAAAAATATTTATTATTTTATTATTTAAAAAAAAATTATCTTTATTCTTAAAAAAAGGGATTTATTATTTAAAAATATATTAATGATGTGTGAGTGTTGAGTTGCGCTTCGCAGTTGATTTACTGCACTATATATTCTGCATTGAGTTCTGCTCTATTATCGAGTTTGGGTGCTATTTTGATTTAATAAGGCCTCTTTAATCTTTAAATCTCCTGTCCTGGCTATAATTTTTTTTTATTATCATGTCCCTTTCAGTGTGTTTGCATCTCAACATGTGTTTGTAAAAGGAAGATGCCATGTGTGTAAGTGCTTCTTTGTTCTAATGTGCAGCGGTCGGTTGTTGCTACCTATATAGAACTGGTTGCATTGCTAACATTTTACTGGTATATCACATACACTTCATGAACATAGTGTATCAGGGATAGGGCAGTTTGCTAATGTGCAATTGGTGCTGTTCTTATAGTTATTCTTTGATAGTTATCTTTGGTGAGAAGCCATAGTGGGCTAATTGTATGTCTAGTCCTTCCCTCCGGATGGCCCTGCGTATCGCTGCGAGTGTTTTTTCTCTGAAGTGTGGTAATCTCAGATGCAGGTGTTAGATGGTTTGTGACGCCTTGGGCTTTTTATCTGTTCTATCCTACAATATGTTTGATTGAGCACGCCGAATCTCGGGTCTGTTGAGGTCACCAGGTCTAATAGATGACTGAGGTGGACCATGGTCACCCGCGCAATGTCCTGACTCCAATTATATATATATTATATATATATATATATTAATTTATGTATACATACATATATATATATATATATATATATATTATATATATTATATATTATATATATAATATATTCAATCTTAAGTTTATCTTTAATACTTTAGTTTATTCTCTAACACTTTACTTAACAATCTATCCCACCTTATTTGCTTCTATTTTAATTTTACTTTTTTAGATTTTTATTTTTTATTTTTTACTTTATTTTATTATATTTTAATTAATTTTAATTATTATGCTTTATTCTTTTACTTTATTGTTATTAATTATTATTAATTATTATTATTATTATTTATTATTATTATTTTATTATTATTATTTTATTATTTCATTTTTCTTTTTATTTTCTTTACTTTTATTTCTCATATTATTTTGTTATCTTTATTTTATATTTTTTTCTTCTTTTTTCTTGTTTTTGTTCTTTAAATTCTGCTCATTTGTATATCACTCTTACAAATTTTTCCAAGGATTCTCCCATCTACACACTCATCAAACATAGACTCACCCGCTCATCCAAGAAACTAACCCACCATTCAATAGACACTTCCTAATTGACAGATATTAAAAGAATGTTTCTTTGGGAATTTCAGTAAGAGTCATGTTCTTTGTGATTAATGGATGCCGTATTAATACGGTGATATTATTGTAATGAAGGAAGTTTAGAGTTTTTCTTCATTTGGCTATATATATATATATATATATATCTATATATATATATATATATATTATATACAAAGTATTGTTATTTGCTTGAAGCATTGTTAGTTATGTTATAAACATAAATTCGAAGGCAATTAACAATGCGTAAAATAAAGACAATATGTTTTTATATGTTTATCGATTTCAAAGCCAGAGCTTCATCATCAGAGTTTATTTAGAAAATGAACGTGATTATGTTTTTTTTATTTGTGTGTTATAATTTCTCTTCTTATTTCGCTTTTCTTCCACTTTTTTTTTTCTTCTTTTTCTTCTTCTCTTCCTTATGATGAAATGGGCGTAATGTAATTTTCTATTTTTCTTTTTTTTTCCTTTTTTTAAAGTTTTGTTGAGAACAGGCTGACTCGGTAAATGTTGCAATATGTTGCGCCTGTGGGAATGTATAATTTTTTTAATGAAAAATGAACAAATATAAAACCGTTATAGAGAAATTTACATCTTAGCTTTGGTTTTGTTTCACTTTTCTTTCTTATTTTTCTCTCTTTTTTTTTTTTTTTTGGTGTTTTTTTTCTTTTTCTTTTTTTTTTCTTTTTTATTCCCCTTTGTTCTCTATTAAATTATTCTTTTTTTATAGTATAGTAATAAGATTATCTTTTAATATGTATTATATTGATGAAAAAATAAATAATTCTTTTTTATTTTTTTAAAGAAAATATTTTTGAGTACTTTTTTCTCTTTTTCTTTTAGAACTTAATAGATTAATATATATTAATTATATATTATATCATAATATATTACATATTAGGATTGATGAAAATTCAAAACAATAAAAAACATTCTCTCTTCTTAAATTTTCCATAGATTAAATATTTTAAATAAATAATTTGAATTACAAAGGCATAGTGTTTGCTTCAATTATATATTTTTATTTAACTATTTTTTTTTATTCTTTGCTGTTATTATTTATTCTTTTTTTTTTCCTTAAATATTTATTAATGTTTGATGACCGTATCCTAGGAGGTATTATGGTTTTAAGAATGGGTGTTCATGGTTTAAGAATATGTCATGTAAAGGAGTTAATAGTATGTCAAATTATTGGTTTATTTAATCGTATTAATTTAAATATTTTTTTTATCTTTTTTTATTCTTAATCATTCCATCACTATATATCTATTTAATTTATAATTTAAAAATTTTTTTTTTTTCTTTTTTATTGTGAGTGCATGAATGTTGAGAATCAATGGTATGTCTTAATAGATATCTATTATAGATGTATTACATAATTCATACTGCAAACATTGATAGTTGTAGTTTAATTGCGATAAGGGAAAATCTATTTATGTGGAATTGTTACTAAAAAAAAAAAAAAAAAGGCTATATATGAAACGTGTAATTTAGTTAACTGTATTCTGAGTTTAATTTCTATCTTTGATAGTTTGGTAGGTTAAAATTTTGATAGGGAATTACATATATATGTGGGGTTTGGGAAAAATTATGGGTGGGGGGTTAACTTTAAAATTTGAAAATTAAACCTTATAAATATGGGAAGTGTAAATTTGTTATTATATATTCTGTGTTTATTCCTAATTATTGTTGTCTTATTTTTGATTGATTATGAAAAATAAGGAACAATTTTTCAGTTAAGATGAGAGGCTATAATACACAACATTGGTAATTCAGAATTCAGAGAAAGTTTATTATAGTAATTTAGGTCTAATATAAAATATATCTAGAGAACAAAGGGGATAAAAAGAAAAAAAGAAAAGAAGAGAAATACACAAAAAGAAGAGAGGGAGAAGAATAGAAAGGAAAGGTGAAGGACAGCTAAGTATGTAAATTTCTCTATTACAGGTTTTTTTTTTTTTGTTCATTTTTGTTCTTAAAAATTTTGAACATGTCACACGGTCGCAACAATTGCAACATTTTACTCCAGATGTCAGCTTGTTCTCACAACTTTTAAAAAAGGAAAAAAAGAGAGAAATAAGAAATTACAGTTATTCGCCATTTATTCATAAGGAGGAGAAGAAGAAAGAGAGACAATAGGAGAGGAAAGGAATAAAGAGAGAAATTATAACACATCAAATAAAAAACTAAGCACGTCAATTTCTGAAAATAAACTCTGATGATGAAGCTCTGGGTTTGAAATCGATAAGACATATAACATCTTATTTGTCTTTATTTTTTACGCTTGTTTGCTTCGATTTTATTTATTTTTATATATATATATATTATATATATATATATATATATTATTATTATTATATTTTGATATATATAAATAAATTTATTTTTATCGAGTGTGGAAGAATAAAATGCAAATTTAAAGAGAAATTAAGATTCAAAGAAAAAAAAAGTTATTTATATAACTTTGTTAAGCAGAGTTGAAATGACATGTTAGGAATTTAAAATAGTAGTTGAATGTATTATTTGATTCCGTGCCTAGAACAATATTTAAGTATAGCATTTTAGATTTAAATATATTTGACTCCTGTTTAAGAACAATCTGTGATTTGCGTTACGAAAATATAGTCTTATGATGTTATTTATATTTAAACATTAAGTTTGATTATAAATCATTATATTTAATTGGTCGTGCACTATAAAGATAAGTCATACACACTACAATACATATATATAATATTTTTATATTATATATTATATATATATTATATATATTATATATATATATATAATTATAATTTTATTTTATATCTAAAATTTATAATGACATTTCTAACTTATTATATGCTATCGAAATTTCTCTTTAGAAAAATTTATTGAAAATTTTTAGCTCCCTTTTTTTTAAGCAGAGAAATATCAATGTATAATTTTACTTTTATAATAAATCATTAATATTATCGAAAGAGTAACAAAGTACTCCCAAAAATGATCTTTTTATTTTTTATTTTAAATTTATTTTCCCATTTGTACTTATCTTCTCTAGGATATACTTTACAATGTTGGTTTTTTTCTATTACTGTTTATGTCTTCGCCTATTGTCCTGTTTATTTTAACTGTAATTAAGTATCGAATATATACATCGTCGATATTTTGTAACAAATAAGTAGGGTGTCAAAGGTTAGTGACTGGTAAAATAAGAATTTTTGAAATAAAATAACTGACTTATTTATGAAATTCTTCCTTGATATCAACACTGAAATGTTATTAATCGGACATTCTTTGATTTTTTTGTAATTTTTTTAATCTGGGGATTAATATTTGTTTTGTAAACGTGGATTTTTCGGCAACTTCGGCAAGTGCAAGAAAAGAGGGATTGTAAGGGAATTAATTTTTAAAAAAAATACGAAGAGAGTAAAAAAACATTCGGGGGAATTTAAAAATATGAGGGGAGTTTTAAAAAATTGAAGAGAAAAAAAACAACAAAAAAAAAAAAAAAACAAACGAAAACATACGGGCAGAGAATTAAAAAACATTCGACCAGAGCTTAAAAAAACATTCGGCGGAGAATTAAAAAATAGACGGAGTTTTAAAAATATACGAAGCAGAATGAAAAAAACAACAAAAACAACAAAAAAACGACATTCGGCTAGAGAATTAAAAAAAAAACAAACATAACATTAGACTGTTTGTAAGATTTCAAAGAAATATTGACCAAATTTTAAATTGAAATGGATCATGGAATTTTTTAATTTATTATCTTCAATGCTGGTGTGATCTCTTACTACAATAAAGTGAGTAGTTAAAAGTGTTCTCTTTAATCACTCTCACATCTACTTAATAAACTACACATTATGAGGGGTTAATAAAAATACATAGGGAGGGGGCAGTGATATACTGCGTATGTAAGCGGGACGGGGGGGGTCAGTTTTTGTTTATTGCAATTAGACTAATTAGAACTAATTAAAATGGAATCTTTTTCACATAATTCAATCTAAACTAAGGAATAATTTGTAAAAGTTTCGTGCAATTCTGACAGTAAGAGAATCTTTTAGGAGAAAAAAGTTGATTCGCTAGCTTTAATATAATAATAGTATTTACAAATATGGGAATTGTTTTATTTCTTGTTGGTGATTAGATTGCTAGAATGAACATTCACGTGACCATGATTAGGAACGAATAAAGAGATGAGAACATCGAATCCTAGAACAACGAGTTTGCAAAAGAAAGAAAAAGTAGCAATAATGTGTTCGTTTCCTTTCTTCCTTCCTCCCGGCTCAGAGACTAAACAGAGAGAATAGCAATGAGGTCCTAAGCTCAAGAGAGTTGTTTTGGGTTTTCCCTCCATTGACGAATACACCACAACACTAGCGTCATCGGTGATTATGAACACTGGCTGAGTTTTTATAATCTTATTATAATGAGATTGTGTGTTATACTGTCTGTAACCGACAACTATATTATACTCAAGTCACAAATTCCTTAGTTATTGACACATATCTCAATGATTTTATTTTTTCTAACTCAATTATAAATAAAATTTTGTTTTTAAATTATTAATACTGGAACCATATCAACATACTAATACTGCAATTATGTTATATATACACAAAATAGCGGTTTGCAGTGTGAACGGGAAGGTATTTGCATATTGATATTCAAAAAAAAATCGAATTTAATAAATTGTGCTCAGTATTATGATTTCTAACTCTTTGGTTTTATATTTTAATGATATAGAAAAATCTCATCCATATGAATCTTCATGAATCATTAACAAGAAAAAATAACTGTCATTTTTTTTACCTTCTCATTAATAAATAGTTAAATTAAGAAAAAATAAAATGAAAGACATTGAGTGATGGAGAGTAGATTCAGTTGTTCTATTTTTATGATATCCCGTCTGTTTCCAATCTTTTTATCTGATTCTTATTCGTTTTCATTAGCCTTTCTAATTTAACATATTTTAATATATTAAACTTAAATTACTTGCACCCGGAGGGTGAATATAATTTGCTAGTATTATATATTGGCCTAATGAAATAAAAGTTTTCATTTATTTTAAGTTTTCAGTGAATGTTGATTTCTGTAATTTTTTGGTAATCTCTTGTGAGAGTAAAATGTTTTGCAATATTTAATACTGTAATATATTTATAGCTGATACAGATGCTCTTGCGAGGTCATGATAGTGAGAACCCACTGGACTGTGTGAGAACAGCTTGCTATAGTCTCCGAATGCTACTTGCAACAGAATCCACGGTTTTAGACTCCTAACTTTCTGATCGTCGAGGTAATTTGGCAGCGGCGAGTTAAATTTCTGGTGATTTTCGAATGCTATCCTCCCGGGCTGCCTTTTTTATATATATGTTGTATACTCCAAATCGGGTTATGATCGAGGAGAAATTCAGGGGACAGACAGACAGACGACAGAGATTTAGAGAGGAGATGGGCAATACTTGTTTGTTAATTCGCTTGCTTCTGGATATTCTTATTCCTTCGTCTAGGCTGCTTTTTAACTGGCATCTCGTCGGCCCATTTTCTTTGGGCCTTTCTATCAATGTTAAGGGTCGTTTCATTCTCTTTTTTTTTTTACTTATTCTTTGGGATGTACTGGGGCTAGTCGATTGGCCATTGTCTTAACATTCATTTTAATTTAAGCAAGGTTTTTTCTTCTTTTTTACCAAGTTTTATTAGCCCACTTGATTATTCTTCGTTGGGGAGACGACTGGCAGTCCTAACTCTGACGGTTGGGTCAAATCTAATTAACTCTGACTAAACTATACGTGTCTGTCATGGCGAGTTTTCAAAGGGATAAAAGGTTATAAACGTCTGTAAATATCCGCACCCTCTTGGTCCAAAGTTAACGGCCTTATCTAAGTTCTTACTACAGGTTGTCAACCTTGATGATCTTCATTAATTGTAACATGCTACTCTAAATACGTTTAGGCGGTGGGGGGGCCCTCCTGGGGCCCCCTTGAACAAAAAGGGAAACCCGTGCTAGTTTATAGAACTGATAGCGGTTTGAAGGTTATTATTACGACAAGTTAATGCATATGAAAGAGATATTTTAACGCCACAGAATTTTTTACGACAAGTCATCGTAAATATTTAACCTCTTTAAACTATTTTTAGCGGTTTGAAGAAGTTTGTATCGATTTATTTTTTTAGCGGTTTGAAGGCATTTTTTATGAAAATAATGCGATGAGAAATCGATATTTTACATGCACCCTAGTTTTTTTTAATAGATAAGTAACTGTACTATCTTAAACTCACTTATTGTCTTTTTTTTGCGGTATTTTCATTTTATTTCAAATTCAAAAATGTCACATGTTTTGGTAAAGTATTACGAATAATTTTTTTTCCCAAAATAAAACACTCAATATTAAACAAAAACAAATAAAATTCAGAATATAGAGATATTATTTGTTTTTTTGATTCAATAGAATGAATGACACAATGAAATGTGTAGCAACTCGATACTCTCAGTTACATCGGATGTCACACGTCTGAACTAAGTAAACAAAATATGCCATACTTTTGATTCCAAATATTTTGTTTGCTCCTTTGATGTTTAATTGAATTTCTTTGGCTTTATCATAAGGTCAATCAATGAATGTGTCCTGTTCGGACTGGCTGGAGGAAAATGGACGAGTGGAGTGTTATATAACCAAGAATGGGGCATGTGTGTGATGATAGTTGGGATCATAGAGATGCAATGTCGTATGTACGATGTTGGGATAGACAGGTATTTATTCTTTCTTACTTTATAAAAAAAGTTTGGCATAATTATTCGTGAGATGTATACATAACTTAATTATTTATGTATAACAGCACATATAACATTGAAAATGACATTCTGGAAAAAGTTATTGCGTATAATAACAGACGTTTTAATGGAGCAAAAATGAAAATATAAATAAAAATATTGCAGTCATATTTTTAATAGTTGAAGCATGCCAGTGTTTTCAATATTTCAAATCAATCTTTGTGATGTTCCCCACGGATAGGTGGTGGTTTTATTCCTAGAGACCTTAGATTCCAGGACTTTTTAAATTAGGTTCATGAAGTTTCCATCTTCGAACAAAAATATTCCCATTCTGAAATTCTCTATATAGAGGATTTGAATACACCCACCTTTATATACGCCACTTAAATTTTGGAGTCGCGAATTTGGAAAGAAGTGTTTGTGTTAATTGCAGTTGATTTCCGATTTATAATTTGTTCACTTGCTTTTTTTTTGCTAAAATGAGAATCTTTAGTGTTTATATCTTGTTTTATTTACACTGTACATTAAAGCAACAGGATATTTCACAAAAATGCACAATCTTGCGGGAAATAACTCCTTAGGGGAACAATATTACAAACATTAATTCAGTTTAACGATAGATATAAATTACCCTCTATTTCGATTCCTGAATATTGGAGGCATGTGTCTGAAAAATTATTTATATGATTCTAGTGACAATCCGCCTCCTATGTTTGAACCGAAAATAGTCTATCCAAATAGTAAGCTAGGTCCTCACTAGGCTACTTTGGTATTTTTTGAATTTTCTTTGTTTTTTTAATTCTTTAAATTAATTGTTTTTTTTTAAAAATTCATGTTAATATTTTTTGTTGTAGTGGGGGTAACAGCAAAATATGCAACTATGGACATGGTACCGGAAGAATTGGCTTGATGATATGTATTGGTATTGGTTAGAAATATCAATTGACAGTGTGCTAAAGATCATGGGGTAACTGACTGGTGACCAATCATGAAGATGCTGGTGTTAATTGCAGTAAAGTTGGTTGATATTCTTAATCCTTTATTTTGTTTGGTAGTATACGTTTTTTACACGACATTGACACAATCACAACACGCGCACACACACACACACACACATATTATATTATATATATATATATATATAATATATATATATTAAAGTGGCTTCTTATTTTACAGTTGGATTGTTTTAAAATAATTTTGTATTTATATCACTTTTTATACTATTTTTACACTTTTTCTATAATTTACATCAGACTTTTTGAGTCTTTATTTTATTACTATTGCTTTGATTATTTTCAAATAAATGAGATTCATTTTATTTTTAAATAAAATTCATTTTTATTTTTAATGAAATTCAATATTTAATTTTTTAATACGACAGCAAATTTTTTTTTATTATCTCCAACGTTTGCTAGCAGCGTTTGTTTTTACTAACGGTCTTTTTTTTTTCCCGTCTTTTTGTTTGATGACCGCCAGTGCGGTCGATACATTATATGCATAAGGGTCCTCATATTAGTTGAGGATGGGCCGAGTGTTTGCTTTTTAACGTCGAGAGATTTGGCGCCGAAACGGTTTGCACACTTCTCTCTCTGATGAGTTACTTTCGTTTGTAAAACATCTTTGTTTTTTTTCATTTATCTTATTTCTACTGTCGGATTAATTTCCATTTTTAGTTTTCATATATATATTATATATATATCTATTATATATTATATATTATTATATTGATATCTTTCCCTTTGACTGTCTCATTTGAGATTTGAGTATTACATAATCTAGTCAAATCAAACAAAACATCTTACGAATGGAAAAGTTTTAAATTTTTCCCCAACATTCAACAGTTTTACGAAAGGGAAAAATTTTCACTGACAAAAGAACTCTAATTTTTTTATTAAAAAAACAAAACAATTAAAACATAAAAATGATTTTCTTTCTGATGTGATTTCTCAGTTGTTTTCGATAGTGGATTGCAATATATTAGTTATTTTTTGTTATTTCAAACTCAGAAATGAAAATCTGCTTAATAGAACAAACACAACAAGTGTAGGCAGAATTTCTTCTGATTTCTTTCAAATATTTTGGGTTCAAAACACTTCCATGGTACAGAATTGACGAGAAGTTTGAAAATGTTAGGATTAGAGTTTTTATAAAAAAAAAAAAAAGAATGTGTTGAATATGGCTTTAAAAGTTAATGAAAGGAGGTACTCTATATGAGTTACTAATTTAAGCTGAAAAATGTTATTTTTCAATGTGATATTTAAGTTTAACACACCCCACACCATTCAAAACACACACACCACTCACACACAGGCACACACAAATGAACGTCATTCCATTACTTGTTAGCGTGAAGACAAACTGAACAAATAAGCAAGACATCGCGAAGACCATTGTACCACTGGTGCTTGAAATGTCATCACGATCTGTACAATGCTAAGAATGAAAATTTCAAGCATTCTGCTTAAATATTACCAGTTTGTAAAGCCTTTCGAATGACTGAGAATTCATAAAATGTCCGTTTTCCACGATAGTAGGCCACTTGAGAAAGATTATTATAGATTTAATATGAAATATTCTAAACATATGATTGATAGTTTTTGTTTATTGCTGATTTACTGGGCCACTTCTGGAATTGCATATGTAGTTAGATATAGCCGCAGACTCACAGTTTTGTACCTAACTTTTTTCTGATCTTCGACGTGTAGATTGAAGATCGAGATTAATTCTTGACGTTGTTACTGTTGTGCGATTAACTGTCTTTCAATTTTGTACAACAATATTTTGCAGTTTTGCTTTCGCGGTGTGATGAGTAGTTCGTATCNCGGGGAGAGGGACACATTGTTAGATTTTGTCCCAGGGAAATTAGCAATGGGGTTACTGCGCCAATAGCTACCCCGTCAGATCAACATCGGCGTGACATCGAAACTTGCCAGTTGAGATGCAAAGGTGGGAAGGAGTAAAAGGCAAGAGCCCTGGTGGATACAGGATGCAATACGACCCTGGTAACTCCTAGTTGGTGAGAAGTTGGAGTGGAAGGACACTCATAAAAGCGGTTGATGGGAGATCGGTCACTTGCAGGGGGTCTACCACTGTGACGTTATCAGTGAAAGAGGTGCAGTTCAACATCAGGGTGCTTGTACTGGAACGCATCATCGATGACATCGACGTCGTTCTTGGCATGGATGCTATCGACGAGTTGGAAGGTGTCACGGTTGTCGCGGAATGATGTTCAATTTGGAAGAGCACAGTGTGCAGCGACCCTACAGACACAAGGTAGTGGACTGAAGGCATGAAGGTAAAAGACAAGGACTTTTGCGCTGAATTTGATGGGGAAAAATGGACGGTTGAATGGTACTGGAAAAATGAGCCACCCGCACTGAAGAACAGGGTAGGCATGTATAAAAGAACTATGCAGGATGAGGAGAGAGTGGCATTTGAGAATGAAGTAGACAGGTGGATTGAGGAAGGCATCTTGGTGCCTTGGAAGGGAAAAGTTCAGAGTGGAGTATTGCCACTGATGGCAGTGACCCAACCCATGAAGCACAAAGTCAGACCAGTGCTAGACTTTAGGGAGACTGAACGCACATGTAGTATGCCACACGGGAGGAGATGCTATCGATGTGTGTGGCAAAACCATTCGAGAGTGGAGACAGATGAAGGGTGCTGCTGCAATAATAGATCTAAGTCAGCGTACCTGCAATTACATGTAGCAGAGAGGCTGTGGCAGTACCAGCTTGTGGCATACAAGGGGAAACTTATTGCCTTACCAGGTTGGGTTTTGGGTTGAATGTCGCACCGAAAATCATGGCAGCAGTGCTCAAGACGGTATTGAATCAGGATGAGAGAATAGGGAAGGCCACAAATTCATATATCGATGACATCCTGGTGGATGAGTCAGTTGTGCAAGCGGAAGGAGTGAGATATCACCTGGAAAAGCATGGATTGATAGCAAAGCCTTCAGAGTCGCTTGACGGAGGTGCAGCACTTGGGCTCAAGTTGAAGAAGGAGAAGGAGACTGGAGAGTTGGTTTTCTGGAGAAGTAATCAATTCCTCTAGTGGTGACAGGATGACTAAGCGGGAGTTGTTCTCGATCTGTGGGAAATTGGTGGGTCACTACCCCGTGGCTGGATGGTTGAGGGTTGCTTGCAGCTATGTAAAGGGACAGGCAGAGGAGATAATGTGGGATGACTGTGTGAGTGACAGGACACTCAAGATGATAAGGGATATCATCAAGGAAGTGGAGAGAGAGGACCCTGTGAGAGGAAGGTGGCATGTACCAAAAGTTGATGGCGGCATTGTTTGGTGTGATGCCAGCAGTATAGCAATGGGTGTGATATTGGAAGTAGGAGGTGTCAGGCAGAGGACACTGCTTGGCTGAGGAAGAAGACAGATGCTCATCATATAAATGTTGCAGAGTTAGAGGCATTGATAAAGGGTGTCAACTTGGCAATAAAGTGGAAGCTGAGGAATATAGAGGTGAAGACTGACTCGGCAACTGTGCTGGCCTGGGTTGAGTCTGTAATAAATAAGGAGAGCAGAATACGGACTAAGGGAGCAGCAGAGATGCTCATAAAGCGACGGCTGGGAGTTTTGGGGGACGTGATACAAGAGTTTGACTTACAGGTCAGGGTTAACCTTGTGACCTCGGAAGCTAATAAAGCTGATGCTCTCACAAGGGTGAGGAAAGCCTGGTTGAAAGTGCCCATTGATGCAAACGTCGGATATGTCATGTGCAGCATTGAGGATGAGTTCGTCAAGAAACTGCATGAAAGTCACCACATGGGTGTGGAGAGGACACTATTTTTGGCAAAGAAGGTAGACCCAGCGATTTCTAGAGACGTTGTGCGCAAAGTAGTGCGAGCATGCCAGCGATGCCAATCATAGATCCTGCGCCAAGTAAGCATGAGGCTGGTGAAATCCATGTCTCGAAGAATTGGGCAAGACTGGCAATTGACGTTACGCATTATCATAATAGCGCATATCTGTCAATGGTGGATTGTGGACCTTGTAGAATGCTGTATGGCGAGAGCTGAGGGAGAGACGGGAATGTCGATTGCAGCTATGCTGGATGAGTTGTTTTTGGAGAGAGGTCCAGTGGAGGAGATCCTGATGGACAATGGCACTGTCTTCAAATCAGGACCGGTCAAGGCAGTCCTGGAAAAGTGGAATGTACGAGCGTAATACAGGGCTGCATACCGACCAAGTGGAACGGCATTGTGGAGAGGCATCACAGGACTGTGAAGGCAATAGCCGAAAGAGGGCCAAATGTCACCGCTCAAGGCAGTTTACTGGTACAACATATCCCTCGAGTAGGTCAGGAAGAGGATTCTGTGCCTCAGCGTGCAATATTTTCGTATGAGTGAGACATCCGTTGTGTTACCCAAAAGGGAGACAGAGGTGAGGCAAACTGACTCAGTTCATATTGGAGAAGAGGTTTGGATAAAGCCGCCTGATGCTCGTTGTACCACGCAGTGGGGACGAGGAATAGTGACTGGAGCGCAATCACGAAATAACATCTCTGTGAATGGAACCCCATGGCATATCCTCGATATTCGACGAGTGATAGGCTCCCACCTTTATTCTACTATTTAATAATAGGTTTCCCACCTTTATTTCTACTATAATAATAGGTTTCCCACCTTTATTCTACTATTTGATAATAGGTTTCCCACTTTATTCTACTATTTGATAATAGGTTTCCCACCTTTATTCTACTATTTGATAATAGGGATGCGGACTTTATTCTACTATATAATAAATGGTTCCTGACTTTATTCTACTATTTATATAATTGGGTTACTAACTTATTCTACGATTTGATAATAGGGTTGCTACCTTTATTCTACTATTTGATAACAGGGTTGCTCTCTTCATTCTACTATTTGATAATAGGGCTGCTACCTGTATTTTGCTATTTAATAATATGTTTTCCACCTTTGCTCTACTATTTGATAATAAGGTTATCATCTTTATTCTAGTATTAGAAATAATAGGGTTGCCACCTGTAATCTACTATGTGATAATATGGGTGCCAACTTTATTGTACTATTTGATATTAGTTTTGCCAAACGTGTATCTACTATTCGATAAGAGGTGTGTGTCACATTGGTTCTACTATTTGACAATAGGGATGCCACCTTTATTCTGCTATTTGATAATAGGGTTGCCAGTTTTATTCTACTATTTGATAATAGGGTTGCTACCTTTATTCTACTATTGAATAAAAGGGTTCCTGGCTTCATTCTACTATTTTATAATAGGTCCCCACCTTTATTCTACTATTTGATAATAGGGTTGCTAACTTTATTCTATGATTTGTTAATAGGGTTGGTACCTTTATTCTACTGTTTGATAATAGAGGGGCCAGCTTTATTCTACTGTTTGATAATAGAGGGGCCAGCTTTATTCTACTGTTTGATAATATGGGTGCCAACTTTATTCTACTCTTTTATAATAGGGTTGCAACCTTTATTAAATTTTTGTATAAAATGGTTCCCAGCTTTATTCTGCTATCTGATAAAGTCTTTGATTTTAGGGTTCACACCGTTATTCTACTATTCAATAATAGGGTTTCCACCTATATTCTACTTTTTGATGATAGGGTCGCCACCTTTATTCTACTATTCAATAATAGGGTTGCTCCAAGTATTCTGTTGTTTGGTAATAGGATTGCCACCTTTATTCTACTATTTGATAATAGGTTTCCCACATTTATTCTATTATTTGATAATAGAGTTGCCACCTTTTTCTACTATTCAAAAATAGGTGTACCATTTCTACTATTCGATAATAGGGTTGCTACCTTTATTCTATTATTTGATAATAGTGTTGCCACCTTTATTCTACTATTTGATTATATGGGTTCCAACTTTATTCTACTATTTATTAATTGGGATCCTACCTTATTCTACTCTGTGATAATAGGGTTGCTACCTTTATTCTACTAGTTGATAATAGGGGTGCTAATTTTATTCTACTATTTGATAATAGGGTTCCCAGCTTTATTCTTGTATTTGATAATAGGGTTGCCACCGTTATTCTACTATTTGATAATAGGGTTGCTCCCTGTATTCTACTATTTGATTATACGTTTCCCACCTTTGTTATACTATTTGATAATAGGGTTGCAGTCTTTATTCTGCTATTTGATAGTAGTGTTGCCACCTTTATTCTTCTATTTGATAATAGTGTTCCTATCTTTATTCTGATATTTACGACAAAAAAAGAAAAATTAGAATTACGACAAAAAACGGTTTAATGTTTTTTTCTTTCGAATGGAAAAAATAAATAAACAAGAATTAAGGCAAAAAAAATAGGCGCCGATACGATAGTTGGGGTTGTTATTTGAGTTGGTTGTTTTCTTTCAAGTAACACCGCTGTAGTGGTACTAGTTGGGGTTGGTATTTGATAGTTCACCGAGCAGCAAATTCGGAGGCAGGGGACCGGGACGAACTTCCTCATAAATTACCGATGACTTCATACTTAAGCGTTGGTTCGGGATATTACATCAATGACCACTAGTTCAATAACCTATGAGATTTTATAATTTAATCCTGCTAGATCGAATTGAGATACAAAATCTCAAGACCTCTTAGGCTGATATAATCAGTGGGGGGGTGTCACAGTCAAGTCTGACTCAAGGCTCCAATCGACAGTCCAACAGAAATAGGAAACGCAACTACGGCGCCGATATATTCACTGCTCTCCCAACTGTATCTCGCTCCAAAAATCCAATATCCAAAACTATGTCTTCGTCTCGACAACAAAATACAACTGCAAGTCGTTCTGCCTGGTCTCCGAGAATCAGTCCTTTAAGTACACCCCAATTTCACCACATCCGGGCTTCTCACTCATAATTGTCCGTTCAGCACGTGTGACACTCGCCAGCACGGTGCGACCACCCACATCCGGGCCACTATGCCCTTTCTTACTTCACCGATCGTCCACAGCTCTCAATTCTGAAGGAAGCGGGTTCGACTCTTGGTCAGTCCTACATGCTAGGCAAAACCTAGCCCGCTTCCTTCGAGCATACGGCAAGTCTTCACCCCTACCACCCTCTCCGTCACACTGTGTTGCACGAGGCGGGTCTCCTCTCTCACTACACTCCCCCCTGATCTCGTGATCACAAAAATGGCAGGGAGATGGTGCTCGCTTTTGCCGAGTGCTCCTCCGCTATCACATCCTCTGCTGTTACAGGCCCCGTTCCAACCACCGACATAGTCCCTGACTCACTCTCGGACGACGTATCACTGTCTTCGTCTTCCTCAGTTGGTCGATAGCGCCTGCGAAGATCCTTTATATGCCGCAGTACACCATCGACAAGAACAGTCTGAGGGCTGACTATTCGACTAACTTGGCCTTTGCCGAATTTAGTAGTGCAACGACTGTTCTGGGCTTTAATCCAAACCAGATCTCCTTCCCGATACGGACCGTCCATGACTCTAGGGGATGGCGCAATCTCATCTAGCCCTTTTACACGCTGTTCATATTGGTAAATTCCGCTAGATGGCGCAGTCGCCGATGTTACTCCATCTTTAGGTGTTACATTGTACCCGTATACAGCCTCCTGAATAGTACATTGCATTCTGATCGCAATTCTTTTAATGGTGCAATGACAGCGTTCCGCTATACCATTACCCTCTGGAACATAGGCACATCGATATCGCATTTGCACGCCCCATTCACCTGCAAAGGTCTGGAACTCGTGGCCACAAAAGGTGGGGGCATTGTCCGTTAATATTTCCACTGGCGGACCGCGTTCAAAGAAGACTGATCTTAACTATCGTATGACCGTAGATGCATCTTGGCGAGCCAGTGGACGCCATATGGTGAACCGTGTTGGGCCGCAATCCATCAGTGTCACAAAATGATTGCCATTATAATGGGTTATGTCCATACCCAACCTGTGCCAATTACCCTGCACGTCGAGCTTCCCTTGTTTCCAATGAACTGGCGCTGGATCTACTGTCTGACACTCCTCGCAAGCGTGTATGGCCGATTTAATGGCCGCTCTCGTAATTGATGGACATACTTTCCGAACGAAATATGTTGTCCGCCGAATTCCAGGATGCCCACTCTGGCAATGTATGGCTCGGATACGATCAGGTGACAGTTGCTCAGTTACGACCGCACACAATGTTGGAGACAAATCAAATCCTTGCTTCATTATGTCAAACCACCTCTTCGGTACTCTTGTTAATTCATCGGCTAGATTTTGCTCTGATGGAATTAGGGTGACATCAACCTTCAAACTATATTCCTCAACTAGCCGTTGTATGATCGTCAATCTCCTTCGCACCAGCATCTCAGTTGCAGCTTTGGTCTTCACTCTGGCTTTACCCGTCAGGGTATCGGTCAACCAGTGGTACACGCACAGAGAATCTGTGTGGAGATGCACTACTTCAGCGTGCCACTGCAGCACAAGATTAAGTCCTTTCAGTGTGACGTCGAGTTCCGCCAAATTTATGTGCTGAGCGTCGTTTTTCGGACGAAGCCAGCATGCGTCCTCTATAATAGCACCATCTCTTTCTAATACCACGCCTGTTGCTAGAGAGCTTGCATCTACCCATGCGTTCAACTCTCGTCCGGCCACGCACCAATCACCTCGGGTGGGATCATCTTGGCATACTTTGGTAACTACTTCAGCCATCATCTGCTTAAGAGGAACGTCATCCACTGTATCGTCCCACCCTCTCGTGACTGCGCTAGCCCGTCTCTTAATTACTCTGGTTGCTGCACGGAGCCACTTGCAGACCGGAAAGTGTCCCACCAGCTTCCCGCAGACAGAAAATATGATACGCCGCATTAACATATCTGGGACTTCTGGGACAGGGCCCCCTCGTTTCCAATGCAGGGTGCCGTGCTCCCCCCAAACCTCAAGTCCTAACACTATAGCCCCATTCTTTAAACGCTTGGGGTCTTTGCTTGTCAAACCGAAGTTTTCCAGTTTCCTCCTGACTTCATCTGCTGACATTACATCATCGTTTACGTAAATATCGTCGACATAAGCTGACGTGGCTTTCCCCATCGGCTCCTCTTGCGTCAACACTGCATTTACGATGGCTTTCATAATAAGCGGTGCCACATTAAGACCAAATCCTAACCGTGTCAAGCAATATCGTTTTCCATTGACAATCACGGTTTGAAATGCCCACAATGACTCATGAACATGTATCTGCAGGTAGGCTCTCCTTAGGTCAAGCAAGGCTACATTAGACCCTTGCTGATGCCACTCGCGCAGTTTAGCAGCACACACGTCGGCGTTTGCAGTGAAGGCATCCACATGTTGGTTTAGTTCCCTGTAATCCATCACTGGTCGTACCTTGTTTTTGCTGAGTTGTACAATAGCCATCAGTGGAATCAAACCCTTTGGGGGCCCAAGCCGCTCCTCTGGATACGGTATTAACCACCCATTCTCCATCCATATCTCTAACTCCTCCTCGTAGGCAGTCTTGATGGTATCAGGAACCGAATACTCTGGTATTACATTGTGCAGCTGTTCTGGTGCTTCATTCATGGCCCACTTCCACCGTGCAGTCCATACCCTTTGTTTATGGTCAAACGAAGCACAGAAGTCCGGTTCTTCAACTGAGAGAGCTACACAGAATTCTTTCCCTTTGCCAAGCTTAACCCGTCCATTGGAAGTGATCTCAGCACCACCCAGTGCTCGTATCGCGTCAATTCCAAGCAGTAAGTCGTAACCAAGCGGCTTTCCACACGTTACCAAAACATCTATTTTAGCACTATCCCCTTTTTCAGTGTGAATTGTCACAGCACCAACTCCGCAACATGCTTTGGATGTGCCGTCGATTGTGGTAATGTCCATGTCGCGCTTACTCCATGCCCGGCAGTAGTTCGTGCTTACTATCGTTTTGGAACATCCTGTATCGACGAGTGCCGAACACTTCATGCCATTTATCCGGACGCCAATAACTGGTAATGTAGTTTTCACTGGTTTGACGGGGGCAAGGGTGGCGACAATGCCTTGTCCCCGCATCCGTTTCCTGGACAATTTCTTGATACGTGGCCAAGTCCATTACAGCGGTAACAACACATTTTGCCCTGTGCTCTCGTGTTCATAGGTCCACTATTACGTTGACTTTGGCAATCCCGGGAAAAGTGGTTGGGGCCACCACACGTATAACATACGGGACCTTTATGCGGCACTTGTGAATCTTTGGTGGTACTTCCCGTTTGCTGGGACGTCGATGTGTCCGTTCTTACAGCTGCTGCTACATCACGGTTTTTGTCCTTAGTAGTTAGCACTCTAGCTCGCGACATCAAATCTGCCATTGTTAGGGTCTCAACATTCGGTGCCTGTTGGAGCTCGACTGAGATATTATCTGGGAACCCCATGACAAAAGCCAATCTTGCAAGCCTATCAAGCCCCACTCCCTCGAATCCAGCCAATCCTACCAACTGCCTTATTCTATTTGCGTACACGTCAACGCATTCACCTTCCCACTTAACAAGGGTTAGCTTCCTATAAGCTAAAAAGGAACCATCCGTAAATGCCTCCTTCAGTCGCGCTTCTATTTTATTTATATCCAGCTGATCCTTCTCTGGCATTTCCATATAAAGTGCCAGCGCGTCTCCTTCCAAATATAACGGCAGCAAGCTGGCCACGTCATCCACCATCTGTAGTCTCGCCACAAGGCGAACCTTCTTCAGCCATGCCACCACATCACCCTCACCAGTAAACGGCCTTATTACATCACGGCTAAGTCGAATTTGTGCCATTGTATAAAAGCCGAAATAGCTTATAATCAGTGGGTGGCGGGGTCACAGTCAAGTCTGACTCAAGGCTCCAATCGACAGTCCAACAGAAATAGGAAACACAACTATGGCGCCGATATATTCACTGCTCTCCCAACTGTATCTCGCTCCAAAAATCCAATATCCAAAACTATGTCTTCGTCTCGACAACAAAATATAACTGCAAGTCGTTCTGCCTGGTCTCCGAGAATCAGTCCTTTAAGTACACCCCAATTTCACCACATCCGGGCTTCTCACTCATAATTGTCCGTTCAGCACGTGCGACACTCGCCAGCACGGCGCGACCACCCACATCCGGGCCACTATGCCCTTTCCTACTTCACCGATCGTCCACAGCTCTCACATTCTGAAGGAAGCGGGTTCGACTCTAGGTCAGTCCTACATGCTAGGCAAAGCCTAGCCCGCTTCCTTCGAGCATACGGCAAGTCTTCACCCCCACCACCCTCTCCGTCACACCGTGTTGCACGAGGCGGGTCTCCTCTCTCACTACACTGACGACCTGTCTATATTATGATTATTAATATTGAGTATTGATATGATATTTTTATATAATTAATATGTCTATATAATTAACAATATTTTAAGCACTTTTTGGTTTGAATTTATATATACAATCAAAACTATCCTTTGATTAATAATAATTGTTAATTTTTGTAATTTTATGTTTTAATCTTTTCCAATCTTTTTTAATTATCTTAATCTTTGTTCCTTAATCCTCCGACCATTATCATCTTGCAACACCCTCTGGTTGAAAATGAAACCGTCCAAATCGTCCAACATGAAATGCAAAAATGTAAATCCTGATCTGGTCTTGCTTATCCGTCGAATTCTTATGAATGCTGTTATCTCAGCAAAATAATGGACCATTCTGTTTTTATAATAAAGAAAGATAAGAAAAGAAGATGCTACACAGAAAAACATGATAAAAAAGAAAAAAGAAAGAAAGCAGAGGAAAGAGAGAGAGAGAGAGAGAGAGAGAGAGAGAGAGAGAGAGAGAGGGGGGGGGGAAGCGATAAAACTAATCTGTTTCAATCGAACATAATGAAAAGATGAAAAGAATGAAAGAAAGAAAAAGAAAAGAGTTAGAGAGAGTTAAATCAATATTATTATACTTTTTACACATTAAACTATTTTGTAATTGCTATTAAGTAAACATATCAAACGTTGTAATAATTAAGTTATCATAATATGGTATATACAGAGGTCCTGCTAGTGATAAATATTTAGTATATAGCTTAAATGACTTCGAATCTCACTAGTCTCTCAAGAGTTATCCCCTACTTTTCTTTAGTTTTTCTTTCTCTTTTAACTCATTCTTCTTCTTCTTCTTCTTCTTCTTCTTCTTCTTGTGATGATGATGATGATGATGATGATCCTTTTCCTTCTTTTGCCTATTTCCTTTCCTTCTTCTCCTTTTCTATCCTTTTTTCCGTTTTTACCCATTTTTTCTTTCACTATAAAATCTATGGGATTATAGAAACAGAAAATATAGCATCTTATCTCTCTCTTCACGAAGCTTTCATTTTTTATTTCGCCGTAAAAATTAGTACCCTAGTAATTGAGCAAAAGAACGATTGTGCAACTGTCTGTTTTATTGAATAAAATGGGATTCATCCTAATCAAACATTAACAATTATTATTATTATTATCATTATTATTATTATTATTATTATTGTTGTTGTTGTTGTTGTAAGTTTTTGGTTGATTTATTGATTGGTTGATTTTAATGGTATCTCAAGCCTGTATTGGATTATTCTATGCCTAGAATCGGGTTCATTGTACGTTTATGTTTACATTTTTGTGTAATTGTTTCTTTAGAGCTCTTTTGCACATGGTCCTACCTAATATGAATAATTCTTAAATAAATTATTTATTTGACTCATAGATGGGATCCTAACAGGCCTTCGAGTTAAAGAGTGTCTGGGAATAATGGCAATAAAAGAGTACTTCACACTTTTCACACCTCCAGAACTGGAGCCTCACCATCAGATGCATTTGTGGACGTCATACCATTCTGTCGAATATACAGTCAGCATATTCTAAGCCAGGCTGTTGCGAGTTCTTTTACTCCAGTTTTAACTGGTGATTTTTCACTGAAATCTGAGTGACAGCAAGTCTCCTCAGGTCCCCAGGACTTTTCTATGTATTCTAACTTATTTTAGCTGTAATGTGGCCTGGATGATCTTGGTTATTCCTCCTCCCCAGTCTCTTTTCCTTTGGGTACAGTTCCCAGGGCACCAACAAGAAATAGATATCACCATCACCTTCAGTTTTTGCAAGGTCCAGATATTTTTGTTACTTTTTAAAATTTTTACTAGAATGACAAGTTCGTTTTTCTCCTTGTTAATTAACTGGAGATCTGGTTTTCAAGTCTGGTGGTTCGCTTGTATTTCAAAGTTCTAGAGAATAATTTACCATTTTTCAGCATGGCCAAATATTACTCTAACACAATTTTTAAAGTCTCATCTTTTCTACCCAGTCTTATGCATTTCCTTTCTGTTAGTGTTATGTAATCGCCGCCCAGCACCTATATTTGTGGCCTTGTGCCAGACTTGGAAAAGAACCTTAGAAAAATGTACTACCGATTATCTTGAGTTGCTGGGTGGTCTTTGTGGAATCACCGAAAAAGTAGTTAGGATAGATAACATCTTTTTAACGAGAGAAAGCAGACGATAAGTCTAGGATTAAGAAAAACACAGTCTTTTGGACTCCAAGAAATCTTTGATCTTTTAGGTTGGTGAACTCTGGTTGACCAGTGAGATTGGAACGAATCGAATATTCGATTTAGTCCAGAAAGAAGTCGAAAATTCTAGAGAAAGAATCTTCTGGAATATTATTTAGAAATGCTATTTAAGAGAGCCGTGAATAGAATCACGATCAGTTGGAGTTGGAGTCTGCGAGCAGAGGAGTTAGGGTCTGCGATCAGAGCAGTGATGGTCCGAGAGTCAGAGGCAGTTAGAGCCAGGAAGCGTGCGTGGCAGTTGGGGGGTTAAGCTGTTGTCGCTGAAGACGATAAGGAAAGGCTAAGAAAAGCTTGTTCACCGAGAAGTTTACTAAGGACTAAAAACTCGAAGTTGAATCCAGTTAAAATACACCTCCTGTTAAGACAGAGATTATTAGGGACCCTCTCTCTCTCTCAAAAGTTATAGGAAGTTTGGAATATAATAAACTTCTGAGAAGTAAATCCGGTGTTATTAGTCTGCTCTATTTACAACGACAGAAATCTTTTTATGAATGGACTCACGACGCAAACAATATAGTAAAGTCACTATCGTAAAGGGGACGACCCGTGGATAAAGTCAATTGGCCGTAACGAAGGAGCACGCGGCGTGCGTGAAGTGATATCTTCCCTTGACCAAAAGAAGTGGGGAAGAATTTTGGGGCTAAGAAGAGGCTGACTGCTGACGTTAAATACTAACTGGTCCCACAACGTCACATATACACGAACTGGTACCCCAACGTAATAGATCCCTAACTGGTCCCGCTACGTAACATATCCCTAATTGAAAGCCAATACGTTACATTAGTTTGATGAATTCGCTCAATATTTAGCATCTCCGTCACCATATTTGCTATTCTGCATATTATCAATTTTTGCTTTGACATAATTAATTCTAATGACAGTATTTTGTCCTGTCATTAATACAGATTCAGTTTCTTTTAGCCTTGTCCATGTCATCTCATTCGTTATTTCCTTAGATTGTTGCTTGAAGTAGCCATACAGTTGTTTCCTATTTGTCCTTAAGTTGATATTATTGCTGTCTACTTCCTTATAAACGGGGGCAGTGATCTCGCTTAAATTCCAAAATATGTGTTTTCCATGACATCTAAAACTCTACTCCTTATTAAAAAAAAAGTTTCTCTTCTAATTCGCATGTGACTGTCCACAACCAAAGCCCAAATGACACTGATAGTTTCTCATGGCTGGGGATTTGGACTTTGACCGGCCATCTGTCTATGACTTTCATGAATGTTCCCCATATCCTGCAAGTTGGTGGCAGAAGCCATTACATAACACTATGCCAAGAGAGATGAAAACAATAAATCACATAAGCAAATGCAGTTAACTGGCACAGAAAAAAATACAAGAACTGGTATGACTATGTGGGGAAGGTGACCCACCAGTGATTGTGCAAGGGACTAAACTTTGACCATACAGACACATATAACCCATCGGTCGCTACCGAGCTAAAGGGCTCACGGAATTTCCGAAATTAGCCGTCAAGATCTGATTTTCCACATCAACCATGGATTGCATGGTCTCTATATTTGCTGAAAGTCTAGCCGAATGCCCACGTTGTGTTCAGTTCTCAAACGACTAGAAATCTGCTATAGAAACGTCTCAGTTAAATAATATCTCAACCGGACATTCTGATTTCCAGCTGAGGTGGAGGTATTAGAAATTTTCTCTGTACCTCCCACTCTGGCATGGTACCCTCTCCTCAATTCTAACTACCAATAGAATTCACTTCCGCTAAATCGACAGAGGTCCATTTCTTTTCTGGTATTCTTAAGTGTTTCCCAACACTTTTGGGTTTTATTCGTTTTGAGGAAAAGAAGATTAATACTGATAACAATAATGCTCTTTATGAGAGGTAAAAATAACGTTTGTTTACAACTGCTTTTCTCGGGATATCATGTGGAGATTCACAATTTTAATTAGTTTTTCCACGAGGAAGAACGTATATGATGGCTTAGAAGATCACCAGAAGTCTACCGACATCTGAAGACGATCAGATGTCCATTTTACAGCAATTCAACCCTTGTTAGAATTCAACCGAAGTTAGAATTTTTTGCAAGCAGTTAAAATGTTTCAAGTATTTAATGATAGTAACACTGGTCAACAAAATTTTTGTTTCTCTGAATTTTTTAATCTTGATGATTAGTATTGTTTTGATTATTCGGACTATTGTCATCTCCCTTGTTATCTGTACAACGTTTCAGCCGATGTGCCTTCTTCAGGTATTTCTTGTCAAACTCGGGAACCAATTGGACACATAAGCGTAGTGGATAAAGGAGTTAAGTTAAGACAGCTCAAAGTGACAGTTATCTCTAGACTGAAGGTTCAATCCTGGTCAGGGGTAGCAGTAACATAGAATAATAATTAACACATCTTAACACTTGTACCCCAGCTATGGCTAGCGGAATGAGAGCAAGATACCCCCGTGGACAGAATAAAGGGTTGGGTTCAAAGTTGCGTGATGGCTCCCGATTACAAGAAGGTTCCCAATTAAGACAAGAATGTTCCCGAGTCCGAGAAGTTTCTTGAGTGCGCCGGAGGGCACATCGACCGAAACGTTGTACAGATAACAATGAAGATGATGACAATAGTCCGAATGAATCAAATAATACTAAAATTTTTGTTGCATTGATATAATTCAATGTTACCTATTTTTGTCTATTTCTAATGTACTGATTTCAAATATGAAGTGTTTTTTTTTCCGGAATGCTCTTAGTTTTGCTATCAGGGTATTTCAGAATATCAGAATTTTATGTTCGTCTCACTGTCATCGTCGTCTATAAGAAAAAACAACATGTGACTGAACTCTCATTAAATTAGCTGATGAATAAAACAGAAAATGTTATAGTCTAACTTGCAACACAATTTTAAACATGTTCATCAATACAAAGGATTGAATTTATATGAAACCCATTGTCAGCTAAGAAATATGTTGCTCTGAAGATACAAAGCTCAGTTACAAGTTCACATTTTGAGGTCCATGCAAACTGTCCAGTTGTGTTCGTAGTATTCTAGTAGGTCTATCACAGTTTTAATGTCATTATACTCCTCTCCTAAACACACAATAACACATTGGAACAGCTGCATAGTCATTGCCATTATATAGTAGAACACACTCCAGGATGTGCTAAGAATTATCTAGGAATAATCTCCAATCATTTGGATTATACAATGGAATTCCTAATTCCTGGAGAAGACCCGAGATACTATGACAATAAAAAAACGTGTTCACCTCTTTAAAAAGTTCCACAAAAACCTGTTTCCGATTTTGGAAGTATGAAACTTTTGAAGTTTTTGTTTTCTTACAACCTAGAAGCTAACATTTCTGCTGCATTTTTGGAGACCCCCAAACCACGCAAAGGGTCATTCAGATATGTCTGTCTAAACTGCCGAAGAGTTGATGACTTTGATACAGCATAAGAAGGATTGTCGGAATCTGTCAGTATTTCTTGAGTAACCGTCATTCTTGCATTTCGTCGATACTCTCTTCTTCAGATTGAGACAACTTAGTAAAAACTGTAACTGGTGCTCATAGAGTGCAGAGTTGGTCGAAATTCTGATGGGATACTAGGATAAGTGATTTAATGTCTGTTTTCTTACCAACGCATTTTCTAGAAGTCAGTTGTGTGGTCTTTTGATTGTCGCCTGGTCATGGGAATTCCGAAAGGTAAGCCCTTAGACATTTCTTCAGTTATGACATACAACATGTGGGGCCTATTCCTTGTCTTAGTCAAGAGTAAGTCCGTAGAACGTTTTATAGGCTCGCTTCACAAACAATATTATATTGCACCTCTTATGAATAAGCGTGAAGTGTCCACAAATATAGCAGAAAGTGCCAGGTTTGTTCATATATTGATGTCTCCTTGTTGCCATGTTGCAAATCTGATAGAAAAACTGACAAAATTAGATACCCCTGTTGATACCATAAATTCGTAAATAATTTATTTAGCAGCAAAAGGATAAAATGTAATACCTTAAATTGCATGAAAACTAGATCATACAGAACAAAATTGTTTCCATATTTGAAATCAGCCAATCAAAAATAGTAAATAAAATCTCATGCAACAGAGATTTTTAAAGAATTGCTCTCCTGTGTAATCTGTAAACAATTATAACTTCAAGTGACTATTCTATACAAATATTTTTCACACCGATATATAGTTTAAAATATTCTTAGCTAATACTAATAATTTTCAAACAGACTTGACCCATATATGAGATTCTATGAGGTACAACAAATTTGAGTCCGACTGGACCTGGGAGTAATGACAACAAGGAGATGCCTACACACTCCGCAAATGGGCTAGAAACTCAACCCCATAAAAGCAGTTTGCTACTAAAACCACAGCATCATTACAGACTTAGTATCCCATTGGAACTATAGAATACACCAACTGCATTTCTGTCCCAATGAGGTCAACTGTTGATCGTGAGTGGCAACCCATAATTCCTGAAGACAGGATCGTGGTCGCTGAGTGGTCCAAGTCAAGTGATCCCTAGACATGCAATACTGCAGTTCGGCCTTTTCTTGGGCTAGAGAGGCCTAATGGTGGTCAGGTCATGCTCAAGCACCTATATGATTAAATATCGACAGTATTCTTTAAATTACTCTTATGAAAAGCACCCCACCCTTTTTGCTCGAAGGCAGTGAGAAGGGTCAGCCACTTGTACATTGATACACATAAAGTTATTTATTCTAGTTTTTTGATAGCCAATGAAATTTATTTCTACCAATTTTTTATACACATAGTAAATGAAAAATCTAACATAAAAATGACTTCAACTAATTTAGCGTCCTAGGTATGACACTAAACTGCATCTAGTTGTGAGATTCTAATTCCGGAGTTCTGAGGAGTGTAGCGTATCCCCTCGTTGCCATTACTCTCAAGTCCACCACTCGTTAGTTTTGCACCTGTTAGGGTACCATCTATGGATGAAATATATCTTTTGCATGTTAAGGAAAATTATTTCTGACAATTCATTGATACACACGAAATTAATGAAAATCCTTTCTACCAATTTGTTTATAAAACCAAGCCAAAGCAAACACAAATATTTACCTACAAACTATTTGCTTATTAATCATATATATATATATATATATATATATATATATTATATATTATATATATATATATATGATAGGAGGTTTGGAGTAAAATCCGACAGTATGAGGTGAGGTAAAAGGAAAAATAATGACTCAAACAAGTAGAAAGAAGTAGGAGAGAAATATTTTGTCCTACTCGCGTAAAGAACATCTTCAGTCTGACTTTATTCAAAGTATTTTACGTACATTTGTGTTTATAGAAGAGAAATTGGGTTAGTGGTGGAATTGAGGGGTAGGGAGATTAGGGAGGATTTGATTGAAACGAGAATAACGTCATATAAAGTGGAGGGAGAGTTTAAAGGATGGTGGTTTGTGTGGGAAGATGAGAAGAGGAGGTTGCTAGGTGCTTGTTGAGAAAGGGGGTAGGGGGTGGGAGAAGTGGCTAAAATTCTTGGTTAGGAGAGAGTTTGATTTATTGCATGGTGATGATATGGAGGAAGGTGGTGTTGGGTGTCATTAAATTAGGCCGTCTTCTACTTGTTTGAGTCATCATTTTTGTTCACTTTTCCTTTTACCTCACCTCATATATATATATATATATGTGAAGAAAGGAAGTGAATCGACGGTATGTAGTATATTAAGAAAAATGAAAAAACACAGGTTTAAATGGGTTAAGTGGTGAGTTTATTGGCCGACGCTGCAGTGTTTCGATCTATTAATTAGATCATCTTCAGGGCATTTGTTGGTATGTGGAAGGTGATAAGAAATTATTCATCACAGAATAACGAGAAAAGCGAGTGGTAGTTCTTGTTATTCAGTCTGTTTAATATATATATATATATATATATATATATATATATATACAAGATTTGACATTAGATAACCCACAAGGGTTGATATGCCATGAATCAAAATAAGCAACTAACCAACGTGGAATCATTACAGCTCTATTCTCCTCAGGGAATCTGCATTCATAAACTGATCAAATGTGCAGGTTACAGTTTTTACAGTTCATTTATCAAGAGAAAGGCCGTTTTTTCAAAGAAAATTAGATTTCATAGGTCTCCACTCTTTCGTAACAGTGATCGAACTAGAATTGGTTTCCAATCGTTCAGCTAGCAAGATATTGTTCTATCTTTAGTGATAATTCCTTTGTGGAATAGATTTGAAAAAATCCGACATTATTAGATGATTTTATTCCACAAATAATGTATCAAAGCATAAAACAATATAATCAGTGTTACATTAGATACATTAGTGCAAAGAACGTCAGATTTATTTATTGATTGATCGATTTTAACTGCATGTCAAGCCGTCTAATGTTATTTCATGCCATAGAGGTTATAGAATCGCGTTCATTGTCCTTTCATATTTACATTTTGTCTAGTTGTTTCTTCAGAGTTTTTTGAGCTCTATCGGATATGAATAATTGGTAAACATGTCTATTTACCTCTGTTCTTTAAACAGTAGTAACGTTGTCTTCGGCCATTGAACAGTAAAGCCATCATGGTTATAACTATTTTGCTGCCTTTTCTATTTTTTATCCCGTTCATATACCGCCTGTTCATAGAATAAAATGTTCATATTTTATCTGTTGGGACACGTTTTATGTATTGTTTTCAATACAACGTGTATGTATATCATGTACATATGAAATGTTTCTATTTGTGTAAAAGAGCTTATCTTGTTTTTCCCTCTATATATTCCCTGTTAGTATATTACGGATATAGTAATGCACAGCTAGTATAAATATATCCCTACCTCAAGCAACCCAATACCGTATTGGATTATCTAATGCCAAAACCAAACTACTTAAAGAAATTATACGGTTTCGAGTATATAATCTAAAACACATCTATTTGATCCATAGTCAAATAGATATGTTTAAAACCTATAGTCAGTTATATGGTTTTAGAAACATCTATTCGACCAAATATAGTTTAGAGACATGCACATGAGATGTTTGAAACCAGAATCCATGGCATCGTTTTTTTTTTAAATATTTTTTTAATAATATACTTCAGTCTAGGTATGTCAGTCTCGGGGCCTTGCAATTCTTTTTTCAGGTTATGTTTTTTTCCTTTTTCCATATATTTTCCCCAAAACGTTTTGTCTCCTTGTAATGACGAGGCAAACTTACCTGACTCGAAACGGTTCTGGTGCATGGCTTGCAAAGAGAGATGTAGCGAAGAAGAAAGGAATGTGGTCGGGGCGGTGTGTCGTGGTGTCCGGTCGGAGTGAGAAATGTCGAAAAGTTGGAAGGGGGGCAGAGAAGACACTTTTATTGGTATTGAAAGGCACTATGGGTAATGGCCCATGGTGCATTGCAACTCCTGTTTTCACTATAAAAGTGGCCCATTTTGGGCAGAGAGCGTGTAGCGATTTTTGCGTGCTTTTGTTACACGGCGTTCTGTTTGAAGAAGGAAAGAAAGAAAGAGGAAGGAAAAAAGGCATAGCAGCAGCAGTGGTAGTTGACAAGTGTTAAACAGACTCTGCGAGGAAGTGGCTATAGCGGCTGTTGTGTGTGAACTCAGACACTTTGACCACCTTGCAACTGCTATTCACACAGAATAGACATAAGCTATTTCAGCGAACTATGGACAAGGTGTTTGACTACAGACTAATCCCGGAGTTTGGTGGGTCTCCCTCCGACGAACCCGTCATCGAATGGATTCAGCGTGTGGAGATGATCTGCGAACTCTGCAAAAGGACAGATATCGAGCTGATCCTACCGTTGCGCCTGCGAGGTGGAGCTCTCGCTGTTTATAGACAATTGAGCAAAGGGGAGAAGACTGATTTTCAGCGAATAAAACAGGCTCTGATAAATGCCTACGCTCCTGACTCATTCGGTGCATATGATCGATTCGTGGCCCGGCGACTCCAGCCTGGTGAAACCGTGAACGAGTATTTGGCTGAATTACAACGACTGGACCAACTCGTTGGGGAGCGACGAATGATTTGTGCATTCGTTTCTGGACTGCCGCAGGACGTGCGTCGATTGTTGCGCGCGTCATCGCGCATGGATGACATGACAATGGGAGAGATAGTGGATCGGGTACGGGCCATTATGGCCGACACTGAACAGCCCGAAGAGATCGTTGCTGCTACTAAACCTGCCCCTGTGCCAGCCGAGGCCCGAAGGAACGAAGTTGTGTGCTACAAGTGCTCCGGTCCCAATCATCTGTCAAGGGACTGCTTGCAAGGACGCTCGGATGCAGCCTTTGAACAACCATCTCGGCGTCTCCGTACGATCCGATGTTTTCGGTGTAAGAAGACCGGCCATATTGCTTCGGAGTGTTCGGGAAACGGCATGGGGGAGAAGTAATCAGCGTCAGCTTGCTCCCCAGAGAAAAGAAGAATGAGGCGCTGCCAACACTTGATGTTCATGTCAACGGGAGAAAATGCACAGCCCTGGTAGACACTGGGTGTACACGGACGCTGGCCAGCAGATTTGTGTGTGACGCCTGGAGGCTCGGACAAGCTAGTGTGCTGACAGCAGATGGAAAAATGTTTAAGTGCTGCGGGCGAAGCCGACTTCGGCTCACTGTAGGCAATGCTGAGCCGGTGCATCTTAATGCACTTGTTGTGAATCGGCGGCTGTTGGGGTTTGACCTCATACTGGGGAACGATGCCATCAGAGCTTTAGGTGGTATGACCATTACACCATCAGGAACTGTGAGCTTTGGTGGGTACGAAGCGAATATATGCGCTGCGATCCAAATTGATGAGCCGGATTTTCGCGTGGATTTCGACGAAAGGAAGAACCGATGGATCGCTAAATGGAAATGGTCCGGAGGACGAGCTCCAGAGCTTCTGTGCAATAAGATACCGGAGTACCAAGTTCCAAAACATGCCAGAGAGAGCTACGAAACCGAGCTTCACAAGTGGATTGAAAATGGCTGGTTGTTGTCCTACCCCGAAGAGAGACTTGGCCCACCTAAGGGACTGGTTCCACTAATGGCCGTAATTCAGCACAATAAGCGTAAGGTGCGCCCTGTCATGGATTACAGAGAGCTGAATGAACATGTAGACGCATTTACGGCTAATGCTGATGTGTGCGCGGCCACGTTGAGGGAATGGCGCAAGAAGGGCGCGAATGTGTCATTGCTTGATCTGAAGCGAGCATATCTTCAGATCGGCATTGACGAGTCTTTGTGGCCTTATCAGACTGTGATATTTGGGGGCCAAAGGTATTGCCTCACCCGGGTTTTGGCCTCAATGTGGCGCCTCATCATGAAGTCTGTTGTTGAAGCCGTTATGTCTCGAGATCCAACTATCAAGAACGCCACGTCGGCGTACATCAATGATATTTTCATTAATGAAGATTTGGTCTCAACAGCTCGGGTGAGGGCGCACCTGTCTGAGTACGGCCTGATTTGCAAGGATCCAGAGCGACTACAGGATGGTGCCAAAGTCCTTGGTCTGCAGGTCTTGGGGGAAAAGGTGTTCTTCGTTGGAAGCGGGGGAGTGAAGTTCCCGATGTTCCCCAGGTCATTACTCGCCGAAACACATTTTCCCTGTGTGGGAGACTTGTGGGGCATTTTCCTGTTTGTGGCTGGCTTAGAGTGGCTGCTGGATTTATCAAACGTCGGGCGAGTGCGGTATCGGCTGGTTGGGACACTGAGCTTGCTGATCCTCTGCTGAAGAAGATGCTACAAGATACAGTCACCCGGGTTAAGCGGGGTGATCCGGTTAAGGGAGTGTGGTGTACCGCCGGCCTGGAGATGAATTTGTGGGTTGACGCCAGCTCACTTGCTACGGGGGTGTTATTAGACGACAATGGAGCCGTGATTGAAGATGCGTGCTGGTTGCGCCCTGACAATGACTCCCATCACATTAATTTGGCCGAACTCGATGCGGTGGTGAAGGGTGTCAACCTTGCGCTTCAATGGCAGGCAAAAGTACTTCACATCAAAACGGATTCCCTGTGCACGTACCATTGGCTCAATAACAGTTTGAGTGGAAAGTCAAAGGTACGCACCATAGCGGCTGCGGAGATGTTGGTCAAGAGGAGGTTATACACCCTCTCACAATTGATCAAAGAGTAAGAACTGACCGTAGACGTGACGCTGGTAAGGTCGGAGCATAACAGAGCCGACGAACTGACGAGAGTACCGCAATACTGGTTCAAGGCTATGAAAAAGGGGGAGGAATTGGCGCCGGATGTCTGTACCACTGCTCTGAGTAAACATCAGATATTGAGTATTCACCGGCAGAGCGGGCACCCCGGAGTAAGACGGACAACCTATTTTGTGCGGCGAGTTGGCCCGTCAACAACAAAGGCAGACGTAATATCTGTAGTGCGATCCTGTGTGGACTGTTAAACCATCGACCCAGCACCGGTACATTGGAGGAAGGGAAAATTAGACGTGGATACTAATTGGAGCCGCTGGGAATGGATATTACCCACTATGGGGGTAGACACTACCTGAGCCTCATCGACTGCGGACCCTCTCGATTTGCTATTTGGCGTTCAATTCGGTGCCAGGATTCTGATACAGTGGCTCGTCACTTGGAGGCAATCTTTTGCGAGCGGGGTCCACCAGTCGAAATACTTACCGATAATGACACTGCCTTTACCAGCAGGAGATTTCGAACCTTTCTTGGGGAATGGGGAATGCGATTGCGTCTCCGATGCGCGTACGTGCCGTCCGGAAACGGGATTGTTGAACGGTGTCATAGGACGATCAAGACAATCGCGGCCAGGAAGCAGTGTACCATCCAAGAAGCTGTATACTGGTATAACGTGACACCCAAAGACGATGTTTCGTCATCTTCAGCGCCGGCCAATCGTATACACCAGTACCATGCCAGGGTCAGGGGGATTGATGCCGCTCTCCCGCCCGAATTGCAGCAGGAACACGGAATGTACCAAGTAGGGGACTATGTTTGGGTCAAGGTTCCGAACGGCAGGTGCACTACACGATCAAAAATAGGTCGTGTGACCGGAGTCAACAGTCGGCAATCCGTGATGGTTGATGGAACCCACGCCATGTCAGACATTTGCGCCTCTGTTCGAAACCTTGCTCTTTGGAAGATGAGAGTTCCTCTGAAGAAAGTATGAGGCTTATCCAGGTGGGATCCCCCTCATCAGAATCGTGTGCTGCCAGTGATTCCTCGGATGAATCCTCTGCAGACGAGCCGAGACTGGGACGTCAGTCCCATGCCAACGAGAGACAAGAGATTGGCACTGGGAAGCATTGTGATCAACAAGGAAGGCAAAACAGTGTCACTCGCTCGGGATATGCACAACAGCCACCCGACGTCGAAATGCGCTCAGACGACCCGGATTTGCCAAACCAACTCACTGTTGGAGCCCGTTGCGATCGGGAGGACGATCAACCAGGCCCTGTCCCTCTCCGGAGGAGTACACGTCGAAAACGTCCTGCTTACGGTTGTACTTTTTGTGATCCTGAGATCAGGGGGGAATGTAATGACGAGGCAAACTTACCTGACTCGAAACGGTTCCGGTGCATGGCTTGCAAAGAGAGATGTAGCGAAGAAGAAAGGAATGTGGTCGGGGCGGTGTGTCGTGGTGTCCGGTCGGAGTGAGAAATGTCGAAAAGTTGGAAGGGGGGCAGAGAAGACACTTTTATTGGTATTGAAAGGCACTATGGGTAATGGCCCATGGTGCATTGCAACTCCTGTTTTCACTATAAAAGTGGCCCATTTTGGGCAGAGAGCGTGTAGCGATTTTTGCGTGCTTTTGTGACACGGCGTTCTGTTTGAAGAAGGAAAGAAAGAAAGAGGAAGGAAAAAAGGCATAGCAGCAGCAGTGGTAGTTGACAAGTGTTAAACAGACTCTGCGAGGAAGTGGCTATAGCTGCTGTTGTGTGTGAACTCAGACACTTTGACCACCTTGCAACTGCTATTCACACAGAATAGACATACTCCTTTGCATTTGGATATTCCTTTGTCTTCGTGCTTTCTTCATCGCCTTGCTGGTAGAATTTCTTTTCGTTATTTTGGAAGGTCTTAACAACAAAAAGAATAGAACTATCAAATCATAATAATATAAGAACAGTGTAGAAAAAAGAATTATAAGTAATTTGGAAAATTGAAATCTGAGACCATAAAACAAACAGATTAAATAAAAGTAAAGAGTACTTAAAATAAAAGTAAAGAGTAGAACAAAATAAACTTCTCGAAACCAAGCTCGACAAAAGTCTGTCTTGTAAGATAAAAATGGGCAAGTTAGAAACTTCAACAGATGAAACAAAGGACAAGGAAATTGATGACAATGCACAAGGCATGCAGCCTGAGACATGACATTAGACTATATAAGTCAAGTAAAGAAGGATGAAAAGGACTTGCCAGATTGAGAAATGCGTAGATGCAACAATTCTAGTACTCAAGAAATATACTAAAAAGAGTAAAGAAAGACTAATTACAACAGCCAGTAACAGTAATTGCAATATATGAACAAACAGATAAACAACAAAAACTAGAAAGAGCAACTGTATGGATACCTTAAGCGACAAACTAGAGAGATTGAACATGAGAAGACCTGGATATGGCTAAGAAAACGAAACGTCAAGAGAGAAACTGAATCTTTTATAATCTATCAGAATTCATTTTATTGAAAAAATACTTTGTTTAGAATTTGATATTATTGAAAAATAAAGTAGAGTAAAGATTATATAAACTAACAAAAAACCCCCCAAAAAACGGTGGTGTAAAAATGAATTTTTGGCACGTTCATTAAAAAAAATTTAGACAGAACTTTGAAATCTTATATTCTTTAAATAATAGACATAAAATAGTTTTGCTGTCAAAATTCAAATAAACATATTCTCTTTCTAATAAAACCAAGTTTCCAACAGTTACATTCAAATTAACTCAAATGTTTAAGTTTTTTTTCTTTTGCGTTAAATGAAAAAATGTTTGTTATCGTAAAGATAGACGATAATCAAAACAAAACTTTTTGTTTTCACTGCATGATAAATTATAAATTATTAATCAATATTAATAAGATTATATTTTAATCTCATCAATATTAATTGATAATTATATTGCAAAATATTAAATTTAACATTTTATTTTCTAAAACATTGTGTCATTGAATCTGAAAAAAGAAGTAGAGGAAGTAAGCATGCTTGATGAATTTAATGTCGTTAAATTTAATGAAAAGCGGACATGCACAAACCTAAACCAGATACAGTTAAATACTCACAAATCTTAAAATTTAATATGGAAGAACATTATATGACTATTGTTTGTAAATAATTTTCTCGTAAAACTCTATACGTTTGATAACTTTAAATATATATTAAAATAACACAAAACATAAATCAATAATACCGGGAATGTATTTATTAAAACTTGTTTGAACAAACAATGTAGGGCGTTTAATGTTGAATATACTTAGTTTCTGATTATATATAGTAGAGGGTTGCTCTTTATTCCGTGTATTAATGATTTTGATTATTATTTAAATATTCATGGTAAACTTGCTCAATTCCCGAGGGTATTGTGACGTAAACAGTGACATAGTGTTGGTTACAGATCAACAGACATCGAATGTCCATTATAATAAGATGAATAAATAGATACGTAAATAAAAATAAATAAATGTGCGATTTCAAAAAAGATGCTAATTTTTGCATACCGTAGTAGCGTTCTAGGTTTTAAACGTAACTATAGCAATGAGTGTTATTGATTAAAACTGATTAGGGCAGACAACTTTTGTCATGTTCGGAGACTTTCGGGTCGATTATTTTGACAGGACATTTAATATTGGCAATTTCTCCATTGTCAAATTTTCCAGCATCAAAAAGATATAATGTATTTTTATTGAAATTTACATGCATTTTGTACATTAACAAAATTTAGAAAATAATTTTTTGTATTTTGTGCAGGATTATCTTAAAATTCCATTATAGTTAATATTACCGTTACGAGGTAATTTGAAGAAGATTCCACCGATAATTCATTTGAAAAGTCCAATCTGATATTTTATTATCGTTTACTTGCTAAACAACGAGTGTTTTTAGGTTTATATTTTTCCTAAATTGGAAAATAGTGTAGTGTGTCAAGCTGCGAAGATAAAAAATACTTATGTTTATAAATATACTTTTTTTTAATAAAAATAAGAAAATGTATTTGTATTGTTAAATAAAAATTTATTTCAGATATATTTTAAAGAAGTTATGAAGAAAACAAAAAGAAGCAGACGATCATTTTCTGCAATGTTTTTTTTTTTACTTTGAATTCAACCAATGCAAGTCGAAATCTATTTTATTTAAAAACATTAATAAGAAATTTAGAAATGTAGTTTCTTTACATAGGAAAGTAATTGCATGGGATTATAAATTATATATATTTTCTTTTCTTAATTTATTTTTGTTTTTGTGAATAAAATGTATATTGTGAATTTAATGATGTGTTGAATTTTTGTCTATTGATAAGGGTTGCATGAATATTTTTCCATATTTTTTACCTCTTGGGTAGACGATTCAGAGGACAATCTGATAGTAGCAAGTCTGTGAAAAACCTCTCAATAGCAGCACAAAATAATGCCATAAGGATCCATTATATCAAACCTAAAATGGTAAATACGCAACAGAATAGCAAGTGTAGAGTGTGTAGAGCAAACTAGAACAAAAGGAGTTCAAGACTATGAACGATAGCGTAGGAAAGGTGATCCACTCGGAATTGTGCAAGATATTAAACTATCATATATATACAACTGAAATGCGTTCTAGAGAATGAGACGTATAAACCAGACCTAATGCTGATTAATAACGAAAAAAAAAACTTAAGTATCTGGCCGCCATCCTTGGCCAGTTGGAAAGAATTCAAAGTAAGTAAGTAAGTAAGTCCCGTGACAGAGAATCCTTTGGTAAGTGAATAAGTCCCGTGATAGAGAATCCTTTGGTAAGTGAATAAGTTCCGTGATAGAGAATCCTTTGGTAAGTGAATAAGTCCTGTGGTAGATAATCCTTTGGTAAGTGAATAAGTCCTGTGGTAGAAAATCCTTTAGGTGAATCCTTTAGGTCCGTCGTCCAAGAAGATCCAAGTAACAGTGAGCTAAGATTAGAAACAGCCAGTATAAATACAACAACAGCAGCAGAGCACTGCCAGTGATTGGATAAGAGGTTGCCTTCCCAGGTTACGTGCTTATCGGCGAGTCTATAAGTAGAAGCATCCATCTGGTACACACCTTATATCAGAAAATCCGAACAGTTATCAAGTGGATTTTGCCGTTCCGGTGGACCATAGAATGAAAAATGAAAGCTAGACAAATACGTATACTTAGTGATAAAACTAAAAAAAGCTTTGTAATATGAGGGTTAATGTGATACCAATTGTAGTTGATGCCCTCGGAACGGCCCCTAAGGGTTTGGAAAATAGACTGGAGGAATTGGAAATAGATAGCTACCAGACCACAACATTTTAAAGATCGGCTATGATACTCAGAAGAGTCTTGGATACATGAGAAGATTTGTTGTCACTCCGATTCCAGTGAAATACCGTGAGCTGACCCTGGTCTGAAAAACTTGCAAGTAGTTTGATAATAACAAAATAGAACACCTTATGTACATGGATGATATCAAGATGTTTACAAAAAAACGAAAAAGAACTGGTAACACTTGCACAACACATAAGAATATAGGATATAGGAATGGAATTCGGGATCGAAAAATGTTAGCGATAAAAAAAAAGGAAGAAAGAGTAACAATGGACGGAATACAACAATCAAATCAAGAAAATATAAAAACACGTGGAGAAAAGGAGGATTACAAATACTTGGGAATTTTAGAAGCGAACACCATCAAACAAATAGAAATGAAATAAAAAGTAAAAAAGAAAGAATACCCAGAAGAACAAAATAACTTCTAGAAACAAAGCTCTGAGCAAAAATATCACCAAAGGAATAAATACCTGGGCCGTCCCCATTATAAGATATTTTGGATCATTCTTATAATGTACAAGAGATGAACTCATACCAATTTGATAGACCAAAAGACAAGAATTATTGAGTATACACAAGGCATTACACCCGAGAGATGATATAGACCGACTATATGTATCAAGAAAAGATGGAAGAGGTCTCGTCAACATTGAGGATTGTGTAAATGCCACAATTTAAGGACTTTAAGAATACGCAAAAAAGAGCAAGGATGGATTAATTACAACCGCCAATAACAGCACTTGTAACAAGCAGAAAAACAACAAAAACGAGAAAACAGAAATGGAAAGAAAAACAATTATATGGATACTTAATGTGGCAGATTGGAGATATTGAACATGAAAAGACCTGGACATGTTTAAGAAAGAGAAAACTAGAGAAAGAAACAGGATCTCTCATTGTTGCAACTACGAAATTCTCTAGGTATCTCAGCTGAGGCTGTAACAATACACCGACAGCACCTCTACTGCGTAACACCTCTTTCCAATTGGGCCACCTGTTAGCCGTAGGTGACAGCCCGTGGCGTTTTCAGAGCAGTTCATGGCATGCACCGTCACTTGGGCTAGACGAACAGGCGGAGAAGTCCCTCCAATCAATCGACTAGTCATGTCAAGCCCTAGCACCTATATGATTGTCCTTGTCGTATTGCTCTTATGGTAAAACTGAATCTGTTACTTAATTATTAGATTCCTAATACTTATGTACAGTAGTGTAGAAACCAAAATGGCTGTTATAAGTGCAGCCGGTGGCCTTGAAGGATTGAATGACAAGGCTTGACCTCAGTCCTGATCCTCCTTCCGGTGGATACTGTGAGAATCGGTGGAGAAGACCCTCGTCCGGTTTAGATTAGAGAGAGTTTTAGTTAGTATCGGCCAAACCATGACGGTGGTAAGTCGCGTTATGCGCACCACCGTACTCAATCTGCACAGGTAGTCTGGTGGGGATTTCGAAATAAAATATGATCTAAGTAAATCGAAGTCTTGTGTTATAATCTAAAAACTACCAATGACACAGGGCTTCTGATAAAGAGAAATCCCCAATGGAAGACCAAACACGAAGTCCCCAAGACGAAGTCCAGACGCTAGAAGAAGAACGTAAGATACCAAAGATGGACAGAAGAATAATAGAAGTAAAGAAAGAGAGTATACAACAAATCTAGTGGCGAGGTTCCAATTATGGAGCTTTGTGAAGTGTAGAGTACCCATTCATTGCCATTATTCCCAGACCCACATTGATCCGAAGTGGTAGTACTTGTTAGGCCAACCAAGTACGACCACTCCAGGTCCGATGTGTTGGTTAGATAGATAAAAAAAGGAGTTATAAGAAATATGTTTAAAAATGAATTAGAAATAATTTGAATACCCAGTAATAATGAATAAAACAAAGATGACTTCGGCATAAATTGTTTTAAAATCTCAATAGCGTGTTTGTTTTAGTTTTAGTTTTACTTCAGACAATGCGTCCGTTTTTGTAAATTTTTTGACAGAATTTAATGTTTAAAATGTATCAAAAATTAATTACATATGTATCATTTTGCTTTTTTACTGATATAACTTTTTTAAGTTACTACTTTTTGACTTAAACAAAAATTTGACCTTATTTAATCGATTTAATTAATTTTAATTTGTTTTTAAAGTGAAAATTGGCGCTTGAATTGTTGATGCCGAATAAAAATACATATTAAATTTCATATCTGAATGACCTCTCGATTGTGAGTTCACGTACATACCAAACTTCCATTTATATATATAGAAGCATCTTGTTTCCACGCATTTACATGCGTGGTTCGGCGATCGTAATAAATGCCAACCATTGCCCACAGATATTTAGGATGACTCCCAGTCACCTCCACATCAACTCTTGGTTGCTTTGTGTTTGGTAAGCTCCACTCCACCCTGATCTCCGAATCCCACAGGTGACAGCTGAGGAGCGGTCGCTTCCATCTTCTCCATAGGGGTTTGTGTATCAAGAACTGGAGGGTTAATCGGAGGGATGCAATCTCGTCATCAGAGTCAGATCGATCATCGTCATCCATCGTGTCGCTGGATGTCTGTGCGGAATTCTCGCGTTCTGCACCGATTATTCGCTATCCTCGCACTCTATCACACTTTTGCATTCCGATGACACATTTTCCTGCTCTTTAGGCTGTATGCGCCACTGCTGGTAGTAGAGGTACGAAGTCTACACCTTTTACTTGCACCTGATAAGTTTATATTAACTGAAATTTACCTGGCTGAATCCAAAAATAAAAATTTTGCAAGTTCTTGAGATTATTTTAGAAGGTAAAAAGAAAATTTAATCTTTGAATTTCTTTTGGTAGAAAATCAAAATAGTCAGTATAAAATTGAAACACATCATGACTTGGAACAAAATTAAATCTACATTTTTCACGAATATAAAATTGAAAACATTAAAAAAACTAAATCTAAAAGAGTATGCAGTTTTTGCAAAAATAGTTTAAATATTAAATAAACAATAGATTAAATAATAAAAAATAAAAAGATCGGGTCTTTACTCAAGATAAAGTAGTGATTGTATGTATTCTATGTATCTATATTCATTTTTCCTGCCTCTTTAGCATGGTACGTTTCCACTCTCATTGATACTACCTCTTAAGCAGATGATCCGTTCTGCAAAGTTCATTTTGGTACTTCATTTAGACTTGACTACCAGTTATCTAATTATGGTATTTATCTGTCCCTTTTTTGAGGCACTGATAGATTTCTAGAAGTTTTCTCGTTCTTCTGAGATATTATATTTTTTAAAACTTTTTATTTTATTCTTGGTTGTTTGACGGTGTCCGTTTCTAAAATTCCCAAGTATTTGTAATTCTCCTTTTATCCAAATATTTCCTGATTTGATAGTTGTATTCCGTTTATTGTTTCTCTTTTTCCCCTTTTCATCGCTAGCAAGGCACATTTTTCTATAGCAAATTCCATTCTTATATCCTGACTGTATATTATAGTTTGTATAACGGTTTCCAGTTCTTTTTCAGTTTTTGGAAAAATCTTGATATTATCCATATACATAAGGTGTTTTATTTTTTCTTGGGATTTCGTGAATTTGTATCCTCAAGTACATTTTCTTAGTATATAGTTGAGGGGCATATAACAATAGCAATGGCGATAGAGAGTTTCTTTGGAAAATGTATCTTTGAATTTTCACTTTTGATAGGAATTACCCCCTTTTTTTCTTAGAAAAAATAGAAAAATACAACAATACAAAAATACGGTTAGTGATTTAGTATTTTAGTTTTGGCTTGTTTAATGTACTCCCGAGGCACTCATTGGTTAATTTTCTGCAGAGATGTAGTTACCTCATCTCAATTAACGTATCTCAATTTTGTCTCGAATAAATTGGTACTTTATATCAATATGTTCCGACCGCTGGTGAAATACTGGATTTTTGGTCAAAACAATGCTGAATTGATTATCACAGTAAATAGTTATAGGGTCTCTGATGAACTCTGGTTTTGCCACTGTTCCCAATATCGCTTTAAGATACAGGTCTTCATGACTAGCTTACGCTACCCTTATGAATTCAACTTCATATGTGTAGAGGAGATTGAACTCGCAAACTCCAGATCGCGAGTGTTGGGATTGCTGTCACCCCTATTGGCTGAAATGGTTCGACCGCTGAGAAGAATAAATGCTGAGGCGAGTTCTCTTTTTTCGTCTTTTTCAGTGGCGAGATCCGGCTGTACGATCCGACGAATTTCTATTCTCGTTATAAACTATTTCGGAATTTATTGAGAAGATTTGTCATTTGTATTGGGGATGTCCACGGTGACCTTACTGCGACTTATCAAAGAAAATCATATTTGGATCCACGTACCGTTATACACAAAAAAGACCGGTGGACCGAAGGGCATTTGTGATGGGCCGGAGACCGGAGGGCATTTGCAATGGTCCAGAGATCAGGGGGTATTTGCGATGGGCCAGGGATCAGAGAGCTATCTAATAGAACGGTCGTAAGATTGGTGAGCGAGAAATTAACGGTTGGACTTGATTTTTCGAGTAGACAGACATGACTACCGACTCCCGAGCAGATGTCAGCAGAACTGCAGGAAGAGACCGTGTGACAGACAAGAAAGAAATGTCAGCGAAGAAGAAGGAAGAGCCAGACAGACGTGACTGAAAATTCAAGTGAATACCAAGCAAAATTGGTTTTCAACTTGACTGTTAATCAACATTGTTGGGTTGGGTTTTCCTTCATTCTATTTCTTAGACTAAAGAAAACTGCTCCACACTGCCATTTGTGTGATTATGAGATCAGGTTGGAGCGTTGCGAAGATTGAACTCGCAACCTCCTGATCGCATGTGGTGGGATTGCTGTCACCCTTGTTGGCTGAAATGGTTCGGTCTCTTGGGCAGAACGTCATTTTCTGGTGACGAGATCCGGCTGTGCGACCCAACGAAATTTTGTGCGACTCGACGAATTTCTGTTCTTGTTATAATAGGTTGATAAAGCGATTGACTTCTGTTTTTTAGATTTCCATGAAATCATTGTGTTATTATTTGACAATCTAAAACAGAATCCAGATAGACTCTTCCGGTCTTTCAATGGTTGGTTGGTTGATTGAATTTAACGGCATATCAACCCGTCTGGTGTTATGTCATGCCTAGCTGTTAGGAAGTAATATATGTTGTGTATCTATATTTAAACTTTTGTAGTAATCGGTTTTAACAATGTGTTAGCATCATTGGGGATCATGTTGCATGGTATTGATTAGGTTCATGTCAATATTCTATGGAATCATTTTATTTCCTTCAAAAAGGACAGAATGTCTTCTATGTTGTCTTTTTCAAATAGATCTTTTATATTGTTTGCATTAAAATAACGGTTTCTGATGTGAGCAAAGACCCTGCATTCTATGAATAAGTGTTTAACATCAAAGGTGTTTGACATGTTTCACACTGTGGTTGTTGTTCTTGTTTGAGTATATAGGAGTGCGTTAATCTTGTGTGACCAATGTGCAATCGGGACACAATTACTTGTTCCTTTCTGGACTTTCTTAAGGCCGGTCTCCAGTCTCCCAGAGTGCGCTTGATTAGCAAGAGTTTATTGATGTTCTTATTCCAGTGTTGTTGCCATTTTGTATAAAGGAATCTATTAATTTTGGGTTTTAAGTCAGTATATGGAATCTTGAACTTGTCAGCTTCGGCGTCACAAAATCCCTCTAATTTCTATGGGCTTCGGCGATTTTTTAAATACTATGACTGGTGAATTGTGCTTTACAAATAACTTAGAACTTGCTTTGCTCTTGTTAAATGTGTAGCTGATAGTTGAACTGAATATTGAGATAATCTCATAACTGTATAACAGATATCAGGTCTCGTTCAAATCATAATATAAATAAAACTACAAATAATTTGTTGTCTATTAATTCGACTTAATTATCGATTATTTTGTCTATTTTCGAAGGGGGTTGAGCGAGATTTACAACTCCTCATGCTAAATTTTGATAATATCTTCTCTAAGTATCTTTATGAATTCATTTAAATAGTTATTAGATTCAAATTGTATCCCTAAAACCCAGGATAATTTCCCAACATCAGTCATTCTGAATCTTGAATTTAGAATGAATCTTTAAATTTTTATTAAATCTGCTTCGGTTTTTGAAGCGATTAATATATCTACTCATAATAAAACGATTGATATTTCAGTGTCAATATCTTACATACAAGGGTCAACAAGGGATAGTTTAAATTTTTGTTCTATCAAATAGGTATGAAATATCTTATTCCAAGAACGACCAATCTGTTTTAATCCATATAAGGCTTCTTCAAGTTTCCAAACATAATTGCTAGTTTCATCGTCAAAACATTTCGGTGAGTCTATATAGATTTCAAAGTCTAAAAGAGCATTCAAGTATGTGCTTTTGACGTCTATGGGATGAATTAAATCGTATTGCACTCCTATTTGTAATAACATTCTTATGAAGACAAATTCGCCGGATGCGCAAGCTTATCTCTATATTCTTCCCCACACATTTGAGTAGCCTTTTGCGACAAATATAGCTTTATACTCACAACTAACATCATCGTTATATTTTCGAGTATACACCCTATAATATTTTTACCCTTCGGAACATTTTTTTAATTCGAAAACCATTCTCTAGAAGAAAATCATATTTTTCTGCATTTCTCTGTATAGCGTAGACGCAATAGTCTAAGTCTTTCGAATTAATGACTTCAATATAACTTTAAATATACACTTCTTACTACATTTGAGGCACTGGTGGGTGTTGCCAGTGATGTAATTTGCTTAGGAATCTGAGCTGTCTAATGATGATATTGATATAAACCGAGGAAAGGAAGAACGCCAATGAAGAGGAGATGCTTTTTTTCAAATCTTTGGAATATACGAGAACGTGTCTTGCAAAATCTACCACGATCCAACAATGCCAGTTCGGATTTAATGTTTAGGGTACCAATTAATAAGTATTAATAAATGTTAATTAATAAGTAGCGAGAATTTCATCAAAATTAAATTCTTTCTTCACTTGACATTATTTAAAAAAAACTCAACTCCCAAAATAAGTTTTCGAAATAAGCGTTTTTCATTATTTTCTTTTACTTATCTATCTGTCTGTATGTTTACCTATTTATGCATGCATTCCCGTTATTTATCTATCTTTCATTCGTTAGATTTACCCCTCTTTCTTTCTTTCATTCATCCGCACATATTTTCTTTCTTTCCATTCCACTGAAGCAGACAATAAGCGTCTGTTATATAGCCTTATGAATCCTTAACACGCACACACACAAACTCTCTCTCTCTCTCTCTCTCTCTCTCTCTCTCTCTCTCTCTCTCTCTCTCTATTTGTCTGTATGTATGTATTCTTGTTTGTACTACGACCGAGCATATTAATGTGGGTGGAAAGTAGCACGCAGGTATTTACACGTCTTCAGAGAGTAAAAGGAATTATACAAAGTCTGACCAGAGAATGGGCAAAAGTCTCAAATCTTTGAGTTTTATTTAATTTGCTTATTATTGACAAGTCAAAGTTGCTTCTTAAACCGGGATCAGAGCTGATGAATTCAGAGCATGCCTCAAATCCTTTCCATTGCGGCGACATATTCGAACGTTGACATTGAACCTCAGTGTGAGAGCACACTTATTTGGAGATCAGCTGTCACCTCAGTTTTGCTGTAACATTTTGAAACTTGACAATGGAAACGTACCATTGGATACCAATGGAAAGATGACTATTAGCCTAGTATGCAATGTTGTCAGTAGTACAGGGCAATACCGGCTCCAAAGAATAAATCAGTTGACAGAATTAATGACCAACTACTGCAGTCCCTCCTGGAAAGATCTCATATCTACAAGTCAGTGGATATCATTCCAGATCCGGAATATATTGTCAGCTATAGCCCGAATTTTAGCAATTCCTTAGAGCCTCCTGGCCTACCTTCACATACTGAAACTCAAGGTGGGTACTCCTATAATGCTGTTATGGAATCTGAACCCATCAAGACCTTTAATGGCACTAGACAGGTGGTTAAGAAGTTGATGTCACATGTAATTGAGGCATCGATTCTTACTAGATATAGAAAAGGTGAAAATGTTTTTATTCTTAGAATTCCTATCATTCCATCGGGATTGGATATTCCATTATGTTTAGGATACTTCAGTTTCCAATAAAAGTAGGTTTTGCTATGTCTAATAAAGCATGAGGTTACTGGACTACAGTTAAAAAAAACCTGTTTCTCTCATGGGCAGTTGTATTTTGGCTGTTCACGAATGGGAAGTAAAACCAATTTTTTTGTTTATTCTGCACAGCAAAAGACAAGCAACATTGTCTACCGAGAAGTATTGTAATGTAAAATGAGGGTTTTTAAAGTAAACCCCCTATTTATAAGATATCTATACTTACATGTATAACTAATGCAAATCTTACCCGATTTAGTTTACCGACCGAGGAATATTTTTATTTATTTGTTTTTTATTTATTTTTCTTTCAATTATCTGCCTTATCAAAGACCCCTCTTCATCATATTCCAGAAATAAATCACTTGAAAGCACAATTTAAACAAAATCCAAGATGGAGCGAATTTCCTAGTATCATGGGCCCTAATATCATTCAAACTTAATTTATCTGAAGGCTCATAACCATGTCTAATATCAGACACAATCAATCTTGAAATTGAACTAGTCACTGCCGGTCTACATCGGTTCTTCTGATAGACAATGAAAGACGTTTTATCATCTTGATGTAACTGTTTCGTTCTTTTCATATATGTTCTCAGACGACAAGGACACAGGTGGTCTTCAGTCATCTGTAAATTTCGTAAAATCTGGAATAACCAAGGGGGTTAAAGCTTTCTTCAAACACTGAGTCTTGGCCAGACATTTTTAAGTTCGGTAAGAGTCGAATACCAGCTTTTCGTGCTTAATATTAGACTTGATTAATAAAGCCTCTATCTCACCTACTCTAGCAGCAGAAACCAAGTTTACTAGCAAGGCCGTCTTCCAACATGAAACTTTAATCCCATAGAATCTAAGGCTAAAAGGGGTGATTAATGAGAGCACAATTAGAGAGAAGTGATCTCACTTTATAGAAGCAGACTACGTGTCGAAATATCCACCAATACCCCAGCATTTGTATATCTGTTGCCTTGTTTCGTACATTTTCCTGACAGAAAGACTTCTACCATTCTCGTTGTAACTTTGAGCCCTTTCTAGAAAGAGATTCTTCAAGTGGACCATGCTGGATATTTTCTCTGCTACAAGCTCTTAGAGAAAGTTTCAGAGTTAGAATTGTTTTTCGATATTATTTGTAATTCCTTTTTGGAAAGCCTTTTAACAGGTCTGGAAGGATAGGATACCATGACTGGTGAGAAGCTCCAAGACGAAGAATAAACTTTTCTAACGACACTTACTGAAGACAGGGTGAATAACTATTAGAGGAGGGAAGGCATACATTCCTGTCCAATTTATGCTCAGAGCATCTGAAGCATATGCTGTATCCACTGGAAAAGGGGAGCAAAACACTTCCAATTTTCTGTTTTCCAGAGTTTCGAAGGGGTCTGTTTGGAATCCCGAGATTTCGAACAATTAAGGCCGCTAATCTCAAGCCCTAACTGTATTTAGTCAACAGAGCTCACGCTCGGCTCCTGATCGACTGTCTGTCAAAACAATCCTCGTTGCTAGAATGTGAACTGCACAAATGAAAATGATGCAATCTGCTGTATATTGGAATACTTCTCCCATCAACTGACAAAGATGAAGGTACTTTGTGCCACCTTTGTTGAGGTATGTCACTACTGCGCAACTGTCACATTTAAGAACTCTTCCCTTTCTGACATGATGTGGTAACTGAATAATTTCTTGAATGGCTGCTTTTTTTTTTTCAAACATAAGCTCAAGCGTTGTTATCTGTAAGTTCATTAAAATCCTTAAACCGCTCTACATTAAGTAGGAATCTGGAGGGAAGGATAAATCAGGTTTCACTGTTGCCCTCTAACCTTTGACACACGTTGGAGCCCGGTCAGGAAAGATTCATTTTAACTGTATTGGTCATAATAATGACATAGTTTATTTCCTCTGAATGATAAATCTGGTTTTCGCTGTTGCGTTTTGTTAGGGAGACCTAACAAAAATATAGAGTTGCTCCCCTTTGATTTGCCAAAGCCAGAAGTGAGGTCCCCGCCATATTACTTGTGGATTGGCCTTGTTAATAACAGTCCCACAATTTTGCTGACAACAAATTTGGCTTCCCGGGTCTTTTACAAAGAAGTTGTTTCGTACCGTGCGCTCAAGGACGTACAGACAAACACCGTAGTTCAAAATAGTTCTTTATTTTTCATACAGCGCATGCCGTGAAAACTGTGAATTAAACGAAAATTCGAATAAGTCACAATATCACACAAAATACAATAAAATACAAAATACAATAAAATAGACAAATATTACACAAAAAGGATAAAAACACAATTACCAAGAAAAGCTTACGTCATGTAATTTAAAGAAAGTTCCAACTATAAAAACATTCAAAGCTAAAACTATGAATTACAAATTAAACATATGAAGGGGGGTTTGGGGTATTTAAAACTCAAATGCCACAAGAAGGCACAAACAATATTTTAACAGGGGAAAAGGATATTTCTCATTTAGAGAAATTACAAATTAAAACCAAAAAGATAACACATGTAAATAAATGCAGTTTCAGAGAAGAGAATGGAGAACTTAAATACCTTTGCTGGCACGTAGGGACTTGCACATTAAAAATAGACCAATATCTTAGTGGTCCTTATACTAAGAATTGCGGTTCCAAAAATACCGCCAAAAGTTGCTCACAATCGGAGCCTAAAAAAACTTGACTTGCTCAAGTGGGCATCTCAACCGAAAAGAAAGCTCCTTGCCAGGACTCCTTTAGACCTGACAATACCAAAATTACTACTCAGTCCTAGACTTTATCTTTTATTTAAACCCTTTTTCTATTTCACTGCACAACAGCAGTGAGTTACTTATCATATAACACAAAGGCAAAATAAGCACTCCAAACAATCTCAAAAATGCACTTACACATATATTTGGGGTTATTAAAAACCCAAGAACTATTTCTTATAAGGTAACCATTTTTACCAGGAGGATGACCGGGGTCATAGGGTACTTTATTTGGGGTCAGAGGAGGAAGTGGGAAGGGGAGGCCTAAAACCGGACATGATGCCAATGACAAGACAAAATTTAGATTACTACTGGAAATCAGCCTAAAACAGTGACAGCCACAGGCGTTTCTTTATGTTTTGGATGCAGCGTTTTTGAACTGGTTAAGTCGCTTGAGGGTAGAAGCATTTCTCTACACTGTGTTAAATAAAATCTTATTAATTTTACAACAACCTGGTCTTGCATTATCATTTCAGTCTTCCGTATTTTATCTGTATGTTAAAAACTTAACACTTTCCTACATTTGACTGGAGTCTGGAAAGACTTATTTAAACTGTAATTGGTCATAGCAATGGCCCAATTTTTTCTTCGCTGATACTGTCTATAGAACTACAGACTCTACATGGATTTGATCACACCTTTGAAATCCACAGATTTAGACCGACTTGACCATCGAGCTTCTTGAAACCCAAGCAAAATTCCTTTAAGCCACTGGTTACTACTGTGATCAACTCTGCCTTCACCTTTCACACAACTGTTTTTGGTTGCTCCTATGGCATTATGACCCAGTCCAAACACACACAAGCATAATAGTTCCCAAATTAGACTGTACTGTACATTCCTCTGTCTGGCTTTCAAATCACACATGGAATGAAGCAATGCACATGTCAGTGCACCAACCACAGCCACTACCATCCACAGCTTGAATTGATTCAGTGTACCAAAATATTGCAAAACTTTTGATTTCTTAGTAAAAAGAATAATAATGTTCATATAATATAATAGTTGTTACTGTATTTGTTCAGAACTCTAAGAGTTTGGTAACAAATGAAAAATTTAGAAAATCACTACTTGAGAATTAGTCTTGATAGAGATATATGTTTATGAGGAGAGGATGACTTTAAGAAGTTCCCCTTCTTCCCCGTCATTCTAAGTGTTATGTTAATAAACCGATGATAGGGATCATCTTGATAATGTCTCTTCGAGGGATCTACCATGACCAAAGATAATGCAAACAAGCCAAGAAAAACAGTTCTATACATGCAGCCATTAGGTCCAGAAGTCTGAGAAACATGTGAGCCCTGCAGAACCATATCTTCAAAATGCGATCTGTTGTGTCAGATTCAGGAATCTCTCCACTAATGGATAGATTATTCCGACCTCCAAATTGAAGAGAGTTCCCAGGAAAATTGTCTCTAGCGATGGAATCAAGCAAGATTTCTGGGAACAATCTAAAAACCTGGTAGAGGTTTTGTGTCAAAATTAATTGCTGTCCTAGAATACATTAATCCTGATTTCTGACTATCCAGGCATCTAGGTACATGAACAAATGTACTTAACAGGACCTAGAAATTTCCCCATCATATTTGTGAACGCCATAGGTGCTATTGTTAGCCTCAAAACTAAGTTTTAAAGTCTCCCTTGAAAGAGAAACCGTATTAGTGTTAATACAAACTGAAGCTTCAGCCCCCCTCCAAGAACCAACTGTTTGATGTGATCTTTGACATACAGAGTATCCTGCTAGTTGTCCCCGACAGCCCGGATTGAGAAATCAATCTCACTATTTTATTGGGTATAAAACCCCAACGACTTCTGCGACTGGACCTCTTAACCTGACTGTTCACCAAGTCCAGGGCGATACCCCCCCTTCCCAACTTAAGCTGGGACCTTATGCTTCTTGCTCTTTAGTGACTACTAATTTCCTATTCACACCAAGAAATTTATTCCTGACCTGTTGGGTCTCCATGCAATTCTCAGGTCTTCAACACTGCAGTGCAAAACATCAAAGAATTTTCCCAAAAACAATTCGGACCTAAAGCCGATATATGTAACAGCTTTTTCTTAAAAACAAATTCCAACAAATGAATACATGTGTTATGGAGACCGAGATTAGAATGAACACTTTTAGTCTTTACATTTCACTAACGATTTTTTTTTATCGCGAAGCGTTCAGATAAGAAATAAAACAACCGAAATAGTTTTAAATACAACTCTTATGGCACAGGATAGCATGAGAAAAAAAATCAAAATTGAACAAAAAAGATGAGTCACAAATCTCTCTCTCTCTCTCTCTCTCTCTCTCTCTCTCTCTCTCTCTCTCTCTCTCTCTCTCTGGTTAGAACCAAAAATACGACAAACCTGTCTTCGTTCTTCTGTTCTGTTTTTTTTTTTCGATGCGATAAACTTCAAAGATAAAACAGACGATTTGTCACATTGTTTGTCCATTCTTAGGCCGAGATAATAAAAAAAAACTTATTTCTTGAATGTAATGAAGAAGGGTCTTGGATAAGGAAGATAATTGAAAGAAAAATAATCAAAAAGAAAAAAATAAATAAAAATATTCCTCGGTCGGTAATCTAAATCGGGCAAGATTTGCATTAGTTATACAGGTAAGTATAGATATAAACAATGTTTAATGATATTTTTGTATTTGAATAAATGAATTTGAAATTATATTGTTATAGATTTATTTTTAAATACTGGGCAAGGTCGGGTAGCTCTGCTATTTAATAATAATTGTCAATTCTTCGAGTAAGAAATTCACACAACTATTATGTCTAATCCAACATTATGTCGTTCCAAAATTAATGCCTTTTATTTATTTCCAAAAAAGTATAACAAATGCAGGGAGAACAATAGTGTAAAGCATTATTTCACAAATGATCCACCTAAACCTATTTACTACTGCCTCTTTCTTCGAAAAGAACAAAAACTACCCTTATGTAATAATGGTAGTTATTGTAAACAAATTAAAAGTGAATGTAAACAATTTTATTATTTTACTTGTAAAGGTACAAATTTTATTAATATAAATAAAATGGAATAATAATTTGATCGTTACCCTGTCGACTATACCTCTGCAGAGCGATTCTCCCAATGAGGTAACCTGTTGGCCGTGGGTGGCGACCCGTGATGCTTAAGGATGGAATCCAGGTGGCTAAGCAGTCAATGACATACAACACTCCACTTTGGCCCTTACTTGGGCTAGACGGGCGGTCGGAGATCCCCTCTCCGATCAATCGGCTGGTTATGTCAAGCCCTAAGACCTATATGTTTGCCCCAACCCTATTGCCCGTATGGCAAGCCCCAACCCTTTTTATTATATAGGTGCTAGAAAACAGTGCCTGAGGGTCTTCATGTCCTGGGAATCACGGTGAGGTTCCAGTTTTAGAGGTTTGTAGAATATGGAGCACCCCTTCATCACCATTGTTCCCAGGTCCACTCTGACCCGGAGTGGCAGTACGTTAAATATGAGTTAAATAGAAAAATATGTTTATAAAAAAATGAGTATCATTTAAGAATGAATTTATTTCGACACTTTGTTGGCATTAAATTATCCACTGAGGTTGATATGCCGTAAAACAAAACAAAACAAACAAATATATCATGTCTGTCGATGGACTTCGAGTTTTAATGCATGGAATGTATTCTGGTATTAATAACATATTGGAGGTCCGTACATTTTTCAAATGAAAAAAATCTAAAAATCTAATATATAATCAAATTTGGAAACAGTCTGTTCTTCACTGTTCTACACAGATGATGATATACGAATTTGCTCGCCACACCATTAAGTCCCTAAATGCTCCACTGTAATATAATTTTGCTTGCTGACCCTCTCATAAATTACGAACGTCTATCGTAGTCGCTAAATTGACTTGCGAGCTATTAGGCTGTGGTAAATACACCCAGATCTAATATATACGGTGTTTTCTCGAGAAAAAATATTAAGTTGTGGTCCTGGCTAGATTCTCAAAGAGTAGTATCTGTTCTATGACGCAGCCGTCACCGCAGGTACACAGGGACAACTGTGAATCGAAATACAAAAAGGACGCGCAAGGAAATGCCCTCTAGCCAATCCCAGAGGTCTGTGAAGCCTTGAAGCCCCGCGTACTGTCTCTAGTGGCCACCGGTGCGGTGATAATGAGACTTATTAGCCTCAAAAGGGAAAGAATGGTGCACATGCTCCTCGCCAATAATATTCCGGCAAGTTACATTTGCAGGATGAGTTACGCAACTTGGGACATTTTACTCCCTACTGAGGCTGATGCAGTGAGGCTCTCATCGAAGAATGCAAACGGAAGATAGATTTATCTAAGGAATATATCGTAACGGTATTGAGCAGATTGGTGGACGAGTCCATGGGCTCTTCGTATGAAAGAGGTAGGATCTTGACAGAGGACTACACCTTTATACTTAACATTAGGAGGAGGGGTTCCATGCAATCCCTGATACCCAAGAATTTAGGGGCCTCCAATTAACGACCGTGGTGGAAGGCCGCAAGTCTCACTGTTGGTTGTGCCGGCAAAACAACATTAGCAGCAGTATTGTAAGCAGCAGCAATAGAAGTACCAGCAGCAGCAGCAAAGGTGCCAACAGCACCGATAGTACCTGAAGCAGCATCAAGACCGGCAACAGCGACAACACCAGGAACACAAACATCATCAACCAAGAAGCAAGAGGGGCTGAGGTAACAAGGATAGGGAATGAAGCCTCATACGACTCTTCTTCATCTAACTCTCCTGCTAAATCACCAGCAAAAGCTTCCCCCAAACCTACACCGGTTATGACTTCTCACAAGCTGTCACTGGTAAAGGCTTCTCTAAAACCTACACCAAAAAAGGTTTCCACCAGCATCTTCACTCATACAGCAGGCTCCAGTGACACTAAAAGTCGCCATACCAATGTACATTGTGGAGCCTGGCTGCGCTTGGGTGAAAGGAAAAATCGAAGGAAGGGAAAAGAGAAAAATCGCGATGAGCCGAAAAAAAAGAAGCTCAGTCCTCATCCCCTGATATTACAATAGTGGCAGAAGCCACTACGGACAACACTTTGAAACCCACATTGCAACATCAAACAACCCAACCCTCTGTAACCTTATCCTTGCCCACTTCTCCACATACACCCAAACCCTCCCCTCAACCTATGCTAATCCTTCCTGATCCTCGTCAGTGGAACGGGACATTCTTAGGGAGGAGGAAAAGAAAATCCCTCCTCGATGTCACTCATCCACCCCTCAAAGGACACATTTTACTCGCTCAAGGAGCAAGAAAAACACTTATTTCCCGAGAATACCTGTAGAGTGGACACTTCACATATGAACGGGTCATTGACTCGCCTACAAAAAGGATCTTGGATCCTCTCATTAAACTCGACTCCGTGCGGGAAGAAATATATTGAAAAGCCATTAAACTTTAGGGGTGCACCGTCAGTGACCATCTTCGTCCGGGAAGAGAGGGGCAGCGCCAGTAGAGTATGGCGAATGGTTGAGGCGGTCGGAGCTTTAGGTTGGCGTAGTGAGAGCATCCTGATCTAGACAAACTAAAACCTAAATGCCATAGAAGAACCCCAATTTTTATACATCCATCATTCTACAGGGCTATAAAAATAAGGTTCCCTTATAATGTCAGCGAAATAGCCAGGACGGGTTTAGTCATCCTCGAACTCGACAAGGATAGTATTGGCCAGACTGTCGGCACCCATGCACCAGCAGATTTTTCGACGCGTAGTGGACACTGAGTAAAGCAATACCAGATTACTCTTTTTCCTGTCAGCTTAAATGTTTGAGAACACGTCATGCATTGTTCGCGTGGTGAAGGAATTCAGACAACTTGGTATAGGAGACACTCTGGATCGGAATCGGATAACCGGGTGCTGAGTGGTCGTATTTTTTTCGACGCATACGGTAATTCACATAGCCGGAGTGTGTCTATGTTAGTAAAAAACGACCAGAAGGTGGTGACTGACGTTTATGCTGGCGCAAGTGGCAGGCTAGTTGTGGCAGATTTTGTAGTAGAAAGCTACAATTTCCAGATAATCATACCTTCTGATCGAAAAGAATTGACTCGAAGTGCAAGCAAAGGTAGAGGCACGGGATCGTGAGTGGCTGCAATGGCGGTTGTCCATAAAGGGCAGGGCGGAGGTTTGTGCCATTTTCCCTGATCCTTTACCGATTGTCTGTATTCCCTGTGCTTGCGGCTCGTTTATTGTGTCTTGAAAGCCCCCTTTTCTGCTTATTGTTGAAGGGGCACCGGCTAATGGTTCGTACACAGTGACCTTACAATGGAGATTTAAGGATGCCAGCCTTGGCAGCTCACAGACGTGTTGAGGGTCTGGTTTTCCTATATCATTCGTTGACACAAGAAACTGCGTGGTCACAGAGGATCCGGGCTACCCTCCCAGACCCTCTGCAGTGCCGTCAGTACAATGCCTGATGTAGACCTTGCGGAGAGTCGCAGTTTCTGTCTGAGTGCCGTGCTGCACTTCGCAGATTATTTCTCGTGACTTATAGCTTTGAAGGGCACTATATAAACTGATGAGCAATTATATGGTTTTAATCAATTAATAATAACAATCCTTAGTAAAAAAGATATAATTTCAAGTAACTCTTTTTAATGTAAATGATATAGAATGATTCACGAATTTATGCATCATTCTTGCACATGAGACTATGCTTATTTTCTCTGTATCGTTCCAATTTTAGTTTATGTATGCCGAAAGAAGTACAATCTATTTGGCGGGATAGAATAACATCGCGTCAGGAAATAATGCAAAGGAATCTCAATAAAATTGGTTATAAAATTAGCGTGAATCGTTCCATATCATTTACATTAAGAATAGTTACTTGAAACTATAATTGTTTACTCAGGATTGTTATTATTAGTTATTGTTTTCAGATTATTCGTGTCAGAGAGGAACTCTTGAAATCATATAACTGCGCAAAGAAATGATTATTGTTAATAGTCACTTGAAACAATATAAACGCATACTTAAATGCTTACCATATATAATTGCGTGTAAATTATTAGTATTAGATAGGAATATTTTATATCATATGACTGGTTGAAAACAAATGATTATAGACTATTAAAAATGAGCTATTAAAAATCAATTATGATTATGATTACAGTAAAGCATTTACAAATGAATCAAAACCAGCCCTATATACGTATACATATCAATTTTATATACGTAATCAAGATGGAAACTATAGAGTCAGGGATATTATACTTACTTTCTAGGTATTGAAAATAAGTAGAGTATAACATGGGTTTTACAGAAGTCCCGATATAAATTAAAAAAAAAGATTGGTATGAAATCATTAAAAACAATTTATGTAGTCAGTCGTAAAACTTGCAAAATAATTGAAAAATGATGATAACTAGACGACCGGTGAAATCATTGGGATCCCCTCATAACAGTCCACAATGATATTGATGCTTTTATTTAGTAAGGAGTGAAATATTCTAATGAGCATTTCACAGTATTTAGATTTTGGATGATTAAAAAATTGCATTCATCCCAACGCAGACGTCACAAAATTATCATTGTGTAGCAAATTGGACTGTAAACTTTTTATAATTTAAGCCTAGAATGTTTTAAGCATATTGCGTTGTTAAAAAAAACTCGCTATGATGTCCCGTTCCCCCACCCCCATGTTCTTGGGGACTATTCTAAGGGATTCAACTACGATTGGTATCACCGTCTCCTTCATGTTGCACAGCTTTTTCAACTTTCTGGCAAAGTCCAAGTATTTTCCAACTTTTCTCATTTTGCGGTTCGTAGGAACGTTATTTTCTTCTTAATTAATACTTGTCTGGTATTCTGGCAAGGATTGAGTGATTCAATTGTATCTCAACACCCCAGAGAAATTTCATTTTCAAGCACAGACTCTGATTTGTGTATTTTGTACACATTTTGTAGTATGGCCAAATTGCATCGCCCTATGGACGGGACTTACAATACACTTTATATCTTGGAAAAACGGTGTATCTTGAGACTAAACTGCATCTGACGGTAAAGCTCCAGTTCTGAAGATCTGGGAAGTACCCCTTCATTGCCATTACTCACAGTTCCGATCTGACTCTGAGCAGTTGTACCTGTTCTGGTCCCATCTATGAGTTAACTAAATTTGTTTTAAAACCATTCGTATTCGATAGGACCGTGTGAAAAAATACCTATTTACAACTACACTAAAATGTACATACGAACGTACAATGTACGCAATCCCCTTACTTATAGGCATAAAGTAAACCTAGGTTGACATATCCTTAAGCCAATCAATCAAAAACCAGTCTTTTACACAATTCCAAGTGAAAGACATTCTCGAGCCAGTCATGTCTGTTCAAATATTCTTTCTGTGCCATTTTGCTGAATTCGCTTATGCGATTAACTGTTTCATCTCTATCAAGGCACATAGATATGACCATGCCAGGTACTACCTCTATGAATCAGAGTGGAGCTGTAAAATAATAGCAACTAAGAATCGCTCCACATTCCCCAAAGCCCCAACCGGATGCAGTTTAGTGTCATAGCTAGGACAAGGAAATTAAAGTATAGTCGGTGACATTGTCAAATTTAGCATAAGAAGAAAAAGGAACTACTTAGAATAGAATTGGATGGAGTCAATTTCGAGAATATATTCTGCCTTCTTTCGACATGGTTGTGTTTCCTCTGTGAGCGATTTGCTTGTTTCTAAAGCCCAGCGAGGCACAGGGTCAGAGGAAGAGTAAGGGATCACGTTACGTCTACTTACATCACAAGTTTTTAGTTCGCAGAGTTCCCTCCAACAAGATCAGATAATCATATCATCATATTTTATTTTACTTATTTGTCTATTTTGTTGTGGTTGTCATAATCCCTTACTACTCCTTGTCAACCTATTTTCCTTAGGGGGACTTGATGACCGAAGCGTCTTGAATATCAGTTCAAAGATTGTTTCACGATTCAAATAACAAACTCCACGATTTGCGTGAAAATACACCATTTCTGAAATAACCATGAATTCATTACACTCTCCAAAAGCCAGATCGTTTAATTTTGGACAAACCTTGTCTTGTACTTTTGAGGCTGGATTTCAGAAACGAGTCAAAGTGATTTAAAGGCTGATTCTTTTCTATCTTTCAACCCGTTTTCTCTTCCTATCTTCTGTCTCTGTCTCTGTCTGTCTGTCTGTCTGTCTGTCTGTCTCTCTTTCCACCCCCTCCTCTGCACATACGTACTTGATTTCAGTGCACGCAAAATTGAGTACCTCCTCAGATTGAATCGACGCTTCAGTGGAATGCAATTACCAGATCGAGTTATCTCCCCTGTGGTGTTACCTCTTGATTGGATTAAGGCAGCGCAGAGTCACGCGCCCGTCATTGTTGTTAATATTCTTCTAAAAGGCAACGGAGAACACAGCTTTCAAACCTACTGGACGGCAGTTTTGGCAATGGTTCAGGTCAACAGTTTGGCTTCAAATAATTTTCATCCTCTGACAGTCTTGCCAAACAGGTTATCTGCCCGATGAGAGGGTTTTTTTATATCCACACATCAATCAAAAGCCCCTGTTGATGTCTTGATGCTCTTGCATCCACACACACACACACACACACGTGCATGTGTGTGTGTGTGTGTGTGTGTAGGTATTTAAACAACCTGTTTGCCACCTGTTGGAGGTGGCATAAGTTTGCTAGTATGAGCCAGTCAGCGAATATGTGAACGTGTACGTTGTATATACAATCGTTCATGATTGACTCAAGTCAATACAAGTAAAATGCTAGTGTAACTCAGTTAAAGTCATGATAGCCATGAGAGGAGATTCAAATAAAATAAAGAGCTCAAACAAAATGTTGACGCATTTTCTACGCGGATAGCTCATAAAAAGTTTGTAAATAATTTAATCGTTACAAGCAGCTAATAAGCTTTATCACGGATATAAATAAATATGGACGACTTCATTTCATTGCCAGAAGAATAAATAAAAAATCTTATCTATAATCGCTTATGGTTCCTGATATTTTTCGGACAACGGGATGTTATGCTCTTTAGACATAAGAGAATACCATTATTATCTATCTAATCTATTCACCTACCTGTCTGTCTGTCTCAATATATATATATATATATATATATATATATAATATATATATATATATATATATATATATATATATCAGTCTGTTCATATCTATCTATCTATCACTAAAATTTTCACTAGGCTTGTGAATATAGGATAGATATACTTTAGATATTTTTTATTAGACACATTTTTTGAAATATCATTTTCTAGCCACTATGTAACGAAAACGATATTCATAGTTATATTTATATAAGATCAAAATACTTAAAATTCCACAATTCAAGAATAAACTATTTTCAGTTCAATATGCATCTTAATGATAATTTTGTAGCGTCTGTGTCTGCACTGAAAGTTATTTTGAAATCTTATAAATTATCATGTATCTGAGGTAACAATGAAATGCTAATTAGAATCCGCACCCCTTCTTACATAATAATGGATCCCTGCTACAACAGGAACCGAGCGGGTTCACAAGATAGTCTGCTAATCTGATCATGTCTACTATAATCTATAATACCTACACTAGTACAGAATAGATTGCCAAGATTCTATACTATGTTTAATTAAATGTCATTTACACTTTTCAACACAAAATATCTACATGAGTAGAATCAAGAAATGACTGTGGAAAATAGAGATATAATTTTTTCAAATAATATGAAATAATTATGATATACATTTTAACAAGAAATACGAACATGACGTACATACAAAACACAAAGAGTTTTAAACACAAAAGAAAAGTTTTGATAAGTTTTTGAGAGTCTCTTTATACACAGTATTTATTGCTTTTTCACTAGTTGAAAATAAGTAAATTAATTTTTCCCTACTTATCCAAGAACATTAAAAAACGTGCAAAAATCATAGCTCTGACATGGTCAATTATCCTGATATACAGTTGAAGTCATATTTGTATATCTTAGGCAAATACATTTAAACTCAGTTTTTCACAATTCCTGACATCTTTATGCTCACTGTATTTGAGCATAAAGGTAAAATGCTAGTGTATTTGAGCGTACAGGTAAAAATAGATCCTATCTTAGGATCCCTAATATATTTTTGGAATGTAATTACTCACATTTTAGTATATAATGATTTATTGTAGCTTTTATTTCAAGAAATGGTAATATTGACTGAAAAGACGGACTCGTATGTAAAACAAATGAGGGTTAACATCTGGGAAGAGCTAATTGCTTCTACCAAAACCAAAAATTAATGTTCAAACTTGTCTTGGACCAGATAAAATGTAACGTCAGACTCCTCCAGATCCTGTCGTGTCCTCATACTTCACTGTAATGGGAAGTAACTTCCTCCTTACAATGGAAGCAATGCTGGATATTATTGTTTGGATGCTCATAACAACTCCCTTTTTGAGTACTTGACCATAGGTTAACTAGAGTTGCCTGGGTAGTACTATTGTGTTTTGGCAAGTGCCAGTGAGGTCCTGCTTATCTTCCAATTGTATTTGTCTAAACGAGAGGTGAAGGAGATGGTAGTTTGAACGTGGAATGATTGATATGCTGTCAACTGTGCTGTTCCTTATCTGGGACGTGGTTTTTATGCCCAGAATTGATTTTCAACTTTAACGTCATAAACTAACTATAGTGGATACCTAGGGCCTTGTTCGGCTGTATAGGTCTGTAATTTATCACAAACACTGGATTGTATATCTGTAATGGAAGTGATCTTTAAAAGCTCATATTTCTTGTTGCTAGTGCCTGCATAGGTCGTGCATAATATTTTGTGATATGATATTTTGTGAAGCGTATGTTGTAGAGTAAAGTATGTTCACCGAAAATCTGTCTTAAAATTTGCGCTGTTTCAGCGAAATTGTAATCACTGTGTGTGTTTCGGAGTAATATAGTTGGAATAACGGTCATGTTCTGACGCTCTTAGTTTCCGTAACAGAAGACAGACCTTCCAGTCGTCTGCCCTTTCTTGAAATCCACTATAAAAAGATATTCCAAACGTATGAAGCTTGTAACTTGAGTATGATATTAAACTGCATCTAGTGGCGAGGATCTCTTTCATTGCTATTACTTCCTGATCCACTCTCATCCAGGGTGGTAGCACCTGTTAGTGTCAAATAGGTATGTTAGAAAATGATTAGTATTTAATAGTACATACAACAGTGCAAATTATTTGTATTAGATAGTAATACCTGAAACCATATAACTGAAAATTATTTATAACAAAATATTATTAAATAGGAATAGTTACTTGAAATAATATTGTGTATAATGGTTTGACATACTTGATATATATTTGCATATAAATAATTACCATATAACTGTGTGCAAATAATTTACTACTTTTAAATATATACAGTGACTTGAAAACATAATTGTCTACAAATCATTAGAACTAAATAAAAATACTTGATACCATATAACCATTCAAAAACGATTATTATAGACCAAAAAGTGATTAAAATGTTTACAATGGAACGTATAATTGTAGTATCCTGAGATCTCGACCTGACGAGATTAGGGGAATCTCGATAGGGCGAGATCACGGAAAATAGGGAGTTTACTACATCCGTGAACGTACAGCCACATGGACCTCGAGTGTATATATTCCCGTAATAAAACCTGTTCATAAAACGTTAAACCTGAGTTAACTTCACTACAATAATATAAACGGTTATGATTATAATACAATATTTACAAATTAATTAAATAAACAATAAGGGTTGATATGCCGTTTAAAAATACACCAATCTAAACTAAAAATGACGATTATGGCAAAACAGTTCAACATTTTTTCGTCAGATATATTTCTCCAAAAACTAAAGTCTAGTCCACATGTACTGTTGTCAAAAAATTCATCAAAAGGATGAATTTTTTTGGAGCAATGTTGAACAGCTTTCCAGATTACGTCAGTATTTTTTCATCGTGGATATTTTTGTTTTGCTGTTTTTTCCAGCATTTCCCAATTCGTCTGATTGATTTTCTTACTTTTCAAACCAAAATACATCCATCTATGGAATAAAATCATCAGATGATTATGTTTATACACGCTCAGTATTGTTTGTATAGATGTATGTGGTACCAACCAGTGTTCAGAAATTGCCCTCACGATTTTCATACCAACACTAGTTTCAAACGGAGAAAGTTGCTAATTAACATAAAGAATAATTGTACCAAATATTTTTCTATAAAACTTTACCATTGTTTGAGCAATCGCATTTAAATACACACAAAATCGAATGTTTTGAATTTCGCTCAGTTACCGAAAAATAAGTAGGTCAGATTAAACCGTAATTTTGAAAACATGTAAAAAATAGGCTTAATAAAAGATTTTATTTCATTCAATAGCATGCAATTCTTGGTAGATGAAATAAAAGTAAATAAAAAAGAAAATGCTGCAAAAATATTTAATTTAAGAAAGTTTATTAACCAAATTCAGCCTCGTTTTAAAAAAGAAACTACCGTATCAACACGTTTTGTTGTTTACATTTGAATTTCATTTGAGCTGATTTAAAACAGAAAAATAATTAAATCTTTTCCTTTTTTATTTTAACAAACTTAATTATAAGAAAAAATAAATAAGTAGCTTTATATTCCCTGTGATAGATAATTTTTATTTTATTTTTTATTTTTGAAGACATTATTTTTCATTCGCAATTTTTTTTTGCGCGCTACCAAGCGATTTGCCTTTATTTATATAATAAGTAAGTACATATTTTATCTTTTTCTATATTTTCCATTTCTTTAAATTTCACTCTTGAGCATATAATTCAATTTGTTCTATTTCTTATAACAAAAAATATATTTTTTATGACAACAAATACATTTTTTTTTCAGATAGTTTTCTAAAAAAATAGTTGGAAAACGAACTCGTAGTGCTTCTTCTACAAATTTTGGAGGGCCACCTTCTCCATTAAATAAGACTGAACCGCCAACATTTAGACAAATAATTCAATATAGTTATTTTCTAAAAAATACTTGTTCAAATTTAACAAACTTCAATATTTTAAAATTAATGGCAAAAATATAATTGATATTTGGAATGCGGTTAATCCCCGTTTGCCTCTGTTAAGCGAAAGGTCTATTATAATTAAACTGAAAAGGACATGTTTCGAAAAAGCGCATCAGATAAATAGAAAATCTATTTCTTCAGCGCAAAAGAAAATTATGGTAAAAAAACTGGATACATTGTTTGACATTTCTTCTTGTTCCTGTCAATTGCCAATTTTAAGTTGTGAAGACAAAAATGTGAAATGCAAAAAAAAAAATATTGTCAGACTAGGCACATAGTCTGTATTTGTCCTCTCAAAGATAAGGTAAAGTTATTTTTCTATTCTTTCCTTTTTAATGAATTCAAATATCATCCCGATATCATAAACATTTTAATTCAATTGAATTTCTATAATGATATTTTATGTAAATAAGTTAGAAAAGTTTTCTTTCTATGTGATATAATATTTTGAGATTTCAGTTGGTTAGATGTATTTATTCAACATAAATTACATCTAATATTTCAGGTACCAATGGAAGACAGAGAGTATCTAAAAGACCAGAGAGCCAAAATAGGACCCAAGGGTAGTTTCCAGCTTGGACCTGTGGATAAAGCTGCCATTCAGAAACCTAAAAGTAGTGTAGTAGAAGGAAAAAGACAAAAACAAATTGATTCCTCTCCTATTGCCTCTACATCTTATGATCAGGATATTATTATTTCCCATTCATTAAATAGTGAGGAAATAGATGAAGATTATGAGCCTGACAGATATCCCACAAGTGTTTACAGCCTTTTAAAAATTCCTCGGTATGCTACTGAGTTGATCAGGGGTGATGATTCATCGAACTTAGGAGCAAGTCTTGCAAATGCCTTTCTTTTATATTTACAGGCTATGGGCCTTCTCAACCTGAGTGTTGATATCAAAAACATAATTTTAGATAAATCTAAAATAGACCGTGCAAAAGAAAGAACAAAAACTAATGCTCATCAAAAACACATTGATAAAACTGAAAAAATTATTTGTATTTGTGTTGATGGAAGACAGGATAAAAATACTCTCTTATACAAAGAAATTGTGGAGGTAGATGAAAAGAAACAATTTTAAAAAAATGAAGGGAACAGAACACCACGTGACATTTACAAAAGAGATGGGTTGTAGTAAAAGTGGAAAGTACCTCACACATCCCAACTACTGGAGCAACTGGTGTTGTTCTAGCAAAGGAGGTTTTTAGTGTTTTGGAGGAGTATGACAGTGTTGATACCCTAAAAGCTGTTTTACTGGATAACACCCATACAAATACTGGCTGTGAAGCTGGGCTAGTTTCAGTTCTAGAGAAACAACTAAAAAGGAAATTGCACATCATTGGTTGCTCTCTACATCAAAATGAGCTTCCATTCAGAGCGGTTTTTAAGCACATTGATGGCAGCACAAGAAGTCCAACATCATTTATTGGTCCAATTAGGAAATTGTGTACAAATGAATATCATAATTTACCCCAGATCAAATTTGAACCGATAGTTAGTCCTCTGGAGAGCCAATATTCTAGCATTAAACAGACAGATGATCTGAGTAGTGATCAGATACTTCTTCTAGAATATGCAGTAGGGATTTCACGGGGGAAAGTCCACCTTAGATATGCTGGATGGAAAATTGGACCTTTAAATCAGACAAGATGGTTGACGTTAGCTACCAGACTAATGTGTTTGTGGACTCGTGGAATTTACACTGAAAACATATCAAAACTACATAGCCTAATCCAGTTTATTGTTAAAGTTTATGCAGTTAGCTGGTTTGAAATTAAAAGAGACAATAAATTTCATAACCAGCAACTGTATATTTTCAATATGCTGCAAAGAATCAAAGAGCTACCACCTGAAATTCAGGAGGTTGCATTCAAAAATATTCAGCATAATGCTTTTAGCCTCCTACCAGAAAATATGCTGTATTCGATGTTTAAATCAGATGAACTGGAAGTGAGGGACGAAGCTATAAAAAGAATTTTAGCCATTCAGTAAGTAATTTAGATAAGATTGATTAAAATGATTTCATCGATTTATAGATTCAATTTAAAATAATATCCTAATTTCATGATAAAAATTAAAAATTAAGACAAGGTTGAACTTTCAATCTAATTCAATATATTGATTTTTCATTTTTTTTTTCAGGAGAGGGAAGCCAACCAAAAAGAGGCTAAAAAAATACCAAAAATAAATTTTGATGCTACACATTGGTCAAAGTTGATCGACCTGTCTCAACATGGAATTTGTGAGCCTGGATTCACGGAAGAAATTTTAGATAATAAACTGGAGTCATCAAAGAGTGGGATAAAATTAGAGTTGCCTGATTTGCCTTCACACTCACAAAGTGTTGAAAGGGCAGTAAAATTAACAACTTCAGCTTCCCAATTGGTTTATGGAATTGAAGCAAGGCATAGGCATATCATTACAAAAGTTTTATGCCATGAAATAAGGCCTTCCTTTGCTTCAAAGGGCTCTTATGTAGAGCAGTTTAATATGATGGCATGATAAAAGTTATTATTATCCCTAGAACATTCATGTATCTTTATCATGTCTTTTATAACTTTATGCATTACAGTGATTATATAAAATAGAAATTTAAAATTAGTAACTAGTAGATATTTAAAGGAATGTTCAAATTACAATGGTAGCTTATGTTAAAATCATCATCCCTTCATTTGTTTCTAGCAGAGTTCATACTTATTTGCTTTTGTTCAATTGATAACAGAAAAAAATAATGCTACAACAATATATTGCAATGTCATTAATGACATATCTCAATTAATGAGGTAAAATGCTGCTTATTTGAGATATTAGGGTGGGGTGTGGGTTATAATTTCACTTTAAATGTTACTTTCGATATAGTCTATTCATTTTATTTGAATAAGATAAATTTACAAATTTTTCTGGATTGAAATTATGAGATTTTAAAGCAATTTCTTATGTAAATGTATAAAAAAAACAAGGATTTCTGAGGGCTTCATAATAGACGATCTTTAAAACTGAATGCTCAAAAATTGGTTCAAGCTAGAAACCTACTTTTTGGTGTCAGTACTTATCATACCAATACCCAACTTTCTCTATTTGATACTTTTTGATATTCCAAAAAAGTTGAAAATCGACCTACCCTATTGTAGAAGTCCACAATTTTTTTCTAAGATCTTTGCTGATTTCTTATGATTTTCCCATGATCTCAAGCAAAGAGATACAGAGTTTGAAGGCATAACTTCAAATACACCCACTGGTACACCTAAAATTGACTCATGTCAGCAAATCTATTGGAAGCTTCTAAAGCAATGACATCATTTTGTGGAATAATCAAAGCCATTTTAAGGGACAGTCAATTTAATACTCTTAAACTTCTCACCGACTAGAATAGTAATGAAAGAAATAAAATCTGGAATAAATAATTATGTCTACAAAGCGTAACGGTTATCATAATAAGAAATGTAATCAGTAACCCAAGTTCAAATTGTGGACGAAGCTGTTTGCGTTACACTTTGCAAGAAGGTGTGAATTCTTCGATTCTCCCCCAGCTGTGGGTAAACAATTGGACAGGCTGGTTATTCAGCCTTGATTAGACAACTAGTCTAAGAGAAAGAAAATTCTGAATTCAAACTAATTTTACTTCGCTTAACAAGGATCTTTTGTCACGTCCTGGTAATACTGGCGGGGTTTGGATAAATTCATTTTTCCCAGTGAAAAGTGAAATTCACATAGGTTCATCAAGATTTTGAACATGACTTTTTGAATCCATTTTCTTTAATAATAACCATTAAACTATCTATCTATCTATCTATCTATCTAAAACCGTAAACTGGAGATTTTTACAATTCGCGCTTTGTTACAAGAGTATCATTTTCTATATAGAAAAGTCTTATGCAGTACGAAAATTAATAAAATAACATTGAATTTGGTATTTTTAGCAAGCCCCTAACGGGTCTAATGATGCCTGATAGTTTGTATCTTTGAAAATTTTGGTTAACTTTAAAAATTTTGCTTATATTCATATACTGAAAATCGAAGCTTAAAAACACATGAAAAAGACGTCAAAACAGGGCATTTTCACTTTGGTATTATCTGCGTTATTCGGACTATTGTCCTCATCTTCATTGTTATTTATACAAAGTTTCGGCCGATATGCCCTCCGGCCTTCTTCAGGTATTTCTTCTCGGACTCGGGAACCTTCTCGGACTCGGGAACCTTCTTTTCGAACTCGGGAACTTTCTTGTCGTAATCGGGAGCCACTACGGAACTTTGAACCTAACCCTTTATTCAATCCACGGGGGTATCCTGTTCTCATTCCGCTAACCATAGCTGGGGTAGGAGTTGTGTTAATTATTTTTCTAACTGCCTTCACCCAGGATCCAGAGATAACTGTCACTTAGAACTGTCTTAACCTAACTACCTTATCCATTGGCCATGTGTCCAATTGGAATGTGAATTTTGAAAACTTATAAACATAATGTCTTGATTTGGCTAGAATATCTACATATTTACTCATGTATGATTTTTTACCTAGACTCATATTGTGTTTTTTTTTCTCAATCTGATCTAGCCTTCTTAATTGTGGGTTCCCATATTGTATTCATTTCTATGCTAGGTCTACTTAACAGCCCAGTACAGCCTATCATATGAGCTGATTCTTTGAGGCGTCTTCTCTTCCAATGTTCTTCTCTATCTATTATTCTAACTTCATCCCATAAGGGCAGATGGTTTCCCTTTTCATTCCATATATGATCAGCCATACCCGACTTTTCTATTTCTCCTCGGACCACTGCTTTACGATGTTCTTCTAGTCTTACTTTCAGTGGGCGGCATGTTTCACCTTTGTATTCTTTGCCATAGCTGCATGGGATGGATACACACAATTTTTGGTCATGTTGTATTCTGTTGGGGGCTTGACTCGGACGAGATGTTTATGAAGAGTTGAGTCACTCCTGAATGTTGTCCCTGATGTCATAGGGATTACATATCTTTTGAATCTTTTCAGCCAAGCCTTTCACATAGGGCAGAAAGACTGTGGTGAGTTTTCGGGTATCATCCTCTGTCCTGCGATCCAGATTTCTCATAGCCGATGTTATGCTCTCCGGATAATTGTTACGACGGAGGGTCTCTCTTAAGCTGTCCATTTCCTTCTGGTATACTTCATCAGTGCTGATGGCTTTTGCTCGATGTTGTAAGCAACGGACGATACCTTTCTTTACATTATATGGATGGTGGGAATTGAAGTTGAGATACTGTCCAGTGAAGGTAGGCTTACGATACACGGATGAACTGAATCCTTGCTCTGTGCCAGTTATTAACACATCTAGGAAGGACAATTTGTTGTCTTGTTCTTTCTCCATAGTGAACTGTATAGATGGATGGATTGAGTTCACATGATCCATTAGTATTTGAACATCTTCCTGATGGGGCCAGAGAATGAATCATCTACGTATCTAAGCCACATTGATGGCTTTAGTGGTGTAGATCCTAAGGCCATCTCTTCAAAGCATTCCATGTATATATTCGCCAACACCGGGGATAATGGTGATCCCATAGCCAGGCCCTCCTCTTGTCGGTATATGTCAGAACCCATCTCGAAGTAAGTTGTTTCTACACAGAACGTCAGCATCTCCTTTAGATTGTCTATTGGGATACAGGTGCGTTCTTCCAAATCTGAATCTGCAGTTAACTTATTCCGTACCACTGTCAGAGTCTCATTCATGAAACGTTGTACAAATAACAATAAAGATGGGGACAATAGTCCGAATAACGCAGATAATACCAATCTTCATGCCTCATCTCAAACATTCAGAGAAAAATTTTTCACTTTGTTTTGATGCATGTAAAAAAAAACTTAAAAACGCCTGGCGGACCCCATATCAAATTAAAAATTAAAATGCCCTGTTTTGACGTCTTTTTCATGTGTTTTTAAACAAATGAATAAGACGTCAAATAGGGAATTTTTTCACTTTGTTTTGATGCATGTAAAAAAACTTAAAAACGCCTGGCGGACCCCTTAAAACTATGAAATTAACATTCCAACTGTTGTTTCTAGTTGGAAAAGTTTGGGGAAATTTTCCAAATGAGGGTTTGAAGGGCTTTTTTTTTTTTGCTTCCAAACGCAGTATTAAAAAACAAAAAAAGTACTTTGTAACACTATCGAAAATTAATAAAATAACATTGAATTTTGTATTTTTAGCAAGCCTCTAATGGGTCTAATGATGCCTGATAGTTTGCAAGTTTGAAAATTTTGGTTAACTTTAAAGATTTTGCTTAAATTCATATACTGAAAATCAAGGCTTCAAAACAATGGAAAAGACGTCAAAACAGGCCCCTTTTCGCTTTGTTTTGACGCATGTAAAAAAATTAAAACGCTTGTAGAACACCTTAAAACTATGAAATTAAAATTCCAACTGTTGTTTCTAGTTAGGGGCCATGCCTGTACACCTTACCTGATAGTTGATACGTTGGAAAAGTTTTGGTAAATTTTCCAAATTGCGGTTTGAATGGTGCTATTAAAAAACTAAAAAAAACCTGTGTAGCAATATTGAAAATTAATAGAATAACATTAAATTTGATATTTTTCATTTAAAAAAAGGTCAATTTTCGGCAGTTGATTGTGTGTATTTTTTTTCATTCTAAAATAGGTAACTTTTTCGCAATTGATCGAGTATCTTTGTTTGTTTGTTTTTCAAAAAAGGTGAATTTTCGCCGATTGATCGAGAATCTTAGTTATTTTTGTTTTTTCATCCCAAAAAAGGTACATTTTCGACATTTGATAGATTATGTTTCTTTTTTCAATCCAAAAAAGTAATCGAGTAATTTTGTTTTCGGCAAGTGACCGAGTATTCTTTTTTTTTTCATTATAAAAAAAGCAATTTTCTAATTTTGACCCAGTATCTTTGTTTTATAATTTCAAAAAAGGTAAATTTTCGGCAAATGTTGGAGTATCTTTTTCTTTTTTATTTCAAAAAAAGTTAATATTCGGAATTTGATCGATTATCTTTTTTTTTTTTCATTCCAAAAAAAGCAAATTTCAACACTTGATCATTCCAAAAAATGTAAATTTTCAACATTTCATCGATTATATTTTTTCTCAAGGCAAAAAAAAGTAAAATTTCGACACTCCATCGAGTTTCTTTTTGTTTTTTTTTCATTCCAAAAAAGGTAAATTTTTGAGTATTTTTGTTTTTTCATTAAAAAAATGTAAATTTTCGACATTTGATCGGCTATTTTTATTTTCTCATTCAACAAAGGTAAATTTTCGCCATTTATCCATTTCTTTTTTTTTCTCATTCGAAAAACGGTAAATTTTCCACATTTGATTAAGTATCTTTGTTCTTTCATTCCAAAAAAGGTAAATTTTTACATTTGTTTTTTGAATGAAAAACAAATGTCAAAAATTTACCTTTTTTGGAATGAAAGAACAAAGATACTTAAGGTAAATTTTCGGCAATTGGTCGAGTAACTTTTAGTTTTCATTCCAAAAAAGGTAAAATTTTGGCAATTGATCGAGTATCTTGTTTTTTTTCATTCGAAAAAGGTAATTTTTTGGATATTGTTTGCGTATCTTTGTTTTTTCATTCCAAAAAATGTAAATTTTGGACATTTGATCGATTTCTATGTTTTTTCATTCAAAAATTGTAAATTTTCGGCAATTTCTTTTTAAAAAAACGTATATATTCAAGTATTGATCGATTACCTTTGTTTTTTCATTCCAAAAAAGGGAAATTTTTTACATTTGATCGAGTATCTTTGTTTTTTCTTTCCAAAAAGGTAAATTTCAACACTTGATTGAGTATCTTTGTTTTTTAATTCAAAAAAGGTAAATTTTCTGGTATTGCTCGATTATCTATGTCTTTTCATTCCAAAAATGGAAATTTTTGTGTATTGATCGATTATTTTTTTTTTTTTTCATTCAAAAAATGTATATTTTCGACACTTGATTGACTATCTTTGTTTTTCATTCCAGAAAATGTAAATTTCCGAAATTAGAACAATTATCTTTGTTTTTTCATTCCAAAAAAGGTAAATTTTCGACAAGTGATCGAGTATCTTTTTCTTTTCATTCCAAAAAAGGTAAATTTTCGACACTTGATCGAGTATCTTTGTTTTTCATTCAAAGAAATATAAAAAAATTTGAAACTAGATTGCGTATCTTTGTTTTTTCATTCCAAAAAAGGTAAATTTTCGGCAATTGATCAAGTATCTTTGTTTTTGCATTAAAAAAATTTTTTTTCGACACTTGATCGAGTATCTTTGTTTTTTCATTCCAAAAAAGGTAAATTTTTGCCAATTGATTTTTGTTTTAATTCAAAAAAAGTACATTTTCGCAAATTGATTGAGTATCTTTATTTTTCATTCTAAAAAAGGTAAATTTTCAGATATTGATTGAGTATCTTTTTGTTTTCATTAAAAAAAAAAGGTAAATTTTTGACACTTGATTATCTTTTTGGTTTTTTTTTCATAAAGAGGTTAAGTACCTTTGTTTTTTCATTCCAAAAAGGGTAGGTTCCCACCTTCATTTTACTATTCGATAATGTGGTGCCCACCCTCATTCTAGTATTCGATAATACGGTTCCCTCATTTATTCTACTTTTCGATAATATTGTTCCTGCCTTTCTGCAACTATTCGATAATACAGTCCCCATCTTTATTCTATTATTTAATTTTACGGTTTCAACATTCATTTTACTATACAATAATACGGTGTCCAATTTTAATCTACTATCCGATGATACGGTCCCCAGCTTCATTTTAGTATTTGATAATAAAGTTCCCACCTACATTCTACTATTCGATGATACGATATACGTTTATTGTACTAATCAATAATACGATTCCCACCTTTATTCTACTATCCGATAAAAGGTTCCTACCTTTATTCTACTATTCGATAATACGGTTCCCTCCTTTTATTCTACTATTCGATAATACGGTTACCACTGTTGAGATTTTTTTAGATATAAGGCGTGTGTTAAATACCCACTCTTATTTATAGACTCGGCGATAATCATGTGACCATATTCTTGGCCAATCACTGGCAGTACTCTGCTGCTGATATTGTTATTTATACTGGCTGTTCTGGTCATACCTACGCATATTGCTCTGAACCTTCGTGGACGACAGAACATAGGATTATATTACAGGACCTTTGACACTACGCAGGATTCCATAACGCAGGACTTATTCACTTACCAAATGATTCTATAGATCAGAACTTACTTACTTTAAGTCCTTTTCAACTGGCCAAGGATGGCGATCAGAAACTTAACAGGTTATGGGCCAATGTACGCTCGGATCTTCTTCAATGGCGACGAAGCCAGCTACGAAATTTGGGAGACTAAGTTCCATGGGTATCTGAGAACCCTTCAGTTGCATGACATAATCAATGCACCATCTGACCAACCGGAGGACCCAATTTTCGTAGACAAAAATACTACAATATATGCAGAATTAATCCAATGCTTGGATGACCGGAGTCTCTCACTCGTAATGCGCGAAGCGAGAGATGATGGCAGAAGAGCAATGGAGATATTAAGGACTCACTACTTGTCGAAAGGCAAGCCTAGAATTGTAGGACTATATCGTCAACTAAGTTCGTTGAGTAGAACAGATTATGAATCAATTACTGATTACATAATCCAAACTGAGAGCATTGCAAGCTCATTAAGGGAGGCCGGGGAGATTGTTAGTGATGGCTTATTAATTGCCATGGTATTGAAGGGCTTGCCCTCAAATTTCAAACCCTTTGCAACAGTAATAACCCAAAGGGATAAGCCTATGATGTTTACGGAATTCAAAGTCAGTCTCCGTAGTTATGAAGAAACAGAAAGTATGTACTCTGGGGAATCAGAACATGGAACTATACAATTAAAGATCCAATTTAAAAAGGGTAAAACCAACCCCCGCTATGAGGGCAGATCAACTACCAGAATTATCAAGGCAGACATTGGAAGGATAACAAGAAGTCGCCATTAAAAGCAAATATTACATGTTATATTTGTAATAAAAAGGGCCACAGTCGTAGGGACTGTAGATATAAGAAAAGGGACTTTTGTCAAAATGTTAAGTATTCCCCCCCCCCAAAAAAAAAGGAAAAAGGGGACAAACTAATTTTGACAGTAATGTTGGCAGTATTAAGGTTAAGAATTAGATTAGGAATAGCAAAATAATAACAATAATTAATTATAATAATGTTTTTTTCATTTCAAAAAAGGGAGGTTTTCGGAAATTGATTGAGTATCTTTGATTTTCATTCCAAAATAGGTAAATAGGTAATACGGTTACCACCTTAATTCTACTATTTGATTTTACGGTTCCTACCTTTATTCTAATATTTTTTAATGGGGTTCCCACCTTTATTCTACTATCTGATTTTACTATTCGATCATACGGTTACCAACTTTATTCTACCATCCGATAATAGTATAAGTGGTTTAAGTTCCATGCCCATATAATCTGCTGCGTGTTCTGAAGATGGAAATGCCCTCACGACGGCCTCAGAGTTGGACCTGATTTTATGTAGACGAATCCCTGACAAGGCTAACATCTTCCGCGTTTCATCGTGCAAGTTCACGGCGCTTCTGACCGATGTAAGGGAGGTAAGTCCATCGTCCAAGTAAAAGCTTTGTCTCACAATATCTGCTGCCTTACTGCCAATATTGGTGGCTCCATGTTGTGCTGCTTTACGTAGCCCGTATATGGCTACAGCTGGAGAAGGGCTATTCCCAAACACGTGTACAAATTTTCTGTACTCGGTGACTGATTTTTTTGAACCATAGAAATCTGAGAAAGTTCTTGTGTTTGGAACTGACAAGAAAACTGTGGAACATCTGTTCCACGTCGGCCATTATTGCTATTTTTCTCGTCTGGACCTCCTAATAGGCTGTTGTTGAAGTCTGGGCCTTTAAGCAGGACATCATTTAATGACGTTCCGTTGTGTTTGGCGCTCAAATCGAACACTACTCTAAATCGATCTGTCTTCTGAAGATGATAGACACCGAACATTGGTAGGTACCAACACTCCTCTCCGTCATCCAGAGCGGCTGCTAGTTCTCCATGTTCTTTTTTTAAAAATTATTATAACAGCTTTCACATGAAATCGAAGTGATTCCGTTCAATACTTCATCAAGGTTCGACGCAACGAATCGAAACATCTAACGGCTTGTGGTCGGTTGTTAGGTAAGTGTTGCCTGATTTATCGGAAGCGTAGGGGTGCTTCCCACTTGTTCTCAATGTTTAGTTCCATTTCCTCGTCAATTATCTGGATGAAGCGACGGTCGCCTAGCGATGAAGCTATCTGATAATGATGTGATTTTCTTTTGTGGGGAGAAGAAAAGTTGCCTCCCTTGGACAAATGTAAAACCTGAATTAGGCCGAAAAGGTTTATTTTTTTAAATTTGTTTATGTTTTGATTTTATTTTATTTATTTTATTTTTTTTGCTGTCGCAAGAAATTAGCTCAGTTGATTTCAAAATATTTTTTCTTTTTTGGAATATTTTCCTTTACTAATGTGGAACGTTTACAATTTTTTTTTACTATTCGTAAGTAAAAAAAAAAGTGTTTTATTTTGCAGAGATCAAGGATGCGTCTTTTCGGTTTGACGATTGTTGAAGATACAGCCAATTGTTCCAAAAGCGTGGGAAAGGGTCCAAGTGTTCACGTGATCAAACAAAAATGCAACTCATAAACAACTTGAACACTTTCTTATCCGGAGGAATTTTATCCTGGATTAACTTAATTAACCCCAGGAGCTTATCTGGTCGTAATACAAAGTGGACGTCATCTAGAACCACTCGTTTTACTGTGCATTAAAGGAGAGCATTACCCATCAGTAATGCAAAAAAAAAAGTGACCCGAAACCGAACCATTCTGGTCACGGTAAGAAAAAGAAGCTATTTGATTTATATTTATAAAGTGAAGAAGCAATTCCACCCCAATACTGGAATTTCTAACCAAGCAATGTCCTAAATGATTTCTTTGAACGAAGTGATAGATGCCAGTCGTTTAACACACTACAACATGCACCCGGCTATTACCAGTCGCTAAGTACAGACCGCAATCCAGCTCCTTCTACCTGAAGAATTGGCCAAACATGCTGTCTCTGAGGGAACTAAAGCAGTTAGCAAATTTACAAGTAGGTGTGATACTATGTATTGCTGCACGATACAAATCTGGTGCAAGAAAGTGTATATATATATATATATATATATATATATATATATATATATATATATATATATATTGTTACGACAGCCTGAGATGATAAGGGACGATCAAACACAGGGTCGCAAAGAAAAGATAAATAATAATAATAATAATAATACGACAGGTCCCTGGTCGATGAGTTCAATACAAAGGGAGGGAGGGGAATATCCAGTGTTTCACTTCCCCGCTCCAAAAGGTAGAGAATACGCCAAGAAATATAAAAGCATAACATTGACAGTGCCAAAAGACCACAGACGCAGTATCATTTATATCAACAAGAAAACAAATGAAGTTTTATTAAAAGTATAAACATCAATGACTTTCAATCTTGTGAGTTAATTATGCGTATATCCGCATTCAATATTTCTTTTTTTTCTACTCTTAAAAGTCTCTGCAAAATTACTAGCCACTTGGCAAAAGTTCAAATAGAAAATGACCTTAGTCTAAAGTTCATGTGAAAGTAGTTATATTCAAAAGTTCGAAGTATTCCCGACGTCACAGATGCAAACATGTGATAGCGAAAAAATCATAATCAGAGAGGAACTTACATTTTCTTGATGAAATACCTTTGGAGAAATTCTGCTTTGTGCCTCATATATACTTTAGTGTCCATGAGAAATTTTCTCTTTCTTTCTCTCTCTTTTTTTTTCTTTTCAATAATATTGCAGATCTCTTTAACAAAACTGGGGTCTTTTCAAAAGTCAGTAGATATCATAACAACACCATCACTCGCTGAACTCTAGTTGTCTTGTGTCGAGAAAATATTTCTTTTTCCTCTTCTTCTTCAAATTGGCGGGAATTTATTCGAACGCTGTCTGGGGAAAAGGGGTCACAGGGTGTGTTAAAAGTACATTATGGGTGGGGAGAATTCGGGTCAAAAGTTCATCGTCTGTCTTGGATATCGGTGCAGGTGAGAGGGGGGAAGGGGGACACGTTATTGTTCTTGGTTGATAGTAATAAAAATGTTAACTATTTATTCGTTATGAACTCGTCGCTAGTTCAATTTTTTCGTCTTTCATTCAACCGTCCGAACTTTAAATAAAAGGTGGAATGCACTTTTACCCATTCATGACATCACCTTACCTAACAAAAAAAAAAAAAAAGAATGAAACCTTTCATTCCTTTTTTTTCTTTCCATCATCAGGAAAGAGCTATTTTCCGTTCACAGTCCAATGCAAGGTACCACTAAACGCGTGATAATGCGTCTGCGCAAATATTGTCGGTTCCCCGAACGTGTTGAACCTGTAAAGAATACTCCTGTAATATTAAACTCCAATTAAGTAATCTCCGGTTTTTTTTCTTTCATGCGATGCAAAAACGTAAGTGGGTTGTGATCCGTATAAACTAGAAGGGGTGACGGGGAAGCATACATAGACGTCAAAATGCTGGAGGTTCATAACTAAGGCTAACGTCTCTTTTTCCACAGTCGAATAATTCTTTTGGGGAGGGTTAAATTTTCTTGAGAAGAAGCTCACTGGGTGTTCGATGTTATCTTCTCCTACTTGAAGCAACACAGCGCCAATTCCATGGTCACTAGCGTCAACGGCTAGGCGGAAGGGTTGAGTAAATATGGGAGCCTGCAACACGGGACTGCAACACAATATAGACTTTATTCTCTCGAAGGATTCCTGGCACAAAGGGGTCCATATGAATTTTGACTTCTTTGCCAATAGATGGGTGAGTGGGGAGGCTATATCTGAGAAGTTTTGGCAAAACTTCCTATAGTAGCCGGCCATTCCTAGAAATCGCCGCAGGCTTCTGATATTATTCGGGACGGGTACGTCCGCGATTCCTTGTATTTTTGCCTCGTCGGGGGATATACGCCCATATCCAATTAGGTGTCCCAGGAACGTGACTTCAGCTTTTCCGAAGTCGCTCTTAGCTAAATGGACAATGAGATTCGCTCGTCTGAGCCGGTCGAAGGTGTCCCGTAGAGATTTCTTATGATCGACCCAAGTAGTGTCGTAGATGACTATATCATCTACGTAGGCGATAACGTTGGGTAAGTCACGCAGGCAGCGATTCATCATCCGCTGGAATGTGGCTTGAGAGTTCTTCATGCCAAAAGGCATGACCCGATATTGATAGAGACCTTGAGGGGTCACAAAAGCTGATATCTCCTTAGCCCGCTCTGTCAAAGGCACACACCAATATCCTTTTAACAAATCCAACTTGGTGATATATTTAGCTTTTCCGATTTTGTCTATGCAATCGGGGATAGGATGAGAATCGGTCTTAGTTACAGTGTTCACTCTCCGGTAATCCGTACAGAACCGGACAGATCCGTCAGGTTGGTTTACTACTACACATGGTGATGCCCAATTGCTCTGGCTAGGTTCGATAATGTCATGGTCAAGCATATATTCTATTTCCTGGCGTATCACCTCCGCTTTTTGTGGGTTGACCCGATATGGGTGTTGTTTGACTGGGGTGGCATCTCCAACTTCTACGTCATGCTGGATGACAGTCGTCTGTTTTGGGCTGTCGGGGAATAAGTCACAGAAGTCGCTAATGAGACTCGCTATATTCTCTCCCTCCTCACGAGTTAAATGTCCGAGTTTAGCTGGGAGATCGGATAAAATCTCTGAGTTGTGTAGTTTCAGAGGGCGTTCGTTTTTCTTTATGTCGTGCTCGGGAAAATCCATGGGGTTGGTCGTTTGAGTGCATCCATTCGTGATCAAAACGGGGCGCCCATCTCCTCTCTCATGGTAGAGTTTCATCATATTAATGTGACACATCTGCGTCGCCTTTCTCCTATCGAGGGTATTCACTATATAATTGAGATCACTAACCTTTCGTGAGACCTCGTAAGGGCCGTGGAATTTGGCTTTAAGGGGGTGACCCGGCAGGGGTAACAATACTAATACTTTATCTCCGATTTCGAAACTTCTAGGGATCGTCTTTCGGTCATATCATCTACGTAGGCGATAACGTTGGGTAAGTCACGCAGGCAGCGATACGCTCCTTCATCTGGATTTGGCTTATGCGTAAGTTTTCTCGGGCTACCTTACTAGTTTCACGTAGTCGAGTTCTGAAACGTTCCATATATTCTGACAATGATTCTTTCCTCGGATCGTCTTGCATCCATTCCTCTTTCAGCATCGATAGGGGTCCTCGTACTGAGTGTCCAAATATCATCTCGAAAGGACTAAATCCTAGTGATTCCTGCGGGGCGTCTCGCTGCAAACATAAAAAAAGGGATGCCTTCGTCCCAATCTCCTTGGTGGTCGTAACAGTAGGTTTTAATCATGGTTTTTAAGGTTGAGTGGAATCGTTCTAATGCTCCCTGTGATTGTGGGTGATATGCGCTAGACTTGACAGTTTTTATATTCAGGGAGTTCAAAGCCTGTTGGAATAATCGGGACATGAAATTCGACCCCTGGTCGGTTTGAACTGTCCGCGGCAATCCGACCATGGCGAAGAAATTAAGTAGCACCGCTGTGATTTTCCTGGCATATATGTTTCTGAGTGGGATAGCCTCTGGGAACCTGGTTGATGCGCACATGATGGTTAATATATACTGGTTTCCTCGTTTGGTCCGGGGAAGAGGACCAACGCAGTCCACGACAACACGACAAAAGGGTTCCTCGAAGGCGGGTATCGGGTGTAGGGGAACGGCTGGGATGCACTGATTTGGTTTCCCTATCATCTGGCAGGTGTGGCACGTTCGACAATAGTTGGATACGTCTCTACGGATCCCTGCCAGTAGAATTGTCTCGATATGCGTTCAAAAGTTTTGCGTACTCCCAAATGTCCACCCATGGATATTTCGTGGGCTGTTTTCAGTACTTCCATTCTCCGTTTCTTTGGTAGGACTAATTGGTATACCACCGCCCAATCCTCTAGAGCTGGGGTGTGGGGTGCTCGCCATTTCCTCATCAGGATCCCATTCTCGATAAAATATCCGGATGGAGTCTTCTCCAACTCCTCCTCAGGTAATACCTCTTCGAAAAGTGGTGAGATCGTCGTATCTTTTCTTTGTTCATTCTCAATTGATTCCTTCGAATCGGGGTCATCGTTCCCGCGTTCTTCCGGATGATTTTGTCTCGACTTGGTACTTTCTGGAGGTCGCGGGTTGTGTCGCGCCTCGAAGCCTGGGTATGGTTGGGTGACCATCGGCATAGCGTTCCTATCATCCCCTACGCTTCCTCCGCACCTTTTTTCTTCCCCCTTCATCCTGGCCCTGGCCCTAGTCACTGCGCATGATGGGAATATCTTCGGATGTTTCCTTTCTAGAATCTCCATCTGTCTGGAAGAGTTTGGTTCTGTTGTCATCCTCGGGGATGGTACAACTCTCTCGCCCGCTAGGTCGTTTCCCAATAACATGGAGATACCTTCCATGGGTAACTTGTCAACTGTTCCGACCTCCACATGTCCCTGTGCTATGTCAGACTCAAGGTAGATCCTGTGAAGTGGAACACTGACGAAGTTGTTCCCCACGCCTTGGATTATTACCGATCGACCTGTGGCCGTATTCGACCCGAAGGGTATACATTTATTTAAGATCAAGGACTGAGTAGCTCCGGTATCTCTCAGGATGGTTATTTGGGTCCTTTTCATCTTCCCGCCTACAGGGGAAACGTATCCACTCGATATGAATGGCTTATATTCACTCCGGACGACATCTCCATTTCCTCGTTCTAACAGCATGTATGGTGAGATCGCTCCTTGGGGTTTATTTGATGTTCCATGTTTGGATTCTGCATTCTTCCTCGCAAAACAATTCGCTATTAAATGCCCTGTTTTCCCACAAAAATAACAAACACTCCTGTTTTTCTCCGGTGATCGATATACAGGGTGCTGGAGAGAGGGGGGTTGTAGGAGGCTCTCCAATTAAGTGGGCGGGCCGTATGCCCTACACTTGGCTTTGCATTCCCTCTATAACTATTTGTTATTCTGGGCTTACTGCTACTGTCTCCGAATAGTCCCTTCCTCGCTCCCGCTTATGTGTTAGTGCGTATTCATCCGCCAACGTCGCCTGTGAATAAGCTGTCTCGACTCGCCTTTCGTTTAAAAATATTTTCAGATCCTCACATACATGTTCTTTGAAATTTTCAGATAATATCAGTTGTCTCAGTCTTTCGTAGTTTGTTCCTACTACCTTTCGACGACGTCCACCTATCGAAGTACGTTTCCGTTTGACGGAAGAATTCAACGTAGGTCTGCATCTCTGTCTTCCTATAGTTCCGAAATTTTTGTCTATATGCTTCTGGTACCAGCTCATAGTTTTGTAATATGGCTGTCTTCACTATGTTGTAGTCGGCGCAGTCGCTTACTGACAATGAGGCATATACTTCCTGTGCCTTCCCTGTTAAGGCTGTCTGCAATAACGTCGTCCAATTTTCCCGTGGCCATTTCATGCTAGTCGCTATTTTTTCGAAATGCTGGAAATATCTCTCCACGTCTATTTCATTAAAGGCAGGCACCAGTCTTATTTGTTGTACGATATTGAGTCCTTCAGGTCTGTCCTCCCGTGTGATCCCTCTATTTCCGTCCTCTCTCCTTTGATTCGCTTGTGTCATCCTTATTTTCTCTAGTTCTACTTCTTTCCTCGCCTCGATCCTGATTTTTTCGAGTTCGATTTGAGCGCGGGAAAGGTCGGATGAATCCTGTTCTGTGTTACTCAGCACTTCTTCTTCAAAAATGTCGTTGTTGACCATGTGCTCTGATATTATCCAGATCAACTGGGCCTTTCGCATGCTTTTCCAATTTCCCCCCGATTTCCAGAATGTTATCCTTTCTTAGTTTGGTGAGACTCTCGTACGTGGGAGATTCCAGGAATGATTCTACTCCCTCCATTTTGGGTTGGATTTTTTTTTTGCTTCTTGTCCCGACGCCTCTATTCTCGAATCCCCTCTGGAGACTTATGGGTTTTGTGTGTGGTGTAGAAATGACTGGATAAAATAAGATTCTCGGACGAGCCCCCAATTTCTGTTACGACAGCCTGAGATGATAAGGGACGATCAAACACAGGGTCGCAAAGAAAAGATAAAAAAAATAATAATAATAATACGACAGGTCCCTGACCGATGAGTTCAATACAAAGGGGGGAGGGGAATATCCAGTGTTTCACTTCCCCGCTCCAAAAGGTAGAGAATACGCCAAGAAATATAAAAACATAACATTGACAGTGCCAAAAGACCACAGACGCAGTATCATTTATATCAACAAGAAAACAAATGAAGTTTTATTAAAAGTATAAACATCAATGACTTTCAATCTTGTGAGTTAATTATGCGTATATCCGCATTCAATATTTCTTTTTTTTCTACTCTTAAAAGTCTCTGTAAAATTACTAGCCACTTGGCAAAAGTTCAAATAGAAAATGACCTTAGTCAAAAGTTCATGTGAAAGTAGTTATATTCAAAAGTTCGAAGTATTCCCGACGTCACAGATGTAAACATGTGATAGCGAAAAAATCATAATCAGAGAGGAACTTACATTTTCTTGATGAAATACCTTTGGAGAAATTCTGCTTTGTGCCTCATATATACTTTAGTGTCCATGAGAAATTTTCTCTTTCTTTCTCTCTCTTTTTTTTCTTTTCAATAATATTGCAGATCTCTTTAACAAAATTGAGGTCTTTTCAAAAGTCAGTAGATATCATAACAACATCATCACTCGCTGAACTCTAGTTGTCTTGTGTCGAGAAAATATTTCTTTTTCCTCTTCTTCTTCAAATTGGCGGGAATTTATTCGAACGCTGTCTGGGGAAAACACAGGGTGTGTTAAAAGTACACTATGGGTGGGGAGAATTCGGGTCAAAAGTTCATCGTCTGTCTTGGATATCGGTGCAGGTGAGAGGGGGGAAGGGGGACACGTTATTGTTCTTGGTTGATAGTAATAAAAATGTTAACTATTTATTCGTTATGAACTCGTCGCTAGTTCAATTTTTTCTTCTTTCATTCAACCGTCCGAACTTTAAATAAAAGGTGGAATGCACTTTTACCCATTCATGACAATATATATATATATATATATATATATATATATATATATATATAGTTAGTTAGTTAGTTATATAAATACGTAGTAGGAGACTAGCCACATATAGGTACATATATGTGTATTCAGTGTGGATCATAGGTGTATGTGTATACGTGTATGTGTGTGTATATATTCAGATATGTGTATACATGTATAGATAAGTGTATATATGTAGTAGTATAAAGAAATTCTATAGAGGAGAAAGAAATAAAGATCAAGAAGTGTGATAAGACCATTAGCCAGACGAAACGTCTGGCTTTCAGCAATGCTGGAAGTCAGTTGAGAGGTCAAACCAGCAGTTTGACCAGCTTTTAGAACAAAAAATTTGAAATCCCGTGTGAAATCTCGAACGGATGAGACTTGAAATGAGATGTGAGAAGTAGTAAGGAGATTTGAAAGTTAGAAGTTGAATGCCAGGAGTTGATGAGAACAGATCACCCTTAGAGAGCCCAGTAGAAGACAACTTTAGCATGTCGTGACTGGTGGGAGAGGTGGGGTGTGACACTTTATTAGTACATCAACTAGTATACATACGTAAAATCGTACGTCGATTCGGTTTGAAGAATAGACTTCCAAGTGCGTGGGTGAGCAAACGAGAAAGTTAAGAGTCTGTCCGGTTCTCTCTTATATTTCCCTTCTGTGCAAAGAAATGTTGACATTCCTAATACTACCTGTATGAACTGAAGACAAGTGTATTGCCAACCCCCCCTTTCTTTGAGGTGGTTTCGCGACCACAAGAGTGCAGGCAACACCGAGCCCATCACCATGGTAACGACCGGGGTACACCTCCACCCCGGCGCCTATTTGTTTTGTTTCGCGCCAAGAATTCGCACACGTCCCAAGGAAAAGACACAACTCAGCGAACCAGACCAGCGATACGACGTGTAATTCTTCACTCCGAGAGAAAACTACTTATTTGATTTTATAATCATGATTATTATGGATGATTAGAAGATTACTGACGAACCAGAATACAGTCTGTTACAGAGAGAAAGACGAAACCACGGATGACAAAAGAGTGAATTAAAAGGAAAGAAAATATATTGAATTATTGTTGTTTTGACAGGAACTTTTGATTGACTCTGAAACTCAGTGGAAAAGGATTTTAACAGTCTCTAATCTTTTGTGGAAAAATAACATTTCTTTCGAGAGGCCATGCGGTTAATCGTGAGTTGAGAGCAAAATGCATTCTGTTATGTTGTATTCTGTAAACTCTTATTGATTGTGTGATTATTGTTTATATGCCAGTATTTGTATTTGCTAGATTGATCGCTCACGTATTTTGGTATAAGATTTATCTAGTGGTTTCGCTCACCCCGTCAATACACAGGCTTGAATTGTACTCCCCCCCCCCCATTCTTGTGTAATTTAGTGTAAATAAACCTTTACATGTTTATTCAAAGTTTCGGTTGGTTTGTCGTAACTCAGTGTTGTTGTGTCGCTTTCATTCGGTTCCCACTCCCTCCTTTCATGGGAGCAGAGAGAGAGAGAGAGAGAGAGAGAGAGAGAGAGAGAGAGAGAGAGAGAGAGAGAGAGAGAGAGAGAGAGAGAGAGTGTTTGAAATACCATCTCCCTTTTATACGATACTGCTTGTTTTATATCTCGCACATTTTTTTATTTTTTATTATTGCTTGTTGTGCGCGCACGCTGGTCGATCCCAACGAGTGTGCGGGGGCGTAACAGGGGGTTTACTCCCTCTCTCTCGGCTTGGCAATAGATAATGGAACTGAATGACTGGACTGAATGTATGCAAGTACCATGTACCTATGTTCTCTGAATGTTTCAGATGAGGCTTGAAGATTAGTATTATCTGAGTCCCCATCTTCATTGTTATTTGTACAACGTTTCAGCAGATATGCTCTCCGGCCTTTTTCAGGTATTTCTTGTCGGACTCCAAGAAGGTTCCCGAGTCCGACAAGAAATACCTGAAGAAGGCCGGAGGGCATATCGAGCGAAACGTTGTACAAATAACAATGAAGATGGGGACAATAGTCCGAATAACGCAGATAATACCATGTAGCTCTCTGACCATTTTGGATGTGCACCTGACTTAGTCTTGTCTTTGTTTGTCCTCTCTTTGCTTATTAATTGTTCACCTTTCGGTGGGGGTTTCCAGAGATGCCTTTGTCATGGACACAGTGGGTGGAGGTCCTAGAGTTAGCTAGCAGACAACACGAGAAAAATAGAACCCGTAATTAAAAGATGAAAAGTGCAGCAAATGCAGAAAGTAATGCAGTAAAGGACGTACCCGTCGAAGGTGTAACATATCAAGTACTTTTGAAAATTGGATTTTTTTAAAAGAAAATGTCCTTTTTAGGACCATTGATATTTTCACAAAGTCATTTACCAATTTGGTAATTTGTTGGTTATTTTTATTTGATCGCAGCGCACAAAGAATCAAATGACAAATACACAGTGTTCAATAAAGTCTTGCAGCAATTTTATCATTGAAAACTTAATAACTCACGTTATAAAAATGATAGAATCATTTAGTAAAAATCAAATGAAAGTTCAACTCTAGTGATTTTATTTTTAAGTTGGTTGGTTGGCAGCCTTCCATCTACAAGAGACAATGGAGTAGTATCATTTTTTAAAGAATTGAACTACATGGCCTGCGCGGGTTCATATGAAGGATAAACTGTTGCCCATGCAGCCAATCCCACCTCTCCACACTGCTGCTGTGATCCAAAGGAAAGGTAAGGTACCAATGCGGTTTAGCAACCGTAGTGTTGCAGGAATTGATTGGTAATACTGGATTTCAGCATCACACCGCCTTAGGGACTCCGGCACCAGATTTGTTTTCGGGGTTTACTCCCCTAGCCTTTCCTTAAAAGGTAGCAGAGGTTTTGTATCTGACTTTTCCTTAACTTTGAAGGGTTGCCGACCAAGGCTAAAGCTTTTGTTTTTCAGACTGTCATCGTTGTTGTCCTATTTTAAATCTGTTGCAGGACTTTATAGACACCCGGTATATTTTATCACTTAGGTTTTAATCAATTTTCATAAAATTTAATATATTAAATATAAGTGGAGAAAAATCTTTTATTAGAAAATTATATATAAACGGGCTTATTTAGTATGCAATGCGTTTTTTAATGGGATGAACAGGTGGACGGGTGTATGACAAATATCACTTAGGTTATTTTTCGTGCCAAAATACTTGAATTAAAAAAAAGGACCGATACAAATGCAGAATAGCGCACAAGAGTTATCATTAGAATCGCATTTTTCTTATAAATAGCATTAGATTATGGAAATTCCCGAACCCAACACTAACCCTTACCCTAACATCTCAAAGGTTTCGGGTATTTCCGTGAAATTAATAAAATAACATTGAATTTGGTATTTTTAGCAAGCCTCCAACGGGTCTAATCATGCCTGATAGTTTGCAAGTTTGAAAATTTTGGTTAACTTCATATACTTTAAAATCAAGTCTAAAAACACTTGAAAAAGACGTCCAAATGGACTTGTTTTGACTATGTTTTGACACATGTAAAAAAAAACTCAAAAACTATTGTAGAACGCCTTAAAACTATTAGATTAACATTCCAACTGATCGTTGGTACGGTGGTAACGTTTGGGGAAATTTTCGAAATCGCGCTTTGAAAGATTTTTTTACATGCAAGCACGCTATTAAAAAAAAAGAAAAGTGTGTAGCAACATTGAAAATTAATAATATAACATTCAATTTGTTATTTTTAGCAAGTCTCCAACGAATCTAATGATGTCTGATAGTTTGCAACTTTGAAAATTGTGATTAATTTTGCAAATTTTGATTTTAAAATCTTTAAAACCAAGGTTAAAACACTTGAAAAAGAGGCCGAAATCGACCGGTTTTGACTCTTTTGACGCATGTAAAAAAAACTTTAAAACCCTAACATCTCCGTCAATTCCCAAATTTGATCAATATCTTCCATATCATTTTAATCGATATTAGAAAAGCCAATAAAATCAACACCTAAAATTTTCTCGAAATTGGTCATTTTAGGCACTATCAGGTGTTAATCACCACCAATTCTTCGAATTGAACCCTCTCTTTTAGATCAATTCAATCTACGCACCTATCAGAAAAGCCAATAAAAACGACACTTAAAATTTTCACGAAAATAGGTGTTTTTTAAGGAGACATTTGAACCCTCATATCCCCGTCAATTCCCCAAATTGATCAATATCTTTGATATCATTTTAATCTACGCATCGAAATCTATCAGAAAAGCCAATAAAATCGACGCCTAAAATTTTCATGATATTGGTCCTTTTGAGGCACTATCACTGGGGTTTTAAAGATTCATATCTCCAGCAATTCTTTGAATTGAGCGCTTTCTTTTGTATCCATGACACCTACGCATCGAAATCTTTCAGAAAAGCCAATAAAATTGACACCTAAAATTTTCATGAAAATAGGTACCTTTTAAGACATAATTAGTGGACATTTGAACCCTAATATATCTCTGTGAATTCTTAACATTTATCTATATCTTAGATTTCGACGAATAGATTAAAATATCAATCAGAAAAGCCAATAAAATCGACACCTAAAATTTTCACGAAATTGGTCATTTTGAGGCAATATCAATGGGGGTTTAAAGACCCATATCTCCACCAATCCTTCGAATTGAGCGCTCTTTTATATCAATGCAATCTACAAATCGAAATATATCAGAATAGCCAATACAATCGATACCTAAAATTTTCTCGATAATGTTTTTAAACCATAATTTGAAGCCTTATCTCCGTCAATTCACAAAATTGAGCAATGTCTGATATAATTTTAATATACGCATCGAAATCTATTAAAAAAGCAAATAAAATCGACACTTCAAATTTTCACGAAAATGTGTGCTTTTTAAGGCATAATTAGGGGACTTTTGAATCCTCATATCAATTTTGGGAATTGAGCAATATCTTTGATATCATTTCAATATATCCATCGAAATCTAACAGAAAAGCCAATAAAATCGACACCTTAAATTTTCACGAAATAAGTGATTGAGGCATTATCACTGGAGTTTTAAAGGCTCGTATCTCCAGCAATTCTATGGGTTTTCAGGCGTTCCACAAGTGTTTTTGAGGTTGTTTTAATTGCGTCAAAACAGTTAAAAGTTACTGATTTTGAAGTGTTTTCACTAGATTTTAAGGTAGATTTGAAGGTATTAGAATTTATTGAAATTTAACCAAAATTTTCAAAGTTGCAAATTATCAGGCTAAAAATACAAAATTCAATGTCAATTTACTAATTTTCAACGTCGATACACACGTTTTTTTTTTTTAGCACGCTTGCATGTAAATAAAGCTTTCAAAGGTCGATTTCCAAAATTTTCACAAATGTTTCGGCCATACCAACTCACAAGTTACACCATGAAGCCTTGCTAAAAACAACAGTTGGAATGTTAATTTCATAGTTTTCAGGCGTTATACAAGAGTTTTTATAGTTTGTTTTTTTACTTGCGTCAAAACATAGTGAAAACAGGCCAATTTTGACGTGTTTTCACTAGATTAACCAACATTTCCAAAGTAGCAAACTATCAGGCATTATTAGACCCGTTTGAGGCTAAGAAAAAAATAACAAATTTAATGTTATTTTACTAATTTTCAATGATGCTACAGGTTTTTTTAAAATTATTATTAGCGCGCTAGCATATAAATAAAGCTTTCAAAGTGCGATAACTAAAATTTTCTCTAAAGTATCGAGTGTATCAACTATCAGGTATGGTGTAGCAGAGCCTTTCTAGATACAACAGTTGGAACGTTAATTCCCTAGTTTTAAGGCGTTTTACAAGAGTTTTAAAAGATTGTTTTTACTTGCGTCAAAACATAGTAAAAAACAGGCCGATTTTGACGTGTTTTCACTAGATTTTAAGGTATACAAAGTTACCCAAAATTTTCAAAGTTGCAAATTATCAGGCATTATTAGACTCAAGCCGTATATCCTAATAATTAAAAAGTGGATAAATAGTGCAATGAACTGCGAAGCATACTCCTCTTTTGAAGGAGTATCCTCCGATCACAGAATAGTCACAGTAAAATTACGCCTAAGCCTACGTAGAAACAAAAGGCAAACCAGTAAATCTGTACGATACGCCTGGTCGCTACTTGTCAACAACGACATATGCAATCGCTATTCTGTAGCAGCAAGAAATAAATTCGATATCCGTCAGGAGACATCTGAAAAGCTCACTTCAAACGAGGAATATGAAAACTTTGTTAGTGTCCAACTATAAACAGCAGCTGAGTGTATACCGACCAATCTAAGAACTAAACATTCTGTTCCCTGAAAAGCCGTTAGAGAAAAGAGTAACGATATTAAAATACCAGCCCAACGTAATAAAACAAACCCAACTAACACCAATGTACTCAACCTTAAGAAAGCCTAGACTGAACTAACCAAAACATACAAAAAAGAACAAATAGAATACATCCAAGAACAAATGAATAAATCAGACACTCAGTGAAAGACAACCCGTCGCGATTAGCATGGCAAACAGTAAATGAAATTAGTAGCAGGAAAAGTACCTCTAGATCAAAGTTAAAGGCAACCAGCCAAAAAGATAGACTTCAGAAGTTGAAAGACCACTCCCAGAAGCTGCCAGGACTAAAATCATAAAAAATAAAAAAAACAAAATTGTAGATAGCCAACTAAACATCAAACTAGGAGATTTCACAACAGAAGAACTCAGCGAAGTCCTAAGGAAATAAAAGATAGAAAAGCTGCAGGTCTTGAAAGTATAGAAGATGAGAAAGTTCGATGACATACTGCTTAGACTATGCAATGCGGTATATAGACAAAATGAAATAAATAAATGGACGAAAGGCTGCATCCTTCCATTCCCCAAAAAAGGGAGACCTCGGAATCGCTAAGAACTACAGAAGCATAACTCTTACTGCTATGATATATAATGCCCTTCTTAATCGCATCCGACCCAAAATCGAGAAAATCCTTAGAAAAACCAAAACGGGTTCCGCAGAAATCAATCCACAAACGTTCAGATAATGATTATTCGTCGGATCATAGAAGGGGTTCGGGCTAAGAATCTAGAGGCAACACTGCTATTCGTAGATTTCTCCAAGGCGTTTGATTCCATACACATATGGAAAATAGAACAAATACTACTAGCATACGGTATCACCAAAGAAACGGTTACCGCTATAATGATACTCTACAAGGATACTAAAACAATGGTACGCTCACCTGATGGCGACACAGATTTCTTCGACATAGCCGCTGGAGTCCTACAAGGAGCTACATTAGAACCATATATATATATGTATAATATGCCTAGACTATGTACTCAGAACATCATTAGATACCATAAAAAAGACCTCACACACAAAAAAAGGCAAGAAGCAGGCGATATCCCGCTCAGACTATCACAGATGACCTAGCAGTTCTTGCAAATACACTAGCACAAGCCGATTCATTACTACATAGCCTGGAGAGGGCAGCAAAGAATATCGGCCTCTATGTGAACTCCGATAAAATGAGTCCATGTGTCTTAAAAAGAAAGGAGACATCTTCACACTCGATGGTAAATTGTTCTACTAGCTTTAGAAGCCAGTAGAACAATTTACATACTTAGGTAGAAATATCTCATCCACAAAAAGTGATGTTAATGCACGAATAGGGAAGGCATGGTCGGATATAAATAGATTATCAATCATTTGAAAATTTTATCTCACTGACAAATTAAAACGACAATTCTTCCAAGCTGTGGTTGTACCACTTAGACCCTAAAGAGGGGCCTGGAGAATAAGCTAAATGAGACCTGCACAAGAATGCTGCGTGCGATCTTGAACAAGTCTACACACGTTTTTTTTTTTTTTTTGGTTTGTTTTTGTTTTTGTTGCCCCCCAACAAAAACAAACCCCAAAAAAACGTTGGAGGGGGGTTGTTTTTTATTAGCGCGTTTGCATGGAAATAAAGCTTTCAAAGTGCGATTTCTAAAATTTTCCCAAATGTTTTACACAGTTACCACCCCTTAACCATCACCTGATAAGAGACATTGTGTGATTGGTTAAAGCCCATTGTTGGCGAACAATCACTAGGCTTAGTTTAGCCGCCAAATTTCGAAGATTGATTCCTTCAATCTTCCTCTTTCGCTGCTATAACCCGTCACTACAAGACGTGTTTTTTGAAGCCAGCTACCAAGAGTCGATGACGACGTAAAGTCAAACATAACTCAAGTTAAGCAAGAGACGCTCACCTCTTCATACAAGTGACAAGATAAGTTACGCAAGCACATTATTTTGCAACCTACACCTACACTCTACAATTTGTACAATTTATAAAACATTTTGTTTATCACACGTTACATACTGTATATTGCACGTTGATGTTTGTTGTCGAATACACTGTTCTGTTTTCCTTACTTGTTGCCGTTATCAATCTTGTCAACGTATTTGCCACAATGTTTCGACTGTACCAACTATCAGGTTTAACACCACGGAGCTTTGCTAGAAACAACAGTTGGAACGTTAATTTCATACTTTTAAGGCGTTCTACAAGAGTTATTAAGTGTTTTTTTTTTTTACTTGCTTGACGCAATTAAAAAAAAGCCACTTGAAAACAGGCTGATTTTGACGTGTTTTCACTAGATTTTAAGGTATACGATTTTTTTCAAAGTTAACCAAAATTTTAAAGTTGCAAATTATCAGGCCTTAGTTGGAGGCTTGCTAAAAATACCTAATTCAATGTTATTTTACTAATTTTTTTAATGTTGCTACACTTTTTTTTATTCGTTATTTTTTTTATTAGCGCGCTTACATGTAAATAAAGCTTTCAAAGTGCGATTACTAAAATTTTCTCTAAAGTATCGAGTGTTCCAACTATCAGGTATGGTGTAACACCAACGTATTTTACAAGAGTTTTTAAGTTTGTTGCTGTTTTTTTTACTTGTGTCAATACATAATAAAAACAAGCCGATTTTGACGTTTTCGCCAGATTTTGTGGTAAATAGGTAGACAAGAAAATAATAAAGGCAACAAGTAAGGAAAACACGACACAAGGCTTTATACAAACGGTGTATTCAACAAAAAATATCAACGTGCAATATACAATATGTAACGTGTGATATGCAAAGTGTGTGGGAGGTATAAAAATGTGTTATAAATTGTACAAATTGTAGAATGTAGGTGTAGGGTTGGAAAATAATGCGTTTGCGAAACTTATCTTGTCTCTGGCATGACGAGATGGGCGTCTCTTGCTAGCTTGAGTTATGTTTGACTTTACATAGTCACCGGCTTCTTCTTGTAGCTAGCTTCAAAACACGTCTTGTAGTGACGGGTTATAGCAGCGAAAAAGGCAGATTGAACGAATCAATCTTCGAAATTTGTGGCTAAACTAAGCCTAGTATTATGTGTTTTGATTGGTCGCCGACATTGGCGTTTAGAGAATCACACAAGGTCTCTTATCAGGCGATGGTTAAGGGGTGGTAAATGTGTAATATCATTATTTTTTTTAATTTTAAGGTGTACGAATTTTTTTCAAAGTTACCCAAAATGTTCAAAGTTGCGAATTATCAGGCATACGTGTAATTTTTGAAAAAGTGTTTTCTAAATACTCCCAAAGTTTTCGAACTTACCGATTCATCAGGTATTTACTTGCTAGACATAATAATTGGAACGTTAGGTTTTCACTTTTAAGTGTTGTGTGGGGATTAAAAATAAAATTTTAAAAAATCAAACTCCATGGGCCTTCACCAGAAGTACCCTCCGCGCATGTGACAAAAAGGACTGACTACCGACCCCCACGAGGATATCTCGACCATTAGAGTTTAGGCCTTATCTGAGTGTAGTCGCTTCCACGGCCAGGGTGAAATTCCTTGCCACAGGCTACTATTACGGGTTAATAAAGCCTAAATCATAAAACCACCTTCTGCCTTTGTCTTTCTTTTTCGTTCCTTAAATTCCTTCCTTTTCAGTGCGACCACCAAATGAGATGGGGTTAAAAGCGAAAACCTGAAGAACACGCGCCAAGAATATCCAGCAACCTTTAAACCTTTAAAATAATAAAACCACTTGCTACCCCATAGTTGCATATTTGCCAGGAGTGCTATCACTTTTGCACTGTTAGTTTAGAAGATATAATTTGAATTCAAATCCGGATGGTTATTTTTTTATTTATATATTGTAACCTTGGTTGGACGCTCTGTTTTTGAGGCAAGCATAAGAAAACAGGTTGTCTCTTGCTAATGGTCGAGATGAAAAGACGTGTTAGCTAGAATCTCACACCACACATGGTTAAGAATCTAGACTTAAAGAAATTAAATTAGAATTCACTAAAAGTAATGTCTTGAGTTGGTCACTAAAAAAAAACGACAGTTCAAGACATTTCGACAGCAATGACTCCAGTCAATGAAAAAAAGTTGAAAAAAAATGTATTGTAACTGTTTTGTGTAAAAATCAAGATTATTAAGTGGAACAATACGAAAAAAAAAGTTTTAGAAAAAATAAGAATATCTCTGAATTATAAACAAATTTGTTAGAATTTAAAAGAAAAAAGAAGTGAATAGACACTCAGAATAGAAAAAAGAAGAAAAAAAAAGACATTTTTATGAACAGTTAAAAAAGACAGACAGAAAAAGCACATTAAAAAAAAAATAAAATAAAATGTGTTCCAGAGCTTCTCTACTCGTAAAGATTGGTTATAAATGTATTTTTGCCCAGGAAATCCAAAAATGCTATAAAAAAAGTCTGAAAGTTAACCAGTTTTAAATTATGATTTCTGATTTGCAAAACTGATGTTGTAGCTTCGGTTGCCCAAACTATCTTTTTGGTAAAAATATGTGCAGTATATGTGAAATAAAAATATTGTGCAGTATATGTGAAATAAAATATTGTGCAGTATATGTGAAATAAAAATGTGCAGTATATGTGAAATAAAAATATTGTGCAGTATATGTGAAATAAAAATATTGTGCAGTATATGTGAAATAAAAATATTGTGCAGTATATGTGAAATAAAAATTTTAAAAATTTTGTCTTAGATTCAGTGCTACATCGCGATATTGATCTGGCTATGAAAAAAAAAAACAAAAAAAACTTAAAATTGGTTGACATTTTTCGATATCATTTTTGGACTCCTCGGACAAAAATACTTTTTTAAAACCAAATTTTAGGAGTAGGGAAGCTCATTTGACAGACAAAAATAGGTTACAAAAAGTCGCCATTTTTCGCAACCCCCATCAAATTTGGAGAGCTAAAAATCAACATTGTTACATAATTGTTAGTATCCTAACACTTATTTACAGTAGTGTAGAAACCAAAAAGGCTGTTATAAGTTGCAGCCGGCGGCCTTGAAGGATTGAGTGACAAGGCTTGACCTTACCCAGATCTTCCTTCCGGTTGATACCGTGAGAATCAGTGGAGAATACCCTCTTCCGGTTTAGATTAGATCAGTATCGGCCAAACCACGAAGGTGGTGAGTCGTGTTAAGCGCACGGCCGACTCAATCTGCGCAGGTAGTCTGGTGGGGATTTCGGAATAAAATATGATCTAAAGCAAATCGAAGTCTTGGGTTATTATCTAAAAACTACCAATTACACAGGGCTTCTGATAAAGAGAAATCCCCAATGGAAGACCAGACACGAAGTCCCTAAGACGAAGTCCAGAAGCTAGAAGAAGAACGTAAGATACCAAAGATGAGCAGAAAAATAATAGAAGTAAAGAGAGTATACAACAGACATAACTCCATCAATTTTCGAAATTGGAAGCTCAAATTTTGGGGAATGTCTAACTTTAACACAGTCCACACCTGTACAAAATTTCAGAAAAATTAAAGGGGGTGGGTGACAATTTATTCTGGATGATTTCACATGGAATTGCCCATTTGGGAGTGGTTTATTTTAAAGATGTGAGTTTTTTTTTGTTTAATGGCATATCAATCTTTGTGGGTTATCTAATGCCAAAGCCATTCTTGAACAAGAACATGTAATTTCTATTACTCCCAGTTTCACTCTGATCTAAAGTGGTACTACATGTTTTGATCCTCTATATGGATAAAATAAGTACATTTGAGATAATATTTAAAATGATTGTGAACTTTACATTGGCTCTAAAGTAAAGTAAGCAGAGTGGCTTATTGTTCTGATTAGTCTATCTCCTTTTCCCTATCGCTAAACCAGGGAGATAATCTTTTTGCATCTGGAGTACAGTGTTACACCAGAAAAATTTTAATATTTTAATTCAAATCTGGACGGTTAGATTTTAATTGAGGTTTCATAACCTTAGTTTGACCCTCTCTTCCTGTTTGGAGTTAGTCATTCTCTGACTTCCAAATCTCCACTATGGAGTCACCTATTGGCCGTGGATGGCAACCTATGATGCTTAAGGATGGAACCCTAGTGGCTGAGCAGTCCTTGACATGCAACACTTCACTTTGGCCCTTACTTAGGCTAAACGGAGGATCAGAGAGGCACTTTCCGATCAATCAGCTTGTCACATCAAACCCTAGCATCTATATGATTGTCTAAACCATATTACCATCATGGAAACCTTCCAACCCTTTTTATCATATATATGCTAGAAGGCAGTGGCTGATGGTCTTAATCCTGGATATGTATTTATAATGCATCTTGTGGTGAAGTTCCAATTCTGGAACTATGGGTAATGTGAAGTACCCCTTCATCGCTATTACTCCCAGATCCACTCTGACTCGAAGTGGTGGTACCTGTTAGGGTCTCATCTATAGGTATGGGTGTACTATCAATTTTGCATGGTTAATCTAGAAAATATTATTTGAATTCAAATCTGGACGATTAAGTTTTGGTTGAGGTTTCGTAACCTTAGTTTGACCCAACGCTTCCTGTTTTGTGAGGCAAGCTTAAGAGAATGGGTAGTCTCTTGCTAACCGTCGAGATGAGAAGACGTGTTAGCTAGAGTCTCGCACCATATGTGGTTAAGGACCAACACTTAAAACAAAAAAAATGGGAATTCACTAAATGTCTTTAGTTGGTCACTAATGTAGAGGCCGGTGTTGCGCGTTCCGACTTTTCAAATAATATTTAAAATGACAATAAAATAACAAGACACAGTTTAGGGAGAAAATACAAAGAAATAAAAAAAAACACAATGCATATATTTAACAAATAACAAAGAAATTTATTCTGAGGTTGTTTGTATAAATGAAGAACATTTGTAGTATTCACAACTTCAAAATGAATGTCAAATTTGTTGGTAAAAATAGCTAAGTAGTATCAGTTTTGTTCGATAGAAATTTGGACAAATAGAAATTTTGTTTGTGTTTACAACCTGAAAAATGAACGTCTGATATTGATCGCAGTGGCACAACGATGTAAATAGTACATAGTAGTAAACATGAAAACTGCGTAGAAGGTTGAAGTTTGTTTTTTCTAATCAGCAGTTGAATTGTTCATTCGAAGTTTAGTCGCATACATCTGTTTTTTCAATGACAGGCTGTTTGATGTCGTCGGCTGCGAACGTCGTTAGTGTTGTCTCGGAGCGGAATGGAATCTGACTCATTGTTGATTTGTTCTTTCGCTTAGATATCTCTCGATCGGCTCCGATTTCGATATTTTTATTTTTGTAAGAATTTATGACGTTTCGAAAGCGCGGACGTATGTGTAAACCACACTCGTGATTAAACATATCCAATCAAATTCTAACAGTTGTATAATTATTTTTTAATCTATTTTCCTTAAGTTTGGAAAAAGAATTGTGTTTGGCGAGACTTTTATGTCTTTTTCTTATTGGATATTAAATCTTATTAAATCTTAAATATTTTTTCTCTGAATGTTTGAGATGAGGCTTGATGATTAGTATTATTTGCGTTATTCGGAGTAAACAAGACATTAGGTTTATAAGTTTCCAAAATTCACACTGGATTGTTCTTATTGGACTCATGGCCTAGTGGATAAAGGAGTTAGGTTAAGACGGTTCTAAGTGACAGTTATCTCTAGACTGCTGGTTCAATCCTGGTCAAGGGCAGCAGTAACATATAATAATAATTAACACAGCTTAACGCCTCTACCCCAGTTAGCGGAATTGAGAACAGGATACCTGATGGACTGAATAAAGGGTTAGGTTCAAAGTTCCGTGATGGCTCCCGATTATGACAAGAATGTTCCCAAGTCCGACAAGAAATACTTGAAGAAGACCGGAGGGCACATCGGCCGAAACGTTGTACAGATAACAATGAAGATGAGGACAATATTCCGAATAACGCAGATAATACTAATTAAATATTTTATCCTATACTAATACCAAATGACAGTGCAAGACGTCTAAACAGCATCTTAAGAAGTTCTTAAGAAGTTAAGAAAACATCGGTTAAGAAATAACCAGACAGAAAGCTACTTAGACCAAGCCATGAAGCAATTTAAGAAAGCTGCTACTCAGAAGTAAGAAATACCAGACCAAACTACAAGAAAAGACAAAACACTATGAGATAAGATTTAGTATGACTGTATCAGTCACGGGCATCTCTTATATGATACAGACCGTCAATGTCAAGTCGGGAATACGCTCATACATATATACCGTCTAAGTAAAGAGACTGCTATACAACATAAGTGTGAGAATACCCGGTCTGCAGTCCTCTACCTTCGTTGCACAATGTCTACACCCCAACGTTGTGATATTCTGTGCTGGCCGATTCGAAGGATACGAGTCAGAGAAAGGTTCACAAGGATTTAAAAAAACACAAAGTCTGATAACAGGACACTGACGGAAGAGGAAGTTGTGCAGTTTGTGGTGGTCTATGTCAGCTGGCAAGAAAGTTGTTGTAAGTCCAAATTGATTATTGGCTTCACTGATGTGGGTCCCTGGCTATCTTCTATCTCTGCTGCTACTGAAACGATACTATCACCCCAACTGCCGGGCTCAAACTGCTAATATTTGTGCTGTTAAGGATTTGATTTTCAGACAGAATGCTAAAAAAAACGAAGAAAAAGAGACATTGTTTTAAGTATTTTAAGAATAGAAGAAAAAGACAGAAAAGAAATCCAACTCAAAATGTTTTTGGAAATCATTAGAAAAAAAAAGGAGAGACTAAGACTTGACTGATATGGGAGAAAGAAAGAGACAATTTTCTTTGTTTGTATAATTTTTGAACGTGCATGTTTTAGAATTGTTTGAAAGAAAATAATGTTGTTGGTAGATTGTTTAAATTAGGGATTTGATTTTCAGATGGACTGTTTAAAAAACAGAGAGGAAAGGAAGAGAGGAAGAAAAAACTTTGTAGTAAGAAAGAAAAAAAAGTGACAATGGAAAAAAAGAGGGTAGGGACATTTTGTTTTGAAGTTTTGATATGTATAATTGTTGATTTTTGTATTTGCCATTGTTTAAATTGTTTTGAATATAGAGAAAAAAGAGAGACAGTGTGTATGCTATGAGAGAAAAAAGAGAGAGAGAGAGAGAGAGAGAAAGAATATGTGCTTCCAGCAGTAATTGTTACATTGTTGCAGAGCTCAACAACCCCCCAGTAACACGTGGTAAATTAAAAAAAAAATTTTTTGATCGCCATATTGAATTTTTTCGATTTTTGATTTTTTGACTCAGGGTTTGATGAAATTGAATTTTTTAGTTTTATTCATTGCGATGTGATTACTGATATTTAATTTAAATCATTTTTAGTCATAATGTTATAATAAGTTTAGATAATTTTATAATTCTAGTAAGTTTTTACCCGTGCAAGAAATTAATTTTTAAAAAGTAATTTTGAAACTTCCAGTTGATTTTGTATTTTTCATGTTGTATTGTTGATGACCAGTTTTTCAGTTTTTGAATTTTTTCCGAAAGTTTGACATAGTTAAAACGTTGGTTTTAGTACATTTTATGAGTGCCTAAATTTTGTTAATGGTTTTGAAATTTTTATTAGTGAATTTTTGTGACCTTGCTGTATTTTGTGGATCGAGTTCTGTACTCATGCCTGACGGTTTGGAAATTTTTTTTCCCGATTTGTGTTAGGAATCGGTGGAGATATGGTAAAGAAAGTAATCGTATCGAGGGCTCACCATTCCACGAATTGCGATTCCTTGATGAGCATCCCATGTGGTTACCGTAGTTTCGGGAGGATATTCCGCGCTCTTTGGGTTTTAAAACCCAAAGAGCGCGGTATTTCGATAGGTCGGAATGTGTTTTGGGGTTCTGAAAAACAGAATAAGAGAAAAATGGCGAGTGGCCTTCCCCTGTGTTTTATGAGGAATAATTTTGGATTGTGATGTGTTTGGGGTTCTGGAAAGCAGAATAAGAGAAATGGCGAGTGGCCTGCCCCGATGATTTATGAAGATTAATTTTTGGGTGTGTTATGATTTGGGAATGGTTTCCAATACGTTTTGGCTGAGGGAGGTGTCTCGAATCCGAATGCGGACAGCAAGGTCAGTGAATAATTAGGTGTTAAGAACAGACGAGTGCCTACTTTTTGTGTTGGAGGGTTCCTGAGGAATATCTAGCCACCGGCAGTGACCGAGTGTGGCAATATGTTAAGGGTAAAACGGTTGTCCCTCAGAGTAAAACTAAGTGGCACAGAAAAATATTTTTAGAAAGAAAATTTAAAATACTTAACGGTATTAGTGTGTTGTGTCGTGCATGCTATTTTATAAGATTAGGAATTATGAGTAACACATAGCCGATGAAGATTTTTTTTTTGCGCGGTAAAATTATTGTTGTTTTCTCCATGCATGTTGATGTTTGATGTAATGTTGGGACCATGTGTGCAGTGTTCTTGAAATTTTTTTCGGTATGATTGTATTGTTGATGTAAATTGCCTTCCCAGTCTCCAGGTAAGTGACCTGTGGAGCAGAAAACTGGTGAATTGGTCATTGGAATCCAGGCGAATGTATTGCTAGAGTGACCTGGGTCACGTTGGTTTGTGACCAGGATTTTGGGACCAAGATGTTGGTTCAGTTGTGTTTTGATTTTGTCAAAGAATTGTAGATGGCCCTGCAGTGTTTTTTGTTGGAAATGAAAACTTGTAAATGTAAAATTCAAAAAGAAAAAGAGGATTCAGCAGTCCAAATAAGTCTTTTCTGATGGATCTCTGATTCTACTTACTTTCAGAAAAGCAAGAACAAAGAACAAAATGTTTTTCCCCTCCAGGTTCCTACACGAAGTAGAGGGATGTTAGAATTTGAATGAGCTTATAGATAGCTGAATTAAGCTTTTGTTTGGCAAAAGACACATCCCACGGAATGGAATACGTTTATTTTGAAGGTGGGTTCGAATTTAAACCAAGGGGTCCGAACTCCAAGTGTCTTCGGCGCTTAATTTGTACTGTAACGGCCAACATTAGTCATCCCGTTGCCGCGCATGAGTAGGACAGGCCGTTTTATAACACTTAATAATTTAAACATGTTAGTCGCTAGCTCAATTAAAGGAAAGCTATTTGAAAAGAAGTCAGTTCAACTTTGTATTTGTGACGAATTGAACGGCAGACTTTGTGCATTCATAATATCGGGGGTAAATTTCACAGGGAAAATTGGTGGTATCTAGTAATCTAATACTATTCATACGCAAAATGCGATTCTAACAACATTCTCTTGCGCGCTATTCTGCATTTGTACTAAAATCAGTAGTGTTATTTGATATTCAGTTTTTAAGCACATTCAAAATTCTTTTTAAAATGTTTTTTAACCATAATTTGATCGGCTATGCTTTCAATTATTGTTATTTTTATAATCATTTATTTACATATTACAAAAACAAAATACAACAAAAAAAAACTAAATAAATGAAAAATTGAAAATTAAAGAATTATTTTAAATTTAAGTAATGTATTTATTTATTTTTTGTACATTTGTTTTTTCGATTTGAAATATCAGTTTCACATTGGTATACCCAATTTGTCGAAAAATCTGTTTTTACAATACAAATCCCCCCCCCCCCCCATGAAAAAAAAATCAGGGATTTATTCGATTTTAATGAAATTCTCAGTGTTGATTTATCAACGAATGAATTTTATAATGCATCAGTTATTTTTTTTTTCAGGTCAATTAACTTTGACCCCCCTCTTTATTTTGGGGCGCAAAATATCGGTGGGGTTATGTGATACTTTTTTCTGCATAAAAAGACAAACGACCTGTTAGGGAGAGTTATCTCCCCCTAACGATTCGAACCTGCCTCTCTAAAGAGGAGAGGGAAACAGACTGCACAGTAGACCAGAACCGATCAGGTGACACACTTGTATCCTACTCAAGCCAAAACTCTAATCCAAAACCATCCACTGTATTTTCCTGTCAGTGAGAATAAATAAAACAAGTATTGTTATTGTTAACAATTTCCCTGTTTTTATTATCATTTCTGTTATTCCTACATCTCGGATACAACAGATTTTTTTGGCGATGAGGATTTTGAAGATTCTACACACGTAGATATAAAAATAAAAAAATGGCGATTTCATAGGAACAGAAATTTTAAGCCAGCAACAAGAGATGTTTGCGAAGCAACAACGAGAGTTCATGGCTATGATGACTCAACAATTTAATCAGCAGTTTAATCACCAGGTTGAAATTCTACAAGGTAAATAGAATTTGAACACAAATTCAGCCGATGAAACGGCAAAAAATATAACAGAATTCACCTATGATTACAAGAACGGAAAAAACTTTTGCTTCGTGGTACAAGCGATGGATAGACCTTTTCCAAAACGAATTCTCACACAAAAACGAAGAATGGAAAATTCGTCTATTGATTCGGAAGCTGGGTACCCAGGAACATGAAAGATTTACAAATTATCATTCCCAAAGAAGCTACGGACTTTTCCTTCGCTGAAACAGTAAACTTGCTTAAAGAAATATTCTGAAATAAGCAGTCACTATTCAATACCCGGTTCAATTTCCTGAAGTTGGAAAAAAAAATGTGACGTAGACTTTGTAACATTCACCGGTATTGTAAATCGTGAATGCGAGAAATTTAAACTGAGTTCTCTCACAGAAGAACAGTTTAAATGTCTAATCTTTATCAAGGGACTCACCTCCGAAGCACACAGTGATATTCGGGCGAGGTTACTTACAAAATTAGAAAATGATAAAGATGTGACAATTCATGCGCTGACGAATATATGCAACGACATGGTGAAAATCAAAAGTGATACCATTTTAGTGCAAAAACAAAATACCACACCGTCAACTTTTAACGTTCAGGCCCAAAAAGTAAATAAACCTTCAGAGGCATGCTGGTTTTGCGGATATAGAAGGGGGGAAATATATGGGGTGAAATAGACCTTCGAATCAACAAGCTCCCGCCAAGGGGGAACCAAAAACAAGCGAGTTCTCAGTCCTCTCACAAGTCAGACCCTCTGTTGGTCAAACACATTCTTCGTCCAGCGGCTAAAAAAATCAGTTATCGTAGTCGAAATAATCTTTAGCAGTTCAAAATCACGTTTCCTATTTTGTTTCGTTTTTGTTTGACTAAAATCCATTTCTTTACTGAAAAGTGCTTCGTCGTCGACTGCTTCTGCTACTGCTGACTGCCCAGCGCTTGACTCACTTGTCATTTTATGGGCATATTAGCCAAACATCCGGGCACGTCAATCGAACCTCGCACCCGTCCAGTGTCCAAAACACATTTGTTTTTGCATGCGGGAGGACGCAAGTTCGATCCCGGCAGGCAAGACAATGTCTTGCTCTTTTTCCTTTCTCGTTCTCCGTCATAGCGGAGAGATGCATTATTCAAAGTTTTGCCCGTTTAAAAAACAAATGTAATGTTTGCAAAAAATTTGGTCACAAGGAAAACTTTTATGAGCCCAGAAAAAAAAATGGGCCGAAAATCCAACCAGGAAAAAATTCGCAAATAAAAAACAATGGAACAGAGAAACGGCACAAACAAACTCAGTGTTCGCTACCTCCAAAACGGACTACAAATGCAGCCGGAAATATTTAGTTGTTTCAGTAAATGATCAACCAGTTCGTTTCCAATTCGACACAGCGTCAGATATTACACTAATATCTCAAGGGACATGGAAATACCTAGGAAAACCTTGATATTCTGAATCGCAACACATGGCAAAAAGCGCTTCTGGTGAACTATTTCAGTTTACCGGTGAGTTACATTGTAATGTGACATTTCGGAATATTGCTTTCTCGGGTTTATGTTATCTTGCTGAGAATTCAGAATTAAATTTACTCGGTCTCGACTGGATCGAAAAACTAAAACTTTTCGTCATTCCTCTCAGGTCTGTTTTTAACACATTCAGCATAACGTCTGTTACGGAAATTGAACGCTATTTTACTAATGAACTTAAAAATAAGTCCAGCAATGTTTTTCAGGAGGGCCTCGGCTGTTGCACAAAAAGTAAAGTAGCTTTAAAATTAAAAAAAGGATGCTAAGCCTATTTTTAGGCCGAAACGACCAGTACCTTATGCTGCACTGGATATTGTCGAAAAAGAACTGCTACGTCTTCAACAACAAGGAGTAATAGAGCCAACAAATTACTCCAAATGGGCTGCTCCCATCGTGGTAGTAAAAAAAGCAAATGGGAAGGTCCGGATATGCGCGGATTACTCGACTGGACTGAACAATTCTCCGGAATCACATCAATACCCTCTACCAATTCCACAGGATTTGTTTACAAAATTAAATGGCGGATTTTCTTCGCAAAAATCGATTTTTCTGATGCCTTTCTCCAACTCGAAGTTGAAGAGGAGTCCAAGGAGCTCCTTACAATAAACACCCACAAGGGTTTATTTAGATTTAACCGGCTTAGTTTTGGGGTTAAACCTGCACCAGCCATATTTCAGCAAACTATGGACGCCATATTAACAGGACTGACAGGAGTTGCAGCATTCATTGACGACATCATTGTTACAGCTGCATCTCAGGATGAACTCTTGCAGCGATTGTTTTCAGTTTTCAGCCGAATCGAAGAATACAGATTTCGGATTAAGGCTGAAAAATGTGAGTTTTTCCGGGACAAAATGAAATACCTTGGGTTTATAATAGATAAAAATGGTAGAAAACCCGACCCGGAAAATACCAAAGCAATTGAAAATATGCAGGCACCAGTAAATATTAAAACTTTACGTTCCTTCCTTGGCATGGTTAGCCACTACAGTGCATTTTTGCCCGAACTTCATAGAGTTCGTGCACCTCTCAACAGTCTTCTCAAGAAAGATTCTACATGGGACTGGTCTGATGCATGTCAGTCAGCCTTCACAAAGGTAAAGACTTTAATTTCTTCAAATCTTTTGCTGACACATTATGATCCATCATTGGATATTGTCGTGGTCTCGGATGCCTCTAATTACGGCGTTGGAGCTGTCATTTCTCATGTTTTTCCTGATAGCAGTCAAAAAGCAATTACTCATGCATCCAGGTCACTTACACCTGCAGAACACAACTATAGCCAAATTGAAAATGAAGCCCTGGCTATAGTCTTTGCAATAAAAAATTCCATAAAATGTTGTATGGACGACATTCTACTCTGATCACAGACTACAAGCCTCTTCTCAGTATTTTTGGATCCCCGTGTATACAGCAAACCTTCTGCAAAGATGGGCTACTACACTATTGGACTACAATTTTACAATAGAGTATAACAGAACTGATACAATTGGTCATGCTGATGCACTATCTAGGCTCATGACTGTACAAAATAAAGTACCAGAGGACTCCGTCATTGCAGCTATATCTCTGGAGCCGGAAATCACTTCTGTTTTTGCATCCACTGTTAGAGCATTACCAGTCACTTCCCCAATGATCTGTGAAGCTACAATTTCCGACCCAGTGCTACAAATGGTAAAACGTTTTCATCGTACAAAGTGGCCAAAAGTATGCACAGACAAAAGAATTCAACCTTTCTTTCAGCGTCGAGCTTCATTGTCAGAAGTCGATGAATGTCTTCTTTTTGCGGAGCGCGTTATCGTTCCATCCTCATTACAGGACAGAGTGCTCAAGCAATTTCACTATGGTCATCAAGGTATTAGTCGTATGAAAGCCCTAGCGCGCAGTTATGCTTACTGGCCAAATATGGATAAGCAGTTAAAGGAATTAGCACACACATGTACCAACTGTCAACTGGCAGCAAGATCTCCCAGGAAAACTACACTGAGTTCCTGAATCACCCTGGTTACGCCTTCACATTGATTTCGCTGGACCTATAAATGGACAGTGTTATTTTATACTTGTTGATGCTTACAGCAAATGGCCAGAAATTTTTCAAATGAATCGCATCACTTCAGACGAAACGATCCAAAAGTTGAAACAGATCTTCAGTCGCTTTGGAATTCCCCAGATGTTAGTTTCTGATAACGGAACTGCATTCACTTCAGGTACCTTTGCAAATTTCTGTGCACTTAATGGTATACAACACATCAAAACACCACCCTTTCACCCACAATCAAATGGATAGGTAGAGCGTTTTGTAGATACTTTTAAGAGGGCACTCATCAAAAACCGAGGGGAGGGAACCACACAAGATATATTAGAAATATTCCTCAGCAGTTACAGAGCTACACCAAATCCCAACACACCTAATGGAAACTCACCAGCAGAAGCACTGATGAATCGCAGGGTTCGTTTGCATATAGATATCATTCATCCTACTCCAAAACATTCCCAAAAAAGGAATATGATGATGGAGGAACAATTTAACCAACATCATGGCGCAGTGAAACGCACATATGTACCAGGACAATCTGTACTTGCAAAGAATTACCTCAGTGGCAAGGAAAAATGGATTCAAGGTCGCATTATACGTCGTTCTGGAAACGTCATATATGATGTTGATATAGAATCTACAGTTTCGGTTCGACATGCAAACCAATTACGGTCTTCTCACCTTCCAGAGACTATATCAAATTTTACCTTACCGTTAGATATTTTATTGGACAATTTTGAACTGCCTCCACAACGTCCTCAAGACATACCAAAGGATAATCCCAAGACACCAAATAAATGTGTACTTAGAAGATCATATAGATTTCGGAGAAAACCCTATCAACTACACATAGATCTCCGAAACAAAACATATGAGCTAAAAGCTAAATAGGGGAGGTGTTAGGGAGAGTTATCTCCCCCTAACGATTCAAACCGGACTCTCTAAAGAGGAGGGGGAAAAAGACTGCACAGCAGACCAGAACCGAGTAGGTGACACACTTGTATCCAGAACTCTAATCCAAAACCATCCACTGTATTTCCCTGTCAGTGAGAATAAATAAAACAAGTATTGTTATTGTTAACAATTTCCCTGTTTTTATTATCATTTCTGTTACTTCTCGGATACAACAAGACCGAAGGTGTGAATAGAAGAAATTTTTTTTAAAGGAATCTGTTCTGGTAATAAATAAGTACCGAAAATCGGAAAATAAAATGAAAATAAAAACTAAAAAACATAATTTTTGGAGATTTCTTTTACTCATTTCGATAATTATTTAATCTTATAAAATAAAAAATATAGATCAATATTTTAAAAGGCGCTAAATTTCCAATATAGTTTTCGACTAAAAAATATGGTTGATTGATAAAGTAGTTATTAAAAAAAAGTTTTTAGAATCTAATAATGACATTTTAAACTTATCATGTTGCTCATATTAGATTTTAATTTTTCATAGCAGAAATACCTAAAATCAGAAAGTTTTGAAACAGAATAACTGATGGATTGATAAATCGACACTGAAATTTTCATTAAAATCGGATAATTTCCCGATTTTTGGTAATTTGTTTTTTTCAATCGTGAGTGTTAAATTGATTTTGTAAACACAGATTTTACGGCAACTCACGGGCGGCCATCTTGATCAAAATTGACCGAATAAATAGTTTTATATGTATTAAAAAATTACATGTGTAATATTATTTTGCTTTTTTACTACTTTTCGACAAAAACTTGACCTTAAATAATCGATTTAATTAATTTTAATTAGTTTTTAAAATGAAAAGCAAACGAATTTTTGGGTAAACCTAGTTTAACAAATCACCATATTTATATCTTATTCTAAAAAAATAAGAATTATTGAATCAAAATTTCTTACTTTATCGTTGTATCAAAACAAGAAATCCCCCTTTCCAGTCGGATTAATAGGACATTTTTACGAGGGGATTTTTATGGGGCACCCTGCGAGGATAGAACTCGCGATTCAGTTGTAAGACTAGCTTGCTAACCATTACACCACGTTTAATTAAAAAAAATGTTTTCCTCTACCCAGACTTCGCCGGGTAGCTGCTTTTAGTTTCGAATGATTTAAGTTTTTTCCCCTTTCAAAAACAAACTATTTCATCTGGGAACCCAAAGAGACAAGTTTAATGTTTATGTAGCGAGAATAACAGAAATATTGGGGAGAAATAATAGTTCTGTCGTGAAGGAAAGGAGATAAGGCAATTATAATGTATATAATTGGGTTAACAATTTATTGGTGCAATATAAGAAGTTTCACAAAGTGTATGTTCAAAGTTGTGTGCGAAAAAATCATAAAAGTTCAATGAAAATTGCTAAACTAGTTCGCTCGGCGGGAAATATTATAGAAGTAAGAGACAAAGTTACTTAGCTCTGTAGAAGCAATGTTTCCGTAATTGTTTCTTGTTGCCGTAGTCTATTGAGTTTGTCAGGTCTTATTCCTGTTGGAGCCTAGACTAAAAGCTGACCTTATTTTGGCCGCTGCTAATGTGTTCTCTGCCTGTTGCATTCCGTGTGGACTCACGGGTGGTTGCCTGTTCGTTTCGGACTGCTGTCGCGTCCGTAGAATTTGTCTGGTCTTATCCCAGTGGGAACCTAGACTAAAAGCTGACCTTAATTCGGCCGTTGCTAAAACTGTTCTGCTTAGTGCCTGCCGAAACTGTTCTCCCGATTTAGGGCTATATCTACCCCCTAACTGATTAAGGGGCAGATAACCCAAATTTGATAAGAATAACACAAGGCCCCCTCAAAAGTTTACGGAGGTAGTGACTGGAGTGAACCCCGTTGTGCATTGCCTGCCTAGATCGACCTCGCATCCTTAAGAATGCGTAAAAACACAACTTAGGAGTGACGCGGATGCATAGCTTGATTCATGTATCCGGGTATACAAAAAGTTAGGTCAATAAATGGACAGGCCAAAAGTGAGTCCGAGTAGGAACTCAGAAGGTACCAGTGTTACGGATTCTGAAGGATATGAATTTTGAAAGAGAAAGCAGAGTAAAAAAAAGATAAAATAGAAGGTACAATTTCGCTAGTTAGTTAACATTCTGCTTTGTCCCTGGTGGACTAACCGATGATAAACAACAATTTCTAATTCAGTTTACTAATTTAAAAAATATATTTTAATCAAAATTGTAATATTCATTTTTTTTTTAAGTGGTGGTGGTATATAATCTACAATGGTCTAAGGGAAATAAACGCGAGAACTCCAAGTTAGCTCCCTTGAGAAGAAACGGCAAAAAAGACATATATTCGGCATTATCAATTTATTGTCTGCTTTGCATTTTAAAAACAAATTAAAATTAATTAAATCGATTATTTAAGGTCAAATTTTTGTCCAAGTCGAAAAATATTAACATAATGAGCATCAGTAAAAAAACAAAAAAAAAAACATATTACACATGTAATTTATTTTTAATATATTTTAAACTATTTTTTCGATCAATTTTGCTCAAATATGGCCGTAAATGCTGTCTAAAGATGACGTAAAATCCGTATTTTACAAAATAAATTTACCGGAGGGGTAAATTTATTTTGTAAAATTTTGTAAGATTGAAAAAAAAAAATCCGATTTAAAAGCAATTGTCAGTGTCAATGAATGAATTTTATAATGCATTAGTTATTTTATTTCAGAACTTTATTATGCAATTACGTATTTCTACTATGGCAAATTAATATATAAAATTCATTTAAAATATGAAACGCCTAATTCTAAGTTTAAAATTAAAACATTTAGAAACTCAAACTTTATTCTTGTTATCTAATAATTTTTGGAGAAAACTCAATTGAAAGTTAGGCCCCCACCTTTTAAAACAGAACAAATATCGATATATAATTTTTTCACTTATAATTTAATAGGCAATTATATACTTAGACTATAGACTAAAAAAGATTTTCAGTACTTATTTTCTACCAGAGTCGCCCCCTTATTTTTCTTCTGTTCACGTCTGAGATGGTTTTTTTTAATCTATACAATAATACTCTGGTTTAATGCTATAATATAATCTATAAAGATGAAAACTAGTGTACCAATTTTGTTGTCAGGCGTATTTTACAAGTGACTTAACAAAATATCGGTGATGTTGTATACTTTTAAAACTAATTACAGTATTAAATAAAAAAAATAAAAAAGACTGAAGGTGTGAATAGAAGAAAAAATAACTGGTAGTTACTCTGGTAGAAAATAAGTACCAAAATTTGGAAAATGTGAAAGAAAATTTTGTAAATTTTGTAAATTTTTTTACTCTTGTTTTTGTATATCAGTGAAAAAAATGTACATCGATATTTGTTCTGTGGGGCTAACTTTTCAACTGAGTTTTCTCCAAAATGTCATTAGATAACAAAAATAAAGCAGATTAGTTATTAAATAAAGATTTGTTTTGAGAATCTAAATATATGAAATTTGAAACTCAAAATTAGATGTTACATATTTTAAATGAATTTTATCTATTAATTAGGTATATGAATTGTTTCCTCAAAGCATGTATGTAGGCGAAAATGGTAATATTTATTTTAAAGAATTTCGATTTATTTCCATTGAATCAGTTTTTTAAAAAACTTTTTAAAAAATTGCGGATTAATAAGTCAACATTTGCTCATTATGTTACTACTTTTCGACTAAAATAAAAATTTGACCTCAAATAATCGATTCAATTAATTTTATTTCGTTTTTAGAATGAAAATGAGCGAATAAATTGGCAATGCCTGATGAAAACGTTTTTTTATTGGATTACGAAATGTTGCATACTTGCCTCGAATTCACGCCGCTAAATTCGTGTATGTTAGTAGCGGATATCGTCACTAACCCACTAGCCATGTATGCTAGTAGTCAGCTATTGAACTTCAATAACAACAGATACGCGTATACAAAAGACGACTCTTCTTTATTTTCTTCGGTGTGTGGTAGGTGAGTGGCGGGCATGGGTAATGACACTACGACTACTTATGTGGTGGAAGGTGGTGGGCGAGCCTCACTGCTCACTAGCAGCGCCCGACCGTATCGATGGTCAGACCCTTCTGCTTTCTTCGCCGTCGCCTCGGGTCTCTCTTCTGGGCTGGTCTGATAACCGCTTAAGTACTGACGACCGCCCACACATTCTTTTGTTCCTTGACCGGAAGTCCTTTCTCTTTGTTCAAATTAGCGTTTGTCCAGATGAGTCCTTTGTCACACCTCTTTTGTTATACTAAGATTTCTGTCTCGCCTATCTATTGTTTCCTTGTTCAATTTTCCTTTGTCTTTTCGACTTCCCGCGCAAAACAAACAGTCAATCTGCAACAGAAAATACGCAAATGAAAAGTTATGGGATTTTCTAATTAGGCATAACATAAATTCAGCCTCTTCATATCAATCTATTTATCCATGAATTTCATGTTTTTCTCAATATTAGGTTATTCTATAATATTTACATTTGCATGGCTTGGGAAAAATGCCATTAATTTAAATGCATTGGTCTAGTTTGTTTAAAGTATATCTTATGTAAGACATAAAAATTATCTAGGAAAATTAAAACTGAATTCATGCCCCGCTTACAAATCATATCCTGTTCGCGATGATGGGTAATTGCATACTTATTCTTAATTTATTCTAATTTATTATTATAAATGTTTTAAAAGTCATTTATTAAATCCGTAAAATGTTATTTCTTAGTGATATATAACACATTGCTGGCTTTTAAACGCATTAATAACATGGGCTGTTTTCAGGTAAATCCAACCCAGCTTCATTTTAATAGAGATAATGTTAATAAATAAGGTGCTAATTAAGATAAAAATGATTATTTTATAATAATTGAGTAAATAGCTAAGGGAATAGTAACGTCGGTGGTGATATAGTTTCGGTTTTATAATAATAAATGTTTTGAAAATCATTCTCGTCAGGCACATATTCACTTATAATTTCAACATGTCGGTGAATGTCGAACCAAGGAAGAATGTAGGCTTCAATCTCACCTACAAAGTGTTCTTAAAGCGAAAAAAAAAAAAAAAAAAAAAAAAAAAAGGTCACTATAAACACCACATTTTCTTTGGCGATGGAGAAATCTTTGATACCATTCTGGTGAAAGTCTTCATCACCGAATCACAAAATATTGAAATCTTTGAAAATGAGACAAGAAAATTCGTTTTTGCTTTTTATTTTTCGATTAGCGCCAAATATCGACTTATTTCTTAGTGTCGAAGTGGGAATTAACGTTGCATATTCTTTATAGATTGCTCTGTTCATCCACCACAAAGGCAGTATTTGGAACATGGACAATTTGCCTGGTGCTGATCAAATGAAACAAATGATGACAGAAGTCATTCATGAGATTCGGTTGCATATTGTTATTTAGCAACTTATATTATTTGTTAATGTGGCCTTCTTTATGTAACCTGCTTACATTATTTGTGAATGTGTTCTCCACTACTTAGTTTGCTTACCATATATATATTTGCACGTGGCACCCTATTTCGTCTGCTTACTCTATATACGAATGTGGACTCCTCTACTTGGCCTATTTAGAGTATCTATTAGCAAATGTGACCTTTATAAGTAGGCAATACTTATAGTATTCATTTCTGAATCTGGGGATGGGGGTCAAGGATCTTTTTTACTTAAAGTAATAAGAATAATTGGTTATTTGCATGAATGAAGTAATAAAGCTACAAAATGAAAATTATATTATCAATTGTGTTTCGAGAGTTAGAAATAATGTAGTAATGGTTACCTACATTAGCTAATCAAAACTTTCAAGGGGGAAAGATTAGATTTGAGGCGTCAAATCATCTTTGAAATCCTTTTGCTTTTGGTATGATTTAATGCCCATTATTAATCAACAACAAGTCTCTTTATAGGATGTTAAATAACATTCCATTATCAACGAGGATCGCGTATCTACGATGGTCCATGTTTGGCAATGTGCTGTTTGAAGAAACACCCTATAATTTACAGTAATTCCGTCCAACATTTACTGTGGACTACACAAACTTGCTTGGTAAGCTGGGGTCAGGCCTCTAATGTATGAATCTCGTACAGAAAGAAAAATATTTTTCGATTTCTATCCCCTGCTTCGATTGTAGAGTTGCATTTTTATAAGGGATTGTCCCTATAAAATAAAATACTTTAAATATGATAAATGCTGGACATAAAAGTTCACATTGTAGAAAAAATCATGTTCAAAGAACAAAACTTGGCAATGTACTTGCCAAGTTTTGTTTTTTGAACATGATTTTTTCTACAAAAATTATGACATTCGTGCAAACTAAAATTTTTAACAAAAATATTAAATTTCAACTTGACACGGGAGCCGATGTAAATATGATAAATACGCATACTGTTGTGTTTATTATACTTACATAGTCTCCCGTGGTAGATAAAAATGATCAACGGAACGGAGGACAAAAAACAACGACGAAATCTGCCACTTTCTTGATCATGAGATCAGGAGGGAGTGTAGCAGAAGTAGGCCACAGTCCAACCCGATTATAGCTCAGTTCTGTCGGATGTAAAAATGTCACCAGATAAATTGTCCTTTATTATTAAAATGATATCACCCCAAAATTCCAATTTTTTTCGCGCATAGGTTTCTTGCATCAAGAATTAATCAAATAAATTTTAAGTGATTAAAATACGTATAGAACGAAAATAGCTCCGAATTCAAATTAGCCAATGAGATTAAAGATTTTATCTGGAACGTAAACATCAGCTGATGTTCTGTGTTTATGAAATAAAAAAAAATATTAATTTAGAATGACCCTCAACCCCCCCCCCAAAAAAAAAATCCCTAATAATATGCTTTAGTAACTAAAGCAAACAATTTTTTTTTCTTCAGGAAAAATTTCAAAATATAATTTTCAATTAGAAAATCGGGGGGGGGGAAATGAATAGTATTTCGTATACAGATATTAAAAATGCTTATTGTTTATACTAGCTACTGGCAAAATAAGCCTAAAATGCGTTTTTGACAAAATGACTTTAGCCCCCCTACAGAAAATAATTTACCAAAAATCAGGGAATTATCGGATTTTAATGAAATTTTCAGTGTTTATTTATCAATGAACGATCTTTATAATGCATTATTTATTTTATTTCAAAACTTTCTCATTTTTTTCAGTCACTTAATGTTGACCCCGTTATGTTGGGGGCGTAAAATGTTTTGCGAGTTGGTCATTTTCGATACTAATTACTAGGTACCACCAAACCGTTTAGGCCATCTTGAATAAAATGGAAATAGATATTTCCGAACTTTGTTTATCAAAAAAATTTTCGTAAAAAAAGATCGTACAGGGTTGTTACAAAGAAAAATAGTTAATTCAAAGATCAAATTATCCGATTGGGAAAAATTACATCGTTATCTTAAAAAATAAACAAACCTATCCATATTACGTGCGAAAGGGTAATTTTCAGGCCGCGATTTAGAGAGAAAGAAATACATATTATTACCCTCTTACGGTTATGCATCTAAGTACGGATGGGTGTAACGGACAAACTTTTTTAGCCAAACTTTTTCTATTAAAATGAATAAAATCTTTAAAAACTTTATAGAATACAATTCTATATTTTTAAATAGATACACGTATACATTTCTCTTCCCAAATTTAAGGAAAAGAAATTAAAATAAATATACAACACCATCCTTTTTCCAAACTTATGGAAAAGTAATTAAATCAAACACACGAACAAAAATCCTTGTCCAAAGATTTAAGGAAAAGTGATTAAACCAATTATTTACACAAAAATCAGAATCGATTGGTTGGGTTAGCATTGTTCACTACTACGTCCGTGCGTTTGCGCCAAAAAAATTAATTACTTTCCGATCCTATCTCCTAATTATAAATAACGAAGAAGAAACCAACAAAGAGACAGAACCCATTTCGCTATCAGAGAGGACAGGATTCATTCCGCTAGCAGACGACACAGACTTCACCTCACACTCAAACCGGACACAACCAAAAGATAAACAAACACATAGATCTCCTCTCTGTGACCAAGAAGCAGGTGTTCGAACAAACGACTTCACTCCCTCAACACAATCACTACTACTACCAGTATTCTTACCACTTCGTTCTACCTACATCAAGAATCCGTTTCAACAGGTCAGATACACAAACTCATTTCTAATTTCTGTCCATATCAAAACGAACTCTTCCAAACTAAACATACGAACTTTTTACATTTTACATTACACATATCAACTACACTATTCTTTTCAAACATTTACATATTTGTTGAATATTTGCAAATTTATTCTCTGAATAAATTTATTTGTTATATTATAATTGTATGCATTTGTTTTATTATTTCTCCGTGTTTTCTGCCTAACTGTGTCATATATAATATTCGTCATTCCTAATATTACTGAACACGTTCTCATAATCCTCTACAAATTGGTGACCCGCGACGTTTAATTTGATACAGTTGTGTAGACGGAGAAATATATATATATATATATATATATATATAAGAATGGATTCTAAAAATCACACAGACCCTATTGAAGCTAAATTGACTGTGAATTTACCGTCGTACTCCCCGACAAATGTACAAACTTGGTTTGCGCAGTTAAATGCAATTTTCAGCGCCCGCGGCATTGTCTCGCAGAACACGCGTTTTGCGTACACTGCCGAAAAACTTCCAATAGAGATCGCAACTGACGTCACGGAGATATTAAACAACAAACCAGAGGAGCGACCCTATGATACCCTGAAGGAAGCAATATTAAGGCTCAGTGATAAGTCAAAAAAACAAAAATTACGGGACCTTTTTACGGATCTACAACTAGGACATATGAAGCCTTCGCAGCTTCTAAGAAAAATGCGATCCTTAGTAGGAGGAAACGACATATCTGACACAGTATTAAAAAATCTATGGGAGGACAAACTACACACCCATACAACCCAAATACTGGCATCACTCCCTGAAGACATGGAATTAAAAAAAATAGCTGAAATTGCTGATAAAATCCATGATAGTAACCAGGAGAAAAATGTTTATGCCACATATACACAAAAGGACACACCGCCGCCTATAGAACCACCTGAAAAATTTTCCCGACTGGAAAAACAAATCGAAGATCTCACTTTGCAACTCCAGAGTTTGGCATACAGCCAGCATTTTCGGCGTTCTCGACCGTTTGAAAGAAATCGATTCTACTCACAGCGCAGTTTAAGCCACGGTAGACCGAGATCATTCTCCAGGGAGAGATTTACTCAGGATACCTGTTGGTATCATTATCAATTTGGACAAAAAGCAAGAAAATGCACGGAACCGTGCAGATTTTCAAGAAACAGCACCACAGAACAGAATCAGGGAAACGAATTCCCCAGCAGCAAATAGAGACGAATTTGACTGCTGGAATTGAACAAAAATGTCGTCTATTTTACATCCGTGATAAAAATTCCGGATATTTATTTTTAGTCGACACAGGCGCACAAGTCAGTGTTATCCCTCCGAAATCCAAACAAAAACACATACCATCCACATACAAACTACAAGCTGCAAATGGCTCAGAAATAAAAACATATGGGGAGGTACCACTAACACTGAACTTGGGATTGCGACGTCCATTTCTATGGATTTTTACCCAAGCTGATGTAAAAACATCCATTCTCGGGGCAGATTTTCTGTCACATTTCAACTTGTCAGTCAATATGGCTAAACACTCTCTAATTGATGACAACACAAATGTAACAATTACTGGAATCAGCTCACACCACACGTCCACAGGGATTAGTTCTGCCATACCAACATCAAATGGATATCAGTGGTTGATAGAAAAATTCCCCACTATTACCACCCCTTTTAAACATACAGATGAAATTCGTCACACCGCTAAACATTATATCACAACAACTGGGCACCCTACACACGCATCACCTCGCAGATTGCGCCCAGATAAATATAAGATAGCGAAAAATGAATTTCAGAATATGTTGCAACTGGGCATCATACGACCCTCAAGTAGTCCTTACTCCTCTCCGCTGCACATGGTTCCGAAACCAGACACAGATGCATGGCGACCTTGTGGGGATTTCCGGAATCTCAACGCCAAAACAGTTCCAGATCGATACCCAATCCCACACTTGCATGATTTCGTCACAGGTTTGCAGGGAACTACCGTTTTCACAAAACTGGATTTGGTTAAAGCTTACTACCAGATACCAGTGGCAGAGGAAGACATTCAAAAAACTGCAGTTACTACTCCTTTTGGGCTGTATGAATTCACCAGAATGCCATTTGGGTTACGCAATGCTGCCCAAAGTTTTCAAAGACTGATCGACGAAGTACTTGAGAGGACTTCCTTTTGTTTGCTTACATAGACGATGTCCTTATTGCTAGTCGTGATAGTAAAAGAACACCAAGAGCATGTAAAACAAGTTTTCGAGAGACTGGCACATTTCGGATTAAAAATAAATGCGAACAAATGTGTATTTGCTGTGCCCACATTGAGGTTTTTAGGTCACAAAATTGACGAACACGGGATCACACCTGTCCCAGAGAAGGTTACAGCAATACAACAATTTCCACAACCAACATCACTGCGACAACTTCGGAGATACCTCGGTATGATCAATTATTACCGTAGATTTATTCCAGGTTGTTCCAGACTTTGACGCCACTCTCGAATTTTTACAGAAACAAAAAAATAAGAATGAAAAATAAACTTGGAAAGTGAAGCATTAACAGCATTTCACAATTCAAAGAAGCTTTACCGAGTTTACTAAACTTTCTTACATCATTGAAGAGGATAACTCAACTCTCTCATTGACGACCGACGCCTCTGGAGATTCAATAGGATCAGTGCTACCACAGAACAGAATGGTTTTAAAAAACAATTTCTTTCTTTTCTCTCAAAACTGAACAGTGCACAACAAAAATACAGCGCTTTCTCAAGGGAGTTACTGCAATTTACCTATCCATAAGGCATTTTCGATATCTCCTCGAAGGACGAAACTTTACTGTTTTCACGGATCACAAACCTCTCACTTTACGCTTTGCACGTGAATACAGATAAATATACACCCAGAGATGCTCGTCACCTCGACTATATATCTCAATTCACCTCGGATATTCAATATATAAAAGGTTCAGACAACATTGTGGCAGATACACTCTCACGCTCCACAATACAATCAATAGATTCAGAAACCCTTGATTTCGACCTCATCGCCAAGGAACAACAAAAAGATAAGACACTGGATCGAGTAAAAGAGGACACTTCCTTGATACTGAAAGAGCACCCAGTACCTTTCGGAACGAAAACACTGCTTTGCGACGTAGGGACAGGCTATTCAAGGCCTTACATACCACCTTCATTAAGAAAAGCAGTGTTTACACATTTCCACAACCTATCACATCCTGGACGACGAGCTACTGCCAAATTAATTAGCAATCGTTTTGTTTGGCCAAAATGCACACAGATATAAAGAACTGGACTCAAACCTGTTTGAACTGCCAGAAAAGCAAAATCACCAGACACACAAAATCTCCTCCTGGACAATTCATCAAACCAGACGGAAGGTTCATGAATGTACATATAGATATGTCGGGCCGCTGCCAGAAACGAACGGTTATCAGTATCTACTTACGATAATCGACCGTTTCACACGATGGCCTGCCGCTATACCTTTGAAGGATATCTCTGCTGAGACAGTCTCCAAGAACATATACGTCACTGGATCGCAATATTTGGGTGTCCTTCGGTAATTACTACGGACAGAGGCAGCCAATTTCAGTCAACGCTTTTCGATGAGTTCACAAAATTATTGGAGTTAAGCACATATCGACAACAGCATACATCCCTGTGCAAATGGTTTGGTTGAACGTTTTCACAGGCAACTCAAAGCGGCATTAACAGCCAATAATGGTTCCGGAACATGGCTCGAAAACCTCCCATTAACCTTATTATCAATCAGAAACGTAATAAAGGAAGATTTGGGATGCACATCATCCGAAATGTTTTCGGGACACCGCTGACATTGCCGGACAGTTTGCGAGGAAAACAGCCACCTTCAACACCACCACATCTTTCGCACAAAAATTTAAACAAAGGATGAGTGATTTAGTCTTTACACCCACGAGAACTCAAGAAAGTAGTAGTTACACACCAAAAGATCTTCATAACTGTGAATATGTTTTCTTACGAAATGATATGGTAAAACGACCCCTTTGCCCTAATTACTCTGGACCTATTCAAGTGATTGGCAGACGACAGAAACACTTTACCATTATCAAAAACGGCAAAGAAGATACAGTTTCAGATAGACAGATTAAAACCGGCGTATTTGGATTTATCCACAAAGAACAATACGATGGAACACTCACAACCGCATTCCAATACGAAATCGAAGACAAGAACATTCACACCAACACACATCCCCTCAAACATCACTACAAAATCGGGTAGACGGCGTACATTGCGCTACTCACTTCGAAACTACATCACATATTGATAAAATATTTTCAATATTTTTCAATCTGAGGGTTTTTTTATAGATACAATTCTATATTTGTAAATAGATACACGTATACATTTCTCTTCCCAAATTTAAGAAAAGAAATTAAAATAAATATACAACACCATCCTTTTCCAAACTTATGGAAAAGTAATTAAATCAAACACACGAACAAAAATCCTTGTCCAAAGATTAAGGAAAAGTGATTAAACCAATGTTTACACAAAAATCAGAATCGATTGTTGGTTAGCATTGTTCACTACTACGTCCGTGCGTTTGCGCCAAAAAAATTAATTACTTTCCGATCCTATCTCCTAATTATAAATAACGAAGAAGAAACAACAAAGAGACAGAACCCATTTCGCTATCAGAGAGGACAGGATTCATTCCGCTAGTAGACGACACAGACTTCACCTCACACTCAAACCGGACACAACCAAAAGAAAACAAACACATAGATCTCCTCTCTGTGGCCAAGAAGCAGGTGTTCGAACAAACGACTTCACTCCCTCAACACAATCACTACTACTCAGTATTCTTACCACTTCGTTCTACCTACATCAAGAATCCGTTTCAACAGGTCAGATACACAAACTCATTTCTAATTTCTGTCCATATCAAAACGAACTCTTCCAAACTAACATACGAACTTTTACATTTTACATTACACATATCAACTACACTATTCTTTTCAAAATGACGTTAAAAAATGTCTTCGGTTTTAGTATTAATTCTAAAATCGAAAATAAAATGAAAATTTGAATATTTTTTCTAAGAGAAAAACTGATAAAAACAATCATTCAGTACATTATTTTTATTCTAATTGGTCGTAAAAGTTAAATAGAATATTTTTTTACACTTAGAAAAACAAACTTTAGTTACCGAGAAGCGTCTCGTCACATATCAGTTTTGCTCTTCCGTATATTCTAAGAATCACATATTACTATCCAACAATAAAAATTACAAATCTTTTTAAAAATATTAATCGAGCGGATCGGATCAACTTTTAGTTCATCCGAATTCTAAAATTCATATTTTAAATATCGTGAAAAATTCGATTTTTTTCGCAGAAAAAAAAATTTGATTTATTTCACGCAGAAAATAAAAATATTTAATCACACAAAAGATTGAAAATCTCGTAAAAATAATTTCTTAAAAAAATTTTTTTTTTTTTACAATTTAATAGAATATAGTACATACCAATTACATGCAAAAAAAAGTTTTAAAATATTGATATTATGACATTTTTTGCACTTTTTATTCCGATTTCATTAATTTTTCCTAAAAAAATTATAGTTCGGTACGTTATACAATTTCATTGATATAGTTATTCAGCCTCTATCTTTATAGAAAAAAAAGTACCAAATTTTTTTCCCACGCCTTTTTTTTTATCTCATAAATAAAATGGGGGGGGATAGACCTCGTAAAAAATATTTCCCTAAATATTTTAGAAAAAACTATTTTAGATGTATTTACATCCAATGGTAAACATTTATGGAAATTTTCGTGAAAATCGGACCATTAATTGATTTTTCATATAGAATTTTTAAAAAATCCTCTTATCGTAACTTGTTTTTAGCTACGTAAATTTCAGTTGATTTAACAGTGCAAAAATGAAATATTGTTTTTCAATCATAATTTTCATTATTTCTGTAAGCTGATAAATAATTTAAAAAATCATCAGGAATTTGTTTAATGTTTTTTTTCTTTCGAATGGAAAAAAATTTTCAAGGAAAATATTAATTTTTCTGCAAGTTTCATTATGGCTGTTCTACTTCACGCACGATAACTTGTCCAAAGTTAAGAGTGCGGCTTTTCGTTTCACGTAGTTTAACGCTCCCAAGCAAGTACAACAAAAACCGTGGTTGAATTAGTTTTTTCTTTATTGACTTCGCTAGAAAGCGCAGGAAACTGAAACATGAAAGAACAGGTTTACAAGACAAAGCAACAAATCAAAGGATACAACAGGTGATAATTAATGAAGGAAAACATTCACGGGAAAAGGCAAACAAGGGGGAAAACAGTGGCAAGAGAACTGACGAGTCAGTGTTAAGAAGGCTAACAGTTTAGAATACGAGGGGTAGCAAGCATATACAACAATATTATCAAAGCGGGTAAGGAGTTAGAAAGTTCAGGCAGTCTTACTGGGGATATGTCATTCAGCATAAAAGGGGAAAACAATATCGCCTGCTAAACGAGGAAGGCAATCTTTAAGAGAGAAAACTCCTTTAAGTGAGGAAAGTCATTTAAACAGCGGATGGAAGGAGCGAACATAGCGATATATATATATAAAGTGTTCAAAGTCCAGTGAAATGGGGTGAGAAGGCAGACGAAGTCTTTGACTGAGAAAAGTGAATGAAATAGCAGATGATACAAAAAGGGGACAAGAAAACTAGTAGTCTTCCTACCTGTTCTCAGAGGGGGTGCACGGAGAGAAGGCTGGATCACGTCTGGAAGATGGGACGAGCTCGGAGGAAAAGAATTAAAAATCCCGCAATTCCACGGGAATGCTGGGTAAGGGAAATATTTATCTTCCGGTTGAAGGTATCACTAGGAGCAGCGCAGGGGTCGAGAAGGAAATGATGGTGCAAAGGGCGCAACTCTTCTAGGATCATCTTAAGCAAACCGAGACACCCCCCGTCTGTATTGCAGATATCAAACTAAGGTTAAGTTGGGGTATGAGTAGAACGATCTCGGTTATCGTCTAAGGAGGTGTTTTACACCGTCTCTTCCGGAGACCACTTCTACTTCCTCACTAGCTTGTCTTTGCTAGGGAAGGCCTGTGTGACGAGCCCAATGGCCATTCGTTCCGCGCCACTTGCTTGTCCTTCAGCGAGCACCACGCTTCCAGGGTTGAGGTGTGGGCTCTTGGTTGGTCCATTTGGTGCGCCTCTGGAGCGAAGACAAATACTCCTTCCTCCATTTACCCCAAAATGTCTCTGCCAAGTGTTGAACAAACGTCCACTGGCTAATGAGGCATCTTTAGCCCCGCAGTCCGCGCGCATGTGCATCGGGCAGAGTGGCCTTCTGGGTTAGGGAGAGTAGCGGGGATAGAGTACATAGGGCCTCTCCCGGGTCGGTTGACACTTCAACGAGGGGTCTCGCGTTAATGATGGCAGTGACTCTGCTAAGAGGGTGACCAATACTTCATGGGTCAGCTCTGCTTGTACATAGCATTCAATATCCTCTTTGATATGCTTATCATTCGCTCCAGGTTCCCCCATGTGAGAGCATGAGGGGGGTTGAAAAGTCCAGTGCAGCCTAGCTCTGCTGAGCGCCTGCCGACAGCGGTTGTGTCGATGTTAGAATAGAGTCCTAATCCCTGCAGGCGCCCACAAAAGTTGGTCCCTTGATCGGAAGCTATATGCTTGGCGGGTCCACGGATGGAGAAGAAGCGCCTTGAGGGCGTTGATCAAAGCTGAGATGGGGCAGTGACTCGATCACCTCGATGTGGACACTCTCTCGAGCTCATGCAGGTGAACATGCACTGCCCAACGTTGCTCTCGGCCAGATCGACCCTCGTTCGTTGTGAGTAATGACCCACGGACCGAACACATCGAGACCAACGTTGGTAAAAGGGGACCGATCTGGAGCCGATCTGCCGGAAGGTCGGCCATCTTCTGGGTCGATGTAGGCCGCGCAGTCTGCGACATGGACACAATTGTAGATACATCTCCTAACGCACTTTTCGCGATCACCCAGAATCCATGCGTCCTTGATGCTTGATACTGCTCATGGAAATGTCTCGCGAGCAGCGACCCCCAGGTGGTGTTTGCCAGGAATGATGATAGGGTGCCTTTCGTCGAACCCGACTCCGGCTCCATCAAGGCGCCCGCAATCCGCAGTAGCCATGTGCGTCTATGGAAGGGGCTGAGGCTTCTTAAGGGGTTTCCTTTCGGCAGCTCCTTGCCGTCTCCTCATTTGTAAATATTCGTCCGCGTAAGTGTCTTCTTGCACGGTGCGAATGATGGTTTTCTTGGACTGTAAAGCTCCTCCACAGGGCGTGCCTTCCGACAGTGCGTGCCAACCTGCACACTCGTTTTGCAGCACGTTGGGCCCGACAGAGGCTGTGGGCGTGTGTGTTGAGGTTTGGCTATAGCCCTGGTTAAGGCATGCCCACGTAGAGAACCTCTCGACAACGCCGCGATCCTAGTCTTGGTGTCCAGTAGAGAGGTGGAAAGAGCCGATATTTGCCGTTGGATTTCCGTGTCGGAATCGGGCTCGACAGGCCGTAGTGGTCTGTTTCAACGCTGGTTCCGTTCTAGATGAAAGGAATGCGGGGCCGCTGAGCCAGTTGCTGTTCTTCAGATGGGGAGCGGTACAGAACGGTGCCTAGGTCGGCTCGATTTTCTCCGTCCGTACATGTCTCCACTGTTTCTGTGGGAGAAGTCACGTATGCGTCGCACGCGTTACTGACGTACACGTGAACCGCTTCTTTCTCGTTATAGATGTAGCCCAGCACCACCTTGCTGTCGGTGTAGAAGGTAGTGGACTGGAACTGCAGGTCGTACTCCGAAGAGACAAGTTCCGCGAGCTCGATCGCCAGGACAGCGCGCAGAGCTCTAGTCTGGGGATAGACTGCTCCGGTCGTGGGGCGAGCTTTGCCTTTCCATGATGAAACCGGTTTGTTGTTCTCTCGGTGTTATGTGGCCTCAGATAGGCTACTGCGGCTATGGCCTTCATGAAGGCGTCTGAGAAGACGTGAAGGCTCTCGGCGTAATACCGATGTCCCTTTTCCGAAGGGGGCCCCGCCGTTGGTGAACTCTGGGTACCAAAGTCGCCAAGCTTTCAGGGAGTTCCTCCACGAGACCAAGTTCCGAGCATTTCTCCAGCAAGAGGTGTGAGTCCCACCCGCCACTCTGGTCTGTCAGATCTCTAAGGATGAATTTCCCTTGGATGTGACGGGTGCTGCGAATCCTAGGGGATCGTAGAGCTGTTTAGAGTCGACAGGACTCCTCTGCGAGTGAAGGGCCTCTCCGTGACCGGCGCTTTGAAGGTGAACGCGTCCTCCTCTATATTCATTCGAGTCCGAGGCTGCGTTGTGTGGCAAGTCGTCCGAACTCAAGTCCAGGTTCCTCAGATCGCTAGGCGTGTCTGAGGGGGGAAAGGCAGCCAGGACCACTTTTCTGTTTGAGGCGATTTTGTGCAGCCTAGTTGGATGCGTCAGATATCCTTAGTCCTCCGGAGTAAGGAGATTGCGGCTTTCTATCGGTCGGAATGATCTTAGGCAATCGTCGATGTAAAAGTCCCGCTTAACCAGTGTTCAACAGCTGGGTCGTATTGGGCTGGTCCCTTGACTGCTCGTCTGGAGGCAGTATATGCCCACTGCAGGGGACGGGCTGTTGCGAAAACGTGGACTTTCCTGCGGTATTCCGCGATCTCCTTGGCGCGGTCGTTGTCTTCGTACCAGAGGAACCTGAGGAAGTTCTCATGCGCGCTTTTCACTCTAAAGCAGTGGAACATCTGGCTCTATGTCTCGCAACTTATAGCGACTGGCTCCTGCGGAACGGATCAGGACCCCAATCAGTGTGTTTGTGAGGTTGGTCCGCTAATAAGTGCGTCATTGAGAGATGCTCCACTGAACTTCGCGCTAGAGTCGAAGACTACCCGGATCTTTCCGGGCTCTTGGGGTGTATACCCCGAAGATGGGCAGATACCAGGCTTCTTCGCCTTCTTCAGTGGGGGAGCAATGTCGGATGCCCGCCTCTTGAGAGTTTCTCAGTGAATGAGAGAAAGTTGCTTCTCCGTCTCAGCGCTTCTTACTGAGGTGGGCTAATGTTGAGAGCCGTCTTTCTTGCCAGGTCGGTTTATGGTGGTAGCCGACAATTCTAGGCGTCCTGAAGGGCTAGCGGGGCTACCGCAACTGTTGTTCCTCGTCCTGTCGACACCCGATCATTGATCTCGAAAGGAAGGTCCCTCTATGACGAGGGAGGCCGGCCGTCTCATCGTAACTGGTTTGGCGGAACACGTACCAAGCCAAGTCTTCGTGGCTGTGACGCGGTGATTCTTTGTAACGCAAGGGATCCTCCTGCTAGTCGGATGCTAGCAGGGCAGGGCTTGGAGAGGGTGTAGGGCCGCGCTCGTCTCAAGATGTGGTGTCGTTCGGGAAGGTGGCTATAGTAGGAGGGTCTATGTCGGCTCGTGAGGCAAGACGTCGCCCACTTATGACCCATCTCTGATCCAGTTTGTGGCGTACGGGGGCATTGTGGAGTCCGTGATCTGCGCTACGTACTTGTGGGTCTCAGTATGTCGCGCCCAGAAGGAGCATTATGGGCAGTATCGGCTCTCAGGGGCTCTGGGATCAGTGCTGCGCTATTTGGTTTAGGTGAGGGGTGGTGAGGGCCGCCTCCGCAGTTGGGATGCTGGACCGTGTCGTCAGGATCTGGTTGCACTCAACCAGAATCGGGCAAGGTGGACAGCTGACTCTCCTGTCGAGCGATTTCACTTGGCGAAAACCTCTTGCTCTTCTTCCTGTGTTTGCAATATCCGGCGCACGTCCTGAGAGAGTAGGGGTAGCGGGGTGGTCGTCGCAAGGGTCGAGAAGTCCGAATGCCAGGGGACCTGATTTGCTTTGGTCGGTCAATGATAGCATACATCTCAATGGCCTTGTGTGGTTGCCTTCGCAGGGTAGACCTCCGACCAGGAAATTTTTGAGCAAGACTTTTCCCGGACGGTCTCCGCGCACACTTGGGTGCGCTTTGGTCGCACGCACACGGCTGCTGTTGGGGAGCTTGTCTCCCCGCATTCTCTGGGTCGGTCCTGCGGTCGAAGTCCAGGATGGCGACCCTGGATGGAGAATGTGTGTATATGGCGTGGCGTTTGCATACGCCGAGGTAACGTCGCGTTAACGCGATGGCCGCCAGGTGGGACGCGTGACCGTGCAGCATTTGAAGCGATGCCATGGCTTGAGATAAATGCCTTTCGCATACTGACAGAGATATTCTTCCCGAAAGGCCGGACTTTCTGGCCAGGGAGTGGCCTGTTTATGTAGAGGGCTAGTAGCGTTCGAGGCCCCATTATCGCTGTCGCGCTGTGGGGGTGTCAGGTGCGGAGGAGATAGTCAGTCCTTGCCGTTACTGAGCAATTCTTCCGTTCACCTCTCGTTTGTCGGCTGCGGGCTTGATCGGATCCTGAAGCTTGGGTTATCCTGATACTCGCTTGTTGTGCGACAACGTCACACAATACGCGGGAGGGACGGGAATGGAACTCTGTGCTGGTCTTTAAATGTGGAACCGACTGACAGCCACTTTATCCTGGAGTGGGATGGTAGCTTGGCTACCAGGGGTCGCAGTCCTCGCGCCAAGTGTCCAGGTAGGTGAGGCCATGGAAGGCCATCTCCCTTAGCCGACTGAATTCTGTCAGTAAGTCCTATATTCCCTCAGTCCCATGGGGTCTCTACTGGTCAATCCTTTGAATCCTCACACCGGCCGAAGAGGGCGATTCAGATCATTCTGGGGGCGCCGTTAGCACTCCCGAGGTCCAGTATTTCTTATAAGGCCTCTGGCCGGGTGGTTCAGGTGGACCGAGTGTGCGTGTGCAGCTCGACTCCTTCCGAGCCATTTTATGAGGACGGTCCATTCCTCGTTGGGTGAGGGCCGAGGTTCTCCTATGATTGATGTTCGGAAGGACTGACTCCACACTTCTGTAGTCCTCGGTCTGTCGCAGACTGTGTTGAGTCCGGTGGTCACGAGCTCACGTCTTTAAGATACTGTATCAGGTCCTGAGGTGTGTCGCCGTCGGTGGTGCTGTGCTACCGTTGGGTGGTATGCTCGGTTCAGCATCTGATGGCGGAGTGGTGGTAAAGGCTGATGACGGTGGCGCATCCAGGTTTGGGTTCCTCTCTCCGAGAGGAGGAGGTTGGTTGGAAAGTCCGGGCATTCTTTCGGAATACCCGTGGCTATTTTCCTGGTCCAGAATGGTTCCATCTCACTTTTAGGCCTCTCACATTGGTTCGACTGTTCAGCTAAGTACCTCCTTATGTGAGGCCCAGGGTCCACCGGTGCTGAGTCGAAGTCCAGGTGGGTGGGTTTCAGCTCCTGCTCTCCCAAAGCTGCGTTCAGGGACGCCGCTTCGGCTATAATGGCGGCCGTTTCCTTCTCGAGCTGTAGCCTCTCCAGGTCCATTTTCAGCTTCAACTCTCTGTCAGCGAAGGAGAGGCGAGCCTTGGCGGCCTCGGCCTTCGCATTAGCGGCGGCCGCGGCGTCAGAAGTAGCAGAGGACCTGCTTGATGAACGTGTATGACGGGAGGAGCGAGATTTGCAGGACCGGTTGTCTGCCATGTTGCTGAAACGGATTTCTGTTTTTCCTTTCTAACTGGGGTGGTCGAACGGTAGAGCGTGTCGCCTCTCTTCTCTCGTGTGGAAGTAGGTTCCGTTGGAACGATGATCCTTCGTGTCGAAGAGGTCACTCCAGTGACGTTGACGGGAATACAGTAGTTCCGTGAGACTTCCAAATTTCTCTGAGTAGTTTCCTACTATCGTGACTTCTACTTCACCGCACGATAACTTGTCCAAAGTGTAAGAGTGCGGCTTTTCGTTTCACGTAGTTTAACGCTCCCAAGCAAGTACAACAAAAACCGTGGTTGAATTAGTTTTTTCTTTATTGACTTCGCTAGAAAGCGCAGGAAACTGAAACATGAAAGAACAGGTTTACAGAGACAAAGCAACAAATACAAGGATATAACAGGTGATAATTAATGAAGGAAAACATTCACGGGAAAAGGCAAACAAGGGGGAAAACAGTGGCAAGAGAACTGACGAGTCAGTGTTAAGAAGGCTAACAGTTTAGAATACGAGGGGTAGCAAGCATATACAACAATATTATCAAACAGGGTAAGGAGTTAGAAAGTTCAGACAGTCTTTACTGGGGATATGTCATTCAGCATAAAAAGGGGAAAACAATATCGCCTGCTAAACGAGGAAGGCAAGTCTTTAAGAGAGAAAACTCCTTTAAGTGAGGAAAGTCATTTAAACAGCGGATGGAAGGAGCGAACATAGCGATATATATATATAAGTGTTCAAAGTCCAGTGAAATGGGGTGAGAAGGCAGACGAAGTCTTTGACTGAGAAAAGTGAATGAAATAGCAGATGATACAAAAAGGGGACAAGAAAACTTAGTAGTCTTCCTACCTGTTCTCAGAGGGGGGTGCACGGAGAGAGAGGCTGGATCACGTCTGGAAGATGGGACGAGCTCGGAGGAAAAGAATTAAAAATCCCGCAATTCCACGGGAATGCTGGGTAAGGGAAATATTTATCTTCCGGTTGAAGGTATCACTAGGAGCAGCGCAGGGGTCGAGAAGGGAAATGATGGTGCAAGGGGCGCAACTCTTCTAGGATCATCTTAAGCAAACTGAGACATTCATTGTGTTAAATGTAGGGGTTGGGGTAAATTGCACAGGGTCAAATTGGTGGTACCTACTAATTACAGTATAAATAAAGAGATAAAAGACCGAAGTTATGAATAGAAACAAAAAAAAAAATTACGCGATTGTTTAAAGTTTAAACAATAAATATTTACTTGTTGTCACATGTATGCGTAATACTATTATTTTTTTATTTTTTCGAAAAAGCAAATTCGCTTATTACTCGTTATTTTATTTACGTTTCTTAAAGTGACTTGTTGTCACATTTATGCGAAATACTATTATTTTTTATTTTTTCTAAAAAGTCAGTTTATTTTTTAATTGAAAAATTATATTTTGAATTTTTTCCTGAAGAAAATTTGTAAAGGGATTATTGTAAGGTAATGTTTATTTCGCTACTCTATCAGATTATATTTCGAATACACGATTCTCATTGGCTAATTCTGATTTCGGAGGTACTCCGTTTTTTATACGTATTTTACTACAAAGTAGCCCGTTTAAATGGTACTTTTCGCAAGGTACGAGACTGATTGCGAAAAGTTTTTATTAGCCATTTTTGATTTTTAATTAATAGATATCATTTAATTAATGTTATCAGATCAGCTCACAAACGCTTTCCTTCTCAATAACGAACTGCTGACTGCCAAAAAATTCAGCTTATATATAGCTCTATTCCACTCCCACCAATCCCCTCACTTCCTGTCTGCACTCTTATAAAAAGAGATTCAATTTTGGGCGCCACTTTCTTCCCAGCCAAAGGTAAGAAGAGTTTCATTTTTTATCTTAAATTACACGCCCCCATGATCTTAAGATCATTTCACATAACGTAGTCTCATGTCCAAATTGGTGCATTACGCTCTCTTTGCAATCTTTGCGTCGGTAGGGGTTCATTCATCTCGCTCTGATGTTCATCTTCCATATCCTCATCGTTCACAGGTAGTACTCGCCTTAAGTCTAAGATATGCCATGGTGTTCCGTTTACAATCAGGTTGTTTGGTGACTGGCTCCCCGTCACTACTCCTCTCCCCAACTGCGTTGTGCACCGGACGTTTGGTGGTTTCACACAAACCTCTTCACCTATTTGGATTCTGTGTGGTCCTTCGTCAACATCTGGGAATTTATTTTTTTGGGGGGGACTCCACTCGTACAAACAAATTGACCGTTGGGGTACGGTTTCCTCTCTCTGACCGACCTTGGGGGCCATATTGTACCAGAATGTGGCCTCTATCGGTGTTATTCCTCCCCTTTCGGCTATTGCTTTCACGGTTCTGTGGTTTCCATTTTTCGAAAAGTGCCTGGAGGATATCTGAGTGGAAGACTGTACCATTGTCCATTATCACTTCCACTACTGGACCTCGTTCAAAAAACGCATTTTCCAGTTCTTCTGTAACAACGGCCGCCGATTCCGCACGCAACTCCCTCCATATCGCTAATCGCCCTGGTCCACGGTCCACGGTCCATCATTGACAAATATTCACGCCCGCGATAATGGGTTATATCAATGGCTAACCTTGTCCAATTTGTTGTAACCCCAAGTTTATCCAGGATCATGTACGGTTGGGGCAGGGTCAATTGATTGGCATCTGGTGTATTCCCTAACTACCCTCCGGACTTCCTCCCTTTTAATAAGCGGGTCGACCTTTCGCACTAAATACAGAGTCCTATCTACTCCCATATGGTGCATGCCATGCAACTCCTCCAATTTGTTAATCCCTAAACAGCATGTTGAAAACTCGTTCTCCTCCTTGATCAACCAGTTTTTATTTACTCGCGTTAACGCATTCGCCTTGTTTTTCTCTGAAGGCACAAACACTGCTTTTATTTGTAATTCGAATTCATCTATCAGTTGTCGCAGTATTCCTAATCTCCGCTTTATTATCATTTCTCCAGCACCCTTCGTCCGCATTCTTCCGCTCTCCTCCACTGCAGAGTTTATCCAGCATGTGTGGCTGAGTCGGTTCTCACTTCCATCTCTTTTAATCCCCACTTTAAAGCCAAATTCACTCACTTTAACACAGCCTCTAACTCAGCTACATTAATGTGGTTAAAATCATCTTTTTTCCTCAGCCATGCTGCATCTTCCGCCACCAAACCATTGATCTCCACGACTGTGCCTATGGCGATACTGCTCGCATCCCACCACACGACTCCTGTTTTTGTTTTTAGAGATGTGCCAAGTCCCTGTCACGGGGTCAGTTCTTTTTACTTCAGCCAGTATCTCTTGTATCACAGAGACAGTTCCTTCATCAACTCTATCATCCCAATTTATCCCATTCGCTCTTCTCTTTACATAGCTACATGCCGGTCGTAGCCATCCAGCAATGGGATAGTGTCCCAACAATTTTCCACTGATCGAAAACAACTCCCGCCTACTCATATCTGCTGTTATCAGTGGGATCTCGTTCCCTCTTCCAAATACCAGTTCACCTTTTTTCCCTCCTTCAATTTAAGGCCCAACGCTGCCCCACCTTCCAAGGGTTCTGGTGGTTTTGTTGTTAATCCAAATTCCTTCAGATGATCGACTACTTCCTTTGTCGATACCTTTGTCACATCTATGAGTATATCGTCAATATATGAATCAGTGGCTCCTATCGTCTTATCACCCTTCATTAGCACAGTTTTTAGAACTACTGCCATAATTTTTGGTGCAACATTGTGTTCAAAACCCAACCGAGTCAGGCAGTAAATTTTGCCTTTATAGCGCCATATTGGTATCGCCATAGCCTTTTTACAACATACAATTGTAGGTAGGCCGACTTCAGGTCTACTATCGCAGTTCCTCCCGCCAACTGTCTCCATTTTCTCATTTTTTCATCACACACATCGATGATGTCGCTTCCGGTATAGCTCTTGACATATTTGTTCAGCTCGCGAAAGTCTAATACTGGTCTGACTTTCCCTTTAGTTGCCTGGACCACCGCCATCAAAGATAACACTCCTTTCACTTCACCTCTCCATGGTAGGAGAATTCCCTCTGCAATCCACCTTTCCACCTCTTTCTCATACACCACTCTTTCTCGCTCCTCTAAGGGGGTTTTGTAGTATTCCACTTTATTTTCTAACAGTGGAGGTTCTCCTTTCCACCGCCATTCCACAGTCCATTTTTTGCCGTCAAACTCTGCTTTAAAATCCTTGTCCTCAATTTCGCAGCAATTCTTCTCTTCGGCAGCTACAGCACAGTATGTCTCTCCGAATTTGACTTCGCCATTTTTTACAGTCAACCCTCCCAGTCTGCAAATAACATCTATCCCAATGATAATGTCTATATGATTGATTAGACGTTCCATAATGATTGCCGTTGTTGTCAACCTTTCTCCACCTAATTCTATTTCTATCTGTCCTCTACATTCCACTTTAGTTCCGACCACTGCTCTTATTGTGGTCCGACCTCTACCACATCCACGAGTAAACTCGGGACTGAGCAAAGTGGTGGTACAGCCGGTATCAATGAGAGCCGTTGCCCTCATGCCAGCCACAAACACCTCTATAATTGGGAGAGACCCATACCGCGCCCTCACTCCGTTGAAGGGGCAGCCGCTGGCGCAAACGCTTCCCCTTGATCGTTTCCCTGGTTCAGGGGGCAGTATCTGGCAATATGCCCAAACTTCTCGCACCTGTAGCACATGGCTCTACCTCTTGGTGGTACTCTACAGTCTTTGAGTCGGTGTGGCCCCTGACATCTGTAGCACCGAATAGCTACATAGGATGATGACCCCATTGCGTATTTTTCAGTCGGTTCTTTGGTACATGCAACCGCTCCCACCGTCCCGGAATCCTGACCTCGTGTTCTCGTCAACACGCTCGCGGTCGGTATAATATCCGCGATCTACATCGTTTTTATGCCGGGCAATTGTTGCAGACTCGTTGATATTTTATCCGGGAAACCAGTCACGAAGGCCAACTTTGCTGTTTGGTCCAGCCCTCGGCCCACATACCCGGCTAGTCTCGCCAGCCTCCTGATGCTGTTGGCATACACGTCCACCGACTCCCCGGTCCACTTAAACTTTTGAAGTTTCTCATACGCCCCAAAGGGTCCTTCTGTGAATGCCTCTCTCAGCCTCTTTTCAATCATCCCTTCATCGTGCTGCTCTATTTCACTCATCTCCCTGTAGAGGGCGAGCGCATCTCCCTCTAGAAAAAGGGGAACAAAACTTGCCAAGTCTGAGATCTTCAGGAATCCGGCCACCAACTTCAGCTTCTTCAGCCATGCCACAAAATCTCCCTCGCCATTAAATGGCTTGATCATTCCCTTCGCCAGTTTATCCATCGCCGAAATAGCTTGTTATCAGATCAGCTCACAAACGCTTGCCTTCTCAATAACGAACTGCTGACTGCCAAAAAAATTCAGCTTATATATAGCTCTATTCCACTCCCACCAACCCCCTCACTTCCTGTCTGCACTCTTATAAAAAGAGATTCAATTTTGGGCGCCACTTTCTTCCCAGCGAAAGGTAAGAAGAGTTTCATTTTTTTCTATCTTAAATTACAATTACGTTAAAATTATTTCCAGAGATTGTTTAGCTACGTAATTCGAAAACTAAGCCTCTTTTGACGTCTGGGACTTTAGCCTAAAGACTATAGATGGAACTCGCAACCTCCAAAGTGGTAACACGCAGTAAGTAGTTCGCTCATCTAGGACCAGTTGGGAGGCTTAAAAGCCGAAGCAATATTTCGGTCGGGGGAGAATCACTGGTCTTAGCTGGGAGAACCCGTTGTCTGTGGCAGTATTAGCAACAGCACACTAATGAGACGAGAATAATACTTTTTTTGTTTTAAGAATTTTACGGATCATAACATACGGAGAATAATCTAAAGGAAAGAACCATATACTAGGTATACCCAAAAAATCGTTGGCTACGTTTTTAAAAAACGAATTAAAATTAATTAAATCTATTATTTAAGGTCAAACATATGTCTAAATCGATAAGTAGTAACATAATGACCATCATTAAAAAAGAAAAATATATATATCATAACATATGCAGTTTAAACAAATAGATTTAAAACGATTTGTTTTGGTCAATTTCGACGCAATCCACCATTTTGTCTATTTTTCAATGGTTTTAGATGCTTGTTTACAAATTTAATGTAACATTCGCGATTGCAAAAAAAAAAAAAAAAAAAAAAACAGGTAATTATCCGATTTTAATGAAATTTTCAGTATTGATTTATCAATTAATGAATTTTATAATGCATCAGTTATTTTATTTCAAGACTTTAATTTAGTATTTTTGCTATGAAAAATTAATATATAAAATTCATTTAAAATATGAAAAGCCTGATATTAAGTTTAAAATGTTATATTTTTAGATTCTAAAAATAAATATCTATTTAATGCAAACCTTATTTTATTATATCAAAGTATATTTTTTTAAGAAAAACTCGATTGACAATGTACCCCCCCCTTTTTAAGCAGAAAAATATTGATGTATAATTTTTTCTTTTATAAAATAATAGCAAATTGAATAATTATCGAAATGAGTAAAAAACAAATCTCCAAAAAATTAATTATCTGTTATTTTTTTACATTTTATTTTCGGTACTTATTTTCTCATAGAAAAGCCACCGTAATTTTTTTTGTTTCTATTCATAACTTCGGTTTAATTATACTGTAATTAGAAAACTATAAGACCAACTTGAAAAAATGTTACGCCCCCAACATAATGGGGGGGGGGGTCAAAATTAAGTGACCAGAAAAAAATGAGAAAGTTTTGAAATAAAATAAATAATGCATTATAAAGATCATTCTTTGATAAATAAACAGTGAAAATTTCATTAAAATCCGATAATTCCCTGATTTTTGGTAAGTCATTTTGTCAAAAACGCAGATTAGCCTCATTTTGGGTGGTATACTATATACGTAACGTTTCTCTTTAGACAAGTGAGGTAATTCATAAAACTGCTAAGTTAACTAACCATTCCCCTACCGTCATTTACGAAGCTCAATACAAACCAAGAGTTAAGTGGAACACAGTGATCATTGAAATCATTTACTTATGGTCTGCTATCCTAGTTTGTTAATCATTGTCCCCTTTATAAAAATAACTAAGTGTAGCATATATTTTAGCACGAAGTCGTTAATAGGGGACAACCTGTGAGGTTTGAACTCGTTATTCCCTAGGAATTATAACAGAGAAAGTAATGGGAGTAGAGGGAAGAATTTAGTCACTCGATGTGTTAAGAGTTCAATCGTCATGTGCACCAAATACTTATAACATATATATATATATATATATATATATATATATATATATATATATATGTCATTTTTTTTTTAATTGTAAGGGTTTCGCGTATGCTTTCGCATATTTGTGTTATAGAGAAATATTTTTTTTTAAGCATGAATGGTGAATGTAAGTGTTCAAATAGACTAATATTACTCCCCCCCCCCCCAAAAAAAAATAAAACAAAACATGACTTGCAAATTGTGTTGGAATGAATAATGTACATGATATTTATACTAATTGCAGTTTGCTTGATCTTTTGAAGATTGTGGGTTTTTATTGGAAGATGGTTTGTATGTTAAAAAATATTTGGAAAATTAAGTGGTTTTGTAATATTTTAACTAAAATAAAAAAAGGATAATTCTTAGATTGTGGTGGATTGTAGGTAAATGAGTGGTTTTATTTTTTGTATGCGGAATATTTAGGGGGCTCAGTATAATGTTACCCGAGTGGTTTTGTGTGAATTTGTATTTCTTAGGGGACACGGGTGTCGGGATAATTGGGGGGTATTATCTCATTTCAGTTGGGTTTATCCTGAACTTTTAAAACGATTAGTGATAGTGTATAGTTATAAGATTTGTGTGTGTGTGTGTGTGTGTGTGTGTGTGTGTGTGTTTAGGACAGATTCCAATAGAGCCTTCCTCAGATGATTGCCTTGGGATCACACACATCTTATATCATACAAAGCAGTATTTCCCTGATTGAAATAGTGGAATTGTTAGATTTGCTGATCAATTCTTATGCCAAATGCTGCAAAACAGGATTTTTTTTACATTTGATATCATTTCCTCATAAATTAGTACAAACGCAAAATCTATTTTTTTAATATTAGTACAATACACAACTCGCTGTGCCTAATGTAATTTAACATTTAAAAAAAGTTAAAATCAACCTACCTTATATATATAAATCATGTGTGTCTATGTGTACCCGAGAATGTTGGCATACAGTAAAATTCATCTTATGCCAGGCAGTTGGTTTGTAACCGCCTTAAAAGGAGGACTAAACGGTGGATTGTGATCTATTTTTTAATAGATTTACTGGTCACGTGACCTGCTCTCAACTTAAAGGAGTACTCGAGATGATAATGCACTTATTTTATAGATTTATCGTTTAAGAGTAGCCTCGCATTCTACCAACATAAAATATCACATAGCTTAATGTTATGAAGTGACACGAACACACGTTCTCTTTCGACAATTGTAATAGCCGTCTGCCTTTATAATAATACAGACTGAGACAGACTGCCTTTATAATAATACCTCATTTGCATACGATACTACACTAACAATATTTTTTGTGTGTTTTTATTATTTTGTAAGTTTTCGTAGGTCTTTTTTCTTTTTGGGTTGGGATCCCTTTGTTCAGGGCAACGTTATCTTTTAGGCGAAGGTGAACTAGGCGATCACTTAGAGCGCCAACATCTGAAGGCGCTTCAAATTCAGGACAAACTAAATTTCTATTTATACTAAGATGTCAATTCAATATATTATCAATATATTGTAATAACGTTCTCCCAACTGAGTCGTCCACCCGTTGCAAGAGCCAAAATACTACTGCTAGTTGTTACAATTCTCTCGAGATCGGACGTAATATTGTCACTGCCCTCTAGCCGTTGCCGTATGCTTATATGCACGCCCGATCTCGAGAGAATTTGCATACGTGCAATCCCACTCTCGCTGGTTCGAGATTTTCATTACATCCACACTCATCTGAGGATCACACAAAGTGCAGTGCGGAGCAGGTCTCTTTAGTCTGCTACTTCGTCTAAGCGGGATACACTCGGTGGCATCTTCATCCTCGGTTGTATCATCGGATGTGTCTCTCTCGGTGGTATCTTCGTCCTCAATTGTATCATCGGGTACATTCTGGTCACACTCGTGATCGCTCTCAGATGCTGCTGAATCCTCTCGCGTCAAATCCTCATAAAGCCTCGGTGCTTCATCGTCAGAGGAAGTGATGGGGCAACTAAAGGCGTCTGCTCCACGCAGAGGACGAACATCATTTATGTGGCGGGGTGTCCTGTCGACAAGGACCGAATGTGGGCTGTAGACATGAGTTATCTGTCCCTTTCCAAACTGAGCCGTACATCGCTCATGTTGGATCTTAACCCAGACGATATCACCCACTTTATAACTACTGGGACCAGTGTCTTCTGGTAGCGATGCAACATCGATGCCCTTTATACGGGCCGTGTACGTGTGTATCACATTAGCTGGTGCAGTTGAAGCTGTTATATCGTCCTTGGGAGTCACATTGTACCAGTACACCGCTTCCACCACCGAGCACTGTGTTCTTGTGGCAATGCGCTTGATCGTACGATGGGATCTCTCTGCGATCCCATTACCCGACAACACGTATGCACATCGGAATCTCATCCGGACGCCCCAGCGCTCGGCGAAGTTAGTGAACGTCTCTCCACTAAAGGCCGTGGCGTTTTCCGTGAGTAATTCGGCAGGCGCTCCTTTCGTAGAATACAGTTTCAAGCTGCCGGATGATGCTGGCAGATTCCTAGCGCAGTAACGGCCTCCAAATGGCAAATCGACTGGGACCGCAGTCGATCAACGTTAGGTAATGCCGACCTTCAAGGTGGGTCACGTCCATTCCGACCCTGCTCCAGTTCTCACGTACGTCCAGTCTACCCGTCCTCCACCTTACCGGAGCCGGATCTATGGATTGACTCTCCTCGTAGTCTCTGACTACTTCCCGCACAGCTGCCTTAGAGACCTCGGGACTAACCAGCCTTGCGAAGTAGAGTGTGCGCTTTACGCCGGGATGTCCACAAGATCGGTGAATAGTCCGAATGCGACCGGGATCCATTTCTTCTATGGACGCGGCGCACACTGGCTCAGTGGGTTCCGTTTCTTTACGGATTGCATCCAACCATCGCTGGGGCACTCTGGTGAGTGGATCAGTCAAGATTTGACGAGCGCCACGTCGATTGTCAGCCCATACTTCGCAGCTAATTCATGGAGCGTGCTCAGCCGGCGTCTTATTAACATCTCTGATGCCGCCTTGGTCCGTACCCTCGTTTTCCCGGACAGGGTGTCCAAAATCCACCGCTGCACGCAGGCCGAGTCTGCCCGCAGGTGAATCACGCTCGCCTTCCATTGTAGCGCCAGGTTGACACCCCTTAACACTGCATCAAGCTCTGCCAGATTTATGTGTTGATCTGAGTACACCGGTCGTAGCCAGCTTGCGTCTTCAATTATTGCTCCGCCATATCCAATAGCCACACCGGTGGCCAAGGAACTTGCATCCACCCACACAGTGACATCCCGACCGTTCACGCACCAGTCACCGTGTGCTGGATCAGTTTGTGCCGTTCTCGCAATAATCTCCCCCAGCATCCGACGCAGTGGATGGTTTTTCGTCATCCCATCCTGTTGTTACGGCGTTCGCTCTCCGTTTCAAGAACGCTGCTGCAACACGGAGCCAGCCGCACACTGGAAAATGCCCAGTTAGCCGCCCACACACGGAAAAGATGCTTCGACGTGTAAGTACGTCAGGAGCCGCCGGATACTCGCCGTCGCGTCGCCATCGGAGTCTACCGTGTTCCTCCCAGACATGCAAGCCCAACACACGAGCGCCACTATTCAGTTGTTCTGGGTCCTTACAGGTCAGCCCAAACAGCTCAAGATGCGCCTTCACATGAGCCGCCAGACACACACTCTCGTTGACGAATATGTCGTCGATGTAGCGCTATTGATGGTTTCATCTTGCCCGATCACAGCTTTGACAACGGATCGCATGATCTGTGGGGCCACGTTCAGCCCGAACCCCAAGCGGGTAAGGCAATACATTTGCCCCTTAACCTTCACCGTTTGGAATGGCCACAAGGACTTGTCAACGTGAATCTGTAGATACGCCCGGCGCAGGTCCACTGTAGCGACATTTGATACTTGCTGTCGCCATTCCCTCAACTTTTGAGCGCAAACGTCTGCACTGGCTGTGTAAGCATCCACATGCGCAATTCAGTTCGCGATAGTCCATGACTGTTCGAACCTTCTGTTTATTCACCTGTACTACGGCCATCAGCGGGATCAGACCCTTTGGGGGTCCAAGCTCATCTTCAGGGTACGGAAGCAACCAGCCGTTGTCTATCAAAATCTGCAGTTCGCGATTGTACTCCTCTTGGACATGGATAGGGATGGGATATTCTGCTAGCCTGAGGAAAATTTACGTCGCCGGTGCCAGTTACGGTCACTCTGCCCAGCTGCTTGATTGCGTCCAATCCGAGCAACAAGTCAAATCCTAGTAACGCCCCATCCACGACTAGAACTTTAACGCCAAGTTTGACTATTCCAAGCCACGTGATTGGGTCCGTTACATGTGTAACATTTCGTTTGAGCTGCGGTCTCCTTTGCCTGACAACATGGTGGGTGTGTTGCTGCGGCTGCCAGCCCTATACTCGCAGAGTTGTCTTTTAAAGTGTTGTGGAGCAGTTTGGAAGCGTGCTGGGCCGAGGTGCGCTGATGCAAATCTGAAGCTCTGCAGATTGCTCAATCGGACGCCTCGCCGTGGCCTATATAATGAGTGTATCGGAGGCTTGGGCAGCAGTTCGTAAACCTTGCAAGAAGTGTTTGCTGCCAGGTCCGTGCGAAGGGTGTGAAGTCGGTTCGAGAAGCAGTTACTGCAACGGGTATTGGAGAATTGGAGCAAGATACAGTTGGAAGTAGTTGGACTATCGATTGGAGCCTTGAGTCAGACTTGACCGTGACCCCCCCTCTGATTATAAAGATATAGTGCTTACAGCAGCCATATTTCCTTCCCGCGATTACCCTGCAAGCCAGACTCGTTCGCGCACGCTTTGAGCCACGAGGTATCATTTTCATTACATCCACAAGATCAATAACTGGTCACAATTCAAAAGTATCTTATTTTGCACCACATGCATATAATATTGATGTAATAATAGGTGGTGTCGTAATTTTACTCTCACCTGGACAGATGTGGAGCATGGAGCTAATGGAATCCATGCTCTTGTGTGGTAGTCGTCAAACCAAGAAACGGAATCTAATTTCTTCTCGACACCACTTTTATTGTCTTAGATCACATCTAATTGGGTGAGACTACGTTTTCCTGAGATAGTTTGAAAAGTATTAAAAGGAAAGCCTTTCCTCCCTATTGTATTTATTTTGCTAGCTGTTCACTCGTTGGTTACTCAAGTTGAATTGTTAATTTTATAAAGTCGAACGTAAGCTACTTGTAAACAATGACTCAAAAAGCAATTCATTGCAACCTACTACATTGTTATCCAGGACTCTGATAAAAAGCAAGTGACAGTTAAACTCTTTTCTTCTTTTCACATTTTAAAGTTAAACTTTTAAAGTTACTACATTTCCAGAAGTCCGACAATCACCACCACCCCCCAACCTATCGATAGAAAACATCTGACATAAGTCATAACTTGCACAAGGCAAGTTTATGATATGTTATTCTTAAAGAATACCCTGATATAAAAAGATGAATAAAAAAATGTTTCATTGACATTTACGTCAAGGATCTTTTTTACTTAAAGTAATAAGAATAATTGGATGAAGTAATAAAGCCACAAAATGAAAATTATATTATCAATGGTGTTTCGAGAGTTAGAAATAATGTAGTAATGGTTACCTACATTAGCTAATCAAAACTTTCAAGGGGGAGTGCGTATCTAAAGATTAGATTTGAGGCGTCAAATCATCTTTGAAATCCTTTTGCTTTTGGTATGATTTAATGCCCATTATTAATCAACAACAAGTCTCTTTATAGGATGTTAAATAACATTCCATTATCAACGAGGATCGCGTATCTACGATGGTCCATGTTTGGCAATGTGCTGTTTGAAGAAACATTATTTACAGTAATTCCGCCCAACATTTACCGCGGACGAACGGATCACCGCTACACAAACTTGCTTGGTAAGCTGGGGGGTGCGGACCTCTAAAATGCACATCTGGGAGCCTTAAGATCCGGCAAATAGCTGAGTGTTAAGGACAATGTGTCTTCAAATAAATAAGGACTGGATGCTATTGTATGATGTTTCAAACTACTACCACGTTAAAATACAGTAAATCCTTATTATCATACCGAAAACAATCTAAAGGAAGTAACTATTACGTAACGTTTCTCCTTAGGGAGGTAATTCATTGAAACAGTCAAGGGAGTTAACTAAACACTCACTTCCTTCATTTATGAAGCTTAGTACAAGGCAAGAGTTTTAAAAGTAAAACTCCCGTCTATAAGATATTTATACTTACCTGTATAACTAATGCAATCATACCCAAGATACCTTTAACCGTCCGAATAGAATTTATTTATTGTAACGTTACAGGATGTTCGTCGTCACGTTACCAAATCGGTATATGTAACGTTATTGGTTTTTCACCGCCGTCTTCCAGTGCATCAAAATGCACGGCACGATTAAATTCACACAAGCCGCTGGACGCTCACAAGGCATGTAACCTTCTCGGGTTTGTTTACAACTCCACGCAGAATCTCTAGTAGTCAGCCTTCAAGCCCAAAATTCTTCCAACTTCCTTTCGTTTATGGTCAGCAAAAGGTATCACGTTTCACGACCGTGGGTCTATAGTCACGGTCATTTTGACTTTCTCCACGGGTGTCTGTTATTCCCATTCACGATACTGTTGTAGTATCTGTACTATTTGTTTGGGTAGAGATTCCATTCATAAAAGATTTCTTTGGCGTGGTGAAAAAAAGACGGTGATACCGTATTTATTTTTCAGAAGTTTATTATAATAAAAACTTCAATGCACTTTTTGAGAGAGAGAGAGTCAAGTCTAATAATATTTGTACTTAATAAGGAGTATTCTAACTAGATTCAACTTCGGGTTTAGTTCTTCGTAAACTTCTCGGTGACAAGTTTTTCTTAACAATAACAGGCCATTCCTTATTGTCTTCAGCGACAACAGTTTGCCAAACTCCGTACAGCCTCGACTAACCCTCGATCACTGCCTCACTGCCTCTAGCTGACTGACTCTAACTCCCTGAACGGCTCTGATCGGGGTCTTATATATACTATCTCAAAGGAATCATCTAGAATCATTTCCTTCTGGAACTATCTAATTCTTTCCAGAAGGAAAAAGACCATTCGATTGTTTCGAATCATTCTGGTCAAATAGAGTTCACGGCCTTTTAGATCAAAGGACCATTGGTTGTCGAAAAGACTGGATTTTCCTTAAACGTAGACCTAGCATCACCGAACTCTCATTTAAGTTTTTTTATTTCTTTTTCGGTGATTCTTCAAAGGCCACCCAAGGTATCAGAGAATCGGGAATACATTTTTGTTTTAAGGTTTCTCTGAGTCTGGCACAAGGCCACAAATATAGGTGCTGGGACGGCCATTATGTAACATTATTTATTTATTCTTAATTATCCCCCTTACCAAGACGACTTCTTTACCAAAGAATATGTATACTTCACTTTTATACGAGGGACTCTTTAGCACCTTTATTAACCCGCAACCTTAAAGAGGGGGGGGGGAATATTCAGCTAAGTATAGATATCTCATAAACAGGGATTTTACTTTAAAAACCCTCAGTTTATATCAATATCTATACCTACTTGTATAACTAATGCAAGAAATAAAATTTGTAGCAGAGCTTCGAGAGGTGGAAAAATGTAAAATGAACATACTCACTTATTCTTTTGCAACTCCAACTGTCTCTAAGATGGATGCACTTGCGAAATTTACTTTGCCCCAAACAACATCTCTTGAATCATTTCTTGAACAAAAAGGTACAAATGTGCTTTCTGGAAACCAATGATCCACCTGAGGAATGTCTCCCAGTGAAGCTCCATTAAACAAAGTCCAAGATGAAGCAATCGTAGAGAATCATGGACCTTAATATGCTTTAGGTAGGTTAAGCTGTATATTTTCCCTGCTACACTCCAGACTGTTGGATCTGAATACACTATTTGACCTCGTTTTTGAGTTAGTATTTTCGATGTCATAGGTAATTCCCTTGGAAAGTCTATTAGCAGGTCCAAGAGGACATGATACCATGACTGACGTGGAGCATGTGAGGCTACCAGAAGAAGAATATACCTTTCTAGCGATACTTTCTGAAGGACATAATAAATCAACATTGTGGAAGGGAATGCGAATGCATACATGCCCGTCAAACTTATGCTCAGGACATCTGAAGCATATGCAGTATCCAATGGATAAGGGGAGCAAAATACCTCCAGCTTCTGTTTTCCGAAGTAGCGAATAAGTCTATGTCTGGACTACCTTAAAAAAGTCCCCAATCCTCAGATGCCAAGCTCCGTTCTATCAACCGAGCTTCCGCTTGGCCCCTCGATAGACGGTCTGACAAAACATTCTTCTTTCCTGGAATGTGAGCTACCCAAAGGGTAATGTAATCTGCTGTCCATTGAAATACTTCCCACGTCAACTGACAAAGATGAAGGGACTGTTGATGTATGTCACTACTGTGGAATTGTTGCATCTCAGAAGAATGATCTCCTCTGTGACATGAGTTAGTAGCTGAACAAGTGCAAGATGTACTGCTTTTAGCTCTAGCCAATTTATATGGTTCCTTCCATGATGTATGTCTCAAACGCCTGCCACCTGGTGAGTGCTAAGTGAGCTTTCCTGCCATTTTCTGAAGCATGTGACCAAAGAACTAGAAGCTCTACGTGGTAAAGCAGAACACCTTTGAAGCAGTTTTCGCTTCTTGTTCACCATTCTAGATGTTTTGTTAATAAACTGTTTATAGGGATCATCTTTTAGATATTGTCTCTTCGATGTATCCACCATGACTGAAAATAAATTGGATTGGCCTCATATGCAAACAAGCTGATGGAATCAGATTTATACATGTAGCCATTAGACCCAGAAGTCAGAGAAACAGGCCCCAAAAGGCGATCTGTTGTACCGGATTCTGGAATCTCTCCTCTGAAGGAAATATTATTCCCACCTCCAAATTAAAGAGAGCTGACAGGTCTCTTGAGATGGAATAAAGTGAGTTCTCTAAGAATTTATGAACAATCCTAAATCCTGGAGAAGGTCCTGTATCAAAATTACTTGCTCACTGAGAATACGTTGATCTTGATTTCTGACTATCCAGTCGCCTAAGTACCTGAAAATATGTACTTGACGGGACCTGAGAAATCTCCCCAGCGCCGACTTCACTGGGGACTATTGCAAGCCCCAAGGACATAGCTTTGAGCTGGCAATATCTCTTTCAGCCAAGGATCCAGTAAGTGATCCACCACGTGATATTTGAATCCTGAGTCTCTACCCTCTCTGCACTGGGAATACTTAATTTTGAACCCACCTTCAAAATAAACATATTCCATTCTACCAGATGTGTTTTTGTCAAAAAATCTTAATTCAGCTATCTATAAGCCCATTCACACCCTAAAACCCCTCTACTTCAGGTAGGGACCTCGAAGAGAAATTTTAAAAATTGGTCTTTGTTCTTGCTTTTCTGAAAGTGACTGGAGTTGGAGCTGCGTCTGAAAAGACTTACTAGGATTTCGTTCTTGCTTTTCTGAAAGTGACAGTGCGACAACGGAACGACAAATGTCGCGACGGTACAAATTAAGCATCAAAGACGCTTGGAGTCAAGTAAGTTCGGACCCTTGGTTCCACTTCACTACACTATTCTCTTTCCCCCTCTCTGTTTCTTTCATTCTATTCTCTCTAACCCTCTCTGTTTCTAATTATTTCTCTACCCATCTCTTTTTCTCTATTCTCTTTCCACCTCAATCTTTCTCTCTAATTATTCTCTCTATCCCCTTCTCTTTCTATTCTCTTTTCCCCTCTCTTATTCTCTCTACCCTTCTCTGTTTCTCTCTATTCTCTTTCCTCCTCTCTATTTCTCTATATTTATTCTCTTTTTCACTCTCTATTTCTTTATTTATTCGCTCTGTACCGCCCTGTTACTCTCTATCTACTCTCCACCCTCTCTGTTTCTCCCTATCCATTATTTTTACCCCTCTATGTTTGTTCTATCTATTCTCTTCCCCCTCATTATTGATTCTTCTAAACCCTCTCTCTTTCTCTCAATTTATTTCACTACCTTTCTCTCTTTCTCACTATCTATTCTCTTTCCAACTCTCTTTCTTCTCTATCCATTTCTCTACCTCTCTCCTTTTCTCTATTTATTCTCTTTCCCCTCTTTCTTTCTCTCAAACTATTCTCTCTACCCTCACTCTTTCTCTCTATCTATTCTCTTTCATCTTTCTCTTTCTCTTTTTCTCTATCAGACTCTCTTTCTCTCTATGCTCTTTCCCCTTTATTTTTCTCACCTGCTATTTATATACCTCTCCTTGTTTCCCTCTATCTGTTCTCGTTTCCCTTCTCTATTCTTTTTTCCCACTTTCTGTTTCTCTTTACACTTTCTACCACTCTCTGTTTCTCTCTGTCTATTTCATTTCTCCCTCTTTGTTTCTCTATCTATTCACTCAAACCCTCCTTGTTTTTCGCTATCTATTCTCTTCCCCCTCTCTCTTTCTCTCTTTCTATTCTCTTCCCCCTCTCTCTTTCTCCTGTGAAATTTACCCCCCCCTACATTTAACACAATGAAACTTGCAGAAAAATTAATATTTTCTTGAAAAAATTTTTCCATTCGAAAGAAAAAACATTAAACAAACTCCTGATGATTTAAAAAAATTTTTATCAGCTGACGAAAATAATGAAAATTAGGATTGAAAAACAATGTTTTCATTTTTGCAACTGAAATTTAACGTAGCCAAAAACAAGTTACGATAAGAATTTTTTTTTAAAATTCTATGAAAAATCAATTAATGGTCCGATTTTCACGAAAATTTCCATAAATGTTTACTAGGTACCACCAATTTGACCCTGTGAAATTTACCCCCTCCCCATATTTAACACAATGAAACATGCAGAAAATTTAATATTTTCTTGAAAAGTTTTTTTCCATTCGAAAGAAAAAACATTAAATAAACTCCTGATGATTTAAAAAAAAAATTTCAGCATACGGAAATAATGAAAATTATGATTGAAAAACAATGTTTTCATTTTTGCACTGTTAAATCAACTGAAATTTAACGTAGCTAAAAAAAAAAGTTACGATAAGAGGATTTTAAAAAAATTCTATGAAAAATCAATTAATAATCTGATTTTCACGAAAATTTCCATAAATGTTTACCATTGGATGTAAATACATCTGAAATAGTTTTTTCTAAAATATATTAGGGGAAATATTTTTTTACGAGGTCTATTCCCCCCACCCCATTTTATTTTATGAGATAAAAAAATGACGCGTCAGAAAATTTTTAAAACTTTTTTTCTATAAAGATAAGAGTCTGAATAACTATATCAATGAAATTGTATGAATGTACGAGGTGTAGTTTTTTTTAAGGAAAAATTAATGAAATCGGAAATAAAAAGTGCAAACAATTGTCATAATATTAATATTTGAAAACTTTTTTTTGCTTTTGTAATTGGTATGTATTATATTCTATTAAATAGTCAAAAAAAATTTTTTTTACTGTAGTGAAGTTAACTCAGGTTTAACGTTTTATAAACAGGTTTTATTACGGGAATATTTACACTCGAGGTCCGTGTGGCTGTACGTTCACGTTAGTAGTGAAGTCCCTATTTTCGGGATCTCGCCTTATGAGATTTCCCCTAATCTCGCCAGGTCGAGACGTTAGGACACTACATCTTCCCTCGGTTATTCTTTTGTTTTCCCCTTTTGATTAAAAGGTTATTCCGGACATGACAAAGTCTTTCTGTCAAGCTGGTGCTTGTCTAACTCTGGGTGATTTGTCCGTGTTTGGGTTTGGTGTAGTTGTAGAAGAATGGTAGTGGGAGACTGATCAGTGGTTGGCACACTGTGGTTGTCAGTTTTATGAGGTGTATCACCAACTTTTCACTTTAGCTGCATGTCTCTTCTTTTTTGTTGTTGTTGTCTTTTGTTAGTTTTATGCACAGCACTGTCTCATTTTTTTTCCATTTTAATTTTATTCTATTTTTTTAATAGAATTAGAATTTATAAAATTTATTTATTTTAATTTATTTTTAATCTGGTCTTTGGGTATTCTCCTTTAGACTTCAATTATTTTACGCTCCCAATTGTGGAGGGCATCTCTGTCATGTATCTTTTCATGTACAGTAGATGTTTCTATAACATCGGGTTTGTTAGTAGTTTGGCTGGGGACACTCCTGTTACCGTATGAGGGGTAGTGCGGTACTTCAATAGGAATCTCTTTATTTCCTCCTTCCAGCTCTTTTTCCTTACTTTAGCAATTTTAATTGCTTTTAGGATTGTTCTATTGAACTGTTCTACCTCTCCATTAGATTGAGGCCAGTATGGTATCCCTTTTATTTGGATAATGCCATGAATGGTTAGGTATTCTTGGATTTCTCTGGATACAATGGGTTGTCCATTGTTAATTCTCAGGTATTTTGGGTACCCATGTTTTATGAACGCTAATTCCAGGGCATTTATTATATTTTTAGCATTTATGTTTTGTATATATGCTACCTCTGGCCATCTGGAGTAGTAGTCCATGATGACAATGAGATGATTTCCTTCCGAGACAGTCAGTAAATTTAATGCAACATAGTTCCAGGGTTTATCTGGTAGTTGTGTGCTCTTTAACTCCTCTGGTGGGGCGTTTTTTCTCCTACCTGACATGTAGCATTTAGGGTCATCCTCTGAAGTTTCTTTCACTTCTCGGGGAGATAGTTCTTTTCCTTCAGCTGGATCGAACTCGTTAATTGACTGTAGGCTCAAGGGATTAGCTTTGTTGGTGTCCGTTTTGGATTTCTGCACGATGTCGGCATTTGTTTCAATTTTTAGAATTCCTAGGGCTTTACTTGTACTGCCACTAAGGAGTGATGCCTGTGCTTGAGGGATGGCATAAAATGAAGCAGTGACAGATCGTCCAGTGTTTGGCACCTGCACTTTCAGTGTGGTTTTTCCCAAAACTTTCAGAGGTTCCTTACTGGCATAAGGATACAGCTTTATGGTTGCATGCTGAAGTTTAATCTCGGGTCTGGCCTTTTTTAGTTTTTCGAAGTTTTCCAGTGAAAGTGTGTTGTGATGAGCTCCTGAGTCTACCACAAAGGATACACTTGTCTCATTAATAGACAATTCTATGATATCTTCTGCTTCTGAAAGCTTGAATAAATATATGTCATTTGAGGTAGTGTCTTCCTTTTCCTCCACGCTACGCTGGGTTTCTTTTCTTTGACCTTTAAATGACCCGCTGCTGCTTGGACTGTGTCTTCCACCTCTGTTATCATAATGGCTTCTTTTTTTCATGGGTTTCCTTTTATGGAAACAGAAATCATCTAGGTGCCCGTTTTTCTGCAATGACTACATCTGTGGTTTTTGCTTTTAATGCACTCCGGTCCAATATGACCTTGCGTTCCGCACTTGTAACAAAGGGGTGTCGTTTTTGGAGTTTTTCTTCGACTCCTTGTTAGATATCTGGTTTATGTTTGACTTTGGTTCTAAGATTGGTGCATCCTTTTCGTGGTATGTCCCAATTATTTCCATCAGTCGTTTCCAGTGTCAGACCGATTCCTTCTCTAAATAGTCTGGCTTTTAAATCTTTATCCTTGATATGGAGGAGAACTTTGTCTCTGACCAAGTTATCGGCATCTTCTTTAAAGTTGCATGGCTTGACCAGTACTTTTAGGCGGGTAACGAAATTGTTCACCGTCTCTCCAGTTTTCGGTTCCATTTCAAAAAAATTAGTGCGAGCTTTCGGTATATTTTATTTAAGGGAGAAATGTTTGTCAAACAAACTAATAGCCACTTCGTATGCGTCCCTTTTGTTTGTGCCGAGGTTTGCTGCCTCTTGTTCCCTCTTTTCCTGTTCCGTGAAATTTCGCCAAATTTCACGAACGCCTGGTCCTCCTCTTTTTTGTTCGGCGTTACACACACCTGTTGCTGTGATATAGATTTCTATATCTATTTCCCAGTCCTCATATCTTCTGTGTAGTGTTTCTGGTTCGCCAATGGTATCGAGGGGTCCTGGTGAGTCTAATCCTCCTAATGGAATGATTTTAGACATTTAAAAAAAAAATTCGACAAGGAACAAAAATTTCAATAACAAAAGTTTCAAACAAAGTAGTAAATTATTTTATTCCTGTGCTTTAGTTGTTTAATTTCAGTTATTAAACTTTTAGCGTAGGCAGGAATTTAGCACTTACTTTTACTGTACTTTTTTTGGTCTCCACGTGGTAGGCTAACGGCCGCTTTTGTTTAAAAATTTCCTAAAAGGATTTTTCTTTGGTAATTTCTGTCCTTGTTTGTCCGAATTATAGTTATCTCATTCGTCGCCAGTTGTAGTGAAGTTAACTCAGGTTTAACGTTTTATAAACAGGTTTTATTACGGGAATATCTACACTCGAGGTCCGTGTGGCTGTACGTTCACGTTAGTAGTGAAGTCCCTATTTTCGGGATCTCGCCCTAATTTTCAGGATTTCCCCTAATCTCACCAGGTCGAGATGTTAGGACACTACATTTAAGAAATTAATTTTAAGAGATTTTCAATCTTTTGTATGATTAAATATTTTTGTTTTCTGCGTGAAATAAATTAATTTTTTTTCCTGCGTCAAAAAATCGAAATTTTCACGGATATTTAAAAATATGAATTTTAGAATTCAGGTGAACTAAACATTGGTCCGATCCGAGCTCGATTAATATTTTTAAAAGAAAAAAGTAATTTTTATTGTTGAATAGTAATGTGTGATTCTTAGAATATACGGAAGAGCAAAACTGACATATTTGTTTTGTTTTTATAGAAAGAGACGAGACGCTTCTCAGTAACCAAAGTTTGTTTTTGTTAGCGTAAAAAAATATTTTATTTAACTTTTTCGACCAATTAGAATAAAAAGTATATATTGATTATTTTATCAGTTTTTCTCTTAGAAAAAATATTCAAATTTTCATTTTATTTTTGATTTTTAAAATTAATACTAAAACCGAAGACATTTTTTAACGTCAATTTCACTGCGAAATTCATTTTAATAGTAAATTGTAATATTAAAGTTTTTAAAGAATTTATTCATTTTAATTGAAAAATGTTGGCTAAAACAGTTTGTCCGTTACACCCATTCGTACTTAGATGCATAACCGTAAGAGGGTAATAATATGTATTTTTTTCTGTCTAAATTGCAGCCTGAAAATTACCCTTTCGCATGTAATATGGATAGGTTTGTTTATTTTTTAAAGATAACGATGTAATTTTTCCCAATCGGATAATTTGATCTTTGAATTAACTATTTTTCTTTGTAACAACCCTGTACGTATGATCTTTAATTGTTTTTTACGAGACTTTTGATAAACAAAGTTCGGAAATATTTATTTCCGTTTTATTCAAGATGGCCTAAACTGATAGGTGGTCCCATCTGAAATAGTTTTTTTTTCTCAAATATATTGGGGGAAATATTTTTTTACGAGGTCTATCACCCCCTATTTTATTTTATGAGATTTTTAAAAAATGACGCACTAGAAAAATTTTGTGTTTTTTTTCTATAAAGTCTGAATAACTATATCAATGAAATTGTATAACGTACCGAGCTATAGTTTTTTTTTTGAAAAATTAATGAAATCGGAAATAAAAAGTGCAAAAAAATGTCATAATATTAATATTTGAAAACTTTTTTTTGCTTTTGTAATTGATATGTACTATATTCTATTAAATTGTCAAAAAAAAAAAAATTTTTTTAAGAAATTAATTTTTAAGAGATTTTCAATTATTTGTGTGATTAAGTATTTTTATTTTCTATTTTTAATTTATTTAGATTAAATTTTTTTTTCTGCGTTAAAAAAATCGAATTTTTCACGGATATTTAAAAATATGAATTTTAGAATTCAGGTGAACTAAAAGTTGGTCCGATCCGAGCTCGATTCATATTTTTAAAAGAATTTGTAATTTTTATTGTTGAATAGTAATGTATGGGTCTTAGAATATACGGAAGAGCAAAACTGACATATTTGTTTTACAAAGAGACGAGACGCTTCAGAGTAACCGAAGTTTGTTTTTCTTTGGTCAAAAAAGTTAAATAAAATAATTTTTTTACGCTATTAGAATAAAAAGTAAGCATATATGATTATTTTATTAGTTTTTCTCTTAGAAAAAATATTAAAATTTTCATTTAATTTCATTTTCGATTTTCAAAATTAATACTAAAACCGAAGACATTTTTCTTTTAATTCAATTTCACTGTTATTTTGATATTAATTTTTTTCAAATTTTAATTCATTTTAATAGTAAATTTTAAGATTAAAGTTTTTAAAGATTTTATTCATTTTAATAGTAAATTTTGGCTAAAAAAAAAGTATGTCCGTACAGTCATATGTACGTAAAAAATCGTAAGAGTGTAATAATATGTATTTTTTCTGTTTAAATTGCAGCCTGAAATTTACCTTTTTGCATGTAATATGGATAGATTTATTTATTTTTTAAGGTAACTATGTAATTTTTCCCAATCGGATAGTTTGATCTTTGAATTAACTGTTTTTCTTTGTAACAATCATGTATGATGTTTAATTGTTTTTTACGAGATTTTTGATAAACAAATAAACAAAGTTCCGGAAATATTTATTTCCGTTTTATTCAAGATGACCTAAACTGATCCCGGGGCCGATAAGGATGTCGACCCCACAGACTTTTGAATAAGTGAAACGACTGGAGGCAATGAAAGAGACAAAGGCAGAGGATTTAGATGGCAGGAAGTAACCAGGTGGTCAATTTATTCACGAGAATTGACAAAGGTAAATCGGCAAGTTGAGAGTTTTCGTCGTTCGAGGTTGGTCGCTCAACGTTCGGTCAGTCTTTCGTTAATCTGGGTGGATAGGTCGTCCGTTGTCGGATAGGCAGCTGGAATCCGGAATCGGGATACAGTGCGTCTACGGGTTTCGGTTGACGTCGTGGTCGGTCGGTAACGGTCTCGGCTTGCGGTTGTATCGGCTGCGAGCCCCGGTCGTAGTCCCGTCGAGGACTGTTCGGGTACGAGCGTGAAACGTAACAGCGACGGACCGTTCGCTTAGCACGTGCGTTGCTTGGGTCTGATTGGCCGCGGTTATGCGGGATTTCAGACCAGGCTGGTACGTGTGCGCAAATGCCTCGAGTAGCTAGGTGTTTGCTCGGCGGAAGATCGAGTCGGATCTACCAAGCTAGGACCTAGCGTACTGTCGGCGAGGGACGCCTATCTGGTCGTAAGATCCAGATCTTCTAGGGATTTCGCCCTAGGATCGCATTCGTGGTTAAGGAAAGACTGAGGTGAAAAGGGCCGACTGGTTAGCTCTGAAAAGAGCTGGGTTTGTTTAGCCTTGAAAAAGGCTGATATTGCTGGACTGGAAATGTTTGTGTCATCACAGCGTCGTCTAGCGTCAAAGAAAGGCAGGTCGTTCCAGCAGCGTAGAGAGGCAGGGCGGTCAGGAATCAGGAAAGGCTATTTGTTCAGAATAGGAATCAGGATCGTTAACTGTCGGTGGCTGGCTGGAACTGTCCTCGTCATCGCAAACGACTTTCTTAAATACCCGAAATTTGCCGGAAATATCGAATGACGTCAGGGAAAAGTTCGTTAGAAATGATGATGACATAGTTTTGGCTACGTGACCCAATCCACGTGAAAGTGGGTGGAGCTTAAAGGGTTAAAGCTGGGCAAAAACTGGATATATCTGGTCAGAAATGGAAAGGGGTTTGCTTACGTGCGAAAATGCACACGCGTGCTCTGATTACGTGCGTTCGTTCAGAGAAAGGGGTCAAGGCTGTTTTGGCCCCGACACCCTAAACTGGTCCCTAATAATTTTCATTATTTCCGTAAACTGAAATTTTTTTTTTTTTAAATCATCAGGAGTTTGCAATGTGTTTCTTCTTTCGAACGGAAAAAAAAAAAATTTCAATATAATATTAATTTTTATGCAAGTTTCATTATATTTTTTTATTATATTTACCTCCCGGGGGTAAATTTCACAGGGTAAATTGGTGGTACCTAATGAAAATATACCTACTGTCAGTAGGCTACTGATGACGAGAAATTCAAATTATTCTAATTTTATTTTTCTGAATTTGTAAAAAAAGTAACTATCTATTATTCATTTCAAAATAAATACTTTCAATCCTTGAATAATTAAATTCGCGTATTCGACAGTAAAAAGAAAAAAGATGGACGATCAACAAACTTAAGCACAGTAAGTATAGTACTGGAATGAAAAATGTTTTAATACTTTCCAGTGATGTAGATTTTTGTTATATTAAGCTATGATCGGCTTGTCTATATACGTTTTTTCCAGTACTTATACCTTGATAATTATACCTAATTACAAGATTAGGTATAATTATTATTATGGTTTTTAATTTCTTTTTACTTTAAACAAAAAAGATGAAATTCTTTCATTGTTGTATGACTCAAGTTGAGATATTTTTTGGGCTGAACTTGCACAAAATTGTCAAAATTAAGGTGACCCAGAAAAAAACAGAACCCAAATTATTTATTTTCCCATTAAACTAACCTTAAACCCTAACCCTAACCCCCTAGTTACAATTAACAGTTTTATTACAAAATTTGTGGGTTCTGTTTTTTCTGGGTCAACTCTATACAGACTGACCCAGAAAAAACAACCCAAATTATTTATTCATTTTCCCATTAAACTAACCCTAAACCCCAACCCTAACCCTAACCCTAATCCTAACCCTAGACCCCCATAGTTAAAATTAACAGTTTTATTACAAATTTTGTGGGTTCTATTTTTTCTGGGTCGCCCTAATTTTGACACCGTTGTGCAAGTTCAGCCACTATGACTTTAAAGTCCATCGTTTAAAAATATTGACAAAAACGTCAAACGATGTAATTGTAGCAGTTTAAAATTGTCTAACGAGTGAGTCATTTCTAAATAAATAAATTTTAAAAAAATCTGGCTTTAATAATTTTAAATTAACTGTTAAATAAATTTACGATGGATTTTGCATTTTAAAAGTCAAATTTCGATTCATCAAAATTATTTAATCAATAATAAAATGTAGTTTTTTGAGATTTTTTACTTACTACAAATTCAAACGATTTTTTTCGTGTAACCAACTGATTTTTTACTTTATTTTTTTCCGGTCATTATTCGATTTAAATCAGTTTGCAGTTTTTTTTTTGTTTTTAATAGAAAAATGTTGTGTATATGTGTGTGTTGTGTATCAATAAGATATTTGTATCATCAAGTTTTGAAAAATATCAAATTTTTCGTCTTAAATGTGAGGCTGTAAAAGACCTTATCTTTTTTTCTTATATTTTAAAGGATGATTTTAATTTATCTCTGAATTTGATTATTGTTTGTTTTTGTTTTTTTGTTGTTTTTTTTGTTGTTGTTTTTCTTAAGATTAAAAAAAAATACGGTGTTTGTATAGAGTTGATCAATACTGTAGGTATACTCTAGGGACTAGCAAACAGAGGCTAAAATTCGTTTTTGACAAATGACTTTAGCCCCCCTACAGAAAATAATTTACCAAAAATCAGGGAATTATCGGATTTTAATGAAATTTTCACTGTTTATGTATCAATGAATGATCTTTATAATGCATTATTCATTTTATTTTAAAACTTTCTCATTTTTTTCAGGTCACTTAATTTTGACCCCCCTTATGTTGGGGGCGTAACATTGCTTCAAGTTGGTCCTAACTTGATACTAATTACAGTATAAATAAAGAGATAAAAGACCGAAGTTATGAATAGAAACAAAAAAAAATTTTTTACGGTGGATCTCCTATGAGAAAATAAGTACCGAAAATCGAAAAATAAAATGTAAAAAAAAATATAAAATTATTTTTTTAGGAGATTTCTTTTTTACTCATTTCCATAATTATTTAATTGACTATCATCTTATTAAAAAAAAATTGTATATCGATATTTTCTCTGCGAAAATAGAATTTTTCTTCAAAACTTATTACTTCGTGAGTATAAAGTAAGGTTTGCATTAAATAGATATTTATTTCTAGAAACTAAAGATATAACATTTTAAACTTAATATCAAAGCCACATATTTTAAAACAATTGAATTGATTTTCAATAAAAAAACATAATGTTTGACCAATAATTGTATGGAAGACCAAATGTTTTATATTTTAAAAACATAAAATATCATCCTCTCTATTCAGGAGAGTTATTGTTTGTGTCAGTAATTTAACCGAAAGATTCAATATCTAATAAGTTAAGGTAAGTTCATTTCATTATTACTATTCAATTATTCCTTTTTAATTAAAAATATTCAAATTCTAATTGATGTTTTCTCACTTTTTATCTTTAAATTAACATTTTTTTTAAAACTAAAATTAAAAAAAAATGCAATTCCAAAATCTTGTCATGTCTGGCCGGACAGGACTATCTGGAACCCCATCTAAAATTTTTGTTTTTAATTTTTGTTTTTTTCCTTCAATGCACACCAATCTATCAGATTGTAAAAAAAAATTCTAAAAAGTTCTTTATTTTTCGAGTTCCCCGTCGTAAATATTGAAAACGCTACAATTTTTTTTTTCCTTCTTTCAATGGATTATTATCGTTTACACACCAATCTATCAGATTTTTTTAAAAATTCTTAAAAGTTCTTTACTTTTTGAGTGTTTAGGGGTGCTCATTTTCCCGTACGTGGAAATTATTTTCTGTAGGAGGGGGTGCTAAATTCATTTTGTCAAAAACTGGGTTTTACGTCAATCAAACAACACAAAAAAATTTAAAATATTATGGCAATTATGGAATATCATACACGAAACGTAAATAATATGCAAATTTTATTTTCAATAAAACTAAATATATTTTTGATTTTTTTACATACAAAAAACGGATTTTCCTTGGTTAAAAGTTAAAACGAGTGTGAAAAATTTCAGTACCATTTAATGAATATGTATTTAAAGTAACGCTTTACTTATTTCTCAAAAGAAATGTTTATAAGTATTTTAAAAATATTTTAAAGCCATTATTGAACACGATAAATCAAAATAAATTCAACGTAACTTTTTGTTGAAATTCGGACGATTTTTAATGTATAAAATGTATTAAAGATAAATTGCATATTGTAATAATATTTTTCTTTTTTAATGATGATCATTATGTTACTACTTATCGATTTAAACAAAGTTTGATAGGTACCACCAATTTGACCCTGTGCAATTTACCCCCCCTACATTTAACACAATGAAACTTGCAGAAAAAATAATATTTTCTTGAAAAGATTTTTTCCATTCGAAAGAAAAAACATTAAACAAACTCCTGATGATTTTTTAATTTTTTATCAGCTTACGAAAATAATTAAAATTATGATTGAAAAACAATGTTTTCATTTTTGCACTGTTAAATCAACTGAAATTTAACGTAGCTAAAAACAAGTTACGATAAGAGGATTTTTTAAAAATTCTATGAAAAATCAATTAATAATCTGATTTTCACGAAAATTTCCATAAATGTTTAGCATTGGATGTAAATACATCTGAAATAGTTTTTTCTAAAATATATTAGGGGAAATATTTTTTACGAGGTCTATTCCCCCCCCCCCCTATTTTATTTTATGAGATAAAAAAAAATGACGCGTCAGAAAATTTTTTTTCTTTTTTTCTATAAAGATAAGAGTTTGAATAACTATATCAATGAAATTGTATGAATGTACGACGTCTAGTTTTTTGAGGAAAAAATAATGAAATCGGAAATAAAAAGTGCAAAAAATGTCATAATATTAATATTTGAAAACTTTTTTTTGCTTTTATAATTGGTATGTACTATATTCTATTAAAATGTCAACAAAAAAAAAATTTTTTTAAGAAATTAATTTTTAAGAGATTTTCAATCTTTTGTGTGATTAAATATTTTTATTTTCTGCGTGAAATAAATTACATTTTTTTTTTCCTGCGTCAAAAAATCGAATTTTTCACGGATATTTAAAAATATTAATTTTATAATTCAGGTGCACTAAACATTGGTCCGATACGAGCTCGATTAATATTTTTAAAAGAATTTGTAATTTTTGTTGTTGAATAGTAATGTGTGATTCTTAGAATGTACGGAAGAGCATTGCTGACATTTGTTTTACAAAGAGACGAGACACTTCTAAGTAACCAAAGTTTGTTCCTGTTAGGCTGACAGTGTTAGCGTGAAAAAATTATTTTATTTAACTTTTTTCAATAATTAAAATAAAAAGTAAGTATAATAGATTATTTTATCAGTTTTTCTCTTAGAAAAAATATTCAAATTTTCATTCCATACTTTTACGGGTTATCGTAAAAGGGAAATAATTAGTAACTTTTCTGTCTATATTACGGTCTGAAAATTACCCTTTCGCATGTAATACGGGCAGGTTTGTTTATTTTTTAAGATAACGATGTAATTTTTCCCAATCGGATAATTTGATCTTTGAATTAACTATTTTTCTTTGTAACAACCCTGTACGATCTTATTTTTACGAGATTTTTGATAAACAAAGTTCGGAAATATCTATTTCCGTTTTATTCAAGATGGCATAAACGGTCTGGTGGTACCTAAAGTTTGACCTTAAATAATAGATTTAATTATTTTTAATTCGCTTTTAAAACTCGTAGAAACTGATTTCCGTGCCAATCCCTATATATATATATATATATATATATATATATATATATATATATATATATATATATATATATATGTGTGTGTGTGTGTGTGTAAAAATGAAATTGCAATTGAATCCGATGGTATGTAGAAAGAATGAATAAAGGAAAGAAAGTACAGAATGGATAATAATAAAGGATAAATTTAATCAATATCACTTACATAGGAGTTTATCTATGTGCACATTATTCAAACTATTATTATTATTAAATAAACAAATGAAATGAAATAATAATAATAGAAAAAATGTAAAAATATTCCGTACACAAAGAAAATTCGACCTTCATCAGAGAAACGGAGAATTTTTGAAGTGTTCGAAAATAACTTTTTTTAAATTCACTTTCAGGACACGACTGATAAATGATCGTAATCTCGGTGTTGAATAATTTTTTATTTTTCTAGGAAAAATTAGATAATGGTGAATAATTATAGTGGTTATAGTCATGTATTGTAAAATAAAATGTTATTATTTTTTTTATTTATTTGTTAATAAATTTTGGAACTGAGAAAAAGAAAAGAAAAGAAAAAAATGAAATAAGTGTATTTATCGTGTTTATGTTTTGTTTAAAAAACGGTGAACTTATCAAAAAGTTATCCGTTTATAAATTAAGCTTAAGTTTGATATTAGATAATTTTCATGTTGTTTTGTTAGTGTTTTCGTAAATTGATCATGTTTGGTTGTGTACATATGAATTCACATACATGTATGTATATAAATATATGTTTGTACTTACAGTTTATGTTAAAAGTCTAAAGTTACGGTGTATTTTATAATGAAGTAGGTGTGATTTCGTTATTGCTTGAATTCAGGTTTAAAAATGTAGGATGATTGGGTTTAGGTATTTTTTATTATTTATGTAATATTGCGTTATATGATAAATGTTAAATTATCTATAATTTATAAAATATTTGTGGTATGGTGTTTTTTCATTTCTAGTAAAAGAGTTGGCTTAGTGATCTAAATTTTATGTTTATTTAAGATGATAAAATATGATAACTTGTGTTTTTTTTTGTTTTTGTATTTAATTCAAGAAAATAATGTAGATAATGGTATATAACTATAGTGGTTAATAGTTATATATTGTAAAAAAAAAATATTTATTCAGTTATTGATGTTAATTAGTTTTTAGTTTAATAATTGGGCTTGTTGTCACTTGTTTTTAATATGTATGTTATGTATAATCAATTGTCAGCAATTATTGGGGGCAAGGGAGGGAAATTACTACTACTAACACAGTTTAACCCCAGAGCCAGCCGGGGGCAGTCGGTAAAGCATATCCCGGAGATATAGAAGAATAACTTTGTATCTGTGATGAGGAGAGAAATTTCATAATGAATTAAGGAAAATTACTGGACACAGTTACACGGAATTGAATTAGCTACAGCAAAGATAAGTACCATATTCCATTCATGGAAGCTTCCTATAGACTGTCTCTTTTATATTTATGCAAGTTATATGTGGGTTCGAATCGTCCCGATGAATATCTCCATTACGGATATCTTTCCACCTTTTCCTCTCCTCCCAACTCTCAACTAACCGCTGAATAAAATGTCTTAAAATATATTAAAAGTATGTCTTATTGTTCTTTGCCAATTTTTGCATGTGCACCTATCATTTTTCTTTGGTCTCTGACGGAACAGCGTGTAAACGTTTGAAACGATAGGCGAACGTAACATGGGGCACTCGTCTGGGATTGTTTTCTTAAAATTTGTCATATGCTACGCGTAATGCATCCGGTGAAAAGCGAGTAGTCAAGCCGAACCAGCATACATAGACAAAACCAGTAGAGAGGAATTGACAATAGAACAAATAAATAGACATAACAAAAAAAGGAAAGAAAAAAAAACAAGAAAAAAAAGAAAAAAAAAACATAATGACGGCAATAGACCAGTTCCTGGAATTCCCAACCATGGAGGGGTTGAATGAAATGCGGAAAGATGACCTATACGAAATAGCCAGAAGGCTAGAATTGGACCCACAAATATCACACACAAAAATAAATCTAGTCAGGATAATAGCTGAACACATGTGGATAATGACATATTCGAAGAAAACGTCTTGGACCAAGTACCAGCAGTAGTAAACCCAGAACAAATACAAGCTCTCGAAGAGTTAGAAAAATTAAAAATAATGGCCAAAAAGCAAGAGAAAAGAGGGAATGCAGACTTAAGGAATTGGAAGAACAGGACAGGCGCATTGCCGAGAGAAACAGGCAGATATCCAACTTAATTAAACCAAGGAATGAAGGAGAAAAAGAAATTAAAATGACTGAAAGAATGAATGAACCTACAACTGAGGAGATGAAGGAAGACAGACATGTACCTGCTATCAATATCCGTGTGACAAGGATGGATAAGGGTCAACGTACAAAGGAAGAACGTCCATTACTCGAAACACAGGTAGAAACACTCAAGCGAAGGGATAAAAATCCAGAAACTGAAAATTTAGTAGCTAAGGAATTCAGTGAGGATAGGAACGCTGATAGATACTTATTGGAGAATCTGAAAGAAGAAAACCAGTCAAATTCAGCGGAATTAATTAATGAATCTATAACCGGAGACGCATCGACGTCAGAAAAGTCCGATATGGAGGGAAATAATGCCCAAATGAGGAACGAAGAAGAAAGAGAACCCAAAATGGGCGAAGCGATGAATAAATCTCCAACTGTAGAAATGTCCATTTCAGAAAAGTCAAATGCGGAGGAAAATGATATCCAAACAAAGGTTGAAAAGGAAGAACCCCAACAAGACCAGCAGCAAAACTGTAATAATAAAAATAATAACACCACCAACAATGATAACGATAACAACAACAATGATAACAATAATGAGAAAGCTGAAGAAAATCAGTCAAATTCGTCTGAAAGCCACAATGAAAAAAATGCTGAAAATAATGAACAGCGTTGTGAAAAGGACAGTACCATAAAAACGGACTTTGAAACACAAATAATAAAGAAAATGAAAAGACAACCGGAAATAATACAGTAAAAAGTGAAGATCATATTGGGAACCCCGTAAAGAGAGAAACTCGTTTAAAAACTCCTCTTGAAAATGGAGTAACTGTTGCATCACTATCAATAAATGCTCAAATGTGTGAAGTTCTGGATGAAAAATGTACGGACGATAAGAATAGAAATCCGGATACAGAGAGTAAAGTAGACACTGAGAATTTGAAGACAGCTAAAACAGCGATGGACATATCCACATCAAAAAAATTAGGCATGAAGAAAGAAAAAAAAGAAAAAGAAAAATATATATATATATATGCATACGAAAGAAAGAAAGAAAAAATATACAGAAAGGGAAAGAAAGAGGAAGAAAAAAAAGGGGAAAGCATTATACACCCAAAGAAAAAAAATATATATATACCCGAAGAAAAATATGTATATATGCCTACTAGAAAAAAAATAAAAAGAAAAAAAATATGTGCATACGAAAGAAAGAAAGAAAAAAAAGTATCTACACGAGAAAAAGGAAAAAAATGCATACGAAGAACAAAGAGAAAGAAAGGAAAAATCATATACATACGAAAAGAAAGAAAAAAAGAAAAAAACATCTCCACGAACGAAAGAGAGGAAAGGAAAATACGCACTCAAAAAAAAAAAAAAAAAAATCTATACACACAAAGAAAAAGAAAATATATATATACCCAAAGAAAAATATGTATATATATACCTAAACGAAGGAAAGAAAAGTATTTCTGCACGAAAGAAAAAAAGAAAGAAAGAAAGAAAGAAAAAGAAAATATGCATGCAAGAATACTTATATTTATTTCTTTGCAACGATTTTTAGTTCAAATAAAGTTTCACTCTGATGAAGGTCAAATTTTCTTTGTGTACAGAATATTTTTACATTTTTTCTATTATTATTTCATTTCATTTGTTTATTTAATAATCATAATAGTTTGAATAATGTGCACATAGATAAACTCTTGACCGAAACACATGTGTAAGTGATATTGATTAAATTTATCCTTTATTATCCATTCTGTACTTTCTTTCCTTCATTCATTCTTTCTACACACACACACACACACACACACACACACATATATATATATATATATATATATATATATATTATATATAGTATATTAAGAAAAATGAAAAAACACAGGTTTAAATGGGTTAAGTGGTGAGTTTATTGGCCGACGCTGCAGTGTTTCGATCTATTAATTAGATCATCTTCAGGGCATTTGTTGGTGTATGGAAGGTGATAAGAAATTATTTATCACATTATAACGAAAAGAGCGAGTGGTAGTCAATGTTATTCATCTGTTTAAAAATTTTTGAGGTTTGAAAAAAGGGGACGGTTTGAAATATGACGTCAAATATTCTATTTTATGGCGTGAGTATGGGACGGTGTAGGTGTGTGCATCGAAAGGAAACATTGTGCATTTTTTAGGTGTGTGGTTGTGTGTGTGTGTATAAATTTTTTGCGATAAACGACAGCGGAAATAAACCTTAAGGTTGTGTGTGTGTGTGTGTGTGTGTGTGTGTATTGGTAAGAGGTAGGGGAGAGAGGTGTCATTGGGTGTCAAAAGAAATTTTTTATTTTTTATATTAAGAGAAGAGAAGGAAGTCTGGGTGTGTGTGTGTGGTGTGGGGGTTAAAAAAGTGAAAAAATTTTTAGTAAGAGTTCTGTATTTAAAGTTTTGAATATTGTTGTTTTATTGTTGGAACTGATTATGTGACGATTAATATATATTAATATTATAAATATGTATAAGTGAATGAATTATTATTATTATTATTATTATTATTATTATTATTATTATTATTATTATTATTCCTTTTGAGTTTTCACATCAGTGTTAGCTGATGGTCTTTCACTGGAGTCTGAGTGACAGCAAGTCTCCTCAGGTCTCCAGGACTCTTCTGAGTATTCTGGCAGATTGCAGCAGTGCAGTGTTCTGAATGGTTTCAATCCTTCCTCTGATATCTAAACTTTCCAAACCCTTTTCTAATCCTTTTGGGACTGTTCCAAGTGCACCAACTACAATTGGTATAACTTTCACTTTCATATTCCATAACTTTTTCAGTTCTCTGGCAAGGTCCAGATATTTGTCAATTTTTTCATTTTCCTTTAATTTCACCCTGTGATCCGCTGGCACTGCAAAATCCACCAGTTGACAAGTTCTTTCTTTTTTGTTAATCAACACTAGGTCTGGTCTTCTTGCTGGGATAAGGTGATCCGTTTTAATTTCAAAGTCCCAGAGAATTTTGTGCGTTTCGTTCTCAAGAACAGATTCTGGTTTATGCATATACCATTTTGTTGTGTGGTCAAAATTTAATTTCTTGCATAATTCCCAGTGGATCACCTTCCCAACCCAGTCGTGTCTAGTTTTGTATTCTCGTTGTGCTAGTTTGCTACATTCGCAGAGTATATGGTTAACAGTCTCATCTCTATTACCGCAAAGTCTACATTTACTATTTTGTTGGGTCTTATCAATTTTCGCTTTGATGCAGTTTGTCCTTATGGCATTATTTTGTGCAGCAATTATAAGTGATTCTGTTTCTCTTTTGAGGTTTCCCTTTCTTAACCATGTCCAAGTCTTTCCATGTGCAACCTCATCTATTTGTCGTTTGAAGCGTCCATATAATTGTTTTTCTTCCCATTTTTGTTTTCTAGTCTTTGTCGTTTTTCTGTTTGTCCATCTGCCGTTTCTACTATTGTTGGCCGCCATAAGTAATTTGTCTTTGCACCTTCCTTGTGTAATCTTCAAGTTGTTGGATTGTGGTTTCTACGCATTCCTCTATGTTGGCAAGACCTCTTCCCCATTCCTTTCTTGACACATACAATCTATCTCTATCATCTCTAGGGTGGAGAGCCTGGTGCATGGTCATTAATTTTCTCGTCCTTTGGTCTATCTGTCTGAGTTCTTCTTTTGTCCATTTTAAGAATGGTCCTGAGTATCTTATAATGGGGACAGCCCAGGTATTAATTCCTTTGATCAGATTTCTGCTGTTAAGTTTTGTTTCTAGAAGTTTTCTAGTTCTCCTGAGATATTCTTTTTTAACTTTTCCTTTCATCTCTGCTTGCATGATATTGTCCGCTTCTAAAATTCCTAAGTATTTGTAGCTTTCATTTTCATCAAGAGATTTTATAGTTTCCTGATTTGGTAGTTGTATTCCATTCAATAGTTTTCTTTCACCCCTTTTTATTACAAGCATAGCACATTTTTCGATTCCAAATTCCATCCCTATATCCTGGCTATATATTCTAATAGTTTGTACTAGGCTCTCCAATTCTTTTTCATTTTTTGCAAAAATTTTAATGTCATCCATGTACATAAGGTGGTTGATCTTTTCTTGTGAATTACTAAATTTGTATCCCCCGGTACATTTTTTAAGTATATGGTTTAGCGGCATCATTGCAATAATAAAGAGTAGTGGTGATAATGAGTCTCCTTGGAAGATACCTCTTTGGATTTTTACTTCTGCCAGGGATTGTTTTCCAGCTTTTAATTGAACTCGCCAGTTTTCCATGGCTTTTTTAATGAAGTTTATAATGTTGTTGGAAATTTTATACATTTGTAGGCATTCTAAAATCCAGGTATGTGGGACCATGTCATAGGCTTTTCTGTAATCGATCCAGGCCATTGCAATATTTTTCCGTTTATTTTTGACTTCTTTAAGAATGTATTGGTCTATATAGAGTAAGTCGTGGGTTCCTCTTTTCCCTTGCGACATCCTTTCTGTTCTTCTGGGAGAAGTTTCCGCCAATTGAGTGAAAAGTATACTTCTTCTCTTACAACAGCAGTTAGAATTTTCCACATCATGGGTAGACAAGTTATTGGTCTATAATTGCTGGGGACATTTCCTTTTTGTGGGTCTTTCTGGATTAGTGTAGTTATTCCTTTTGTCACCCATTCGGGTATTTCCGTTTCTTGTAGGCATTTGTTCAGTTGTTGGGCCATTCTTTTGTGGATAGTCGTAAATTTTTTGAACCAGAATCCATGTATGCCATCATGGCCTGGTGTTTTCCAATTTGCTACTTTCTTGAGTACTGATTTAAGCGTAATTACATGAACACTGGCAACAGGTCCTTCCTCAATTTCCATCAGTTCATTCTTAATATCACTTATCCACTTTGACTGCTTATTATGTTCTTTCCTCATCCATATATCACTCCAGAACTTTTCTGCTTCTGTTGCATTTGGGTGTTCACTAATGTTTGTTTTTGCTCCATCAATTTGTTCATAAAATCTCTTTTCATTGTTTTGGAAGGTCCTATTTTGTTTGTACTGTTTAGTTCTCTCTCGATATCTTTTGAGTCTTCCTTCTATAGCCGATATCTTTTGTTTTACTTCTTCCAACTTAATTTGCTGTTGTCTTTTAACCTTTTTAGCTACATGTGCATTTGTGTTTTTGTTTAACGTATTTGTTTGTTGTCGTAGTTTTTTTATTTGTTCTTCCAATCTGAACTCCCATCCAGCTTTTGTGTTTCTGTTTGGTTCTTTGTTTGTGTTAGTGTTTCGAAGGGGTGCGTCAATTCTATCACAGACTAGTTTTGCTCCTGCATAAATAAGGTTGTTGAGTTCAGTGATATTGTTTGTTGGGATGTTCGCTAATATTTTGTTTATTTTTTCCGTTTCTTTCTTGACTTTTTTCCACTCTATGTTTCTTAGGGATGGCAATGTACTTTTGTTCTCATTCATGATTTGTTGTATAAGTTCTATATCCATTTTCTGTTCTGGTGTTAGTTCCTGTGTTGTAAAGGTAGGTTGTATACGGTTTTGGTTGCTAGCATGTTCACTTTGTTTGGTTGATTCTTGTTCGGTTTGTATTTCTTGATTTTCCTGTCCACATATTTCTATTATCTCGAGATCAGAGAATAATTTTTTATTCAGGATCATTCTTGCCTGGTCTGCCAGTCTTTGGCTGGTTGTGCTGAAATTCTTGTTGTCATTCTAAATCTGAAGCATTCTTTTTCTATAACCTCTTTGTGTTGGGTTGCTTTTAAAATAACAATGGAGTACTTGTGTGTTATTTTCTCTAGTCCACACTTTTCTTTGTCTCTCGGCTACCACCTCACTGGGTCGTCTATCGGCTACCACCTGACTGGGTCGTCTATCGGCTACAACCTCACTGGGTCGTCTATCGGCTACCACCTCATTGGGTCGTCTATCGGCTACCACCTCACTGGGTCGTCTATCGGCTGAGCTACCATTTTCCCATGAATATCTGGAAGAACAATAAAAACAACAGCAGCCTACATGCATATAAGGTTGATCATCTACCCCCTGATTGATATCATGGGTATACTGATTATTTATTCTTTTTCCTGGGGATGAATCATCTTGTGTTGAGTATCTGAAATGAAAGTTTGAGCCAACATTCGCAGGATGCGGACCAGGTCCCCCATGTTGGCCATCAAGGGAGCACCTGCCCATGGCGTCCCACAGACCCGAAGTCTGCGTTCCACGGCTGATATAATTTATTTTAGACATTTTTCATGAGGTGGTATAGTGTGGTTATACCTGACCCAGGAGGTTGTTTAAGTTCTGAGCCCCTGACCCAGAAAAAAAAAAATTTCGTATAGTTAACGCAGACAAAATATGCTCCTCACACACGACCAGACCTCCCACTCCCCAAAGCGCTCCATCATCCACAATGTCACCCATCAAGTACTCTAGTACCTATACTATGAATATTGATGAGCAACACTGCAGATGGCAAAAGTATTATTATTATTATTATTATTATTATTATTATTATTATTATTATTATTATATTATTATTATAGTTTTTATATTTATTTTTAATTACATGATTGTTATAATTTTATATATATTTGTATATTATTATTGTTATAATAATAATTATTATTATAGTATTATTATATTTATTATTTTATTATAATTTTTATTGTAATTTTTTTAATTATTGTTATTGTATTTTATATTATTATTATTATTATTATTATTATTATTATTATTATTATTATTATTATTATTATTAATAATATTTATTATTAATATTATTATTATTATTGTTATTATTATTGTTATTATAATTTTTATTATTATTAAATTAATGTTATTATTATTATTATTATTATTATTATTATTATTATTATTATTATTATCAATATTCTGATGACAATTGTGTGCTAGTGAATGTTTATGCAAATATATATATATATATATATATATATATATATATATATATATAGAGAGAGAGAGAGAGAGAGAGAGAGACAGAGAGAGAGAGAGAGAGAGAGAGAGAGAGAGCATATATATATATTCACCCCTCAAAAGAACTTAGAACCTTTAGAACCATTAAATATTACCGGATATTCCTGAATAGATAGCAGATCTATTATTTGGAATAAGAGCATAAACAAAAGTCAGCAAACGTACCACATTTTAATTTCACACCTAATTTTGAACTATCTGAACAGACAAAAATAATATCAACTTAACTGCAAATAAACGTTAACTCTTTCAAAACAGTTCCCTTAGGAATTCCCGCACTGCCGAAGACGATCTAATTCCGGGAAATAGTAATTCTGGGAAATAATCCTGTATTAACTTGTTTAATGTTTCTGTTGCTTGGTCCTGCAGTTTGACACAGATTTTAATCTTTTTCCAATTAACCAAAATTTGTTATAACCGAAGTCTATTCAACAAATGACTGTTTTAACCCATCTTAAATGTTACTACTGTTCAGCAGATTTTTAATCAGGGATATTAATATGAAATAATTCAATATTTTTAATTTCTCAAACGAGCTCATATAAATATCATTTTGGTCGCGCCAAAAATAGAACCTAGTCTAAAATTCAATGATTTTCATGTAAAGAGGGAATAAATTCAAAACAAAAACAAAAAAACAAATTTCATAATAGCTTAAAAAAAGAAATAAAATTCATAGGACAATAAGGAAATAAATAAAACGTTATAATAAAAACTGTAAAACTAAACAGAAATAAATTGAATTGAATTGATGAAACAAATAAAATAAAATGGTGGACTATTTCTGCTGTTGATGTTTATCTAGGAACGACCCTTCTTCTCTCCGCTTCTTGTCAGGTATATATGACTAACGGCGGTTGCATGTTACGTAGCGTATTTTCAGCACTTACACAATACACACCAACGTCTTTGAAAACAAACGATCAGGAAATATCTCCCACTCACCTCGCAAAAAAAAGAAAAGTAGAGAAGTGCAAATTCTTGGAAATCAATTAGCGTGTCAATACCATTTCTTTTCAGTTTAGCGCGACAGGATGTGAAAGGTGGGGCAATAAATCTTGTGACAAAATGATCATCGTGTTTGTCCTAACGAGATCTGCTGTGCACTAAATACGAAACTATTTGGACAATGAAGGACGGGAAATGATTTATGTATGTGTTGATCGATCTCAAGTCTCCAGAGAACCAAGGCCTTTAAATTGACGACCTCTTGCGACTGAAGCTCGTTTATAAAACGCAAAGAAACAGAGATTGAACAAATATTTGATATTCATAGTAGATCCCCACAAGAAATCGGTCACTCATGCACAGTGCTTTCTTAGAGAGAGAGAGAGAGAGAGAGAGAGAGAGAGAAATAATATTACATCTAAAATATTCCTTCTGGTTTTTTTTAGTTAGATTTCACGAGGAGGATTTAGTTTTAACTAGCTTTATTCAAAACTACCGATTTAGATTGTATTTTAATGTCATATCAGCGTATATATAAAAAATCTTAGTCTGTTCATATCTATTTCAATCTCTATCTCTCTCATATATATATATATATATATATATATGAAGAAAATATTTTCAAAAAATATAACAAACACAGGATTTTATGATCAGAGGAAACAATTTTATGTGTCAATACTTAAGTATTTTGGTATTAAACCATCATCAGGACACTGTTACCGAAATTTTTGTGAGGGAGAAAAATGAAAAATGTTAAGTGTATAGCGAATGTGTGAATATAATGTTATTAACCGTTAATTTTTATATGTGCGTTTGTTTATGAACGCTGATGACGTGATCATTGCATGTGAAAAAATGGAAAATGAAGATGATAGTGTAACGTTGCGGCTTCCAATTAGGAATATGTGACGTTATGGGTTGTTCGTTCGTAGTCACGGTACCGATTAGCGATATGTTACGTACGGTACCCGTTCGTAATATTTAACGTAGTGGGACCAGTTAGTATTTAACGTAGTGCCTTTCCTTCTCGCGTATATGTGACGTAGTGCCTTTCCTTTCTCGGCACTACAATTCGTATCTTCGTACGTACAGTCGTTTGTTTACAAACACGAATCTAGCCGTAGCAGTCAGTCTCTTCTTAGCCCCAAAATCCTTCTCCACTTCTTTTGGTCAAGGGAAGATATCACTTTACGCACGCCGTCGCGTGCCCTTCGTTACGGCCAATTTGACTTGTTGACAAGTATACACTTTAATGACTTTCATTCATGATTACGATTTCTTTGGCGTGTAGTAAATAAAGATGTGGACAGTATTTCTTGCTTTACGTAAATTTATTTTCTCAATGAAAGTTATTGAGAGAGAGGAGAGAGATTGTCGGCTTCCTTAAATATGTTTTTAGTGATGCTCTTAACTTCGTTCCAATTATCAGGCTTCAAACTTTAAATATGTTTTCAACTTCGTCCAGTGTAAAATATTACATCTCAGGTTTAGTATTTAGCGACATCAGTTCATCAACTGCCAACTGCCACGCACGGCTTCCTGGCTCTAACTGCCTCTGACTCTCTCCGGCCACCGATTCTAACTGACTCTCCTTCTCCGATCGCAGACGCTAACTGATCGTGATTTTATTCACGGGTCTCTTAAATAGCATTTCTAAATAATCTTCCAGAAGATTCTACTTTTAAAAATTTCGAGCTCTTCCTCGAACGAATCGAATGTTCGATTCGTTCTATTCTCACTGGTCAACCAGAGTTCACTAACCTAAAGATCAAAGACTTATTGGAGTCACTCATCCTAATTTTTCGTTAAATCTAGACTTATCGTCTCCTTTCTCTCGTTAAAAAGATGTTATCTTTCCTAACTACTTTTTCGGTGATTCCACAAAGACCACCCAGCAACACAAGATAATCGGTAGTACATTTTTCCAAAGGTTCTTTTCCAAGTCTGGCACAAGGCCACAAATAGAGGTGCTGGGCGGCGATTACGTAACAATAGGATGACGCATTCAGAACGTGAATAGGCCGAGATGAAATGCTAACATTCGAATTTTCGTCAAACAACATGTGATAGAACGTGCGATACCCTACCCTCATCAGCTGCCAACTATGAGTGATAACACAGTTTTGGTAGCTAAGGCAGGACTGTCACTTCCTAGTGCTATCAAGCAGCTTTTGCCACCGGACAGCGTATTAAAAAATGAAATAATGCAGAGAACAGATTATATGATCCGTTCATCGGAGAAGTTTTGTTAGCAGTTTGTTATTTAAAAACGTATTTGTTTTCGGCCGTTGAGTTGATTACGCGATTGCAGATATTATGTAACAACACGGGAATGATGATTCCGCGCGCGTATCATTCATGCTGAAGACTTTCAATCCTCGACCAGATCCAGCTCGATGCATTTTGCACCGTGGTTTAAAGACGATGTGAGGCGATTTTCAAACAGCGGCCAGTGATTCCTATTTTTGAAAGAAACGAAATGACTGAGTGTCCTAGAAATCCACGGCACCCAACCTCAATACGAATAACATGGCAACCCTTTTCCACACAGTCGGCACGCAGTGAATCGTACCGGTTCTTCTTTCGCTCGTGTGCTTCCTCCTGGTTTTCTTCCCACGGTTCATTTAATTTAATGAGAAGGACACTCTTCTTTGTGTCAGACCAAGCTACAATGTCTGGGCACTTATCAGTTTGAAGTATGTGAACTGGAAATTTTAGGGATGTCTTGAGATCCACTGAAACATTCCAGTCACCAGCTCCATTCAGCAGTTTTATTTTTGGAGTTCTTTGTTTCTTCACAGGGCATTCACCTTCCTTGTGAAACTGAATGTTGGATTACCGGGCTCTGATAAGCTGTTGGTTTGCTGCCTCACATTGTTTTCTTATCAACTCCATGACCACCTCCAAAACCTTGTTGTGTCGCCACGTGTACATCTGGAGCGATTGTGGACATACGGATAGTACATGACGCAAGGTACCTCGATTCCGTTTGCATGAATGTTACATAATTATTAGATCCCTAATACTTATATAAGGTAGTATAGAAAAATAATGGCAATTAGTGCAGCTGATGGCCTTGAGAGTGAGTGACGGCGCTTGACCTTACTCTCACCTTGCCTTCCGGGGATAAATCATGAGAACCGGAAGGCATAGAAGACCCTGTCTTCCGGTTTAAGGATAGTAAGTAAGTCTCAGTCAGTTTACGGTTGGAGCCCGAGCAGTGAACATGTCCTGCACCGTGACTCACTCTGCATATGCGCGCTATGTTAGTTAACAAATGTCTGGTTGGGATTTACCAAATAAAATGACATCAAAATAAATAGAAGTCTTGTGTTTACTAAAAACTAACAATGACACAGGGCTTCTGATGGAGAGAAATCCCTAACATAAAAGACCAGACCGGAATCCCCAAGTCAAGTCCAAGACGCTAGACCAGACCAAGTCAAGAAGTAGAAGTTATACCAAAGACGATTAGAATAGCAGCCGGCCAGAATAGAAAATACGACAAGAAGTAAGTGAAGTGAAGAAGGGTATGCAACACGAAAGGCACTGGTCCGAAACAGTATATCCCCATAATTTCAAGTTGGTCGCATTTGGTAGGAGATCATATGTGGAGAAGGAGAAATGATATTGCCAGTGGCTCCATCGATTTTTTGAGATTTCCACGATAATTTGATTAGTTCGATATCATTCCATTTTGTCCATGCACATTGTTTGGGCTTAGTAACAGCAGTGGCTATTCTCTGCTCCTCCTCAAACATCCTGATTTCTTCGATCACCATGTCTCTTTTCCCTTTTTGGCCCTCCTTGGAAAATACTTTGATGCTCGTACTGCACAACCCAGCTTGATTGGTTTGCGTGACGCCTATAATATCTTTGATTCGTAGGCAACATTCTGCCTCCTGGGCGGTTTTAACGGCTGACCACTTCGTACCTGACTTTATTTCTGGATGCGCCTTCCGAATTACCTCATCGGCTGAGTCCTTCATCATCAATGCGAGATCATATGAAGGCGCACTTTCCCAACCCCGAACTCTTCTACCAGTGAAGATATTGTGAGCTGTAGGTTTCCAGAATTGGTATATGCTTTCAAAAAACAAGGAGGTATGTGTTGCTATATTGTTGGATTCACTCAATGCGAGATAGTGCAATCTCATACATCTGTAAGGGCCACAAAAGACGGGGTAATAATCCATATTGGTAACACCACGCCTTCAATTTTCTGGGTAGATCAGTTTTTTCGATCGATTTAAGGCCCTTCAGGGCTACTTTCAGGACCTCTGTACCCTGATGTCGGTCAGTCAATGGGGTTGAGTAAAGACGTCCGAGGCTCTTTAACGGTTTCTCCCTAACTGTTGGGATAATATCACTTCCAATTTGTAAATGGATCTCCCAGACAGAACCTCTGATTAGAGACAGACTCCGACTTTTCTTTGGCTTAGCCTTCATTCTCACCCATGTGAAAAGATCATGGTATCTTTGCAATAGGCTATCAGCAGCGATTTTTGATGGGACAAGGATGGTGATGTCATCCATAAAAGCTCTGGAAGGAGGAAGAATCAGCTGTTCTTTTGTCATCACACCCGTTGACGTGTTCGCTGCACCTCATAAAATGAGTTCCATGGCCAGGACGAAAAGAAGTGGAGAGATCACACAGCCCATCATGATGCTGATTTCAAATGCTTGCCATTTGGTTGTGTAGTCTTTCACGGTAAATTTCATAAAGGCTGAATTAAAGTATTTCATTATGATTTCTCCACCCTTGCTAGGGAAGTTGAAATAGTCGAATGCCATCCGGATTAGTTGATGCGGAACTGAACCGTATGCATTGGCGAGATCAAGCCAGATTACGTGTAGTTCTGTTTTGTCTCTTTTGGCTGAGAGTATAGAATTCCAAATAATCTGTGAATGTTCCAGACAGCCAGGGAAGCCAGGTATCCCCGCCTTCTGGACAGATATATTTATGTAATTATTCCTCATCAAAAAGTCCGTCATACGACGAGCAATAACTCCAAAGAATATCTTCCCCTCAACATTTAGGAGGAATATGGGGCGAAAATTTGTGATACCTTTTGACTGCATTTCCTTTGGTGTCCAAATACCGTCAGCCAGACACCCCTCCTGTCGTATAGTACCCTGCTTCCAAACCCGCTAACAAAGATATGACATATTTCATATGGATATTAATGTTTAGAATATAAGAAGATTAATAGATAAAACGTTTAATATATATATAGAACAAAACAATACATAAACACATATATATCCATATATACGCAGATCCATATATAATCATATATATATATATATATATATATATATATATATATATATGCATGCATAGACGTATCACGTTATATTGTTGTGAACGGGGTTTGCAATCTTATAACCTCCGATTACTGATTTGCCTATGTATTTGAATATGTTATCAATGTTGCTTATAGCACTAGCTTCAAAAGTCTCTTGTCGTGGATATAAGCCAACATATACACATTGCTATAAGCAACATTGATAATGTTGACTATTGGCTTGGCTTCTTTAACATATCCAAATACATAGGCAAATCAGTAATCGGTAGTTATAAGATTGCAAACCGCGGTCACAACAATATAACGTGATACGTCTATGCATGCGTATATATATATATATATATATATATATATATATATATATATATGTGTGTGTGTGTGTGTGTGTGTGTGTGTGATTATATATGGATCTGCGTATATATGGATATATATGTGTTTATGTATTGTTTTGTTCTATATATATATTAAACGTTTTATCTATTAATCTTCTTATTTTCTAAACATTAATATCCATATGAAATACGTCATATCTTTGTTAGCATTTCATATCGGCCTATATACGTTCTGCATGCGTCATCCTATGATCTTCATTTTCCATTTTTTCACATGCAATGATCACGTCATCAGCGTTCGTAAACAAACGCACATATAAAAATTAATGGTTAATAACATTATATTCACACATTCACTATACACTTAACATTTTTCTTTTTTCTCCCTCACAAAAATTTCTGTAACAGTGTCCTGATGATGGTTTAATACTGAAATACTTAGTATAGACACATAAAATTGTATCCTCTGATCGTAACATCCTGTGTTTGTTATATTTTTTGAAAATATTTTCTTCACATATTGTCGGATTAATTTCCTCGTCGTATATATATATATATATATATATATATATATATATATATATATATATATATATATAGTGCAGCATTTTTTCTTTTGTGCATGTTGTGTTAAACTGTACATACAATTCTTGTCGGATAAGTTTTTTGTTCGATCCTTTCTAATTTTCTGGCTATCTTTTTGGTGTCAGGGTGGACCTGGTGTAACAGTCCATCAAAAGTTTCCATTACGCGCATAGTTTCTACAACCTCCCCTACCAATTGTTACTACCTCCAACTTCCAATTCCTACGCTACTACTCGTTCTCCTTAAAAACGAGACACGGAACATACCATCAGTTTCCTACCTGATGATGGCAAATTGTATTGCCGAAAGCACTCGTAATGAAACCTTTGGTGGACTGATACACTAGTTCCACCATGACACCAAAAAGATGTCCAGAAAATTAGAACTTGTCCAACAAGAATTGTCTGTACAGTTTAACACAACACACACACACACATATATATATATATATATATATATATATATATATATATATATATATATGATGGCAAATTGTATTGCCGAAAGCACTCGGAATGAAACCTTTGGTGGATGACACTAGTTCCACCATGACACCAAAAAGATATATATATATATATATATATATATATATATATATATATATATATATATATATATATATATATATATATATATATATATATATATATATATGTATATATATATATATATACACTAGTTCCACCATGACACCAAAAAGATATATATATATATATATATATATATATATATATATATATATATATATATATATATATATGTATATATATATATATGTATATATATATATATATATATATATATATATATATATATATATATATATATATATATATATATATATATATATATATATATATATATATATATATATCTTTTTGGTGTCATGGTGGAACTAGTGTATCAGTCCACCAAAGGTTTCATTCCGAGTGCTTTCGGCAATACAATTTGCCATCATATATATATATATATATAAAATAACACTCATGAGATCAGGCTGAATCATGGCCGAAAAGGACGTGAGTTTGAATCTTTATTCTTGTTTTCTATTCACGCTGTCACTCGCTTTCGTAGAAGTGACTAACGATAAAAAGCGTGAGCTGTGATTAAAAGATGGAGAAAATAATAATTATAAATGATAATATATAGACATAATGAGGATTATGTATATATATATAAGTAAAGTAAAGTAAAGTCGTCGGTGCGGCCTAAAGTCGGTATCAGCCAGTCAGCGAGGGAGTCTATCCCCTTTTCAATAGCACTAGACCAAGGAGATTGTTTTAGCATCTGATGTGGAGCGCCACACCTACCATCAGCTCCTTACTTTACCGCACAGATCCCTGTGCTACTCATACGCTAAGTTGGCGGGGACCGGTATCGAACTAGGGTTTCTAGCCCAACGCTCTACCGACTGATCTAACCCGGCCCCTTTTATATATATATATATATATATATATATATATATATATATATATATATATATATATATATATATAATATATATATATATATATATATATATATATATATATATATATATATATATATATATATATATATATATATATATATATATATATATATATATATGTATATATATATATATATATATATATATATATATATATATATATATATATATATATATATATATATATATATATATATATATATATATATATATATATATATATATATATATATATATATATATATATATATATATATATATATATATATATATATATATATATATATATATATATATATATATATATATATATATATATATATATATATATATATATATATATATATATATATATATATATATATATATATATATATATATATATATATATATATATATATATATATATATATATATATATATATATATATATATATATATATATATATATATATATATATATATATATATATATATATATATATATATATAGGGGCCGGGTTAGATCAGTCGGTAGAGCGTTGGGCTAGAAACCACAAGGTTCCTAGTTCGATACCGGTCCCCGCCAACTTAGCGTATGAGTAGCACAGGGATCTGTGCGGTAAAGTAAGGAGCTGATGGTAGGTGTGGCGCTCCACATCAGATGCTAAAACAATCTCCTTGGTCTAGCGCTATTGAAAAGGGGATAGACTCCCTCGCTGACTGGCTGATACCGACTTTAGGCCGCCCCGACGACTTTACTTTACTTTACTTATATATATATACATAATCCTCATTATGTCTATATATTATCATTTATAATTATTATTCTCTCCATCTTTTAATCACAGCTCACGCTTTTTATCGTTAGTCACTTCTACGAAAGCGAGTGACAGCGTGAATAGAAAACAAGAATAAAGATTCAAACTCACGTCCTTTTCGGCCATGATTCAGCCTGATCTCATGAGTGTTATTTTGACTTCTGTGATATCATCTATGTAGCTGAGTTGATAAAGCAGATGATTCATAGAACCAGGCTTCCACAAGACAAAAGGGAGAGTATGTTCGAGTCACACCGGAAACTTATTCTTTATTCTTGTTTCCGATGTGAACTTTCCCTCACTGCGACTAACAGTGTGTGCTATGATAAGAATCAACTGGGAAGATGAAAGAAAGAATTGTCAAAATCATTAATAATAATGTTTACCTGAGCCTCATCTAAAAATAAATAGATAAAATATAGAATGTAATGTACACCCCTAATAATTATTAAATAAAAAGTAAATTTTCTTATAAACCAAAGATAACAGGTTTTATTGTTTCTCGTGGATCATTATAAAATTCAAATTGATATTATTAGGTATTATACATTCCCAAATTCTTCATCATTGCTAAGTGTCCAATAACTTTTGGAATGTACTTCAACAGAAAAAAGGAAAACGGCGACCATCCAACAAGACAGAATTGAAAGATTGAATACTCTCGGAGTGGAATGTTGTAGCATAATAATAAGTAATGCATCATGCCTAATAATATCGTTATCTACATAATGTTTTAGCTGATGTGCCTTCCGGCCTTCTTCAGGTATTTCTTGTCGGACTAAAGAAGTCCGGAGTGTGCTGCGGCCGAAAACGTGTGACTATAACGACCAAGATGAGGAATCATGTAAACTGTTCATCTGACAAATTTAGAAAAGTCCTTTGGTGTTTACTTCAAAAGTTTCTTTTTCATAAGCAATGCACCAAAAAGAAAAATCAATATTTGAGTCTTTTATGTTTTGTTTGACAATATTTAATTTTTCTGATGTTCTCTTGAACAAGTAAACACAGTTGGAAAAGTTTACGCATCAAGGAAAATAAATGAAAGGAAAAGAAAGAAAAAGAAAAAGAAAATGTAAAGAAAAAAGAAAAAAGGAATTCTTCATATCCTCATTTCTTTCTTTCTTCCATTAAATCTTTTCTTTTCTTATATAGATTCTTTCTTTCTTACATGGGTTCTTTCTTCGTTAATTTTTTTATAAAAGTTTTTTCTTTCCTTTTCTTCTTATTCCTTATGTTCTTCTTCTTCTTCTTCTTCTTCTTCTTCTTCTTCTTCTTCTTCTTCTTCTTCTTGTATTGGGTGAGTTTCACACTGATTCATCCAACTTTTCACTTTCATGTGAGAAAAACAAGTTAATTGACATCATCTATCACCAAACACTGCCACCAACTCTTATTACTCTAAAAACAGCATCGACATGGGGATATGCCGTTTTGCTTAATAAAACAGCGTATTCTAACAGAAATACACCCTGTGAACTCGAAGCTCTGAAATAGTTAGTTGCTTTTACTGCATGAAGAGTTGAGAAGAAAGACAGCCTAGTAACAAGTATAAAGGGAAAAAAAGATTTTAAAAACATAACACCAAAAACAAAAAAACAAATTCCTGAATGGCTAGGGTTGAGTTGTTGCTCGTCTTGTGATAACTTCAAAGTCTAAGAATTAGGATTGATTCTCTAGTGTTTGTATTCAGATCCTCTCCGCCAAACCATCATAGAGCAGCCACGCTCATTAAGCCAATGAAAAGTCACACGGGATTGCTTGTTGAATGCCAAGTCCTTTGATGTTGTCTTTGAACATCTGATTTTTTGAAAACACTTATGAACACAAGCGAACTAGCACCAAACGTTTATCATTTGTGTTAAGCGCACGCGATTAATAGACGCAAATTATTATTGTAATTGTTGCCGTATTGGTGCGTTTATATAATTTCACGTTGAAATAAAAAACTTATTTTCTACTCTTGTTCCTTGTAGGAAGAAAACGAATAAAGAGCAAAGAATAAAACAGATCCCTACTTGTAAAATAAAGCTTTGAGATGCTGGACACAGCCGGAGAGGCAAGAATGAATTCATGAGTGGCACACATCGACACACCAGTGTTGGCCAACCAACAAAAATGTGCATTCATCAACTCTGTGTACTGGATGCCAGGCGTAACGTAATTAAACCGGTCTATAGAAAATTTGACTTGAATAAAACGGTAATAACATTTCTGAGCAAAGAGAAAGAAAAAAACAAGACAAAAGGAAAGATGGTTTATTGATCTAAGATTCTAAAAGCACTCAATGTATGTCAGCCAGTCACCGGTGAATGATCCCTGTACTAGATAAATAAAAAAACGGAAGTCCAAAATTTTCTGCATAAGAGCGGAAGCGGATATGTCCCTTTCGCCACCCAAGATGACAAGCGGAAGTAAGAGGCCTCATCCTTTTCCACCGGTGGAAAAGGATGAGGCCTCTTACTCATAGGAGACGGACGTCTGTTTTGTGTGCTCCGGTTTTTGGGAGAGATTTTTTTACTAGTCTCGTCCGCAGAAGTTTATTGTGCCATGACAATACTACACCGGGTAGAGGTCCTGCTAAGAGCGATGGTCGATAGAGACGGATTGTGTGTGTGTGTGTGTGTGTGTGTGTGTGTGTGTACGGGCGAGCAGGAGAAAGAGATCAAGGGAATCAGTGAGTCATCATGATTTGATGATGATGACTTAGTTATTTGCTATTGCTTAGAGATAGATATAATTACCTTTAGAATGGTTATCCCTTAAAAGAAAATTTAATTACCTGTTATCATTTAAATGTCTACAGAGATATCTGTTATCACGTAAAAGTAGAGATAATTACTTTTAAAGTAGATATTACTTCGAAGATATAGTTAAATATTATCGCTGAAAAGTTTACAGAAATACGTGCTATCGCTTAGAGGTAGATATTGTTACTTGCTATTGCATACAAGCAAATAAAATGTTATCGTTTAGAAGTAATTATATTTATCTGTTATTGCCAAGAAGTAGATATAGTCTGGTCGATATCGTCCAATAGTCAATTCATGAGGAAAAAAAAAGACATATGGAAATTAAAAAAAAGCAATTGTCTCTTACAAAAGAATAGAAGATGACACAGTCTTTTAGCCTCAAGTCAGGCCACAAAGAAATAACTTGAAATATAAATTTCTACAAAAAAACAACAAAATACAATAAAAATTAATTAAGAAAAAATATTACAAGGAAACAATTACCCCAACCGGACAACTTTCTACCATTAAAAATGACGGTAGAAAAGAAAGAAAAAATAAAAAAACTCGCAGAAAAAAATATACTGTGGGTCAACATTTTAATTCAGTTCTGTTATAAAAAAAATTACCTCGCCATGGAATCGCCATCTTAGTTTGGTGGGAAGATGCTGAAATTTATTAAGGGACAAACTTCCGGCTTCATAGACTAGCAGCCCTTAGGGGTCAAACTTCTGGTTTACCAGTAGCCTATTTCCGACTTAAACTAAATGAACACTAAACAAACTGTCTCTAATGTTTATTGTATATATGTATTGTGTACATTCAACGTGTATCAAACCCACTGTAATAGTATATATTTGCCGTTGTACACTTGTCTTTTGAACCTTACCGCATATCTTTCTCTCTGCTTCATTGTACCCGGTAAATTATCCTCTTAAATCCCATTAGGGGCTCTAAATATATATTTCATATATATATGATATCAAGTATTCCGATCTAATACGAATAATTTTTAAACAGATATATTGTGACCCATACATGGGTGCCTAACAGGTCAGAGTGGAACTAAGAGTAATGGTAATGAAGGGGAACTCCACACTCCCTAGATCTCCAGAACTGTAGTTAAGTGTCATATCCAGCTTTTCTCTCTTTTTTATATCTCGTTTGTAATCGTAATGGAATTTGAAAATACACAAAAGGAGACCGTATAATATTGTAAGTGAGTGCAAATTGATAATTCATTCTTTTTAAATAGAATAAAATGAAATAAATTATAGTAGCCGGAAGAGACACGGGTTGACAAAGTTAAAAGTCTGACCGATAGGCTAAATGCAATATAATTTGTGATAATAACCTTTACATAATATTTGACTCCCTGACTAATTAACGAAGGATTACCAACATTATCTCCATCATTCACCTATTCTTGAGAACGGATAAAGCGTACAAATAGAAGTTGAGGATCTCCGTTCTAAACACCCATGAAAAGAAACTCAGATTTACCGAGCTGAGAACTCTGAAGCCGGGCTCAATCGAACGAGAAAAGCTGTAGCTCGGAGTGAGACAGAATTATAAAACACTTGTATTCTAAAGTTCACGCTACTATTATTAAAAAGCCCTCTAAGCAGGGCTTATAAAACGCGGACTGCATCCCCTGCAGAAGGATATATATCTACTCAACCCCTCCGCCACGAGCAGGATGCGACACAAGTCAATTTTTAAGTGATGTACACCAGGTTTGAATTTAGTTTGCCATTTGAAGGTTATAGAGTTGTCTGCCATACTATTTACTCATAGCTGGGGAGAGAATAGTTGGATTCTTTCCCAACAGCCTCGTCCAGGACTTGAACTCGGATCACATACTCCATTTCCTACGATGATAATCATTATGTGATGAGCATCTTGCAGTGAACTTATACCCCCTCAATAAGGGGAGTCCTTATTGTGGCGGAGGGGTTGAGTAGATATAAAAATCGGATTAATATAGAAAGGTTGTTCTTTGAAATCGGTGAAGAATTTTTATCGGTTTAATGATGTTCGGTGAAATCATTTTTGGGGCAAGCAACATTTGGTATTATGATTTCCTACTTACTTTTATTGCGATAATATAAAGGTGTATCTGGAAGCTGATTAAGACATGATTGGTGTTTTACAAATAGTATTTTTCGGTTGGTTGATTGAATGGTTGTATGGTTAGTTTTATGGTATGTCAACCATTGTTGGGTTATTTTATACCAAAGTCTGTTTAAGAATTATAGTTTCTTATTATATACAGTGGACAGTAAAATCTGTGTGAATAATACCCAATCAGTGATGCCAATAAATATGTCGACTGTATCCTCTGCAGAAGGGCAATATAACCTATAACAAGAGGGTCCTGCATAGAACACTAAACACCGGTGGTAAGGCTATCTGAAGCTCTGGGGAGTGTTGAGTTCCAGATTCACTCTGACCAAGAGCGATAGTATCGGTTAGGTTCAAATTGATCTGTTTAAAAATTATTAGTATTAAAACCATATTGCAATATGCAAATTATTTTTATTTGAGGCTATAATTGATTATTAAACATTATTATCAGTCACTTGAAACCATATAATTGACTGAAATACTTGAAACTATGTAATTGTATACAAATTATTACTTTAATATAGAAATACTAGAAATTATATTACTGCGAACAAACAGTTTAAGTAGGAATAGTTGCTTGAAACCATAGCATTAAGCATAGGTACTTGAATCTATATTTGTGAAGATTTTTACGAGCTTGTTCATCGCTGGCGAAAATACATAGCCAACAGCATTGACTATGTAGAAAAATAGTGTTTTGCAGATGAAAATTTCATCTAGCAGTATTATTTCTTGAAGAGGCCATCTAATAAACTTGGGAATCAAGCAAGTCCCTGTAGGTCAACAGTAGTAAGCAGTCCTAAAAGCAAAATTCTCCCTTTTTTGAGCTTGAACGAATATCAATCCTTGCTTACAAAAGTTTGCTTAGAAATAAATAATTCACTCGATAATTTTCGAACACACCTTGTAAATATTGAATTTTGTATTTGGATAGTCTAAGAAATTTTAATATATCATTGGAAATTATGTTTAAAAGATTGAAGCCAATGAAAATCGTTGAACCAAGGCCATTTTCGCCATTTTTTTCTCCATTTTACAATGAGTCTAGCGAAAAAAAACTGTCTTGTGGATAAGAGAATATTCATTCTAAAACATACCGAAAACACCCAACTTCTTTTGTATTCGTGTTTCAAATATAAAACAGAAAGAAATATATAATTCTGAGGACATAACAACTGTTTCCAATAATCTGCTGGAAACATGCATCTGATTACATATTGTTATATTCTTACATGACAATACAGATGGTTTTTGTTTCTAAATCTTTTTCGCGTACAAGAGTTGATGAGAAAGAAACACAATAGAATAGAATTTCTTGCTGGATTTGTAATTTGCTTTCATATATATATATATATATATATATATATATATATATATATATATATATATGTGTGTGTGTGTGTGTGTGTGTATGTGTGTAAAATGAAAATGGAAGTGAATCCTACGGTATGTTGAAAAAATAAATAAAGGAAAGAAAGTATAGAATGGATAAAATAGGATATTTTAATCAATTTTACTTACACATGTTTCGGTCAGGAGTTTATCCATATGTACATTATTCAAACTATTATTATTTTTAAATAACCAAATGAAATGAAATGATAATAATAGAAAAAATGTAGAAATGTTCCGCACACAAAGAAAATTCGACCTTCATCAGAGTAAATCCTTATTTAAAAAAAAAAATTAGGATTTACTCTGATGAAGGTCGAATTTTCATATTCCATAACTTTTTCAGTTCTCTGGCAAGGTCCAGATATTTGTCCATTTTTTCATTTTCCTTTAGTTTTACCCTGTGATCTGCTGGTACTGCAAAATCCACCAGTTGACAAGTTCTTTCTTTTTTGTTTATCAACACTAGGTCTGGTCTTATTGCTGGGATAAAGTGATCCATTTTTATTTCAAAGTCCCAGAGAATTTTATGAGTTTCGTTCTCAAGAACAGATTCTGGTTTATGCATATGCCATTTGGTCAAAATTAAATTTTTTGCATAATTCCCAGTGGATCACCTTCCCAACCTAGTCGTGTCTAGTTTTGTATTCCCGTTGTGCTAGTTTACTACATTCGCAGAGTACATGGTTTACAGTCTCATCTCTATTACCACAAAGTCTACATTTACTATTTTGTTGGGTCTTATCAATTTCCGCTTCGATATAGTTTGTCCTTATAGCATTATTTTGTGCAGCAATTATTAATGATTCTGTTTCTCTTTTGAGGTTTCCTTTTCTTAACCATGTCCAAGTCTTTTCATGTGTAACCTCTTCGATTTGTCATTTGAAGTGTCCATATAATTGTTTTTTCTTCCCATTTTTGTTTTCTAGTCTTTGTTGTTTTTCTGTTTGTCCATCTGTCACTTCTACTATTGTTGGCTGCCATAAGTAATTTGCCTTTGCTCTTTCTTGTGTAATCTTCAAGTTGTTGGATTGTGGTTTCTACACATTCCTCTATGTTGGCAAGACCTCTTCCCCCTTCCTTTCTTGACACATATAATCTATCTCTATCGTCTCTAGGGTGAAGAGCCTTATTATTATTATTATTATTATTATTATTATTATTATTATTATTATTATTGAATAATTCTGATAATAGTAATAGTAGCAATAATAGTAATAGCATAATTATAATAAAAGTAATATTAAGATTATTATAGTAATAGTAATAATAAAAACATAATAATAATGATGAAAAAAGTTCTAATGATAATAATGATTCTAATAATAATGAAAATGAAAAATTCTAATTACAATAATAATTCTAATAATAATAATTCTAATAATAATAGTAATAATAATGATTCTAATAACAATAAAAATAATAATAATAATAATGAAATAATTCTAATAATAATAGCAATAATAATGATTCTAATAACGATAAAAATGAAATAAATTATAATAATAATTATTATAATAATAATAAGAGTAATAATAATTATAATTATAATAATAAGAGGAAGAATAATAATAATAATTATAATAAGAGGAATAACAACAACAACAACAACAACAACAACAACAACAAACAATAATAATAATAATAATAATATAATAATAATAATAATAATAATAATAATAATAATATCATCCTAAACATGTAAATGACCAAAATAGAAAACAAGAAAATGGACACAGAACAACATCAAACTGAACCTCAAAATATGATTTTTATATTAAAATTAATAATGTCATTTTTGATATTGGTACAAGATGAATCAAACAAATATTTTAATTCAATAAAATTTATATATGAGCAGCTAAACTTAATGACACAGAATTAGCTTGATTATTCAACAGAAATTATATTTTCTTCATTGTTATATAACTGCTCCCCTAAAGGGTATAGATTGTTAAGAGACAGCAAAAATATAATTTTACATTGCTATTCAACCATTAAAAGAGTAATATTATCAACATATATGAATCCTTTAATTGAGCAACATGATAACAATTTTCTCATTAATAAAAAACAAATTCAAGTTACTCGTACAGAAAGACACCAAAGTATCTTTGCTTTTTGGTGAAATTCACCTAAAACCTTATTTTGATTATAAGGGTGGTAATATTGTTGGCTTATCTGACAATAGAAATGAAGCTGAAACAAATGCATTTGCTTTTATGCTTAGCAGTGTATTCTTACCATATAAGGATATTGTGCATGCTATGCCAACTAAATGTCTTAAAGCTGAGAATTTATTTAATATAGTTAAATGTATAATACTTGGTTTAGAGGAAATAGGCTCTCAAGTATTCTGTGAATGGTTAGAATCTTGGAATAGCATTTCTGGAAAAAATGGCAAATTAACAAAGGAAACCTTCACGCCTTTGCATCATAGAATATGTGCATTTCTAGAACTGACTAAGTATTGCATGGAAGAATTGAAAATGCTATACATATTACCTGGCAAATTTCAAACTGATCACCTTGAGGCAAGGTTTGGTCAATATTGGCAACTTAGTGGTGATCAGTATAATATCTCAATATGGCAAGTGTTTGAGAGTGAACAAAAAAAATCAGAATTCTATCAGTTTTAAAATTGAGCTTACCATTTAATCAGCAATGCATTAAAATTGATTTAAATAATTTACAAGAACCAAATTGGGATGAAGTGACAGAGCAGCAAAATTGAGATATTTATAAATTTAGAATTGATGTCAAAGAGGATGATGTTAATAAATGTTGAGAAGTTCTTCCTGTAATACTATATTTACCCGGTTATTGCTGTTATGCTGTTTTTAAGAAAACTAAATACAATAATTGCAAAAATTTAGTATCTGGAAGAGATAAAGTTGAAGAAATACCTGAAATAAACAGATATTTTCAAGGGATTAATAGAGGTTCTCTCTTATATCCTAATGATACAACTACAAATTTTGTTCTATATAATTATGTAGTCATTGGTAAGCTGATAAAAAGTCATTCTTTTCTTCATTCAGTAAATCAAAGGAAATTAACCATGCATATAACATTGAATGAATTGGCAGACTATGACCTTCTTTTTAATGTTGACACTTGTGATGAAGGTCATAATATTGAAAAAAATAGAAAAGATGTTTATCTTAAGCGCTACAATTGCCCTTTTAAATAATTTTTGTTCTAGAGAAAATAATAACATCATTAATAAGTTAAGCAAAAAAAGAAAACTTCAAATATTCAGCTGAATTTTATATCTATAACCTATTTTTCAATAAGTATTATTTGATTTTTTAATCTATTGTTTCTATCTAATTTATCTGGTTTGTATTTATTTTTTTCTATTTATTCACCATTTACTTGTAATTTGTTTGTCTGTTTATCTAATAATTGATTGTACATTTATTCATAATTCATAATTGTTCCTGTATTAAGTAATAATCACTTGATAATTACAATATTGTAAATTTACAGAATAATCATTAAAATTGAAAAAAAAAAGCAAATCAAAACAATGCTGATTATAATTTATATAAACTTTATCAAATTTATATTTAATATTTTTATTTATATTTATTGTAATTTGTTTGTCTGTTTATCTAATAATTGATTGTTCATTTATTCATAATTCAGTTTACAGTTTTTTTAAAATTAAAATGAAAAACATGCAAATCAAAACAATGCTGATTATCATTTATAAAAGGTTGTTTTCAATTTAAAAAAAAAAATATTATGAACGAATTTCAGTTATTAAAGTTTAATGTAATGGTATTTTTTTTTTTTTTTGTGTACCTCAATGCTGCCTTTACCGTTTAAAAAAAAAAACAAAAAAAACATGCAAATCAAAAAATGTTTGTTATGATCTATAAAAATTGTTTTGAAATTTGAAATAAATAAAATTATGAACGAATTTCAGTTATTAAAGTTTAATGAAACGTAACACTGTTTTGTTTATTTACCGTCTTTACTAGTTTGACAACAGTGTTTATTTCGAAGGCTCGAAGAAGGCCTACTTTTGTGAGGTCACACCTCCTTTGAACGGGCCTTCTTTATATAAGAAGGTGATGACTACTCATTCCGTTAACCATGACCAGGTACATGTGTTAATCTATGTTAAGTATTCTATGTTATTATCGCCCATGGTCAGGATTAAACCTACAGATGATTGTCACTTAAAACTGTATTAACTCAACCCTTATATCTATTGCGCCATGTATCCAACTGGGAAGAGTTTGTCTGTCTTCTATCAATTGCCACATAGTTTGATGTAGAGCTACCAAATTCAGTGAAAATATTTACAGGATCCAAGAAAAGTTTTTTAATTTTTTGACGAAAACATCTTTCCAATGTTGGGAGAAAATAAACACTTTCCATTTTTTATGTAGTGTGTCAGAATTATTAAAAACAGTTTCCCCAGTAGAAAACAGGTTTATTGGTATTGGACTATCAGAAGTATAAGATGTATGAGAAGTCACCACTTTTATTTATAGACTTTACCAAAATCAGCAGCAGGCATTGACCAATGAAAAACAACATAGAATGCATTTAAAGTTCTTGGTGAATTGTTCTGAAATCAGTTGCTAACTGGACTTAATACAAGAACTACAACTGGATTTTTTGCTACAAGTACATTCTTGTGTTGTCTACCCCTTATAAGATATTGGGTATATAATGGGAGAGAGAGAGAGAGAGAGAGAGAGAGAGAGAGAGAGAGAGAGAGAGAGAGAGAGAGAGAGAGAGATAGAGATGATAGATGATGATGTCTTGTTATCATCTAACTCGGTCGCCATATTCTTCAGTCAATCTAGTGGGCTTCTTGTTAAAGGGTTGGTTCACCATGAAGCTTTTATTTCCAAACCCAGCCCATATTCATCCACCACAGATCGAGACCAGCTCAGAGTGAGCAACATACAGGTCCACTCATTCTGAATTCTCTGCTGCATCTGAAAACTATCTCACACCTAATCACATCTAATGGACCCTAATCAAAATATTCTAACTACAGGTACGTACATAAATCATAAGCTACTTATGAAATTATGTAACACTTATTCTACCTAAGATTTCAAAGAATACAACAGACTTTCTACTACTGACTGAGACTACACCCTTTTTTACCATTGGACTTACCAATAAGAGACCTAAATGCCTAAAATGGCAACCAGAATTGTAACAATTGGTCCTTTTTCATTAAGGTAAGCCTCTCTTCTTTGCTGTAACATCTTCTTCTTCTCAGCGACTATACATTCTTTATTATGAAGGTAGTCACTCCTAACTTTTTCATCACATAATTGTTGATCCCTGATTTTTATTATTATTATTATTATTATTATTATTATTATTATTATTATTATTCATTTATTTTTAACATTACTAAAATATTAAATCATTATAATCATTCCCATCCATAATCATCCTCTGTTCATCAATTTATTCTCATTAATATTTTTGATATTAATTACATTCCTATCCACATGAAACACATATTAGTTATAAATAATTTTAAAATTATCCTTTAATTTTTATTTAAATAATTTTAAAATTATCATTTAATTATTATTATTATTATTATTATTATTATTATTATTATTATTATTGTTATCAATCATTATTATTAATTTTTAATTACTATATTTATTATCATTATTAATATTATTACAAAAATTATTACAAAATACATTAAAATAAAAGCCTTTCTATACATCTTATTTGATATCAACTTACTCGAGTAATTATATTTAAATTTCTTATTTAAAGTTTTCAAAAAGTTAAACAGAAATAAGTAAAAGTCGTCGGGGTGGCCTAAAGTCAGTATCAGCCAATCAGCGAGGGAGTCTATCCCCTTTTCCCTAGCACTAGACCAAGGATATTGTTTTGGTGTCTGAGGTGGAGCGCCACACCTACTATCAGCTCCTTACTTTACAGCACAGATCCCTGTGCTACTCATATGCTGAGTTGGCGAGGGCTGGTATCGAAAAAGAAACCTTGTGGTTTCTAGCCAAACGCTCTACCGACTGAGCTAATTCCATCCAAATATTTTTAAAAAGTTGGCCAGAAAGCTCGAAAAGATTGTTAATAAAATTGTTAAACTGGAGACACGACTTTTGTTTAATTCTACATGTATGAATGAAAGAATATTGCCCAAATATATATATATATATATATATATATATATATATATTATATATATATATATATATATATATATCAGCAACTGACCACACCGCCCCTATTCATAACCTTTTAACTCAGCAGTATGAGAATGACATCCGTTGAATCAAGAACTCAATCCAATGTCCTAAAGAAAGTCTAACAGACCAAAACGTTATAACGTCGACATCACTACTTACAATAAACATCCATCTTGTACAACATCCCGTGTTTGCCTACCTTTCTCCACACATGCATATATATATATATATATATATATATATATATATATATATTTAATTTGCTGAGTTTTTATAGATCAATGTTTATTATAAACAGCTACCCAGGTTTCTTGCTAGGGCGCAATCATCAGGGCGTTAAATTAGATCCCATGGTGTTTATTGAAGATCTTTTCTTAATGTCACATTCTAGACCGCAAATAACGTCGGTTGCTTTCGCGGACGCTAGTGCACTTCGGATTTATTAAAAATTTAATTTTTTCAAAAATTGCATTTTTTGTAACAATGCCAACGAAGTTACCTCCCTTTATTCGTTAAAAATAGAAAAATTTTTTCTTTTGAAAAAATTTTTCATTTTTTATTTTTAAATTAATTCCGTTTGTTAAAGGATGTATATGTTTTCAAAAAAAACATTTTTATATATGGTAGAGTCTTTTAAATTTTTTCCAATATAATATAAAGGTGGATGGTGTTGTTCCTTTGTCGAAAATCCATTTTTTTTATTTATTTTATTGAAATATATACGTTCAATATAATATTTTATAATGTCAGTATGATTTAAGATTTTTAGATGGTAAAGTCTTGTGAATTAATTTCATTTAATAAAAATCCATTCTTTTTGTTGAATTATATATTAGTATTATATTAGAAGATTTCAATGTAAGTTCAGATTTTTTTGTAAAAAATTGTAGAATTGTTTTTCAGGGTGGATGTTGAGTTTCTCTTATCCATGCAAATGGAATAATTTTTTCTTATGAGGACATTGTTTAAAGATTTCAGATTTTCTATTAAGACTTCTATTATTATTATTATTATTATTATTATTATTATTATTATTATAAGAAATTAAATTTTTTAATATCCTAAATTTTTCCGTAACACATAGATTGCAATATTTAGAGCCGTTCGTGTAACATTTGGGATGATCTAAAATCCCCCACTCTATCTTGTAAGGGATATCTTTATCTTTTAGCTCGCATATTTTTGTTGCAAGGGAAGTTGTTTCTTTTTTATCTTTTTTTCTGAAAGATCCCCATATGCAAGTAGTACCTTTGCTTGAATTTACCCTGGGTCATCCCAACATATTTATCTGTAGTTATAGGTTGATTAGCAACTGTAGTTGTTACTTTAGCTTCATATACTACTGATTCAATATTACATTTCTGATTTAGGGGACACTCTTCCTTAATTCTACATGAACATGTAGGGTTTGTGTTTAGTTTTGATTTTGATGTAATTAGGGATTTCATTGAGAGTCCACATGAGTAGCTAGTTTTTACAGTATTTCTATTAAATATTTTATTATATCTATTTTGGGGTGGGAAGTGTTTATCTATTAAGTCTAGAAATCTTTTACCGACATTTGTTTTAACTGTTTTAGAAAAAGGGGGCGTAAACCAAATTATCTTTCTTTTTCTGTTTTTTGAATTACTATGTTTGGGGATGTTATCTATATAATATATTTTTCTTTGAATCCGCTATTTAGTAATGCTTTATTGTAATAAGGGGCTGCCTTTTCAAAAATATCTTTGTTGGATGACAGTTCTGAGATTCTACGGCTAATGTTAGGGACTAGATTTTTTAAAACTAATGGTGGATGGTTGGAATTTATATTAATGTATTTAAGTTTCTCATTTTGTTTGTGATATGGTTTATATGTATTATTTTTAAGATCTAAATTGACATCTAGGAAATTGACATTTGTTAAGTAATAGTAATCTTGAGTTCCATATTTTTTAGGTTTGCTATTATATCTTTACGCAATCTATCTAATGTTTTACCGGAACAATCCCGTGAAATACAAATTCCGTCATCACGGTAGAGCGCGAATGTGTGTTTGGGAAAAATAAACAAATAGATATATAATAAAATAAAATAAAATAAAATAAAATTAGAATCTCATACATACATACCAGCTACATATTCAAGTTAGATATATGTCTATATCAAAAAGATAGATAGCAACTTAATAAAAATAGATAGATAGATGGACTGAAAGACCAAATATAGATGAACAGACACAGTAAAGATAGAAAAACAGATGGGTTGATAGACATGAACACACTCAAGCTAAATAGATAGATAGATAGATAGACCGATAGACAGATAGACATACTGTTAAATATTCATAAATAAAAAAAAAAAAAAATAAAAAAGACAGACAGATACTAACAGATTACCCATAAACAGACACTGATGATATTATAATATATAATAATAATAATAATAATAACAATAATAGTATATAACATTATACATATGCTCACTTACAATTTTAACAAATCTTACCCTTACAAAAAATAAAAAAATAAAAAAATCACACCAACATACCAACAACACACATATAACTTAACGACAAATCCAGTTCCCAATCACATATAAAAAAAACCCAATTAAACAGACACACACACACACACACACACACACACACACACACACACATACGCATATTTAGCTAACCAATCCCCACAATCTAACACCTGTGGTACCACCATCCACCATTTCGGCACTCCCCATTCCAGAGAGAAAAAGAATCCACTAACCACCCCCAACTACACCTCCCGCTACTGACGACCTTCCGTTTTCAGCATTTTGAGAATTTCCATCATTGGAGTAAGAACTATATCCAAGTCCTGAAGATGGTCTAATAAGAGACCGAAACGTTACACCGTCGACAATAAACATAAAGTTTCCATAACATCCCGTGTTTGTCTACTTTTCTCCACATACTGTCGGATTAACCTCCTCACATTTCTACCATATATATATATATATATATATATATATATATATATATATATATATATATATTTAGTAAATGAAGAAAAACTCTAAACTTGCTTCATTACAATAATTTATTTCAACCGTATTAATACGGCATCTTCAGGTAATCTTATGGTCTACCTGCATCAGCTTGGTTAAACCACACATGGAAAGACCCTAACTACGGAAAAAAACTATATATATATATATATATATATATATATATATATATATATATATCATCTTGCAATATTATTCCTAATATTACTATATTGTTATATTATTGTTGAAGATGTTATCTCCAAACAAACATTTGATGAAGGCAAAAAAAAAAAAAATCTACAATGAAATCTTACACGTGTGAAGCTTCACACAAAAATTAAAGAATAACAGCAATATGGTCCCGAAACACAAGACAAAAATAGCCTAGGTTCAACCCTTTTTTCTGTAAACAATCCAACATAAACATTGGTCTGTCATTGTGGATAGACACTTCAGTCCTGATAACACAAAATACTCAATTGAAAAACATAAAAAAAAATATTATTTGTGTGCGAGCTGCGTGAATAACATCAACATAAAGCTGTACTTAGAAAAAAAAATTAGACAGACTAAAACAACTGTTCAAAATCCGCAACGAATTAATTTTCAAGTGTATACACAAAATAGATATAAGCTACATTAAGTAAGAAAATCAAATCAGAAAATGACTAATATTAGGATACTTATGATCTGAATCATTATTATTACCACAAAAACTACCCCTCCTATGAATGTTTCATAAGCTTGTGAATACCATTATACATTCAACGGGGAACACAATTTTCGTTAAATTGGATCTGACACTCGCTTTTGACTATTTTTTGACCACTGATTCAGTGGTCAAAAAATAGTCAAAAGCAAGTGTCAGATGGTCTACAGATTAGGGAATGACCCCAGTTTTCTATATCACGTCAACTTTTTGAGCTACAGGATACCCTCGATTTTTCTCAAAAAACGTAAAAATACAGCATCTAACAATTTTTTGCTTATTCTATGAAATGTACATATAATGGAAAATAATAAAACATTACACTGGGTATCACAAAAGTTGTTGAGTTAGATCTGACACTTGTTTTTGACAAACTTTTGTACTGAATTAAAAAATTCCCCCCATTTTTTTTCTATTACATCAACTTTTTTCGTTTGGTCTCAAAAATCACTAAAATACTGCATGTGATGAATTTGAGCTTATTTTATAGAATATATTTACAATGGAAAATAATTTTAAAAATTGCTTAACTGTAATGTTTGTACAAATTCATCTTGTTCATTCAAAAGATATTGTTACTGTAAGTCAAACTGTGTGCAAGTAGTTAAGGTAAAAATTTTTGCACATTTTTCTAGAGTTCAATGTGTGGACAATTTCACTTTATGCTCCATAGACAGCCATCATATTTACATTACATATACTTTGATACTATTCCTCCATGAAGTTCAAACCTTGGTAGAATCATTGATTTTGCTCATAGCTGACCACACCAAGGTTTTCCAAGAAGTTAGCAAGATGGCTACGCAGGAAATGGAACTTGATGGTTATGTTGGAATCGAGCGTTTCAGTGCAATTCATTGCTCATGCATTTCCAAGAAATTTCTTGACAAGGTAAAGAACTTGTCAATAACCAAGCATTCTTTTCGAGTTCTGACATTGTCTCGACATCTTTGATAAGTTCCCTAATCTGTAGACCATCAAACACACTGGTCTTAATTTTTTTTATTTATGCCAAAATATGGTACTTGAAAAAAATTGTCTTCAATTGGCAATGCTTTAATGAATTGCTTCAAGAGACCTAGTTTCATGTGCAAGGTACAATCATAACTTTCTTTGTCAACAAATGGCTCATGTAGATCGTTGGGTTCAACAGATTAAAGGTCATATCTCGGAGGTCAATTCCTCTCCATCCAATGCTTCTCTCAAGCTCTACTGCCCCACACTGGGATTTCAGCTGAATGAGGCACTGGATGTATAGCTGATGGTAGACTAGTATATTCAATTTTACATTTATTTTTCTTGTTTTATGGTGAAGTTTTCATTAAACAAAAGTAAAAGTCTGTGCAATGATATTTTGGCTCTCACCCAATCATAGACATACCAAATGCCAACTTATCACGTGTTCTCTTGATCCACATCCATAAACTCTCAACACACTGCTTGCACATATTGTAAGCGTCCGAAGACAAGTTTTAATTCAAAATATGCAAAATAGACTAGCTTCACAAATGCCTTGATGTTTGACTGGGAATCATCAATCTAGTCACCAGATCTGAATAATTCTCCTTCATTTTCAATAAAACAATGCAATCAGCTGTTCAGTCCTATTACTTACAGACAAACAATACAATTGTGCTTATTTTGGGAGTAAGCTGAAGAGATAAAAACTTGACATGATAGAAGAAAACTTACTGCAGTTTTGAAATCAGCATGCCAATATTAGTCTATATCAAATGAAAAATCTAACTCAACAGAAATTATGTCCAAAATTGTTCCCCAGAGTTATTAACATTAATTTTATCATAAACAATTTACTGTTATCGTTGGCCTTACTACTAGCATTATTACCATTATTATATTTATCATAAAAATATTATCAATAAAACTGCAATCAGTACCACAAAGATCATGAATAGGGCTAACACTTTACCTCTAGTCTTATTATTAATATTACTATTGTTATATCATTTTGTTATCATTATTAATAGTAGTACTGTAAGAATATGGGATTATAGTAAGCAACTACTTCATAGTTATCGGATTACCAGACTATTACATAAAGACCAGTGGAGAAAAATATTAGTGGATAAGTGGAGCAAAATCAGATGAGTCTACACACAAGCTGCGACCATCCCCGATACGAGCGGCCAATGAAAACCACTAGAAGTTATGAGAAAAGCAAGACATTGAGTCTATGGGATTAACATACATTTGATGTATGTTTTTGCTTTAATTTATTCCACGTCGTATTGTAATGACGAGCCGAAAATATCCAGAATGAGGAACCCCCAGCTCTAGATATGTTTAATAACCAATCCAGGTCACTTATCCTTACCTACCCCGTTCTCTCACTGATTCCATGCCCTTTACTCCCAAATCATACACTCCCATTAAAAAAGGAAAACAAAAACAACAGAAACATAGTTAAATATGTTAAAAGAATATTCTGAAATATCACTCATATCCATTTTTTGATTCGTGTCTGTAACGAACTAAGATTTTTATAGTTGAAATAAATTATTACCTGAACAAAGTATTTTCCTTCATTTATTCAAACACACACACACACACACACACACACACACACACACATATATATATATATATATATTTGTTTTATGCGCATGTGTTACAGTGTGTATTGACGGCTCTCTGGGGGCGTAGCGAGTTGTACTTGGCAGCCTTCACTCGTACGTCGACATTGTCAACATGAGAAAAGTTGTGTCGCCGCAAAATTTCTCCTCATCCACCGTAGGCTTAATAAATGAGAAAATATTTCTTTCCTTGTCTTTTTTGTTTTAATTCTTTGCTTTTGTTTTGATGGAAGAAACGAGTTGCAGGTGTTGGCAATGGGATGAAGATAAAGCATTCAGTTAAAATAGAAAAAAAAAAGAAGGGAAGAACATTGTGAACGAATAGTAGAAATGAGGAAACCAACAAAAGATTACGGTAAATAATATCGTAAAATCGGTTGGGCGAATCTAAAGTGTATTCCTTTGTGAAATAGGTTTGGTTGATTTTAAGGCATGTCAACCATTCTTGGTTTATCTAATGCAGTATTTTTAATGTAAGTTTTTTTTTCTTATGATCTGGTTATATCGTAATGACCAGTTATACCGAGTGGTCGATCATGGGAGTATTATTAGGAGGGTCCTTCCCATAATTCCCACACAGAGTGATCTGTGTGTACTTAAATAGTGGCTAGCACTAGCACTACTGGTAAGAGGAAGATGGGTCATTCCATTATAACCCCACTGAGCTAAATTCTTCTGTTGGAATTTAATTTAATATTTCTTCTTTTTTGGATTTGGACGTAGCCGTTTTACTGCTTTCTTTTTCTTTCAGACTTTTTCTCCTGACGGTTAATGAGATGTCGGATTTTGGCCAGGGTTGAGTTTTAATCGGAGGAGCTTTAGCAGCTAGTTGGCAACCCCTGCATTCTTTAGTCAATTTCTCAATGTTCTGGTCCATGCGTGGCCAATACGTATAACTTTTCATCAAGGATTTCATACGAGACATACCCAGATGGCCTGTGTGAAACTCTTTTAAAATCTTTTTTGTAAAGAGTGTGGCATTACCACCCTATCAGCGTACATAAGCGTTTGATTGCAGATTGAAAATGGAGATACTTTTGTTCCCTTTCCATTTCTTTCATTCAATCTGACTTGCTTTTTTCTTTGCTGAATAAAATCGTCCATTTCCACGCCTTTTTAATGTCTTCAAGGTTGACCGGTAACTCTCAAATGGTATTAATCAGTAACCCTGAAAGTTCTTTTTCCTCCTTCAACGCTGCTATCACTGTTTCTTCCAAAGCTTCGGTATTCTTTGGAATCAGCATCGAGAGACCATCTGCGTGTCCCATTTTTTTTAGATGAGATATACTCCATTTTGAAATTGTAGTTTAGAAGTATTGTTGTAACAGGTTCGCGGTATGTGTCGGTATACCTTTTTCAAGCCGAAAATAGTGGTTTGTGGTCTGTTTGCATTGTTAATACTCTACCATGTATGAATCTGTGAAATTTCTTGATAGCATGAATAACTGTAAAGATTTTTCAATTTGACTATAACTTGTTTTTCTGATGGTAGTAATGATCTGGATGCATGAGATATTGGTTTTGTCGATCCATTTTCAAGTCTATGCAGTAGAACGGCTCCTATTCCGTAGTCACTTGCATCAGTTCTTTCTTTGGATCGAAGTGTGCTAGTGTGAGGTCTGATAGTCGACATTTTTTATTTCTTTAAACTAAAGGTCCAGCACCACTTGTTACCCTTTTTAGTAGTTCCTTTAATGGAGCTCTTAGCTTATACATTCTCAGTATGTATATACTGTAATAACAGACGTAGAAATGTTTATAGCTTCGTTACATTGTCCGGTGAGGTCATATTCTTTATGGCTTTCGCTCTTTCTGGGTCGCGTTTTTTCCCCTTTTGATCAATTATCTGTCCCAGATATTCCATTATATCCATAAAAAATCACACTTTCAGGTTCTAGCTTAAAATTGTATTTGTTGAATACTTCCCGAACATGTTTCCTATGTTGTTCCATTTTATCAGTATGTCATCCAAATATGCCATAGAGTATTCTAGACTGGCCAGCATAGCATTCATGATTTGTTGGAAAAGTCCCGGTGCCACTTTTAGTCCAAATGGAAGATGTTTTAGTGTATACAAACGCCGGTGCGTATGGATAGTTAGGTATTTGGAACCATCCTCATTGATTTTAACTTGTAGATATGCCTCCGACAAGTTGATTTTTAGAAAATATCTTTCCTCCATTAAGTTTGGAAAAAATGTCTTCTGAAGTGGGAAGTGGATAGCTATGATCTTTTAGACAGTCATTTAGGCCTGTCGAAAAATCGGCACAGAATCGTATTTTTTTTTTACGTATACTGTCGGTGACTCACTAAATTGTTCACCAGCTTCTTTTTTTCTTCTTCTTCTTCTTCTTCTTCTTCTTCTTCTTCTTCTTCTTCTTCTTCTTCTTCTTCTTCTTCTTCTTCTTCTTCTTCTTCTTCTAGACACTCTGTTACTGAAGAACGAAAACGCAATGCACCGTTCTGGCAAAAATGGGTCGCTCTTATAGTCAAACAAAAGTTACAATGCACTATGGGTAGTCACCCATAATGTCTTGCAATGAGGCCAGACATCGAGGACGCTTTGAGTCAGGTAAGTTCGACTCGTCACTACATCTCCCCGATCTCGTGATCACAAAAAGTACAGCCGTGAGCAGGACGTTTTCGACACATACTCCTCCTGAGGGGGATGGTGTCTGGTTGATCATCCTGGTGATTGCAACGAACTGTGATAGTGGGATCGCTTGGCAATATCGGGTTGTCTGTGGATGTCCCGTCATCGGACGACCCTTTGCCTAGCTCTCAGGCGAGTAACATTGGCTTGCCCCCCCCTCGTTGATTGCAATGCTCTCTAGTGTCAATCTCCCATCTCCCGTTGGCGTGGGGATGATGCCCCAAACTCTGCTCGTCTGCAGATGATTCATCTGAAGAATCACTGGCAATGAATGGTTCTGATGAGGAGTATCCCACCTGGACCAGCCTCATACTTTCTTCAGAGGAGCTCTCATCTTTGGGGGAGTACGGCTTTGAACAGGGGTGCAAGTGTCTGACGTGGCGTGGAGTCCCATCAATTACTACAGATTGCTGACTGTTGACCGCGGTCACACGACCTACTTTGAATCGTGGTGCATCTGCCGTTCGAGACCCTGACCCAAACATAGTCCCCTTCTTTGTACGTCCATTGTTCATGTTGCGATTTGGGTGGGAGGATGGCATCAATCCCCTTGACCCTTGTGTATCCGATTAGCTGGTGCTGAAGAAGACGAAACATCGTCCTTGGGTGTTACATTATGCCAGTACACAGCTTCCTGTATGGTGCACTGCTTCCTGTATGGTGCACTGCTTCCTGGCCGCAATTGTTTTTATCGTCCTGTGACACCGTTCAACGATTCTGTTTCCGGATGACGCGTATGCACATCGGAGACACAATCTTCCCTAATCTTCCAGGAAGTTTTGAAAACTCCTGTTGGTGAAGGCAGTGTCATTGTCAGTCAGTATCTCGTTTGGTGGATCCCGCTCGCAAATGACTGCCTCCAATTGACGGGCTACTGAACCCGAATCTTGGTACCGAATTGGTCGCTACATAGCAAATCGGGAGGCTTAGGAAGTGTTCACCCCCGGAGTGGGTAATGTCCATTCCTAGCCGACTCCAATTAGTACTCACGTCTAGTTTTCTCTTCCTCCAGTGCACTGGTGCTGGATCGATGGATTGACAGTCCACACAGGATCGCACTACAGATCTTACGACTGCCTTTGTCGTTGATGGGCTAACTCGACGCGCAAGGTAGGTTGCTCGCCTTACTCCAGGGTGCCCGCTATGTCGGCGAATACTTAATATCTTGCGCTCACTCAGAGCAGCAGCGCAAACATCCTGTGCCATCTCATTCCCCTTTTTCATGGCCTTAAACCATTGTTGTGGCACTCTCGTCAGCTCTGTTCTGCTCCGACCTTACGAGCGTCACGCCAACGGTCAGCTCATACTCTTCCATCAGCTGCGAGAGTGTGTAGAGCCTCCTCCTAACCAGCATCTCTGCGGCCGCTTTCGTTCGTACCTTTGACCTTCCACTCAAACTGTTCTTGAACCAATGGTACGTACACAATGAGTCCGTTTTTAGGTGAAGCACTTTGGCCTGCCATTGAAGGGCAAGGTTGACACCCTTCACCACCGCATCGAGCTCGGCCAAATTAATATGCTGGGAGTCATTGTTCGGGCGCAGCCAGCACGCATCTTCGATCACGGCTCCGTTGTCTTCCAATGACGCCCCGTAGCAAGCGAGCTTGCGTCAATCCACAAATCCATCTCCAGGCCGGCGGTGCACCACTTTCCCTTAACTGGATCATTCCACTTAACCCGGGCAACTGTGTCTCGTATCATCATCTCCAGCAGAGGATCAGTAAGCGCAGTATCCCAACTGTCGGATACTGCATTTGCCCGACGCTTGATGAATCCAGCTGCCACTCTGATCCAGCCACAGACAGGAAAATGACCCACAAGTCTCCCGCACAGGGAAAATGTGTTTCGACGAGTAATAATCTGGGGAACATCGGGAACTTCACTCCCCCGCTTCCAACGGAGGATACCCCCCCCCCCAAGTACAAGGTTTTATCCACACCCATGTGATGCATAGAATGCAGATCCTTAACTTCGTCGTATGATATGCAACAGCCTGCAACTCTCACCGGCTCCTCCAGCATCGTCAGCCATTTTTGTCTTACTCTGGCCAATACGTCAGCCTTGTTCCTGTCTGATGGCACAAACGTTACGTTTATTATCAACCCAAACTCGGCTATCAATTTCTTCAGGATTCCTATTCGCCTCAGGACGATCATCTCAGCTGCACCCTTTGTCCTTACCCGCTGCTGCTCCGTAATGGTGGCCTGTGTCCAGTTCAGCACGGTCGCCGAATCTGTTTTCAACTCTATTTTCTTTAATCCCCATTTCAGGGCCAGAATCGCCGCATCCAGCTCAGCCACGTTGATGTGAGAAAAGTCTGTTTTCTTCCTCAGCCAGGCTGCGTCCTCGACCACGTTCCCATCAATCTCCACTCTCACACCTGTGGCAATACTACTTGCATCGCACCACACAACCCCTGTCGTCGTCCTTGGGACGTGCCACTTTCCTCACACCGGATCCTCCTTTTTCACTTCTTCAACCACCTCTCGCATCACGGCAACTGTCTTCTCACCCACCTTGTCTTGCCAGGCCACTCCTTCTGCCATTCTTTTTATGTAGCTTCAGGTCGTGCGCAGCCATCCTGCGACAGGGTAATGTCCGACTAATTTCCCACAAACGGAAAATAGCTGCCGCCTATTCATCTCGTCGTCAATTTCTGGCACAGTATTCCCTCTCCTAAATGTCAAATCTCCAGCGCTATCTCGTTCCAAACAGAGCCACAGTGTTGTACCACCATTTAACATTTCTGGGTTTTTCGCTGTTAGGCCAAACTTTTTTTAGCTGCCCCTCGACCCTTTCCACTGACACTACCGTCTCATCCACTAAAATGTCATCGATGTACGCGTCGGTGGCTTCTCCGACGCTTATCTCATCCTTCAGAACCGCTTTTAATATTGCCGTCATGATTTTGGGGGCAACGCTCAGACCAAAACCCAATCCGGTAAGACAGTATGTGTTTCCTTTGTAGCTCACTAGCTGATGTCTTCTCAAGTGTGGTGCAACATGGATCTGTAAGTAAGCGGATTTCAAACCCACAATTGTGGATGCTCCGGTCTTTTGTCGCCACCTTCGCAGGGTCTCCCCACAAACGTCAATGTACTCTCCTCCAGTGTGGCACGACACATGGTCATTCAACTATCGGTAATCTAGAACTGGTCGGACATTATTTTTTGTTGGTTAGACCACCGCCATCAGTGGCAACAAACCTCGTACATCATCTTTCCACGGAGCCAAAATCCCCTCCTCAATCCACCTCTCAACCTCCTCTTTGAATGCCGCCTCTTCTGCCTCCTTAAGTCTTGTCTCATACTGACTCACCCTGTTCTTCAATACTGGCGGCTCCGCCACCCACTTCCACTGCACCGTCCATTTTCCATCAGCAAACTCTACTGTGAAGTCCTTGTCGGTTATCAAATTTCTCGTGTTCTCTTCGGGACCATGACATCTGGTGTCGCACTCGCTGCGCAACAGTTCCTCTTAAACTGCACAACACCATTCTCTCCTATAGTGACACCCCCAGTCGATAGATTGCATCAATCCCTATAACTGCCTCGACCCCAGGAACCAGGCGCTCAGTCACTATTACTTTCAGGGTCAGCTGTTGCTCGTCCAGTACAAGGTTGACGTTGCTCATCCCGCGACACTTCACTCTTCGTCCATCAAATGCCACAACTCTGCTACTCCCACTCCATCCAGTCACCAGTCGCGTTCGCACCATCGTGGTAGTGCATCCGGTGTCAACCAGGGCCCTGACTTTTTCCCCTTCTATAATCACCTCCACTTTGGGCGGTTGTCTGAGGTGCGCCATCATCTGCATGCTAGGGTAGCCACTGGCGCTCAAGCTTTTAAACCGGATAAAAGATAAAATAATCAACTATAATGAATAAACGTCAGAAATTGAAACGCTTCTACAAGAGATAGTAAAGTAGTTCATTTATGAATTTTTTGGTGAAGGAAAATCTTTTTAGAAAGTATTTTACGATAGTTTTTAAAGTGTTGATATACTATAAAAAGAAGCGACGGTAAATTAACTGGTTACATAGAATATCCATTCATTGAATGAAAATTAATTTCTGGAATCCAAGTCCCTTCAACTGACTATTATATGGTATATGCTATCATAAACACCTGTCACAGAGCTCTCTATTTAGAAGATATATGTTAAGCAAGAGCTTTGGTTAAATAATAACTTAGCCATTTGTTTATTGTGGTGTTTATTTCATGGCAGTGTTTTGAGGATGGTTTAGCCAGAAAAAGCCATTTGGAGTTAGTGTTTGGAGAGAATTTATTCCGTTATATTCGCGTGTTTCTATTATGGTTGTACTATTGTCCAGTGCATTTTTTCAATTCTTTATATTATGGCAAACTTTGCATCTGTTAAAATCGTGATCGTTTAAAGGGAAATGTTGTTCTTCAAATGTTTGTTTGATTCTGTATTTGTAGTTGTTCAGTCTTTCCAAAATATTGTTTTTGGTAATGCGTGCAATCCAGTAAATGAATCTCATTTTTTCTTCTGCAACTTAAAAAAATTAGTTGTAAAGCTAGGGAATGGGTTTGCATAAGTTATTCTTAATATCAGTTGATTAGTAAAATTTAGTTAATTTCGTTGCCATTTTTCTGAGCACATTTCCAGTTCTCCAGCAGGCACATTGAATTAGAACACTAGAGTCAATATTTACATATTGGTGTTGCAAAATAAATATATATTCCAAATTGTAAAAGCACAGTTTTTCTATTTCCATTTGTGTTCAAGGCTGATGGTTCTTCTCACATTCCCTTGTAACCATTTGAAAAACTCTAGGCAGTTGAGAATGTTTAATAGTTTTTGTGTTGCTGTTTTGGTGATGACTTTTGTCCTCTTTCAATGAGTTTCATGAATGGTGCTGGGTTGTCTGAGTTGATGACTACTATCTATGGAGACAACTCTGTAGCACATATTTCCAGAAAGGCCTTTTCATGAACTTTGTGAGCGCACTTCTTGGTACATGCAGCCTTGATGAGAAGTCTTATTGATTCTGTACTTCCATCAGTAGATGCTGATCATATTCGAGAAGGACCCAATAATAACAAAAGATGGGGTCTATTCCCGGATAATTTCCGTGGTACAAGGCTGTTTGACAGAGAAGCTGGAACAGTCAAACGTGGATAAAATATATCGTTTCTATGAAAAAATACAAACACATGAGATCAACAGTCAAATCCACAGCTCTCCTCAAGATATACTTGAAACTTTAATGTGTGAACTTAGGGATAGATCCAGAACATCAAAGTTATGTCTGGCTTATATTGAATATATTGAAACATTGAAGCTGTTTACTGGTGTGACAGAGAACACGAGGTGGGTGGCGAACGTTAAGGCCTGCCGTATTCTTGAAGGAAACGGGCTAGGCTTTACCTGACATGTCGGACTGTAGAATCGAACCCGCTTCCTTCAGAATGCAAACATTGTCACCGAAGTCGAGAAGCTACAGTCCCGGGTGTAAGCGCCAGGTGTCTGGATGATAGCTATGAGGATTCCGGTGGTCGGGTTTGGCTCGAGAATCTTGTGTGTGGGGCGCAGACACCCGGATGTTGAGGAGAAATTAGTATAAGTTGAAGTGGAGTGACGACAACAGGCGAGTCGCGATTTTGAGTTGCTGAAGATTTTACGTCGATGGGTTTTTCAGCTGCTGAAGATTGTTGAGTTGATAAAGATTTTTTGACGGCGACGACGACGACGACATTGTCAACAAGTCGAATATTTATTATTTTTCCCCTCTATTTTTCTTTTTTCTCATTCTAGAACTGGAGATTGGAATTTGAATCTTTGGCTGTAGGACAGGTACTGAATATATTTGCAGCAACCGGACATTTCAGTTATGCTAAGAATACCCAACTTTACTTACAATGGATGCAAAGAATCGCCGGAAAAGCATCCTTGGCGGAGTCAGCAGTCGGATTTCATTCGGTGCGACACAGTGGTCGGTACTGGACTGGCTTGTAAACTAGCCTCATTATTGAACACATGATGAGGTCCATAAAGAGCTGAGGTGGGCTGACAAGAGGCCGAGGATTTACGGAGTCAGTATGACTGGTGCGTGTATATAGTATGCACTTCTCGACTCAAGTGTATGATGGCATGACCACATTAACAGACTTGGCCTATAGAACCAGCGAGCAACATGCTGGTAGAACTTTGATGATATGACCCAAATCAACAAATGGAACTTTCAGCACAATCCCTTTGACCAATGTCAGCCAGAACTATGAGCAGTATCATTCAGATTGACAGCTTCTGATGTGTTGTTGTTGAGGAAATTGGTTGTTCTCTCCTGAAGAAGTTTGGCAACGTAAAAGCACATTGGAGAGCACATTGAGAAGAAATTTAAAAGTGCATACATTTGCTCAGCTGAAATGTTAACATAGACACTAGTGTTCTGTTTTCAACGCTGGAAATTCTGCTAGAAAAACACAAAGACGTGACACCCTTAGGTTCGAGCTTTCCATTTCTATTTTTTCTCTTTTCAAGAGCTTTCAGATGATAAAGACGAAAAAAGCTGTACATCTGACAACAGACATATCTGAGTATCAGTAAGCAACTAAGATGAAATTTCTTTTGGATGGAGGTGCTCTCCTTCACAGAGTGAAATGATTACCAGAAGTGACGTACCAAGGTATATTTGAACAGTATCTGAGATATATAAAGGACAATTATGGTCCATCAAGCACGATTATTGATGGCTATTCTGTTGGACAATTGATAAAAGACCACGAGCACCAGCGAAGGGCAGTTCAGAATTCCGCTAACACTTAAATTGAAAACGGCTGGAAAGTTGCTATTAACCAAGAGCTTTTCCTCTCAATTACGAACAAAATCAGTTCATCAAAATCTTATGCAAGTCTTTGAAAGCTGTTGAAAGTGAGAGAGAGAGATGCAGAAACAGACATTGCTGCTGAAGTGCTCCAAAGCTGCCAATGGAAACAGTACCCGTGGTGCATTATTTTGTTTATAGAAAGTATTGAACGTTAAGGGAATATATATATATATATATATATATATATATATATATATATATATATATATATATGGTAATTCAAACATGGTAAGTGTCTTTTTGATATTCTGATTTCAAACAGTTTCTTCTGTTCACTATTCGTTTCATCAAATTCTTGGAATCTTTCACAGAAAAAATGATTTATTGAATTTAGTCCAAATATAGGTAAGATACATTTTGAAATCAATCAGGTCGTAAATGACACAGACGATATATATCAATATGTCTACAGTTAGAAAACAATTCACTTTTTTTGTTCAGCAATTTATTATTTTCGGTATATTCCTGATTCCAGAATTTTTTGCAATCCGAAATTATTATCACCTTCTTTATACACTAGTAATTTTCACAACATTCATTTTATTTTGCAATATTTACCCGTCTTTTATCTGCCGTATATGTTTAGATAATATAATACTATTGGTGTATTTTCTGTTGGTAAAGCTGAAGATATAGTTTTATATTCTGTTTTTCCAATTCAAATCTGTGGCACCAATTCAGTAATACTTTCATTTTACTTTCTGGCCGTAGCCTTACATATATAATTATCAATCAAAAAATTAAAAGGGCATCTGTCTCTATATCTGCTTTTGTGGCAGGCTTTCTGATTGTTATCCTTTTTTATTTAATTTTTTAAAAAAGGGCATGCAATAATAATTTACAATATTTTTTGTTTTTCTCATTACTTCTGTTTCGTCCTATGAAACAACTATTTAATATAGGATAGGATAGGATTCTCAGCTGCATCCGATGGTGGAGCTCCAGTTCTGGAACTTTGAGTCACCCCTTTATTGCCATTATTTCCTGGTCTACTCTGACCCGGAGTGGTAGTATCAGTTACGCTCCCATTTATGGATCAAATAAATCTGTTTGAAAAGCATTTGTATTTTCAATATGTGAAACAATACAACTGTGTGCAAATTATTTGTATTAAGAATAATCACTTGATTATATATATATATATATATATATATATATATATATATATATATAATTTAGAAGAAGTAAACATATCATCACAAAATACAAAAATTATATCAATTAAACATTGACCTTATTATGTAAGACAGATTAATGATATATTTTTTACCTTGCTATGATATATTTCTATGAAAGCATGCTTAAAATGTTAAAATCAAATCAAATGTTTTTATATTGTTTAATAGCAGGGAATATTTCATTTACGGTTTATTTGAATCCATATAATTGCTTAAAAATTCACTTCATCAGGAAATAACCCAATAAGGTTTGATAAGACGTAAAATCAATCAAACAAAAATGATTACAAACAAATCTAACATGTGCAATGGAGTGCATCGTCAGTGATGTTCCAGAGTTTATCAGGTGTTATAGGTCTTTCAACATCAGACCGACTTACCAAAGTACCCAGCCATGGACTCGCCTTCTTAATACAATCAAGTGTGGTGGATTTTTCCACAGACTGTCATGATTCTTATGTCCTTTGCTTTAGCAAGTCTCGTCTTGGTCCTTCAGAGGGAGTGCTCTGCAAACCCTCGATAGCCCACTTCTCACATAAGGCTTTACTTCTAAAGGCTTTACTTTTACCGCTGCTGATATTTGGTGAGCTCTCTATCTCTCACCTTCTCTATCCATCCCTATGTACTTTCCAAGGCACAGTTAATTCACACGTGATCACCTGCTTGGCTACAGCCGAAAAGAAGACAATCATGTCTGAGCAGAGTGTTGCAAGTGTGATGGGATCAGGATATTTTAATTATCTTCTAAGATCCACTCTCAGTTATCAGTCTGGGGTTGAGGAACGAATGTTTTTCCCTGTCAGTGGTAGTGAATGGGTCTTCTCTCCGACTTGGTGATCATGGCACCAGCGATGGTGTCCGTAGGTAAAAACATTTTGATATCAATGGCGATATATCTTAATTTTCAATCAAATATTATGCTGGTGGTTTGGATAAGTAAAATTAAACCTTAGTATCCATAGTAACAATGCTATATTTTCAACCATGTTCAACAGAACTATATAACCATTGTAATGTAAAGTGGGTGAGAGAGAATTGATAATTTATGCCAGACCATTTTCTTCGGAGAATTTCTGTGTATGCACAATAATGTAGATCCAGTGTTTCGACCCTTCTGTTCTACTGTTTTCTTCAGGTCTAATGTATGTATTGAAAGAGATGATCTTTTTTCGGCATGTAAACAAAATGGCAGTAAGCAGAAATTCCGAGCCCATTCTGCCTTACTATTTTAGATATAGCTGGGATGGAGAGAGGCAAAATATATTCGTGCTTTTTCTATGTAAGATATGTACGCAAGAAGGTTCGACAGAATTTTGACATCAGCTGGTTTCCATGTCGATAAACTTATATAAAATAATGTTAGTAAGTCATGCAGTAATAAACTGGGTCATTAATAACATATCAAAAGGCTTTCCATGTTGTTAAGAATGCAACTATATATATATATATATATATATATATATATATATTATATAATATATATATATATATATATATATATATATATTTCTATTAATACTAATACATAATTTAAGATAATCTTTTATTTACTTATTTAAAAAAAATTTAAATTAGAGAACAAAGGAAAAAAAGAAATAACACCAAAAAAAAAAAAAAAAAAGAAAAAGAGGGAGAAAGGAAAAAGAAAAGAAAAGGGAAAGCAAAACAAAAGCTAAGTATATACATTTTTCTATTGACGGTTTTTATTTGTTTATTTATTTATTTATTTTATTTTGAATTTTGACATGGCAACATACTTGGAACATTTGACCGGATGACAGACAATATGAGGAACATTTGTTCTCAACGAACAAAAAAAAAGAGAGAAATAAGAAATTACAGTTATTCGCCCATTTCATTCATAAAGGAGGAGAAGAAGAAAGAGAAAAAAAAGGAGAGGAAAAGGAAATAACAAGAGAAATTATAACCACACAAATAAAAACATAAGCACGCACATTTCTGAAAATAAACTCTGATGATGAAGTTCATGCTTCGAAATCGATAAGACAAAAATAACATCTTTTTGTTTTTATTTTTCATACGCATTGTATTGACCTTCAAAATATTAATATATATATATATATATATATATATATATATATATATATATATGAATATCCAAGAAAACCTGTTTTATCTACTTAATAATTAAACTAATTCAATATATATATATATACAGCCATACAAACACACACACGTCCATACGCATGCATGCATCCACACACAGACACACAGACCTGTACTTGTACATATACATATACATCTACATATCCAAATAGACATACTTGAGACTTATCCAATCATATACAACTACATTCAAACACACCCGCATCCCATCTATATAACACCCGTACACATATGCACTCACATACATATACATACATACACATATATATATAAATATATATATATATATATATATATATATATATATATATACGCACACATATATATATATTAACTTATACGCATACTCACACATACACACACGGTTTTGCCCATTTGGATGATTAGTATGGGGGTGTAATCTCGTTGAGGATGACATATGTACTCTCATCCGTACATCTATTTCTACCTTACGCTATATGTAAAAATTATATTATTTCCTTTTTATTTGGAGGGTGGACATGCATAAGTTATATTGCATTACGTTAAATTTAATTTAAGTTATGGGGTTTTTCTGGGTTTTTCTAAAAGATATCATTAACATTCACACACATATATATACATCTACTTATCTATCTTGCTCTGTAAAATTACTTATCATAACCATAATAATGATAATACTAATAGTAATAATCATTATATTAATCAAAGTTAGGGGCTACCACACACACACACACACACACACACACACACACACACACACATATTATATATATATATATATATATATATACATACATATACATAAATATATACATTCACCCATACATATATCCATACCTACACACATATACATATACACACTTATACATACACCCATACATATACATACACCTATACATACACATATCTAAATACACCTATGCACATACATATACATATACATCCATCCATCTATACACACATATACATACACATCCATCTATCTATACACACATATACATACACACACACACACACACATATATATATATATGTATTATTCCATGAAAAATTATAGTGACAATAAAAGAAACTATTTTTTTATTTTTTTATTTAAAAAAAATAAAAATCCTAATAGTAGTAGCAATAGTAAAAAAAAACAACAATAAGAATAAAAGATAAAGGATGAAGTTAAGAACTAGGGGTTACTATAGGCTATTGGGGATTTAATAACATTATATCAGGAATTTTACTTTGTGTCTTAACAGAAATTCTTAACAAATTACTGACAACAAATGGTCAAATATCTTTTTTATTACCCTACAGCTGAGCGATACACAACAATAACAAAAATCTGTTTTCAAATGTCTTAAAAGTAATAAAGAATTCATCATTCACATCTGATGAGTTGGGAGAGTTAGACACTTTGTCTAAGCTTCCTGAAATAGACTATAATGCAAAATCTCTAAGTCTTTTATTTTCTTTACTTATAAATTTGGTCTGTGTACAACGTTTCGGCCGATGTGCCCTCCAGCCTTCCTCAGGTATTTCTTGTCGGACTTGGAAACCTTCTTTTTGAAATCCGGAACCTTCTTCTCGTAAATCGGTAACCTTCTTGTCGTCATCGGGAGCCATCACTGAACTTTGAACCTTTATTCAGTCCACGGGGGTATCCTGTTCTCATTCCGCTAACCATAGCTGGGTAGAGGCGTTAAGCTGTGTTAATTATTATTCTATGTTACTGCTGCTCCTGACCAGGATTGAACCTGCAGTCGAGAGATAACTGTCACTTAGAACTGTCTTAACCTAACTCCTTTATCCACTAGGCCATGTGTCCAATTGGACAGTCCAGTGTGAATTTTGGGAACTTATAAACCTAGTTTTGGTTGGATTATCTACCTATTCACTTACACGGATGAACTGAATCCTTGCTCTGTGCGAGTTATTAACACATCTAGGAAGGACTATTTGTTGACTTGTTCCTTCTCCATCGTGAACTGTATAGATGGACGGATTTAGCTCCCATAATCCATTAGTATTTGAACATCTTCCTGATGGGGCCAGATAATAAATGTGTCATCTACGTATCTAAGCCACATTGATGGCTTTAGTGGTGTAGATCCTAAGGCCATTTGGTTGGAATGGATGGGAGCATTTTTTATTTTTTCCACAAAGTGGGCAGAGTTCTTGACATATGATGAGGGCTTACTTGTCAATGGGGTGATTATCTCAACTAGGTAACGGCTCAATGGGTGACATGCTGAACCTCGGTAGCTGACAATGGGTCTTAATGGAATACCATCCTTATGAATCTTAGGAAGGCCGTATATGTGTAGTAGCTTGCTGTAGTGTTGAACTAGCTGTCTGTATTTCTTCTGTGGTATAAGGTCCTTGTTCTTGCTAAGGATCTGTGACAGCTTCCTTTCGGTCTTCAGGGTTGGGTTCTTCTTAACCTTGCAGTAGCCACCATTTTCAATTAGGTCTGCCAATTTGTTGGAGTATTCAACCTTTTCCACCACCACAGTATCATTGCCTTTGTCTGCTGGTTGTATTATGATGTTCTCATCACGTTGTAGTGTTTTGTATGGCCTAGTCTTTTCTCTTGTGATGTTCGGTTTAGAAGGCTTGGATTTTGTCTAGTACCTGCCTCACTTCCCATCTTAGCTCATCTGCTCGTGCCTGAGATATATTTAAGGCGGCCTCCTCAATTGAAGCTACCAGGTCTAAGTATAGAATCTGCTTGATGGTTGTGGCGAAGTTGAGACCCTTATTTAGCACTGTCTTCTCTGAGTCGGTTAGCTGGCGTTTACTGATGTTGACAACGGCATCTACTGTTGGGAGATGGGCTTGATCTGTCATTACACGGTCTTTATCTTATCCAATTTTCTAATTTGGTGAGACTTGACTTCCTCAAATTCCTGGTTCTAGGCGTCATTCAGATATTGTTGGATACGGGCTCTGTCATCTGACATTGTAATTCTTTCCAGTAATGGGGCGATCTTGCTGGAGATTTCAGACCGTAATTGATGTTTCCTCCAGTATATGATTGTGGGGCTAATAAAAGTAAAAATAAATGAAACAAAAGTAAAACAAAATTAAATAAAATAAATGACAAAAAAGACACAAAATAACAAACTTCCAGAGGGCTGAAGACAGGAAGAGCCCTTTGGGCATGCGCAGAAAAAACCTCAAGTTCTTGGTGTCAAAAAGGTCTCTAGGACGCTTGTACTTTGAGACTTTGGAGAGGTAACACCTATCGAGTTGTTCGGGAAATATATCCCCTCAACGAAATACTGTGAACCTGATAATAAAGGTCCTACTTTAAAGTCATCCCTGTCTCTATTCCTTTCCTTCTCTTCGTTAAATTCTATTTCAGCTCACCAGTCCACACGAAGTAAGTAATACCTTTTATTGGGGGATAGGATACAAGGTGAATGAACCAATAACCATAACTTGGTGACCCCGACGTGATAAAAAAAAAGAGACAAACAGAAACTTATTGCCGACAACTCAAATTGACACTGTCGCCCAGATAAAGAAAAAAAAAAAAAAAAGAAAAAAAAAAAAGGAAAATATCAGTCCGCGACCCTTTACGTACAGTAAAAAAAGAGGTTCTCACCGAGAATGCATTAACACAAAGCGTCGACAACAAAATTGCGTTTATCAAATAGCCTGCCTCCCACTAAAACGACAACGAAGTCAAAAAAAAAAAAAAAAAAAAAAAGAAAGAAAAAGGGGGCTGATTAAAAAAGAAAAGGAAAGTAAAAACGTGAGTAAATAACTACAATTTTTCCTTTCTGCATTCACATACAAATATACACACACATTTTTGTTCCTTCCTTTCCTGTTTTTCTTTTCTTTTCTCAAATTAGCCAGCCAGTTTCAAATTGAACAACCCATTTTAACTACCCTCGTTATGGAAGTTAACCACAGAATACAAGAGACATTTTTACCTTTAAAAAAATCAACTCCATTTTAGACACATTTTCAACAGATATTTTATGGGCTTTCTTTTGTTTGTTTTTCTTCTTCTTTCTCTCAGTTCCTTCTTCGTTAAAAAAAATATATATGAAAATGGAAAGAAAATTATTTCGGCAGTATAATGGTACCAAATTTTATGCAAAGTGCAATTTTATGGTTGGTTTCATATTTGTGAAGCTCAATTTGAAGCGAACATACTAAATTTTGCCATATTGTATAATTTCTACCTCCCGATGTGATATCAAGCTTACCATCTGCCATCGTTGCCGCCAAGAAGTATACTCAGCTTAGAGGCGGTATTGGCTAAACATGAGCGTACGAAGCCTGAATTTTTTGAAAAGCTGCTTGCCGAAAAGCAAATGACTGGCAGACCGTTGACTTTTCTCCAAGAACTGATGGCGACGGCATACAAGGTTGGAGTAGAAGAGGAACTCATTTGACACAAGTTTATCCAGGCACTATCCCCAGAAGTGAAACCTGTCATAGCAGCCGGGGAAAATGCTATGTTAATGGAAGTGGGTACTTTAGCAGATGAGATAATGCCCTTTACAAAACCTAGGGGTATATATGACACAGCGGCACCAAATACAACTAGATACGCTAGACCTACTAGCGCCACACCAAGAACGACATACAACACTGGACCTTTTTATGAGAACCAGAAGCCTCTAGTATAACCCATCGGTTGCTACTGAGTTAAAGGGCTCACGGAATTTCCGAAATTGGCCGTCAAGATCGGATTTTCTGCATCAACCATGGATTGCAGAGTCTCTATATTTGCTGAAAGTCTAGCCGAATGCCCACGTTGTGTTCAGATCTCAAACGACTAGAAATCTGCTATAGAAACTGATATTCCAAGGTTAACGGCGGCCTAGTGGTCACATAAAAAACAACAACTCTTTTTCTATTTAAAAAACTCAACAACATTTATATTCAAATAAAAGAATACAAACAATTATTTCTCACGGCTGTGGGAGCGATGGGCCTCTAATTAATAACTTCTGTTCGGAATACAATCAGGGCTCTGCAAGGTATTGTTCAAAACAGTTTGTAAGGTTGACTAAGTTTTTCAATAGTCTTAGCTGAAGTCAGTTTTGGTCGGCTCTCGGTATTTGTGTCAATCTTCTCTACTAGCCCAGTCAGCTAATCTGCAAGCACGGTTGGCTTCGTCTTTCAAGCCCATTCGGCTTCATATGCTTATCGTCCAAAAACGTCTCAGTTAAATAATATCTCAACCAGACATTCTGATTTCCGGCTGACGTGGAGATATTAGAAATTCTCTCTGTACCTCCCACTCAGGCAAGGGTATTGCCCTCTCCTCAGTTCTAACTACAAATAGAATTCACTTCCGCTAAATCGACTGAGGGCCAGTTCTTTTCCGGTATTCTTGAGTGTTTCCCAACATATGGGTTTAATTCGTTTCTTCCGGTCATCTATGAGATTTTCAGCAAAGAGTTTATCTTTTTCTTAAGTGGAAAAGGAAAATAATAAAAAAAATTTCTTCAAGGGCCCAAGATAATCCTAGTCAACCGACTTCCTGATCATCTTTCTTCGTGCGACTCCACGCCATCAGTCTGGCCACATCAAAAGGCTGTCTCCAACAATCACAGCCGATTCAAGTGGACTCGCTTCTGGGAGGTCTCCCAAAACACTTGAGATTTACTTTTTCGATTTCTTAGCATACATTCCAATCACCCTGTGTGGCCTTATCATCGACACCATCTGTTTTTATTCTACTCCGACTCAAGCTCACGGAAGAATTAATTTTTTTCTTTCTTTCTTTCTTTTTCTAATTTCAAACAATGAATCGGTCACACTAGTATGCTGTGGACACTTGTACTACGCAGAAAGGTCCAGAACCTGTAAACCGTGGTGCGGGTGGCCAAATAAGTCTGGTTGCAAAGTAATGCCCACTTCCAGGCCATCTTCACCGACCAGACAATACTCACCGGTCAGACACATACACAGGAGTCGGAAAACTGCAAGTGCAAATTACATTAGTAACCGACGATTCGCACCTATTTGAGGTTCCTACCAGAATTGGACCAAGTAATGTAAACTTTGTGATAGATACAGATGCCACTATCACAATCTTGCCACAGTAAATAGCATTTGGTCTACACCTAAACCCGATACCGGTTAAGCTAGCAGCAGCAAATGGTAGGAATATCGAATTCTTAGGTGAAACCACTGTATTAGTATTCCGGGCCTACACCGTTCATACTCATGGACCGTAGTAGTCGCGGATACTGTAAACCCTCTCATAGGAGCAGACTTTCTGCGTCACTATGGCCTAATTCTGGACTGCAGCAACGGGAAACTGGTTGATAAAACATCACACCAATTTATTTAAGGAGGACGAGTCACTGCACAAATTCAAAGTATAACAATCAATGACCATACCAACCTATCAGAAGAAGTGCAGTCTCTCCTCCAAAAATTTCCCAAACTCTCCAGACCTCGGACGGAGCAAGCTCTAGTGCCTAACACGAAAGTAAAATACGTCATAGACACGGGGAATAATGCCGTAATCCATACCAGAGTTCGATAACTCTCCGAAGAAAAATACAGATCAGCAAAACAGGATTTCACAGCATTCCTGCAAGCCGGAATCATTAAACCATCAAAACCTCCCTGGTCGTCACCACTACATCTCATCCCGAAGTCAACCCAAGGAAAATGGCGTGTATGTGGCGATTTCAGACATCTTAACCAAATAACCAAACCAGAGAGATATCCAATCCCTAACATCAACAGCCTGGGATCCAAGCTATTCAAGAAAAGAGTGTTCTCAAAAATTGACTTGCTACAGGCCATCCACCAAATTCCAATGAATAAGGCGGATATTGAAAAGTCCGCAGTGATAACACCTTTTGGTCTTTTTGAGTACTTGTTTATGCCATTTGGTCTGCGAAACAGCAGTTCGACATTTCAGAGATTTATGGACAACATATACATGGGTGAGAGCTGCATTTTCGATTACATACGTGTTTTCCTCAAATCTAAGGAACAACATAACATACATCTCAAGAAAGTCCTTTCTATTCTTAAGGAGAAGAACCTCCAAATATCTGTTGACAAGTGCCAATTCATTGAGGACAACATCAGACTATAATGTCAGCTCTGAATGACTCAAGCCAACATCCCAAAAAGTTGAAGACATAAGAAACTTTCCGGAACTCACAGATTCCAGATCTCTGCGTCGATTCCTAGGAATGCTGAACTTCTACAGGAAGTTAATTCCGCAAGCCGCAGATATGCTACTGCCTCTGGCGGAAGCCATAAAACATAACCCAGCAGAAAAAAAAACATTAAAATTAAACCCGGATGAAATATAAGCATTTGTGACTATCAAAGACATGCTTGCTAAAGTATTTGCTCTGACACCCCCCGATCCAATTGCCACACAATACCACTTAGTTACAGATAGTTCAAACTATGCGGTAGGTGTATTAAATAATAAATTGTGATCCAGTTCCTATAGGATTCTATTCGAAGAAACTATCTGAAAGCCAAAGAACATATATTCCACCTTCAACAGAGAACTTTTAGCAGCATACCAATCAGTCTTGAATTTTAAGCCACAAATTGAAGGTAGAAATGTCAGACTGTTCTCAGATCATAAGCCACTCTACCTAGCTTTCCAAAAAAGACACCGATGAGATCAGACAAACAACAGAGGTACTTATCTATTATAACAGAATATGTCACAGATGTTTTGTATATAAAAGATGAGAATGTTGTTGTTAATGACAGTCCCACAATTTTGCTGACAACAAATTTGGCTTTCCGTGTCTTTACAAAGAAGTTGTTTCGCACCGTGCGCTCAAGGACGTACAGACAACACTGTAGTTCAAAAATAGTTCTTTATTTTTTCATACGGCGAATGCCGTGAAAACTGTGAATTAAACGAAAATTCGAATAAGTCACAATATCACACAAAATACAATAAAATACAAATACAATAAAATAAACAAATGTTACACAGAAAATTCCAACTATAAAAACATTCAAAGCTAAAACTATGAATTACAAATTAAACATATGAGGGGGGGGGGTATTTAAAACTCAAATGCCACAAAAAGCACAAACAATACTTTAACAGGGGAAAAAGGATATTTCTCATTTTGAGAGATTACAAATTAAACCAAAAAATAACAACATGTAAATAAATGCAGTTTCAGAGAAGAGAATGGAGAACTTAAATACCTTTGCTGGCACGTAGGGACTTGCACATTAAAAAGGACCAAATATCTTAGTGGTTCTTATACTAAGAATTGCGGTTTCAAAATACCGCCAAAAGTTGCTCACAATCGGAGCCTCAAAAAACTTGACTTGCTCAAGTGACCATCTCAACGGAAAGAACTAGATACTTGCTAGGACTCCTTTAGACTGACAATACCAAAATTCCTACTCAGTCCAAGACTTTATCTTTTATTTAAACCCTTTTCTATTTCACTGCACAAACAGCAGTGAGTTACTCATCATACATCACAAAGGCAAAATAAGCACTCCAAACAATCTAAAAAAATGCACTTACACATATAAAGGGGTTATTAAAAACCCAATAACTATTTCTTAAAGGGTAACCATTTTTACCAGGAGGGTGACCAAGGTCATGGGGTACTTTTTTGGGGGTCAGAGAAGGAAGTGGGAAAGCGAGGCCTAACACCGGACATGATGCCAATGACAAGACAAAATTTAGCTTACTGCTGGAAATCAGCCTAAAACAGTGACAGCCACAGTTGTCGCTGACTGTTTATCTCGACCTACATGAGCGGTGACCATAGACCCCTGTGATCTACCAGCAACCGGTGAATCACAAAGAGATGATGAGGGACTTGTGACAGAGAACACGAGGTGAGTGGCCCGCCGTATTCTCGAAGGAAGCGGGCTAGGCTTTGCCTGGCATGTGGAATCGAACCCGCGTCCTTCGGAATGCGAACGGGCGACACATTGGCACTGAATTCAAGATACTACTGTCCCGGATGTAAGCGCCAGGTGCCCGGATGATGGCTACGAGGATTCCGGCAGCCGGGATTGGCTCGGGAATCTCGTGCGTGGGGTGCAGACACCCAGATGTTGAAGGAAAAATTTGTATAAGTAGAAGTGGGGTGACGACAGCAAGCAGTTGTGATTTTTCAGCTGCTGATGATATTTGAGTTGGTGATTTTACGACGACGACGACGATGGATTTTTTGTGCTATAGATTTTATGACGGCGACGACATTGTTGACCCCCCTCTCTTCAACAAGTCGGATTTATTTTCCCCCTCTATTTTCTTTTCTTTTTCATACTAGATAAATCAACATATCCAAAAGTCAGTTGAAATCCTATGATATACGTGGGTCATCCATCTGGTGCGACTTATCAACATCCTCTCTCAGACCATACATACCGGGACCTCTACGTAGGAGGATCTTCGACATGTTTCACAACATCTCCCATATAGGACCTACCCCAACAGTAAAAATTATCAAATCTAGATACTTCTGACCTGACATGGAAAAAAGTATAAGATCTTGGCTCAAAGAATGTCTACGATGCCAACAGCACAAGTTCTCCAGACAGACTAGAACAGAAACCACACCATTCTCTTTACCGTCTGGAAGATTTGAAACTGTACATATAGACATTGTTGGTCCGTTGTTACCCACCACGACTTATAGTGGCGTATACACATCTCCAGCTTTACTGACATGCATTGATAAAGCAACGAGATAGGTAGAAGCTACGCCCTTACGAGACACCTCTGCCACTACCATAGCCTTAGCATTCCTGAACATATTGGTCTCTCGCTTTGGAGTCCCGCTACATGTTGTCACGGATCGCGGAAGCCAGCTTGAGAGTGAACTATTTCAAGACTTGTCTGCCATTATATGCTTCCACAGGCCCCATACAACTGCCTATCACTCTCAAACCAACGGAATAATCGAAAGACTACACCGCACCCTAAAAGCTGTCATCATGACAAGGAAGCAGAGCTGGTTGGATGCACTACCGATCATATTGCTTGGTATTAGGAATATGCCTAATGAGCAAGGTTTCTTCCCAGCTACTACGGTAACAGGAACCCAACTACTGCTCCCGAAACCAATTATAGACCAGGAGTATCCTGACCTGACCAAAGAAGATATTCAAAAATTGCGAAGGAGATGCAAGAGTTAGATGTAACCCTCCTTTCAGAAAGACAGTTGCATACAACTCAAAGATCTTTCATACCCAAAGAGCTTGAATCATCAACACGTGTGGTTGCGAATGGACAGACTTCGGAGACCTCTAGAAGATCCATATTCTGGACCATACAAAGTTGTAAGAAAAGAACACATATTTCCTCATAGAGACATTGACTGGTGAGAAGCAAATAGTTTCAATTGAAAGATTGAAACTAGCAATACTCACTCATGCTTACGACAAAAATAAGACCCGCAAACAGAGCCTTACTGACAACAAAAGACATATACCACCCTCTCCAACATCAGAAACACAGCAAGACACACCACAAGAACCAATCATCACACGTTCAGGTAGACGTGTTCGTTTTGCCAGACATAAAGATCATTTCTACTACACATAAAAAAGTACACACATCTTACAAAAGACTTACTTCTCTGATGCATCCTTACCGTAGCTCCGCTACTTGGTGGGGTTGTATTATGGGAATTAATAAAAGTAAAAATAAATTAAACAAAAGTAAAACAAAATTAAATGAAATAAAAAAAAAAATTCCAATCTCCCAGAGGGCTTAGGACAGGTAGAGCCCTCCGGGCATGCGCAGAAAAAAACCTAAGTTCTTGGCGTCAAAAAGGTCTCTAGGACGCTTGGACTTAGATACTTTGGAGAGGTAACACGTATCGAGTTGTTCGGGAAATATATCCCCTCAACGAAATAGTATGAACCCGATAATAAAGGTCTTACTTTAAAGTCAATCCCTGTCTCTATTCCTTTCCTTCTCTCCGTTGAATTCTATTTCAGCTCACCAGTCCACACGAAGTAAGTAATACTTTTATTGGGGGTGTTACGTACTCAGAAGTAAATCGAAATTGATTATGACCCCGGAAAAATAGAACGAAACTCTAAAGTTAAAAGGGAATACCCCAGAATATTCTTAAAACTCTGTGACGTCAGAGCTGAGGTACGTGTCCCACTAAATGACCCCAACAACTAATTACCGGAAATGTGTGTGTGTTTCTGAGTCCGAAAAGAAGGTTCCCGAGTCCAAGAAGGTTCCCAAGTCCGACAAGAAATACCTGGAGAAGGCCAGAGGGTATATCGTCCGAAACGTTGTACAAATAACAATAAAGATGAGGACAATAGTCTGAATAACACACATAATACTAAAAAAAAAACTGCATTCTCGATGAACAAATTAAACATGCAATTAAAAATTCTAACTAAAAAACTTGGTTATTAACAATATCTCGATTAGAACTTTTCAAAAAAGAAATGTTATATATGAATTCAAATGTCATTATAGATTATATCTCTAAAACAAAAATATATACGTTGGTTTGACCACCAAAATCCTATCGAGACGCCTTACCATGCATCTTTCCGACACCAGATCTGAGCAAACTGTTCAATAAGAATAATTTCAAAATTAGTTATTGTATGAACAATATTTTAAAAAATCATCGAAAAGCACAATTTTAAATGAAAAAAAAAAAAAAAAAAAAAAAAAAAAAAATATATATATATATATATATAGAGAGAGAGAGAGGGGGGATAGAGAGAGATGCGTACATTAGCACGTATGCACGTGTACACAATTTTCATACAGACGAACTCAAATGAATGCATGCAGGGTGTTCGGGATAAATTTGACATATTTATATGTTTTTTTCCCGTAGGTTGGAGATATTGACGCATATTACGCATAATTTAAAAGCTTAGACCCTTCTTTATTCACATACATGATGACAGATAGAATGGATGACTGGAACCCACCTGAATCATGGAAGAAAATAACTTGTATATCATGATGATCTCCGCCAGCCATCAAAATAAGGAGATTATGGTTGCTGCCAAATGCCCACTGAACACCGTAAAAACAATCAGACATGAACTAAAGAATTGCAATGGAGACTACGAGGCTGTGGTTAGAAGAAAGGAACATAACAGGCAATCTGATTGCGTTCATACAGCAGAATTTCTCGAAAATCTACAGGAAAGTGTAGGAAGACCCTCAGATTCCTACTTGAAACTGCTAAACACTGTAGTCAAGCCCTGGATAACAAGAGTAGCCAATGGTAGACAATATGTATGGAAGAAGATTTGGCCCCCTGGGAAAAGTAAAAAATGGTTGTCGGCGAATTTTTACAACTACACCAGTCCCAATGCTTGGCCTCCAAACTCCCCATGGATTATTATGTATGTGGCGTTTTTGAGAAAGACACCAATCGCCGAGTTAATCCAGAGAATTAAGGTATTTTCTGAGACTCTTCCCAGGGAAACTGTAACATCAGCTTACTCCAGGTTCCGGATTGAGGCTGTGATCGACGCTAATGGTGGTTATGTTGAGTGAAACGTATTAACAGTAATGTAATTGTCATGTCTGTTGAATTTATTTGCAATCCATTAAATTTTGTAGTTAGCAAGCACTTTTTCCTTTTCCTTATGAAACTGGCAATTTTTTCCAGAACACTCTGTTTATCTAAGTTAATGTACACATCAATTTTATTCTAATTTATTTATGCATGGAGAATATTAATCTGTGCTTTTCAACACATAGTAGTGTTAGTCAAAGAAGGGAATCAGCCGAGAAAGAAGAAAAAAAAAAGAAAAGAAATAAACGAAATAATAAAAAGAAAAGTAAGAAAAAAAGAAGACGATTGTGTATATAAAAATATCGCAATCCAGCCCCTTCAAATTGAACTACAAAGAAAGTAAAAGGTTACGAAGATGCCGAGGACGATGAGGTCTTCGGGAAATTGACGCCACAGTGGGACTCGAACTCACTATTGCCAACTATTACACCACACAAATAAAATGATAATAAATAAAATCAAAACAATCATCATGGTGTATTGGTTAGCATGCTAGTCTCGCAGATCCATTACTACTGAATAGTAAATTCGATCCTCGCTGGATATCCCATACTTGCGACCTTGTTTTACATCCTTACGTACAAAGAAGATTTCAACTCGACATCTGTCAATGATATTTATGGCCATAATATGGATTTTTGGAAGCCATAATTAACAGGCGATACCAGGCGGTATTTACGTCGATACCCAAACTTCAATGGTCTGCTTGGTAGGGGTTTTGAGTACTGTTCAAGCCTCGGATTTTTAATATATATAGTTCTCTCACTCTCAAATATTATGAACAAAATAATACATAAACAAACACTGATAACGTTTTCTTTTTCTTTCTTTTTTTCTTAAAAAAAATGAATTCCAACCAGCTTCAGTCTTCGGCCTTATTTCATGATTTTACAATTCAAAACTAAAAGGTCATTTTCATAGGTCATTTTTCAACCCTGTGGATTACCTTTTCTATCCACTCATATACATATTTTTCTCAGAGTTATATAATTTAATTTGCTTCTTATGCGAGTCTTCTCTATCTTGGCGTAATTTAATACTAATTGTATTATTTTTTTTTAATTGTATTATTTTTTATTTTTTAGTGTTGCGAACAGCAACACTAAAAAATAAAAAAATAACAAACAAATAAACAAATAAACCAATCCGAGATTGAAAACCGGAACTCTTTTTACACACCTCATATTTTGATGAATCGTATATATATATATATATTATATATATATATATATATATATATATATATATAATATATATATAAACAATAACAGACGTATTAACGTTGATAATTTAAAAAAATAAATTTGTTAATTCTAACCGGTATTGAATTTTGGCCATTGTCAGAAAATATTTACTTGATGACTTTATATTTCAATATTGAAATGTTTATTTATTTATATTTAATATTGAAATTGCAAAGAATTGACTTTACATGTGAATGTAATTTAAAATCTAGCATATCGAATGTATCTTTTGATTTTACATGCGTTTATATTTTCTCGAAGATGACATTAAATACGAATATCTCTCTATAAAGTATGAATTTCTAAGTATGATATTTTTTAACATTTCGTATGTATTGAGGATTAAAATGTCCTTTTTGTTTTTGTGTTCATTTGAGGTATCACTTGCGTATATATATATATATATATATATATATATATATATATATATATATATATATATATATATAACAGCAATAGCATAATCTTTACAGATCATTGTCACCCCTCATAATCCTATAACTCCACCACCAGAACCTTTCCTCTCATGAGCCCTCAAATGACCCATCAAACTCGCTGCAAATCCACAAAGTTTGATACACATATGACATAGAAAGGACGCCCTTCCTTTTTTTATCTGATGGCTCAGATGATAAAAGTTGATGCTTATGCACCACCATATGTCTCTTAAGACCAGAAGCTGACTTCCAGACTTTGTTACAGATTGTACAAGACACATTGTTTGTTCCTGGTGTTTGCATGAATTGTCCCTGGTTAGATTTCCTATGATTGACATATCCAGCCTTAGAAAGCAGAATTTGACCACATGTCTGACATTTCCAACCCTCCATTTTCTCTTCAATATGACAGGTGTATCCCTTTCGAAGGTGACGCTTGAGGTTTTCGTGCTCAGTTCTCCCACTCTCAAAACTCACATGAATTCTGCAGTCAGTTCTCTTCAATGTCAGCTTTTCCCAGTTGTCAGGATTTATTTTTATTTTTACAAGGTTGTTTTTAAGCATTCTTTATACCTCTTCCAAAACTTAAGCTGTGGCCTTTTGCCATCATGCAGACGACCGTAAAGGAATTGCTTTGGCATCACTCATATGTACAACATGACCTGCCCATCGCATTTGGACCGTTATGATAAGAATTTCAATGGTTGTGCATTCTGCCCTTGTAAGGACTTCTGTGTTAGGTGTGTTGGAATTCCACTTGACGTTTAGAATGCGCCTCAAACATTTCTGATGAAAATGTTCAAGAATTTTCAAATGTCTTCGAAACAAAGTCCATGTTTCCGAGGAATGCAATAGAACACTCAACACGCAGGACCTATAAACCTTCAATTTTGTTTTATGGATAATGCTGGTATTAGACCATAACCGTTTTACGGGGGTGAACATTACCTTTGTCTTCGTCAAGCTTATTTTTTAATTCAAAAACATTGCACGAGGCAGCAAATAGGTTCACAATATTTTGAATATCCTCCCCAGCGTGAGCTAGAAACTAAACGTCGTCGGCGTAAATGAACTCTCTGATAAGTGTATAGGATTTCTTTGACTTGAAGTTAAATTTTCTCAAGTCAAAAACTCTTCCTGTGGTTCTAAATTCCAAGAGGACGCATTTCTTACAATGCTGGAATGCATTAGTTAATATTACAGAAAAGAATATTGTGAATAGTGTTGGGGCCAAGACATCTCCCTGCTTAACCCTGTAATCTATTGGTATTTCATCCGACAATCTACCACTCATGACAATTCTAGCTTTCATAGCATTGTGCAACGGCTTGAGTATATTCACAAATACAGGTGGGCACCCAACTCTACTCAATATCGTCCAAAGTGCATTTCTGTTGACTGTATCAAAAACCTGATACAAAGGGACCCGTTGCTCAATACACTTCCCCTGCACTTGCCTAGCCGAAAATATCATGTCGTTTATTCCTCTGCCAGACCTAAAACCACTTTGTGATGCAGGAATAACTACCGAGCAAATGTACAAAAACAATCGATTCAACATGATTCTTGATAGAACCTTTTCCCTTGTATAAACACACCAAAGCACCATTAATCCATTCATTTGGTAGAGGAGACCGTTCCAACATTGAGTGATGAGATCAAACAGAGCATGTTTGATATTAAAACTTTTTACCTTCAACAGTTCTCCTGGAAGCCCATCTAAACCTGGTGCCCCACCAGCCATTTCAAATTCTGTAAAAGTTGGTAAATGAAGACTCTGCAGAACATCAGCACTAACTATTGAAGAGTTATTAAATAAATCCGTGAAGTGTTGTTGCCATCATTGAACGATTTTTTCGGGTGCTTTGATCAAGTTGTTGTTGTCCCCTGACCTTAGAGGAGCAACGGAAGAAGTTAATGGACCGAAAACTTTACGCATGAGGCTATAGAACAGTTTTAGGTCCTTTTTATTAAAGGCATTCTGAATTTCAGAGGAGACTACCACTAATTTTTCATCCTCCTTAGTTCACGCTGTAATAGATGTTTAGACTCAGTATAATCCTTCAGCGTAGACGGTCGGAGAGAAGACTTACTATGCAGTGTACTTATAAAACATGTTCTTTTCTTTTCCAGTAATTAACTGATGGCAAGTACATTGTCATCAAATCAGTCTTGATGTTTCCTCACTCTAAACCCAAGTACAGCTGCACCAGTGGAATAAACTCGGTCTCTAAAGTTATCCCATGTGCCATTAAAATGATGTGGAGTTTCAGTTTGCCACGCACAAGTTTGTGATCTGAACCACACTCTATGCCTTGCATGACCACAGTGCACACATCCTGAAGGTCTCGTTTTAGAGTTATGATATAGACAAGCATATGCCCGTGTCCTGATTGCAGGTGAGTCCAAGTTGATTTATGGGAGGTTCTCATGTGAGACTGTGTTGCAGATGACTAGTCCAAGTTCAGTAGAAGGTGCAAGTGGAGACCATTTCCATTAATTCTTCCCCGACCATACTTCCCCAGCGCCGTCCAGGTTCCATGATTTTGTCCCACCCTGTCGTTAAAATCACCAAGAAGGAGGATTTTGTCGGCTTCTGGGAGGAAGCATATGACTGATCTGAAATGACGGTAGAAGTTCAAAGTGACCTCTTCGTCGCTGCTAAGAGTGGGAGCATAGACAGATATAATTGTCATTAAGCGGTTGCCCGGGAATGGAGCCCGAAAGCACATGATCCTGTCATTGACGCAGTGTGGCTGTTCAATATGATTAACTAGTTCAATGCAAATAGCAAAGCCAACTCCACTTACTCGCCTCTCACCTCCAGGTTTACCCTTCAAAAAAAAAAAAAAAAATAAGAAAGTATAATCGGACCCCACCTATGTCAATTGGTATAACACCACAGCGGTGTCAAGGAGTGACTGGCGATGTCTGACTGGATACTTAAAAATAACAATTGAGTCTAGAATCGTACAAGCGACTTAGATTAGAGTACAAGTCAGTGGTGTGGTAAAGTCAACACTAAATAAAATTAATTACTCTAAAACAAAGAAATTCTAATGGCTAAAAGTCGGTTGATGGTTGATATAACACAAATGACTTTTTGTTTATACAAATGTTTTCATATAAATATATATTATCATTCTTGTAGCGTCGAAACAAGATGATAAATAATTTTGAACAAAACCAATCCTAATGGCAGAAATAGGTTGATGTAAAGCAAAAGTCTGTATTATCATATTATCATTTACATGGAGACTCCAAAAGATAGGAACCAATTTATCCAGGCTAAAAGTGGTTGTTATAAAAACGAATGTCTGATTTTTATGACTGCTGACATCCATATCTAATGTTGTTCTTGTGGGGACTGCGTAGGACCAGAAAAAAATTATTTAACAAAGACATTTTGAAAGATTAAATCTTAAAAGTGTTGATTTAGTGGGAATGATAATTTGCCCAGGTATCTTAGGCCAGTTTCTGGGAATTATCATAGCAATTGACAGGACCATTTATACAATAACAAAAATATTATCAGGTGCCTCACCAATCAGAAAACTGGGGCGGAGACTTGTTGCCCCCCCCTCCGAGATGTGTAACCCAGGGCCATGATTTTGATTGGCCGTCCAATCAAATGCGACCGCGTGGGTGGGGTTTCGTACACCTCCTGATGTTTACACTGTAGGGCTATTGGTCCGGCGTTTCTATTGGCTGGCCAATCAGAGCCCTGGATTCAGGGCTTTGGAATCCATAAAAGAGGACCCAAAAGGGTCCCAGGCAGATTGGAGAGCTGGTACTTGACCAGAGTGGAAAGCTGGTCCTTGACCAGATCGGACAGCTGGTACTTGACCAGAGTGGAAAGCTGGTCCTTGACCAGATCGGACAGCTGGTTCTTGACCAGATTGGACAACTGCTTCCCTAGCAGATTGATAGCTCCGTCTCATGGCCCTTGTCACCGTCTTTGCTTTGTCATCTTGTTACTCAAAGTCCTGAATTTGAATCAGAACCCAGCATATATCGCCAGTCAGTCCACAAAATACCGACTCAACTTCAACTCGATACCCCTTTGTGGTTGTACATGATTTTTAATCACTGTATGATTAATAAAGGTATTTTATTGTTAAAAACGCGTTCGTATTAATTGTGGAACAACCTTGGTGAATTTGGTCATTTTCAGGTACAGCCCTGAACAAGCACTTCAACTTTCCTGTGGGTCAAAGAACACCCATCGCGTTAGATTCGATGCCGCGACAGCATAGTATTACATTTGGTCCCGTGACCAGATCATAATATTACATTTGGCACCCCGACCAACATCATATTACATTGGTCCTCATAGCTGAAGCGGACTTCCGCCAGAGAAGCGATGTCTACCATATGTCGAGGCAGTTCCTTTGCCACCATACCAGTTCGTCGCTTGGAGTTTTCCGACCCCTCACGATCAATAAGTGTTCGTACATGCCAGGTTCATATCGTTAGCCTGGGTTTTATTTTGAAATATTTAGTTTTTCCCCTGCTAATATGAACAACCGCTAACCGCAGTTTTCTGGCCAGCTTGATTGGTGAACAGGCATTTTTGGGACACCATTTCTAGACCTTTCCCATATTTATGGGTAAGCAGTGCTACCCCAAGTGCTGCTCAGTCACTCATGACCTCGCCGAAGCATGTTGCTGTTCGAACAACAATGCATCGACGTTAGATAGGCCTCGGGCCACGCCACGTGTAGATTCATGGCTGTATGCTTCCAGCCTGTCAAGCCTGCATATGTCGTCATTCCTCCATCGCCATGGGACTTGTAGAAATATCTGCACAAAACGAAAAACATACTGTGTGCTTGTGCGACACACAAATCTCTCCTTGTCCAAAGTCTTGTCTCGGTGACAAGCCGAGGCAAGATGACTGAAAGGCTATGGATAACGCAGGTTTTACTTCAGAATGTCCTTCTCCTGGACGGAAGATCTAACAAGATCTACAGGCCCATCAGAGGAGGTAGTATTTATGCCACCGAAAGACTTGCCACGCGCTTAGATACCAACCAAGTACCTCTACTCCCCGCGTTTACCTGCTAGGTGGCCGTTGAGCTAAAAGCTTCCTCCGCCCTTTGGCAGGTTTTTTTTGTCCAGTTGGGTGTTTTAGCCACCCTGCTCACCAAACAAACTTGGTGGGGGTACCAGTTTAGTCGCCAATGACCCGACTATGAAACAGGTAGTACAGGATTACATAGTACCCGTAGCACTTTAAAGAACCTGACATGAAAAGTATATATATATATATATATATATATATATATATATAATATATATATATATATAAGTTGCCCCTGAAGTAAACGGGCTGAAATCTAATATACAAGGTGGAAGTAGACGGACCGAAGACTATTATTGTCATAGTTATTGTAGGTATTACTACCTCCATCAAGATTATTATTATTATTATTATTATTATTATTATTATTATTATTATTATTATTATATTGTGGTATTATTATTCTAAACTTTTAAAATCTTTATTTAATATTTATCTTTTTTTATAGTTAGTACAAACGGCTCATAGATAGATAAACGATTGAAATAAACGTTAAAATTGAAGACGCCACAGCTACGAATTAATTAAATTAATTTCTAATTACGTACTATATATATTATATATATAATATATATATATATATATATATATATTTATATATATATATAATACAACAAATTTTTAATTTGTAAAAAATAATTCTTGATTTTTTTTGTATTATTTAAAATTTAGTACAGAGACGATCAAATATCAAAATAATTGTATATTATTTTTTAAATTAAAAAGTGTATAGACTTTAAACCACTCTAAAAAGAGAATTAATGTCTCCTATTTATAATGTTAAATACCAAAAAATATCGAAACTTACTTTATTAATTCTTCATTTGTTTAAAAAATAAATGACAGTATTTATTTTATGTATGGGCGCTTAAAAGTAAAGCTAAGTAATTAATTTAATTCTTAAACGGTCCATAAGAAACTGTATAACAATAAAAAAAAATCAGATTAAATAAACGATTCAATGAAATATTTACAATTTTGAATCAGTAAAAACGCAGATTTAATTAAAAATTGTTATTGAAATTTTATCATTTAATTTGTTTCTTACGTTATTTTCCAATTCGAAAAATTAAAACAATATTTTTCTAAAGATCTAATAATTGTGTATTTAATATTTGAACATCAAGAAAGAAACCCGATAATTAAAAAATTAAATAACGCGATTAATGTATAAACAGTAGCTAACATGAAAAATGTTGTTTTTTTAATTGATTAGTTTGATCTTCCTTAATTTATTTGGTAACGTTTTAGCTAGAAACGCCTAACAATGGCCAAAGTAGAAATGTAATATAATTTTATTGTCAATTTTATTTTAAGTGTCTTCGAAAATATAGATCAAATCTTCATAATTTTCAACACGAAAATGAAGATCTGTTGATAGTGAATATGGATATATATTTACTTTGTCGTTAATTGTTTTATTTTCGTAGTTTCCTCTGGATATACACACGCTCATACATACATACAACCACAATTGCCCTTCATATATGTATAGATCTAGATATAATCGATGTACGGGAATTCTCAAATTTCTGTGGAAATTGTTGAAAGCAATTTGGAAGAGAGGCAAAATTGTCAATAAATGGAGGCAAGCCGACGGGATCTGGATTCCTAAAGAAAAATCTTTAAAAAAAGATCGAGCAAATCCGGATTATTTCTCTACTTAACACTTACTTCAATGTTATTAATGGCTATAGAAAGAGGAATTGCATGAATGTCAGGCTGTCTGGAACATATAAGAGTACTGACGCAACTATTAAGAGAAGCCAGAAAGAACAAAGGTGACATTATTGTCTTATGGTTGGGCCTTGCAAATGCCCGTGGATCCATTCTACACAAGCTAGTGGACAAAGCGCCATGTTCCAAGCATCATTAGCACCCTAATTACAACAATTTTTAGGTTAGAGTTACATCAAGAATGGCCAGATCCGCGTGACACAGGCTAAAAAATGGAATCATAACCAGATGTACAATATCTTCAGAACTTTTCTCTTTAGCCATGAATATGTCACGACCACACACAAGGCGTGCCAGGCATCTCAGTCAGAGTCAGGGGTTCACATATACCTATAAGGGTATCCACGTGGATAACCTTACAGTTAAAACGAAATAAGTAATAGGTGGCAGAGGTTTCTTGAGAGGTCTTCAAAGAAATATGGAATGGACAAGAACGCAACTTAAACATGCCAAATCAAAATTGCTTGCGATAAAATGAGACAAGTTCATTGACAGACACAGATTTTTGGTCGCTGGAACAAATATCCCTACTCTCACAGAAAAACCGATCATAGTTTTGGCAAGACGTTTAACAGTTGTCTGAAAGACACCGCCCCTATACACCAGACTATTGATAACTTAAAAACAGCAATGGAAAAGATTGACAAATCAGGGCTTCCTGGACGATTTAAAGAGTTGGTACCAGCACTCATAATTAGGAAGTTCCAATTTCTACAGTGGAATATTTAGAGAAAAATCACCGCACGCTTGAGAAGATGGCTTTGGTGACCAAAAAAAGCTTAATGCTGCACTGTATAGGAATACATACGCGCTAAAATTACCGTTTAGCAGCATCAAAGAAATTACTAGTAAGCTGGACCAGAAAGGTCCTCCTTATATAGAGAATATGATGACCAAAAAGGAGTACTGAGGAGGCATATCAGGGAGAAAATAGAGCGTCAGTAAAGAACTAGCATGATGTAACGGGCTTTTGCTAGAAAGAAAAACACATGCATGACGTTTTGAGCATGAGGTAACGGACTTTTTTTCCCTCCTAGCCACAATTAGTTACTCACATATAAAAACTCTAATAGTTTAATAAAAAAAAAAGAAATATAAACATTTACCTTGACATTAAATCACTTTATACAAATATTCCCGTTTATAAATGCATCTCTCGTTTGGAAATTTACCTCAAGAAAATTAATACTCCATTACCATTACCCGTTAAAAAAAATAATCTAAATTTGTTAATTATGCACCAAAACCTCCCTCTACCAATTCAACAATATTCTATATAAGCAGAAATTCGGTCTACCCATGGGCTCTCCTCTTAGCGGTGTCTTGCTTCTCTCTTTCTGGAATGTTTAGAATTTGGTCCCTTCAATTATATTTTACCCAATAATTCAAACGTTTTCCGTTACATTGATGTTATACAATTTATTTACCCCAAAACTGTAATCTAACTAAAATTATCGATAAATTAAATGATGTTGAACCCCCCATTAATTTTACTTATGAACTGGAACATAACCATACCTTACCATTCTTAGACATACTTTTAATAAACAATAACCATAAACTAGAATTCAAAGTCTCCCTCAAAACTACAGATAAAAACGACTACATTCACTTTTACTCACACCACAATAAATTAAAAAGTAGAATAGTCATAGGCATTTTCCACTGACCTCTCAGAATATGCAACAATAAATATTTAACTGATGAATTTAAGTACATTGAAAAATCTTTTACCCTATAACTTCATACATCGCGCCAAAAAGAAAGCTTTTAGAATATATAACCGAAAACGTAACACTACAATTCCTAATAATACATTAATATTAATAAAAACATTAATTAATAACTTCTCTGTTTTTCAAATTTGTTCTCTAATATATTGTCGCATTCACTTCCATAATATATATATATATATATAATATATATATATATTATATATATATATATATATATATATATATATATAGAGAGAGAGAGAGAGAGAGAGAGAATAATCTACAAATCTCTAAATATAAATACTTTTAGTATTTCTCATTTTTTTTATTCATCCATTATAGAAAATGACTATTATAAATTTCATTCAGAATATAGTCTTTTACGAAATTGTTTATAATATTTCCCTTTTTCTGACACTCCTTTATTTCTTAAAATTTATTGCTTAAAAAATCATTGAAACTGAATACCTTACCCACTTAGCTCTCATTTCAACCTGTGCTTTTGATAGAGTAATAATATTCATCGCAACCCGAAGCTGCAATTTAATCTGGACAACGACAAGAAACCTTGCCAGTTGTTTTTATGTCTTACTATTTAGATAAAATCTTGAAATTATTCATCATCTAACTTTTTACGCGTTCAACATTTTCCTTTGCCTCTATTTCAATTCTGTTTTGTCCATTTTGACAATGGACAAAATAATAAATGAATAAAACGTTTATTTCACTCTACGTTAAAAATATTTTTATGATTATATTTTTTAGTTCGTTGTTGAAAACATTTCCATTCTATCATGAATAAATACTCTGTATGTATTAGTTCCGTTTTTTGTTGTTGTTTTATTTGATTTCTTTTTTTTTTCTTTACGTTTTGCTTCGACTCAACAGAAATAAAATGGAGGTGAGCAGGTTGATAGACATCACATCTTTTATGTAAAGATACGATGTCTACAGTTACAGTTAGATTATTATCACTATAAATAACCTGATTTAACAATGTCTGCCAAATATACATACATACTAAAGTCCCAACTATATTTGGAAAGCGTCCCGGAAAAAAGGTTAGAATAATAAAACGATCGATACTGGCGACGATCAATTTTCATAGATTAAAATATCCGCTACTCGACAAGTGCAGTAAATTGGGAACATAGTTGTTTTTTGTTGTTGTTGTTGCTAAAAACTGTCCGCTGCATTACATGGTTGATGTCTGTCTCCACACATCGTACATTTGCTGTTCTATTGTATCTTATCTAGTTTTACTATGATATAATTTGTTCTTATGGCATTGTTTGTCCTACCATTATGAGCGACTCAGTTTCCCTTTTGTATGATGTTCAGGTCTTTTCATGAGCAATATCTTAATCTAATCCTTAATATTAGCAAGACGTCTTCCATCTTTCCTTGATAAAGATATCATATCCCGGGTGTAATTTTTTGTCTATCTGTCAAAGTTCCCCTCTTGTCCATTTTGAGAATGTTCCATAGTATCTTATAATGGGGACGCTCCACCTATTAATTCCATTGATGAGATTTCTGGTTTCTATAAGTTTTTTTTGTTCTTCTTTTTTTTAACTTTTACTTTCATCTGTTTTTGGATGGTGCCCGCTTCCAATATTTCCAAGTATTTGTAATTCACCTTTTCAACAATGCAAATCACGTTATATAAGACAGATAATGATAAATATTTTCTTCTTGCTATGACATATTTCTACAATAGGGATTGTGGTAAAGGCAGAATTTCTTTTAACTTAATTAACTATCTTCTCCATTAGAATTCATCATATTGGTTCAGACATAATAAATTGATAATTTACCTTTGCAAAGATAAATTTACATGATTATTAAGATTTTGGACATTTCACTCCATGCGAGTTTCTCACACAAGCATAAGCTTTCACTGGAGTATGAGTGACAACAAGTCTCTGTGGATCTCCAGGACTCCTGAGTATTCTAGCTAATTTCAACAATGCTGTTGTCTGGATGGTTTTAATTCGCCCTCTGATTTCCAGTTCATCTAGTCTCTCTTCTAAGCTTTTGAGGACTGTTCCAAGTGCACCAATTACAATTACACCCTCATATTCCACAGCATTTTCAATTCTCTATCAAGGTCCAGGTATTTGTGTATCTTTTCGTTTTCTTGCATCTTCACCCAGTGATCTGCAAAATCAACTTGTTGACAAGTTTTCTTTTCCTTTGTTAATCAATACTAGGTCTGGTCTACTGAATGGATGAGGCGATCTGTCTGTATCTCAAAGCCCCAGAGAATGTTATGCGTTTCATTCTCAAGAACAGATTCTAGTTTATGCATATACGATTTTGTTGTATGGTTAAAATTTATTTTTAGCACAATTCCTAGTGGATCACCTTTTCAACCCAGTGGTGCCTAGTCTTGTATTCTCGTTGTGCAAGTTTGCTACATTCATTTAATACACGGTTTATTGTTTCATCTGCCATGGTACACCCTACATTAGTTGTTTGTTGTGTCTTATCAATTTTCACTTTGATATTATTATTATTATTATTATTATTATTATTATTATTATTATTATATTATTAGTAGTAGTAGTAGTAGTAATTTTTCACACCTGTCGTAACCAGTGTTCCCTAGAAGCTGAGTAACAGAAAGTCTCCTCAGGTCTCCAGAACTCTTCTGAGTATTTTAACCGATCTTAATAGTGTTGTAGTTTTGATGGTCTCGATTCTTCCTCTGGTTTCCAGTTCATCCAAATTCTTTTCCAGACCTTTGGGGACCGTTCGAAGGGCACCAATTTCAATTGGTACATAATTTATGAGCAGTGACAATTTATGTAACTGTAGGTAGAAATTTATATTAGGGCCGTTAACATAAAATCAAGGGGTCAATGGAAAATTACCGACAGTTATGGATGGTTAATAACCTTTGAGACGATTGAGTATAAGTTTAGTTAGTCAGCTCCCGCGGCGGTAGGATTGAGAATAAAGCTTTATTATAAGAAACCACCAAGTCGTGTCGTTAACTAAATTATTAAAACAAGCAATGTCCAGCCCAGTACGAAGAGAACAAGAATCAACTCAGCCAAAAACCCTAATGTAAGCCCAACCAGAGAACATGGCAGCCAGACAAGCTAGACGACCAGGGACCAAGAAGCAGTAAGCAACGAGTCAGTAAGCAAAAGTGTAATCAAATAAGAATCACTACCTATCATCTACTCTAATCTATCTAACCATCTAACTGTCTCTCTCTATCATATATCGAGATGAGTCTCCCACTGATTATATACTCGAGTAAAAGGGTATATAACAATACAACCTCCACCTTCATGTTCCACAGTTTTCTCAGTTCTCTGGCAAGGTCCAAGTATTTATCTATCTTTTCGCTTTCTTTCATTTTCACTCGGTGGTCGGCTGAAACGGTGAAATCCACGAGATGACAGATTTTCTTCTTGTAAATCAATACTAGTCTGGTCTCCTGGACGAAATTAAGTGATCCGTCTGTACCTCGAGGTTCCAGAGAATTTTATACCTCTTATTTTCCAGCACAGGTTCTGATATTGTCTTGTGATGCGATTATAAGAGATTCAGTTTCTCTCTTGAGGTTTCCTTTTCATAGCCATGTTCATGACTTTTGATTTGATATCTCTTGAGTTTATCGCTTGAAGTATCCATATAGTTATTTTTCTTACCATTTCTGTTTTTATTTTATTTTAGTTTTTGATGTATTTCTGCTTGTCAATATGTCGCAATTGTTTTTCCTGACTGCTGCAATTAGTATTTCCTTACTTTTATTAGTGTATTCGTCAATAGCTCGGATTGTCGTATCTACACTATCTTCAATGTTGGCGAGACTCATTTCCCCTTTTTTTTCTTGGCACGTATAGTTTCCTTGTTATTTGGTCCATATGCTGGAGCTCTGCTCTTGTCCATTTTAGGAATCTTTGTGAGTTTTTATGCCAGTATGAGCTGCTGTTCTTCCTTCGAGTTCGAGTAACAGCAAGTCTTCTCAATTCTCCTGTGCGATATCAATTCTTTCTAGGATCTCCAGTTCTTCCAGTCATTTAAGGATTGTTTCAAGGGATTTGGAATATGATTACTATCAATTCTTATTACATAAAACTAATAATTCTAAAACAAATTTATTTGACCTATAGGCCTGGCTTTACAAGATATTACCACTCTAGATCAAAGTGGACCTGGGTATAATTGCAACAAGGTGGTGATGGAACGCTGACTTTCAATTCAAAAAGGTTACGGAAACCGTCCAAGAAGAGGATAAACTCAAAGCAGCAGTACTCCTCTAAAAGATTGATCTGTAGCGGAGTGGTTAAGTAAATGCATACATGTGACATAAGGCACTGGAAAGCCAACCCTTACATTGAAGATTGGTCTGACCACTCACTTATCCCCCACCAGATTTTCTGGACCACTCCTTGCTGATAGATTGCTTCAGGTAGTAGTTATGTCGAGAGGGAGTTGGTCTGGACCTGGGCAGCCCCTTATTCACCTAAATACTCTCACGCACTTGATTTTCCTTTTAAGGTATCATTATCTTTCTGTGGGAGGGATATCGTAGAATAACAATTTTGAATATTACGAGAAAGGCTATCTGGAGGGAATGACATAGCAAAAATGTTCTATGATACATTTATTCTAAATTAATTAAGTATCTTACATGTTTTATTTGTTTATCTTTACTTAGAAGTGGATCTTAGTAAAATCTATATTAAAATACTCTTCAAAATTAATGTTTCAATAATATTTTATTTAAAAAAAGCATGGAGAGTCATTTAAGACTCTCCATATTCAAAAAATGTTTTGATTTCAATGCAATTTTCATTTTATGATCCACGAAATATTTTCTGAAAGAATAGGGTGAGTGAATTTAAAAATCTTTTTAACGATTTTTTTTCATGTAATTTTTTGTTATATTTAGAAAATGTGCAAAAGCAATATATATATATATATATATATATATATATATATATATATATATATATATATATATATATATGCTGTTCGAGATCAATTTGACATACTTATATTTGGTTATTTTTCTCCGTACGTTGGAGGTATTGACGCACACTACGGTTCATTTAAAAGCTTGAACCCTTCTTCATTCATATACGTGATGACAGATAGAATGGATGACTGGAACCCACCTGAATCATTGAAGAGAATAACTTGTATCATGATGATCTGCGCCGGCCATCAAAATAAGGAGATTATGGTTGCTCCCTGATCACTGTAAGAACAATCAGGCCTGAACTGGAGAATTGGAATGGGGACTACGAGGCTGTGGCTAGAAGAAAGCAACATAACAGGCGATCTGATTGCGTTCATACAGCAGAATTTCTCCAAAATCTGCAGAAAAAATGTTGGAGGATCCTAGCTTTGGAATTAGGTCTTTGTCACATGAATTGAATGTTTCAGCCTCTACCATGAAAATTGCACTCAACGAAGACCTTCACTACTACTCATACAAGAGTTGCAGAGGTCAACTGCTCCCAGAACTGGCTCGTGAAAATCATCTGACAAAAGCGAAGAAACTTCTGAGCAAAGTGAAACATCCTGCTGAACCACTAACATTCCGGCTCTTTTCCGATGAGAAGAACTTTTGCCAAGATCAAAAGCCCAAACGCAGAATAACAAATGGCTTGCATACAGTCAAAAAGACACTCCTCGTGCCATACAGACTAAATTTCCTCAAACTGTGATGGTTCTCGGATGTGTGTCCTCTGAGGATGATGTGATACCTCCGCATTTTTTCATAGAGGGTCTCAGGTTAAATTCAGATGTCTACATGGAGTCTAGATGTCTACATGGAGTTGCTATAGGCAAGCCCTGGATAACAAGGGTAGCCAATGGTAGGCCATATGTATGGCAGCATGATTCGGCCACGTACCACAACTCTGGGAGAAGTCAAAAATAGTTGTCGACGAATTTTTATGACTACACCAGTCCCAATGTTTGGCCTCCGAACTCCCCAGATCTTAACGCCCAGTTAATCGAGAGAATTAAGATATTTTTGAGACCCTTCCCAGGGAAACGATAACATCAGCTTGCTCCAGGTTCTGGAGCAGAATTGAGGCTGTGATCAACAATAATGATGGTTATTTTGAGGGAAACTTGTTGAATTTCTTTACAATCCATTAAATTTTGTAAGCACTTTTTCTTTTTCCTTATGAAACTGTAAAAATGATCCCGAACAGCTTGTATATATATATATATATATATATATATATATATATATATATATATATATAGAAGTAAAGGATTGGGTAAATACGACAGAATAAATTTAAGAAAGCTCGTTCCTGTACCAACTGAAATTGCTACTTGGCTACGAGAGCAATGGTGATATAGATGAATGTGAAGAAAATACTAATTAAACCTCAATACTGATAATTGACAAATCTCCACCAAAAATAAAAATATGCACTTTAAAAATGGTGAATAATTGTTTAAATGACTTTAATGACTTTTATGTTTGAAAAAAATAAGCCTGTGCCTGAAAAGAGGCGCTATAACATAATTCTTGTCGCATGTATATACACACACACACACACACACACACACACACACACACATATATATATATATATATATATATATAGGTGGATGGTATCAAGTGTTTTCTTGTTAGGATTGAGAATTGAGAACTCAAACGTAGATATAAAGATTTGCGTATATAGTTTTACATATAAGGAGTATATGTAAAACTAAATGAATAAATGAATACCTTTGTTCAGATATAAATCTCTTTCGGCATCTTTTGCCTCTTTAAGTCTGATTTTTAATATTTTAAAGATTTCATATTTGGTCTTATTGATATGATTTTCCCGTCTAAAGTAACAAAAATAAAATTTACTACGAAAGACACAAATAAGAGATATGAAATTATATTCAAATGTAAATTTGCAAATAATTTTAAACTTTTTTCTTTAATATATATATATATATATATATATATACCCATTTAAATGGAACATTTTATATCGTTCTTATTTGTTAACTTTACCTACTCCTCTATTTATTTAATCTTAACAAGCACGTTTCTTGATTTTAATTTCAAATAAAAATATGAAATTAACAGCATTGTGTTTACTCGTGGTTAAAATAGTAGCAACAAATATGGCGTCGGCAGAGAGTATTTGTTAAGTTTTTAATTGTTATTTGGATGACTGCTATTACTATTACAGTCGTAGCAGTAAAGGCAGTTGATACAGAAAAGCAGATATCACCGAGATATGAGAGAATCAAATGAGCTATAGAACACAAAGGTGACAGTGATACCATAGCATTATTGAGATCGGCTAGAATATTGAAAAGAGTTCCGGAGAGCTGGGGCAAATAAATTATATGCACAAACCAGAAGCTGTCCAAGTAAATGAGGCCAATAAAATTATCTGCAACTTTGAGATACAACCCAGCTCAAGAAGACAAGAACTAGTGTTAATCAACAACAAAAAAGGAAGTTGTTATCTAGTGGATTTCGCCCTTGAAGCGGACTACAGATCGAAAAAAAAAAAAAAAAAAGGAAAAAAGACAAATACTAAGAATTTGCCAGGGAGAAAGCAGTAGAACATGAAGGTGATAACCGTTGTCATGGAAAAAGACTGTTGGAATTGGATATCAGAGAAATAAATCGAGATCATCCGGACTACAACACTGTTAAAATCATCTAGGATACTTAGAAAAGTCCTCAAATGATCAGCACATTCTTAAAGAAGTTTTTTAAAAAAGGCGGCAAATCTAGCTCTACATTCTATAGGTAGATTTTCCGCCTTTTGACTACAGAATGGCCCGTAACATGGTCCCACAAACTTGGATAATTGAATGTTTGGAGATATACCAAATATCCGACAAAGTAATAAAATTCCTCACTAAAGCCATGGAAAACTGGAAAGTGGAATTAGTAGCAGGAGGACAGTCCTTAGCAAAGGTGAAAATCCAAAGTGGCATCCCAGTAGACTTATCGCCCAGAAATATTTGATATGTGCTACGCTAGACCGGTAGCAGCTACGGCTCTGTTGGCATACTTCTCTGCTTTTTTAATAAACGAGATTTTCAAAACTATCCGCTGGCCGTATGACCATATTAACTTTAAGACTACTTCCATTTGACCTTGTGCTAGACTAAGTGAAAATTGGTTATTACAAATAATCAACTCTACATATAAAGACGTAGCAATCTAAAGAAAGTGTTAGGACAGAAAGTCTCCTTCTTTTCACAGAATCCGTTCATCATTATAAACTACAGAAAATAGGAAACAAAAGAAAAAATGAAGACTAGTGATTAATGGCTGATTGTAAAATTAGAAAAAGAGAAGACAAAAACACACAAAGTAAAAACACGACGATCAAACAAACAATGTCCAGTCTTATTAGATAAACTCGATATACGTTTCTTGTTTCATTACATTTTTTCCTTTTCCTTTTCTCGTTCGTTTCTGTATTTTGTCTTTCCCGTCATTTTGCGCAGACAGTATCTACAACCAAATTATTTACCACCATCAAAGTCGCAGTCTCTGACATCTATTGCGCATGCACCAATCAGGCCTCCTGGAAACAATAATAAAATAAGTATAAATAAATAAATGAAAGGAATAAAAAAATTCCCCACAATCACAATAGATTATATTATATCACACACACACACACACACACACACACACACACACACACACATATATATATATATATATATATATATATATATATATATATATATTTATATATTGATAAAGAGATTTATTTAAGTGACGATGGTTTCACGACACCCAAAATAAGGTAGGAACAATTCAGTTCCTCTCGTTACAACACCGTGGCATCCTTGAGTTTTCCTTGCCCCATCACATAAACCCGCCTCCATTACTCTATGTCTTCCTCCTACGATTGTCCTGTCCGTTTTCTCCACCCCCAACACCATTTGATACGCGCAGATGGGGAGAAATGTCAGAGTTAATTGAAGCTCTATCTGCGGACATGATGTCTGAAAGGGGAAATAATCAGGTAGAGTCTCTTGATTAAAAAAGAGAGAGAGAGAGAGAGAGAGAGAGAGAGAGAGAGAGAGAGAGTTTCTATTCTTTGCTTATTCAGAGGGTGTAGTAGCACAACATATACATTTATAGACACAATGCATATATATATATATATATATATATATATATATATATATATATATATGTGTGTGTGTGTGTGTGTGTGTGTGTGTGTGTGTTGTGACTGCAAGATTATTGAGTATCCTCCATTTTGAAAGCTAGAAACTGACTATAGATGTGAAAAGCGATTTCTTTATTGAAGGAAACACCTGAGTGTATATATGTCTACACAGAAAGACCCATTCGCACATATTCATGTCTGCCTCTCAATTTTTCTCTTTCTCTCTCTCTCTCTCTCTCTCTCTCTCTCTCTCTCTCTTCTCTCTCTCTCTCTATCTATCTATCTTTCTATCTCTCTCTCATATATATATATATATATACATATATATATATATATATTACTATCAGTTTTGGATACCTTACACACACACACACACACACACACACACACACACACACACAAACAGACAGACAGACACACACACACACACACACACACACACACACACATATATATATATATATATATATATATATATATAGAGAGAGAGAGAGAGAGCATTAATGCATATGCACATAAAGATACATCTCTCTTTCTCTGTCTCTATATATATTCAGTAAGCTCTTTTGCATATACATACACATACAAGTACATATACACAGACATAGATAGACACACACAAATAGGCTCACACACACACACACACACACACACACACACACACACACACATATATATATATATATATATATATATAAACATACTTTCACACACAATCAAGCACACACACATACACACATATATATTTATTTGTATATATGAACGTATATTCATGTATGTTACACGCATAGTGAGCATAGTTGCAGATATATTAATAGAGTTTTAATAGTAATGAGTACACGTGTGCTGACAGTAAACATGGATGCATACACACACAGACACAGACACAGACATATATATATATATATATATATATATATATATATATATATGTGTGTGTGTGTGTGTGTGTGTGTGTGTCTGTTTGTGTTTGCATGCGTTTGTGTTTGTGTGTATGCGTGCTTCATCTCGTTGTTGTTGTCTGGTTACACTTATGTGCATCTCTCTATTGTTTGCACATGTGGAAACTGATCGATAATCGTCTGCTGCCTAAGTCTGATTTAACCGGTTGTTCACTTCTACAGCGTTTTGTTAATTTGAGCAAAAGGCAAGTCTCTGGCAAATTCGGTGAAAGTTCGCAGGAAATATGTTAGGACATACACGGTCACGTTTGAAAGCAAATGACAGAAGACCTTATCTGCAGTTCGATGATATTTAGCCACTCATATTTTCAGGCAACTTCTTGGTTAGAGGCTTATTCTTTCTCAATTTATTATTTTATCTATTTATTGTTTTATTTTGTTGCTACTGACGATAAAACAAATTCCATATCCATCAAAGATATCATAAAATCTGATTACCAACAAATTAGTAAAATGGGCAAACTGAATATTTTGAAATTCTCTGGAAAACTTGGCAGACATTAATAACTCCCGTTTCCATACAGAATTGATGTGTGAGTACTTGAACAAATTTGTCTCCCATAATTATCTTACCTGACCAGGAAACATAGGAGCTATACACACAAGACAATATTTAGCAATAAAAAATACCATCACAGCACAAAATTCTAGACACAGCTCCAAAATCTAACAAAACACACCAAATATAACTCGGAAATGAGAACAATAGCACCTGCTTACGACAACATATCAAACTTTTGCGTATAATAGTCATTATTCCCTTTCCAGAATTAAAAAAAAATACCTAAAAAACGATCATAAAAATTCATAAATAAATAAATTTGATAAGATGATAAATAAATAAAAGTAGATAAGAAAACATACTGAAATAAACAGAATATAAATAAAAGAATTCAAAATAGAATGAGATGAATAAACAAATGATAAGATAAAAAAATAGATAAATAAAACAAAATAACAATAATAACAAATAAAATAAATAGATAAATAATAATAATAATTATTATTATTGAACAAAAACACAAATACACAATGGATTGAAAAGATTAATTTTTTGTATAAATCAAAGGATACAAGCGAAAGAAAGTAAACTCAAAAGATAGTGGGACAGACCGAAACCATACAAGCAAAGCAAGACCTTTCGAAACAACTAAAGGAAATTCTGTGGAGAAAGAACAGACATGCAAATGAAACAAAACGCTTTTTGAGCTAAATATGAAACGAAAAAATACAACAGAAAGGCTAATTGGATTAACGACATGAAAAAGGAATTGAGAGAATTCGAAGAAGGCTTAGAATCAAACATACACAGTCTCTCTCAGGGCAAAACTAAAGAAAATACCAAATTGGAAACACCTGGCTATTATGGTATAGATGGATTCTGGTTTAAAAGAGTCACGTCCATTACTAGATGCTTAGTAAAAGTAAAACATACTCGAATAGATGATGAAAGTAATAAGTAACCTAATCCAGAAAGACCCACAATTATAGGCAGATAACATGTCCACTTATGATGTCGAAAATCTTGACTACACTAATTAAAGAAGAAACATATCACTCACTATATTGGCGCAAACTATTTCCAGAAGAACTGAAAGGATGTCCCAGGGGGTAAAGGGCCAGATGACCTACTTTATCTTGATCAGCACATCCTTAAAGAGGTTAAGACGATGCGGAATTATCTCGCATGAATCGACTACTGAAATGTTCCCACAAACTTGTATTGTACAATATTAAAAGATGTAAAAGATATCCGACCAAGTCATAAATTTCATGACAAAATGAATGGAAAATTGAAAAGTAGAATTAACAGCAGGAAAACACTAACAGAAGTTAAAATCTAAAGAGGCATTTTCTACGGAGACTCACAATTGCCACTACTATTTGTTATAGCAATAATTCCACTCAACTATATACTAAGAAAATTTACAGGTGGTACAAATTCACAAAAACACAAGAAAAAAATAAACCACATGGATAATATAAAGATTCTTAGCAAAAAAGAAAAAGAAATGCAAACCATAAGAATAGCCAGAATATAGGAATGTAAATTGGCTGAAAATGGGCGAGTGATGAAAAAAGAGAAAAGAGAAACAATGAATGGAACTAACAAATCAGGGAAATTTAAAAATGCTTGGCGAAAAGGAAAATTACAAATATTTCGAAATTTTAGAAGCAAACACCATCAAATAAAAAAAGATGAAAGAGAAAGTTTTAACGTATACCCCAGAAGAAGTAGAAATATTATAGAAGCAAAGTTCTGAATCAGAAAACACATCAAGGGAATAAATAGCAGAGCCGTCCTCATTATTAGATACTCTGGACCATTGGTAGAATGGAAAAGACAGGAACTTGGAAAGATAGACCAAAAAGAAAATGAAATTGGTGATTATGCAGAAGGCATTACACCCGAGATATGATATAGACAGTCTATATGTATCAAGAAGTTGGAAAAGGTCTCGCTCATATTGGGGATTTCGTAGATGTCACAATACAGGAATACACAACAAAGGCAAGGAAAGATTGATTTCAGCAGTCAATAACAGTAATTGCAAAATATGAACAAGCAGAAAAATAACGAAAATGAAAAAAACGGAAATGTGAAGAAAAATAATTATATGGATACTTCGAACAAATAATTGAAGAGGTTGCACGTGAAAAGACCTGCACATCGTTAGCAAAAGGAGACCTTAAGAGAAAAATTGAGTTACTCATAATTGTAGTACAAAACAATGCCATAACAACAAATTATATCAAAGCAAAGTTAGATAAGACTGAGATACAGACGGATCACCTTACCAAAGCCAGAAGACCAGACTTATCATTGATTAACAAGAGAATTTGTCAACTGGTAATGGAAGAAATTACAAAACTAATACAAATACTCTAGAACGCTCTTCACATATCAGCCATCCCATCATATTCCCAAAACTTAACCACCCTTCCCATTATGCACTACACAACTATATATATTAAAAATACAAAGTACATAAATCACTTGGTTTGAAAATTGCATTGGCAAGAAACTGACAGTTACTAAGCGCCATTAATCTGTAAAAGGACCAGAAATAGAAATATCATATGGTTAATTACAGCAAAACTCAAAATAAACGCGGAGAAAATATTTTCTAATTAATGAAAAAACACGTTTCGGCCGATGTGTCCTCCGGCTTTTATCGGGTGTTTCATGTCGAACTCAGGAACCTTCTCGGACTCGCGAACCTTGTCTATGTTCCCATATTGTATTCATCTCTATACTTGGTCTACTGAATCGATTGTTAAACACAGAAAGTACGTGGTCGCAACGGATCTGAGACATCTTCCCAGACATACAGAGTGTCGCAGCACCCTTCGAAGACTGCATGAGTCTAGAGACTTATCATGGCCTCGAAGGGTACCATATTGGTCGTTAGTGGCGGGGCCCGAATCGGATCATCTTTTGGAGCGACTCGGCTCGTCGTTGGAGGAGGTCCACCCTCAATTGAATTGGGTCCCGGGTGCAGGTTTCCTGAACAACTCCGAGTTTTCCCTCGCCTAGCGACTTGCTCGGAATACGTTAACGCTCCCAAGCGTACTCTACAAAGCAGATGTGGCAGACTCATCTATTGCACCCGTTGCAAAAGTGAGATAGAGGAAACGGCTGAGCACGCCTTCTTCCACCGCTTTGGAGGTTAATGCTCGTATCGCACACAATCAAATGGTGCCACTTGACTTGGGACACGTCGTTGATAACAAGGGATGCTATGGGTAAAAGTCATTTTCCAAGTCTCAGCTTAAGGTAAAGATTAGATGCGACAAAAAGATGCTTGACTCCATAACAATCGGCAAACTTGTATGCGAAAATGGAGTCGGGATTTAAACCATTGTTTTCTGGCTCTCATGGCCACCACTGACCGGTTACTGCCCCCACCCATCGTAGATAGACAAACAAAGTCTTTAAAATATAATACAAAGACAAGCAAAGCCTTAAAAATGTCTGCATACACCCTAGGTTCTTAGGTGGCTGAATGCTCATTATCACAAGCTCTTATTATCCTTAGCTCTTATCCAGGACCCCAAATCTCCTCTTTTTTTTATTTGCACACAGATGCAAATTACTAAAGGAAAATACTATTAATTGTATATTTTCCTTTTTGTTTCTCTTTCACCTTGTTTGCTGGCATATTTTTGGTTTTGTTTTGTTTATTTTTTCAACGGCATATTAACTCCTTAAAGGTTATTTAATACCAAAATTTACTTGTTTGTAATTTTTTTATTACATTCATGAATATTTATATTTTCAACATTCCATTGCAATTACTTTTTTTACATCACTTTTTTTATTTGCCTATAGTAATCATTTTTTACACAGTTATATGGTATCAAGTATTCCTATATAACAAAAATAATCATCACACATCATCTAACACTAATAATTTATGCACAAATATATGGTTCTATCTGAACTATTTGTATTCAATAGTAACCATTTGTCTGGACATAGTTATATAGTTTCAAGTATTCCTATCTGACACCAATAATCTTCAAATAATTATATGGTTTCAAGTAACTAATGATAATAATCGTTAATAAACAATTATAGGTTCAAGTAACTTCTTAATACAAATAATTTGCACACTGTCATATGGTATAAGTATTCCTATTAAATATGATTTATTTTCGAACAGGTCTATTTGACCAATAGATAGGACCATAACACGTACTACAACTCTGAGTCAAAGTGAACCTGGAAGCAATGGCAATGAAGGGGTACTCCAACCTGCATAGAATTCTAGAACTGGAGTCTCATCACTGGTACAGATTAATGCAGGACATCCTTTTTGAGTGAGTGGGTTTTACTCGTCTGCAGATGACATATTCTAAGCACCGCCGATAATGTGGTAAATATTTTTTTGTTTTTGAGAGGAAAAGGATTGATTTCTTGAAAATGTTGAAGACAGAAAAAAATTGCAACTTAAGAGTCCTCTCTTTCTCTTTTCTTAATTCCTGTTTAATGTATGGCCCCGTCTGAACTTAAATTCATTTAAAAATAATGTTTTAGTAGAACAAACTGGTATGGCAAGGTGATGTAAAATTATAACCTGTTCCTAAAAATCAAGACACAGCTTCATGGCCGTCATTAGGAACTGTTGAGAACAAAATTCGGAACGAACTAACTTATATAATAAAGTGACGTCTAGACGATTCTGTGCCAATGTTAGATAATTTAGATTTTTTTGGGGTTTTTTTTGGCGAAAAACGGGACTGTGCAAGTGTAACATACTAAGCAAACCTAGATCAGTGTCATTTTTCTTTTTTTTCCTAAAATGAAAATTTATCACAAACAAATTGATTAAAACAAATATGACGTCGTAGCTTCACAGCATGTCAAAAATAATTTGTTGAATAAAATCAAATTAATTCATCGCTCATTTATGTCTTGGTAAATACAGTCAATTTCGATCCTTTTAAAACATTCTATAATGTCTTCTACCGTGATCTTATTCTTCGTAAGATTTCTCTATCTATATCTCAGCTCCCACATTCACCATCCGTCCCTGGTACATTTTCGGAACACCTGAATTTAGTTTTCATACGATTTACTTTGAGGCTGACGACTGAACCTCGATTATCCAGCTCAGTCAACATTGTCTGTAACTGATTAGAAGTTTCAGTTAATTTCTTGGATGACCATTTAGGGATATGTGTTGACCAACTGGTGAGAGCAAAGCTATATCGATAGTACAATTTGACTTTAATGAACAGCCTATGAAAGTGAGACGAGATACAAGTCGAACGATAGTTTTTCAGATCTACTTTATCGTCCTTTTGTGAAGCAATAGGGTATTTTCTCCTTCAGTGGTTAAAGCGGAGGGCGAAGGCATTCCACAGTTGCTCCATGAATTCTCAAACATTTGTTATTCCATCCTTTCCTGGATCTATTTATCAGCTGAAGTGCATTCTCGATCCCACTAACCAAAATTGATGGCGTTTCCTCCAATAATGGTAGCGATGGGAGTACGAGTGCGACTGACGAAGAAAAGAGGTTCCTGTAAATGATTTTGCAACCCTCTTGAATTTCCCCTTTATTACTGCGTGCCCGTTCTTGTTCTTAAGCGTAGTCCCCTCTGACGTGTACAGTGCCATCTTTCGTCTGTATTTCTTCATACATTTCTCTCGAAGTCCTCATTTAAATGTAGTCTTTGTTGGTGATACATGGTGTAATGGTTAGTCATAGGAAATGGCCTCATTAACCCGAGTTCAAATCCTGGACGAAGCTACAGTTCACAAAGTGCTAATACCCTTGGAAAAGGTATGAATCTAACTACTCTTCCTCCAGCTATGGATAAAACAGTAGGACAAGACTGGGCTCTTTAACCTTGGTTAGGCAACCAGTCTAGGAGAAGAACAACTCTGAATTCAAACCTGTTAAACTCCGCTTGGGTTGGTCATTACTAGAATAGGTTATGTCCTAATTAGAGATCTGTTTCACTATAACCTTACCATTTTATAGAGAACAAAATACTCGGAGTGGTCTTTAATATTCACCTTTATATTCTCGATCAATTTATCTGTCTCCTCAGAGATCGTTCCATTGGATTAGTACAGCATTTTTTTCTCTTTTCACATCTACACATCTACACCTTTATTTTCTCAGTGAACTATAATCCTTATCTATCTCTGACTCTCCTGATGAATCATCCCATTGAAAATCTTGACGCGTTGTTTTTTCACAGAGATATTCAGTGATTTCTTCTTTCTATTCTCAGCAATGACTATATTCGATCGGAGTAAGCGATGCCGCTGTTAAATTGTGCAGTGACTGAGACCTATAGTATACACTGTTTATCTACCATTCTGGTACTGAGCATTAGAGGTCATCCATATATGGTCACTAAACGTTCTTCGTTTTCGTTTCTCTCACCTAATCAAAACTTTCCAATATTAATCTCATTCTTCCATCTTCTTCCGACCTTAAAATCACATGGAACATTTGACCGGATGACAGACAATATTAGAACATTTGTTCTCAACAAACATTAAAAAAAAAGAAGAGAGAAATAAGAAATTACAGTTATTCGCCCATTTCATTCATAAAGGAAAAGAAGAAAGAGAGAAAAAAAGGAGAGGAAAAGGAAATAACAAGAGAAACTATAACCACACAAATAAAGACATAAGAACGTCCATTTCTGAAAATAAACTCTGATGATGAAGTTCATGCTTCGAAATCGATAAGACAAAAATAACATCTTTTTGTTTTTATTTTTCATACGCATTGTATTGGCCTTCAAAATATTATATATATATATATATATATATATATATATATATATATATATCACCAAGAGGCAATGAAAGTTTTTTCTCTTTCGAATTCATTGGATCAGTTCTATTTTTCATTATCACCTGATGATCATGAAACTGAAACCGGCAGTTTTAATTAACATTTTTGTGTTTTAATACTTAATATGAAGATAGCTTTTTCTTGAAAAATTAACGCTGTTATGGAAAAGACTAAGTCAACAATATGTTGTCGCTTATATTTTCCAATATCAAATTATATATATTGTTGTGATGTTAGTTCAACAGTAAAAAAGAAGTCAAGTCGAGGTAGGGTAAAATGAGACAAGTGTATTTACAATAAGGTACAAGAACGGCTAGCTTGCCGCTAAACGGTAACAGTACAACCTTTTCACTCGGTGTCTCACTATTTATAGTGAGAACCGGTGTATATTCTCCACTGTAGGAACGGCCGGTACAACACCCCCCTTTGAAAATATCCCGTCTGGGGATTAATAACGTTTTTGTTTGGGGTTCACCATAATCAACTCAGTCGATTTCCGTTTTCTTTTTGATCTCCTATTCTCAGAAGTAGTCTCTGGTATGGGCACCTGAAAAGTATCAAACACTGTGTCCATGATGTCCTCCTCGGGCGATCTGGTCACCTCACTGTTCGAGTATCTTTTCCGGATTTGGTTAGTGTGACGTTTGTGCACGAAATCTGGTCCCTTAATCATATAGATCATGTTGCCTATTTGTATTTCCACAGTGCCGGACTCCCAGAAAGTCCTATTGTTTTTGTGAATCTTAAAAAAGACTTTTTCACCAACTTTATACCGTTTTTTTGTTATCGGTTTTTCTCGGTTTGTCCTATCCTGGCTTGGTAACAACTGGTGGAAAATCGATCTAACCTTGCGTCCGAACATAACCTCAGCAGGTGTCTTCGACGTTTCGGTGTTTGCATTCGGAGTGACCCTGTAAACTTGCAGAAACTGTTGGATTGACTTATCCGTCGGTGATCCACTAGCTTTTTTCAGAGCTCTCTTGAATGTGTCCACGAATCTGTCTGCCTGTCCATTGCTTCTTGGATGGTATGGCGGGATGGTTATATGCTCAATGAGGTGATCCTCGCAAAGATGTTTAAATTCAGTAGACGTGAATTGAGTTCCATTGTCTGTGACAATGCAGTCTACTACTCCAAACCTGGCGAATAGTTCGTATAGGAAGTTTATAGTTACTTCAGATGTGGGGTTCTTGCATTTTAGTACTTCCGGCCACTTAGATAGGCTGTCTACAACAATGAGATAGTAGAAACCATCCAGTGGTCCCGCAAAGTCTAAGTGAATTCTAGAACAAGGTCGGTCCGGTTTAGTCCACGATCCGAATTGAGTTAGAGGAGTTTTCATAGCTAAGGCGCATCCTCTACACTCCCTGACTTTTCCTTCAATATCCTTATCCATGTTTGGCCAGTAAACGAAAGAGCGCATAAGGCTTTTCATTCTCGATATGCCTGGATGTCCTACATGGAATTCCTTGAGCATTCTTTTCTGTAATGTCATAGGAATTACAACCCTGTCGCTATATAACAGGACGTTGTCGCAAATTGAATAAATTCCCTCATTCAGTTGGTTATTATTGATTTTTTCTTTCGTGCTTATGATAAATTCGTCCACTTCTGCCTTACTCTTAATCTCATCAAGCGTTACTGGAAGCTCTCTTACCGTGTCACATAAAGTATTTTTTACCTCGGCTTCCGCTTGAATGGCTGCTATCACCATATCCTCCAATGGTTCTGTCTGCTTAGATATCAATCTTGATAACCCGTCTGCATGACCAAATTCTTTAGATGGTATATACACCATTTTAAAATTGTAATTCAGAAGAATGGTACCCCATCTTTGGAGTCTATCCGCAGTATGTTGTGGTAGTCCCTTTTTTGATCCAAAAATCGTTAATAAGGGTTTGTGGTCTGTTTGTAACAGAAATTGTCTACCGTGCAGGAAACGATGAAATTTCTTTACCGCGAATATGATGCTTAGAGCCTCTTTCTCAATTTGAGAGTAGTTCTTTTCGGCTGGTAGAAGTGTCCGGGATGCATGGGCTATTGATTTTAATTTTCCATCATCCATTTTGTGCAATATGCACGCTCCTATGCCATAGGAGCTGGCATCACTTGCAACTACAATATCACGCTTGGGATTATAATGTACCAGAAACAAGTCGGACGTTAAGATATTTTTAATTTTCTGAAACGCTTCTTCGCACTCTTGCGTCCATACCCATTTTTGGTCCTTCCTTAATAGTTCATTTAAGGGTGATCTTAGTTTATACATATTTGGCACGAACACATTATAGTAATTCGCCAACCCCAAGAAGCTTTGTAGGGACGCCATATTTTCTGGAGCAGGCATGTTCCTTATTGCCGTTGTCCTATCTGGGTCTGGCCTTCTTCCTTGTTCATTGAGGATTTGCCCCAAGTATTTTATTCTTCTCATCAAAAAATTGCATTTTTCATCTTTTATTTTAAACCCACAATCCTGGATCCTTTTGAATACTTGGTTCACATGAGCCTTGTGTTGTTCTTTGCTAGCGCTGTTTATTAACACATCGTCCAGGTATCCTACTGCGAAATCCATCCCATTTAACATAATGTCCATAATTTGTTGAAAGATCGCAGGGGCGACATTGACCCCAAAAGGAAGTCGGTTAAATTTGTATAATCCCCTATGGGTATTGATGCATAGCAGTTTTGAACACTCCTCCTCGACAGGGATTTGTAAATAGGCATCACTGAGGTCGATTTTAGAAAAATATTTTCCTCCCCTCAGTGTTGCGAAAATTTGTTCAGGGCTCGGAAGAGGATAATGGTGATCCTTTAATGCATTGTTCAAGCCTGTGGAGAAGTCGGCACAAACCCGAATCTCCTTGTTCTAGGGCTTGACGTGCCCAGCCGATTGATCAGAGGGTACCTCTCCGTCTGTCTAGCCCAAGTAAGGGCCAAAGTGGAGTGTTGCATGTCATGGACTGCTCAGTCACCTGGGTTCCATCCATCACTGATCGCCACTCACGGCCAACAGATGGTCCCGTTGGAGGGGCCTTTAAGATGTGTATTTGGTGTATTCTAAATCCACATCCGACAGGGCGACTTGAATCTGACACTTTATGTGTTCCAATCAAGGCTATAACAATCAGCTATGTAGTTGAAGTCTTTTATGAATGTGGACATGTGACCGAACCAAGTTATTGGGAATGTTTTTGCTAGAAACCTGTTGGTGATATCCAATAATTAGCTGTACCTATTACTAAGAACCAATTATTATTAATATTTTATAAAAATTCTCAGATGTATGTTGATGTTAAAGAATAACTTTTATTCAGAACAAAATGCGGATGATTGTGTGGATGGTTATTGGAAGACATAATAGGTACTTACCCAACCCACTCGCCACGAGTAGAATGTGACACAAGATCGCAAGTATGAGACATCAAGTGAGGATCGAACTCGTTATTCAGTAGTAATGGACCTACGAGACTAGCTTGCTAACCATATTGCGACACTTGTATTTGACAATGTGGTATGCCAAAGCATTTACCAGAAGTAGAATAGATAATTTCGCTGCCTAAAATATATGTTCAATGGTGGTGATTGTGTGTAAAAAATATCGATTTTTAGCTGAAAATAAGCGCTATCTAACGGTATTATTGTACCACAGACGTAGTTTTCATGAAAATGAATCGGTGATTTTATTTTCGAAGTAAATAGTAAATAGTAAAGTAAATAGAATAAAAAAAGGATCTACAATATTTTGGAAGTGTGAAAATCATGCATACAAAGGTAGAACTGTACCAAACCAAAATTATGAATTGAGAAATATTACATTACAAAAGCACGTTTTAATAGCGGTAGACAAACTGACAAGAATAATCTTCTCAAGACAAGAATGTAAAGACAAGAAACGATCCAAAATAAAATAAGAAATATGATGGATGGATATTTCTCATAAACCGCCGAGTTCGTTCGCATGTAAATTCCTTTTGGGTCATTTCTATGGACAATAGAGATTATTTGGCAGTACTGATCCCCTCTTCCGTAACTCCTTAGGATGTCAGGGTGTCATGCCGGCTTATTCCTCTTCCTCTCATCGTTGTTTTGCTTTCCCTTTCCATAACCGTATCATAACCGTATGTGGTATCATGTCGAGTAATTCTTTTGCATGGTATTTTTCTGAGTTAATTATGGAGTGCGGTTGGCCTGAGTGCTTAAGCCCCCCTGAGAGAGAGAGAGAGAGAGAGAGAGAGAGAGAGAGAGAGAGAGAGAGAGAGAGAGAGAGAGAGAGCAGTAAGCGTGTTTTACATTTAAGGGCATATATGAAGTAATACAAATAGATTTGGAAAAAAAGATAGTGCTCATATTTTGAATATAAGAAAAAAAGAATTGGGATAGTCAAAAAGAAAGAGACAAATAGTGAGTGAGGAGCACGTTTTTGAATGAAGAGTGACAGGAAATATTTTTAAGAGAGAGGGGGGCGCATAAACTACCATGTGACGTGCACTATTATTGCCAAGAGCGAATTTGCGTGCGAGTCAAAAATCATTTTTAAATTACACAAATAAGAAGAAAAATGAAAACGAAGAAAACCAAAGATGAAGGCGTATAATAAAATCTAAATTGAGAATAAGGAAAAAATAGAAAGAAAGATATAAATAAAGAATATAATGAAGGAAATGATGAAAAACTACCAAGAAGAAAAATAAAAATTATAGAATAAAATTAAAAAGAAATATGAAATACAAAATAAATTCACTAGCAAACGACAAAAGAAAACGAAATAAACCGAAATAAACCGGAAGAAGAAGAAGAAGAAGAAGAAGAAGAAGAAGAAGAAGAAGAAGAAGAAGAAGAAGAAGAAAGAACAACAACAACAACAACAACAACAAGAACGAGAAGGTTTTTATCATATGCAGAAAATTATTAACCTAAATATTTCCCGTGAGGATAAATAGAGGCAATTCGTGATTAATTGTTGTATTATTTGTAAAATATGAATAATTCATAAATAAAGGGTTTTCTTTCTAACTTTATTCTGTGTGCTTTTTAATTTAAAAATGAAGTTGTTCTATAGAAAAAAAGCTACTAAACAGAAATATCAAGACAAGCAATTTAAGCCCAAAATATATAAATAATCAAGATTAAACTGATAATAAAAAAGAACAGCAAATTAAAAGATATGAATAAAACAAATAAATTAAATAATTGCTAATGGCACAATACATGACATAACCAACATGGCTGCTAACCCCCCCGCGTCTTTTCGAATTAATCTCCGAGGAAAGTCGAAGGAAAGGATGAAAAAAAAACACACACAAATAAAATAAAGATAAATAATTTTTGAAACGAAAATGGAAATGCATAATGGCTCCTATGATGATTTGCATTGGAAGAGGCTCAGATGCCAAACGTCTAATGTAGGAAAGATATTCCTTCTTAAGCAGCTGATATAAATATTCAACGAAATGAAAAGAAAGGCAGAAATACAAGACTGGCATTTTTTATTTTCTAATAAGCAGTTGAAATTCGTTCCTATTTTCTTTGTTTTTTTTGTCAAAACCTATATTTATTTCATTTTGAATATCTTCAAAAAGAATCGGTTTCAGTATCGGAATTGTGGGTCAAAACATCCATGACTTGGCGTGGCGGTGACCGTAAATCGTCCTCAACATCTGTAGGCAGGCATGTATTTATCATGACCGCCAAACCACACATGCAAATACGTGGACAAGTGTTGCTTAATATATAATATATAATCAACACGAACGCTTAAGTAGTAGTAATAACACCGTTTGTGTGAGAAAATCAAAAGATTTTTTAAATTGTGCAATAAAGTATTTGGGAACATACAATGGATAGCATCCCACCATTTGATGGTACTAGATCGTTGTTGTGTGGATGGAAAAGGCAGAAATTGTCTACATAAAGCGGCCATAGCCCATTTGCTGTCTACCAACAATTAGGAGACGATGAAATGGCGGACACAAACCAAATAAAGACTGCCTTGTACACTGCTTTCGCGACAGATGAGTTCTCTGTGTATGACAGATGTGTCATGATGAATCCGTTGACGTATATCTGTCCGAGCTACGGAAGCTCACCATATTGTTTGGAGGAGTGAGCGATCGCATTCTCAAGTGCGCTTTTGCAAGCACAAGATTAGGCACATACTGCAAGCATCAACTAGAATGGACCAGCTATCTATTGACCAGATACTGACGCGTCCCTAGCCGTCGAACGAAGAGCAAGACAAGCGCGCGGGATAACGGCGGGACATGCGCTGTTTCTGATGTAACAAAGTAGGACACTTTGTACAGACCAGTTAGGGAAACGAGACAGGGAAAAGGAAGATGGTGCCAATCTCTTCCCTTAGAGAGACATGAGCTCGGCATTACCCGTAATTACAGTCTTAATTAACGAGAAGCCGCGTACGGTTATTCCCGATCAATAGCCTGCAAAGAAATATGCCTATCGTGGACAAAAAAGTATTTGCACGTGATGACCATCAACGGAGGCACTGCCATCTGCAGAGTCGGGGTTGTCCGTGTCAGTCTAAATTGGGGCCATCCCGTTGAGGGTGAGGTCTTACTAATTCACGAGAGCCCACTGGGATATGATCTGTTAATTGGAATCAATACCATAAAAGAGATGGGTGGGTACACATCTCTTCGTCTGGCGCGGTAGAGTTCGGACACAGTAAACAACTCCAATGTGTATAGTTCGGACACAGTAAACAACCCCAATGTGCGACACTAACGAAAGGGACTTCAGCGCCAAATTTGACCACACGGTGAAAATTTGGACCGCAACATGGAAAGCTCCGACAGTGTTGCGGAAGACATCCAGTGTCCAACAGCGCAAAGGCATATCCCGAGGAGGATGTTGGACCGCCTAAGGGGCTAATCCTGTAAATGGCGGCAGTACAAAAGAACAAACAGAAGGTTCGTCCTGTCATGGACTAGCTGGATTTACGCAAGACCAAACTACAGGTGCGTGCCCACTAGTTGTTGCCGTTCCAGACGGTGTTTTTGAAGGGGCGAATATACTGCCTTACGCGGCTATGTTTTGAGCTGAATGTAGCGTCTCTTATAATGCGATCGATGATTGATATGGCATTAACTCAGTCTATTAAACATGCCGCGTTGGCACATATGGACGATATCTATGTCGATGAAAGCCTTCTCTCGACTATCTTTTCCAATTTCGAACCCTCGTGTAAGGATGCTGAGAGTCTGAAGGATGGAGTCAGTATTGGGCTTGTACGTCTAGGGTGGAGCGAGACATACTCCAGTTGAGGCGAGAGAACTAGATACCAACAGTATTTTCTTTGTGTGGGAAGTTCACCGGGCCTCTTCTGGTATGCGGCTGGCTTAGATCAGCATCAACATTTCTCAAGCGACAAGCAAACGACCAGAAGTTAGGATGACAAGATCTGCAAAACCCAACTATAGTGCATGCTTGCCGTAACGGTGTCCAGAGTTCGACAGGAGGACCCTGCAAGAGGGCACTGGTGCGTACGCTGTCGGAAAATAACAGTGTAGGTTCATGCGAGCTCATTGGCTACAGGAGTAGGGTTAGAAGTTAAACGGGAACATCGTCGAAGATGCGTGCAGGCTGCATCCCGACGGAGATATGCAGCATATAAATCTTGCTGGACGCGTTGCTGAAAGGCATCAATCTGGTGCTCCAATGGAAGGCAACAGTACTGCACCTCTTGACCAATTCAGCATGTGTGTGCCGATGAATTTCCGACAAACTGACAGGAAGGGTGAAGGTGCGCACCAAAGTTTTTAAATAAATTCATTCTTGATGGATACTCAATTTTTTTTATTAACACATTTTTCTATTTAACCCATAGATGGGACCCTACAGGTACTAGTACTCCGGGTCAGATTGGACCGCCCATCTAGCCCAAGTAAGGGCCCGAGTGAATTGCTGCATGTCATGAATTGCTCATCCATCTGGGTTCCATCCTTAAGCATCATGGGTCACCATCCACGGCCAACAGGTAGTCCCATTGGATGGGGGTCTTACCCCTCTGCAGAGGGACAGTCGGTGTATTCTAAAGTCCCAGCCGACAGAGCTAGCTTTCAGGGTTTTAGATTTTTTGTATATATATATATATAATATATATATATATATATATATATAGTGAATCTGTAATCAGAAAAGTAATTTTTAAAAAACCTTCAAGTCATCAGATTTTTAGGTTTAACTTGCCGCGAGTGCCGTCTTCAAACGGTCTGCTTAGGTGTGATAGCTACTTATATAGTAAACAGCTTGTGTCAACGCATTGACGTTCGTGGTTCAACGATCGTAATAAAGGCCGACCATTTCACACGCTCGCTTGTATGTGTTGAGACAACTCATGAATGATTTGATCATTTACAAAAGTGACAGCTGGGTACCGGTCGCTTCCGTGTCGGGCTTCTCCGTAGTGGAACCGAACTCTGTATTTAATCCAGCAGTGTCATTGTTTGAATCCGTGGGGGAAATCTCGTCATTCGAGTCAGAACGGTCACTGTCATCCGTCGTATCGCTGGTATCTATGCCGAATCTGCAATTTATAGTTCTGATAACTCGCTGTCTTCGACTCTGTCGTGATCTTGCATTCCGAGTTACTCATTTTCATAGTCGATGGGCGCTGAATCCATCCTCTTAACGGGGTGAAGGTCTTTCATATGAGGTAGCATTCAATCAACCAAGACTGAGTGACCGTGGTATCCTGTCAACCAACTCCTTTCCAAATATTGACATACATGTATTGCTATTGTTTTCATCCACACTGCGTCACCCAATGTAGGTTGTATACTTCCAGTTTGCGAGTAGAGGTGAAACCTCATCTACAGAACACTGCTTTCTGTCTGTAAAACGAACCCTGAGGGCCTGTTTTGTCATGAATTATTTGCGGTTTTGACAACAATTTCCGCCCGGTATTCTAGTGAGGATTTTCTGTGTTTCACGCACCATGTCTTGAGGAACTGCTGAATTTTTTCAGGATTGAAAGGTGGGCTACCGTCACTAATGTAACACTATGTTGGTCGGGGTGCCAAATGTAATATTATGATCTGGTCACGGGACCAAATGTAATACGATGTTGGTTTTGCTGCACGCGGCTCTAAATGTAGTACGATGTTGTCGCGGCGTCGAATCTAACGCGATGGGTGTTCTTTGACCCACAGGAAAGTTGAAGTGCTTGTTCCGGGCTGTACCTGAAAATGACCAAGTTCATCAAGGTTGTTCCACAATTAACTCGAACGCGTTTTTAACAATAAAAGACCTTTATTAATCATACAGTGATTAAAAATCATGTACAACCACAAAGGGATATCGAGTTGAGGTTGAGTCGGTATTTTGTGGACTGACTGGCGATATATGCTGGGTTCTGATTCAAATTCAGGACTTTGAATAACAAGATGACAAAGCAAAGACGGTGACAAGGGCCATGAGATGGAGCTATCAATCTGCTAGGGAAGCAGTTGTCCAATCTGGTCAAGAACCAGCTGTCCGATCTGGTCAAGGACCAGCTCTCCACTCTGGTCAAGAACCAGCTCTCCAATCTGGTCAACAATCTGGTCCCAAACCAGCTCTCCAATCTGGTCAACAATCTGGTCCCAAACCAGCTCTCCAATCTGCCTGGGACCTTTTTGGGTCCTCTTTTATGGATTCCAAACCCTGAATCCAGGGCTCTGATTGGCCAGCCAATCGAAACGCCGGACCAATGGCCCTACAGTGTAAACATCAGGAGGTGTACGAAACCCCACCACGCGGTCGCATTTGATTGGACGGCCAATCAAAATCATGGCCCTGGGTTACACATCTCGGAGGGGGGCAACAAGTCTCCGCCCCAGTTTTCTGATTGGTGAGGCACCTGATAATATTTTTGTTATTGTATAAATGGTCCTGTCAATTGCTATGATAATTCCAGGAACTGGCCCAAGACCACCCGAGCAAATCATCATTCCCATTAAATCAACACTTTTAAGATTTAATCTTTCAAAATGTCTTTGTTAAATAAATCTGTCTGGTCCTACGCAGTCCCCACAAGAACAACACAGATATGGATGTCAACAGTCATAAAAGTCAGACATATCAACCACTTTTAGCCTGGATAAAGTGGTTGCTATCTTTTTGGAGTCTCCATGTAAATGATAATATGATAAAACAGACTTCTGCCTTACATCAATCTATTTCTGCCATTAGGATTGGTTTTGTTCAAAAATTATTTATCATCTTGTTTCGACGCTACAAGAATGATAATATATATTTATATGAAAACATTTGTATAAACAAAAAGTCATTTGTGTTATATCAACCATCAACCGACTTTTAGCCATTAGAATTTCTTTGTGTTAGTGTAATTAATTTTATCTAGTGTTGACTTTACCACACCACTGACTTGTACTCTAATCTAAGTCGCTTGTACGATTCTAGACTCAATTGTTTTGTTTTTAAGTATCTAATCGGATATCGCCAATCAGTCCATAACACTACAGTGTTATACTAATTAGTTCCTCAGGATTGCCATACACGTGGGAGAGTTTGGAGTGGTAACCTGACCCGGTTTTAGGTGGTATAAAATGATCCATCTCGGGAATTGATCTGTGCAAACAAGGTATGCAAATGTGCCCAAAGTTAGTTATATCCATTACTATTTGTTGCAAAGGCCAATCAGGAGCTATTGTTAATGTAATCGGTTCGTGGTGTTGACTTGTGCGAAGAGGCAAAGAAAAACCAGGTTGAGAAAATGGTTCATACCTCCGTTTTATATAGTTATTAAAAATAAACAGGGAAATGACCTTTTCAAAAGACCAAAAAAGCATTTCCCACCAATAAAAAAGTTTTATAAAATATTTCACAAAAAACACTGTTAAATGTGTTACAGTTGCATGCCTAATGGGCAAAATGATAAAAGAATCTACTTGGGATCTACTTAAGGTACTTTTAAAAAGACTTTACAGTCCAAAAATACCTTCATATATATTAAATATATACATAATACAGTCATTTCCAAATATACCTGGGGCATTAGAAATAGATATGGCATACCCTATTATAAGATGGGCGATTATTAATAGAACCGGTAATTATAAAGATAATAAATCCTGCCTTCTATGTATGGAAGAAAAACTAACTATCGCATCTTATCCTAATTCAGATCCGAAATTTTGAACGGGTGTACCCACAAACGTAAATGGCATCTTGACCGTTAAACATCCAAACGCGGGCTGCATTTCATTTTCGGTGAAACCAAAATATATATTTTCTGGTATCATCGGTTTTCTAATTTTTTAAAATATTAATTCATTATTCTGACTTATTCGGTTGTTTCCCAATAGTTAAAATTGCAACTCGTTTGATTTTTTTGTCTTTTTCGTTAAGTCATGAATGAGGGTTACCTCCTTTTGACTGTGTGGTCAAAAAGTACTTGTTGACGTGGTCAAAAAGTACTTGCTGGCGAAGCCAGAAGGGAACAGAGGTTCCTTCTTATGTAATATTGCAATGCATGGTTGATAAGTGGGTGGGGATTAAAAATACCCGTTTACCTGACAACAATGTAAAAAACAGGCAGACGACATAAGCTGGGACAGAACATTCATGATAATAAAGAATGTCACCGAAGGGGTGAAGAGAGAGGGCCCAGTGAGAGGAAAGTGGCACGTACCAAAAGTGGACGATGGCATTGTTTGGTGTGATACCATCAGCATGGCAATATGTGTTATATTGAAGGTATGGGGTGTTAGAGCAGTATTTATTCTGTCCTGTATTTATTCCTGAATCACAAAGTGGTTTTAGGTCTAGCAGAGGAGCAAATGACATGATATTTCCGGCCTGGCAAGTGCAGGAGAAGTGTATTGAGCAACGAGTCCACCTGTATCAGGTTTTTGTTGATTTGACAAAAGCTTCTGATACAGTTAACAGAGATGCACTTTTGACGATATCATATATCAATAATATACTCTAGCGGTTACACAATGGTATGAAAGCTAGAATTGTCATGAGTGGTAGATTGTCGGATGAAATACCAATAGATAACGGGGTTTAGCAGGAAGATGTCTTGGCCCCAAAACTATTCTCAATATTCTGTTCTGTAATATCAACTCATGCATTCCAGCATTGTGAGAAAAGCGTCCTCTCGGAATTTAGAACCACAGGTATAGTTTTTGTCAAAGACTTCATACACAGTCATTAAAGAGTTCCTTTACGCCGACGACGTTGATTTACTGGCTCATACTGAGGAGGATATTCAAAATATTGATCGTTGAACCACTGAAAAAATCAACAAAAACCTAAACAATAAACCACCTAACTGTAATTGTATCAAAAAGGTAGAATGTCCCTTAAAAAATAAATGTCAACAGGAGTGCGTAATATATAAAGTGGAAGTATATACCAATAATCCAAACGATAAAAATAAGAATATCAGTGACAAAAACGTATACTTAAGGTCCACACAGGAAGTCCTTAAAATCAATTATTATTGTCACAAAAGTAGTTTCGTAAACAAAAAGTATAGACATAATACGAGCCTATCCAATTAGGTGTGGAAAATAAAATAAAAACTAGGAATAGACTTAAAATGGGAAATAATAAAGAAATGCAATAAATATAAAGCAGTAGACAAATTTTGCCGACTTTGCATGGAGGAAAAACTCGCAATAGTTAATTATGCAAAACAAGCAAACTACTAAACCAAAGAACAGAAATCCTAAACCCATGTAAACATAAAAAAACATACCAAAAAAGATAAAGATAAAAAATAAAATAGAATCTGATGACAATAATATACTATACTAAGTATAGTATATTATTTTTAAATCGAAAAGTGCACGGACTTGAAAACATTACGAAAAGAAAAGAAAACTAAATGAAAAAAAAATGATACATACTTTTTTAAAAAAGAATTTTGAATGTGCTTAAAAGTTAAATATAAAATTACAGTTCTGATTTTGGTATAAATACAGAATAGCGCACAATAGATAATATCATTAGAATCATATTTTACGAATAAATAACATCAGATTATGGAAACTCCCGAAGGAGCCTAATTCTAACCCACTTGTCCGTTGTAACTTGAGTGTCTCAAGGTTTTAAAAAAAGTTTTTGTTTACATTGACGAACGACGGAAAATCGACCTTAAATACTACATTACTATGTAACTTTTAATTTTTAAATAAAAATAAAAATAGTGCTCAGGCATGAAACTTCTGTGGATAGATAGAGGTTTATTTCGTGAATAGTTTCTTACAAAAAAGATTTTAGTTATACTGATTATTCTAGAATGAAAGCATTAATAAAAAGAAGTTGAGTTATCGTTAAATGTTTTCGTTTTATTTGTTATTTAATTCGCTGTAAAAAATAATTCATTGTATGAAAACACATACTAATTACATATTTAGAAAGGTTATTTTCTTGTCTTTCAAATCAAATGAATACTTTTAAGATAGGAACAGAAATATGCGATAAATAAGATTTGATTTTACGTTAAAATTTAGTATGAAAAAATCATACTATGAATTCTAGGCTGTCCGAAGCAAAATATTTTTTTTTAAATCGCAGTAAAAAATAATTCGATGGATAAAAACACATACAAATTACATATTTAGAAAGGTTATTTAATTTACTTTCGAACCATATAAATATTTTAAAGATTCAACCGTAAATAGGCGAGAAAAAAGAATTTGAGTTTTCGTTAAAAAATTTTCGTTAAAAAATTTTTTCGTTAAAAAAATCATACTTATCAGCTGTCCGAAGCAAAAATGTTTTTTTTAAACTCGCTGTAGAAAATAATTCAATGGAAATTACATATTTAGAAGGGTTATTTTATTTACTTTCCAACCATATAAATATTTTAAAGATTAGATCATAAATAGGCGATAAATTCTAAGCTGAACTGTTTACTGCGAAATTTATTCACTAAAGTTCAACTTCACTGCTGTAACAAAAAGCAAGCAGCGAACAATATTTTATTATCAGCAGGAGCTGGTATACGGACAGTTCCACAAATTGGGTGATTTTGGCTTAATCAATTAATTATATCCCTTAATTAGTAAAAATCAATAAACATAACGTGTTTTTTAGTTAAAAGAATATGAAGGTGTATGCAAGATTTCAAATCTGAGGGACTTCCCGTTTTGGCGTTATACGTCGACACGTACATACCAAACTTGCTTTTATATATATAGATATAAACACATATATGCATAAACATATATATATATATACACAAATATACATATACATATCTCTATATATAGATAAACACGCATATATATACACACATATATACACACATATATGTATACACACATATACGCACATATATATATACACATATACACACACACATACACACACAGATATATATACACACACATATATATATATATATATATATATATATATATATATATATATATTTATGGGGATGTATGCCTGAGTTGTTGATGTGCATGGGTCTACATGTGTATGTGTGTGTATGTATTTGCATATATGTATTTTTTGAATAATTACATAAATACATCTGTCCAGAAGGCGGGGATACCTGGCTTCCCTGGCTGTCTGGAACATTCACAGATGATTTGGAATTCTATACTCTCAGCCAAAAGAGACAAAACAGAACTACACGTAATCTGGCTTGATCTCGCCAATGCATACGGTTCAGTTCCGCATCAACTAATCCGGATGGCACTCGACTATTTCAACTTCCCTAGCAAGGGTGGAGAAATCATAATGAAATACTTTAATTCAGCCTTTATGAAATTTACCGTGAAAGACTACACAACCAAATGGCAAGCATTTGAAATCAGCATGATGGGCTGTGTGATCTCACTTCTTTTCGTCCTGGCCATGGAACTCATTTTATGAGGTGCAGCGAACACGTCAACGGGTGTGATGACAAAAGAACAGCTGATTCTTCCTCCTTCCAGAGCTTTTATGGATGACATCACCATCCTTGTCCCATCAAAAATCGCTGCTGATAGCCTATTGCAAAGATACCATGATCTTTTCACATGGGTGAGAATGAAGGCTAAGCCAAAGAAAAGTCGGAGTCTGTCTCTAATCAGAGGTTCTGTCTGGGAGATCCATTTACAAATTGGAAGTGATATTATCCCAACAGTTAGGGAGAAACCGTTAAAGAGCCTCGGACGTCTTTACTCAACCCCATTGACTGACCGACATCAGGGTACAGAGGTCCTGAAAGTAGCCCTGAAGGGCCTTAAATCGATCGAAAAAACTGATCTACCCAGAAAATTGAAGGCGTGGTGTTACCAATATGGATTATTACCCCGTCTTTTGTGGCCCTTACAGATGTATGAGATTGCACTATCTCGCATTGAGTGAATCCAACAATATAGCAACACATACCTGCGTAAGTGGCTCGGAGTCCCTCCTTGTTTTTTGAAAGCTTATACCAATTCTGGAAACCTACAGCTCACAATATCTTCACTGGTAGAAGAGTTCGGGGTTGGGAAAGTGCGCCTTCATATGATGATGAAGGACTCAGCCGATGAGGTAATTCGGAAGGCGCATCCAGAAATAAAGTCAGGTACGAAGTGGTCAGCCGTTAAAACCGCCCAGGAGGCAGAATGTTGCCTACGAATCAAAGATATTGTAGGCGTCACGCAAACCAATCAAGCTGGGTTTTGCAGTACGAGCATCAAAGTATTTTCCAAGGAGGGCCAAAAAGGGAAAAGAGACATGGTGATCGAAGAAGTCAGGATGTTTGAGGAGGAGCAGAGAATAGCCATTGCTGTTACTCAGCCCAAACAATGTGCGTGGACAAAATGGAATGATATCGAACCAATCAAGTTGTCGTGGAAAACTCTAATTTCGATGGAGCCACTGGCGATATCATTTCTCCTTAGATCCACATATGATCTCCTAACAAATGCGACCAACTTGAAATTATGGGGATATACTGTTTCGGACCTGTGCTTTTCGTGCAAACGGGATCGAGGTACCTTACGTCATGTGCTATCCGCATGTCCACAATCGCTCCAGATGTACACGTGGCGACACAACAAGGTTTTGGAGGTGGTCATGGAGTTGATAAGAAAACAATGTGAGGCAGCAAACCAACAGCTTATCAGAGCCCGGTAATCCAACATTCAGTTTCACAAGGAAGGTGAATGCCCTGTGAAGAAACAAAAGAACTCCAAATATGAAACTGCTGAATGGAGCTGGTGACTGGAATGTTTCAGTGGATCTCAAGACATCCTTAAAATTTCCAGTTCACATACTTCAAACTGATAAGCGCCCAGACATTGTAGCGTGGTCTGACACAAAAAAGAGTGTCCTCCTCGTCGAATTAACCGTACCGTGGGAGGAAAACCAGGAGGAAGCACACGAGCGAAAAATGAACCGGTACGAGTCACTGCATGCCGACTGCGTGGAAAAGGGTTGGACATGCCATGTGATTCCTATTGAGGTTGGGTGCCGTGGATTTCTAGGACACTCAGTCATTTAGTTTCTCTCAAAAATAGGAATCACTGGCCGCTGTCTGAAAATCGTCTCACGTCGTCTTCAAACCACGGTGCAAAATGCATCTAGCTGGATCTGGTCGAGGTTTAAAAGTCTTCAGCATGAATGATACACACGCGGAATCATCATTCCCGTGTTTTACGTAATATCTGCAATCGCGTAATCAACTCAACGGCCGAAAACAAACGCGTTTTTAAATAACAAACTGTTAACAAAACATCTCCGATGAACGGATCATATAATCTCTTCTCTGCATTATTTCATTTTTTTTAATACCCTGTCCGGTGGCGAAAGCTGCTTGGTAGCGCTAGGAAGTGGCAGTCCTGCCTTAGCTACCGAAACTGTGTTATCACTCCTAGTTGGCAGCTGATGAGGGCAGGGTATCGCACGTGCTATCACACGTTGTATGACGAAAATACTCACTCACACACACACACACACACAACACACACACACACACACATATATATATGGATATATATATATATATATATACATATATTTATGGGGATGTATGCCTGAGTTGTTGATGTGCATAGGTCTACATGTGTATGTGTGTGTATGTATTTTCATATATGTATGTATATATATATGATGAAAATTTAGAAACAAACCCGGGATGTTATGAAATTTAGAAACAAACACGGGATGTTGTAAATTTATAGACGATACTCGAGCATTTCGGTTTACCTTCTTCAGGACTGTGAAAATGAGAAGAAAACAAGGATATATGTGGATAAAAGATGATGGATTAGAAAAATGTGTAGAAAAAGGTTTTTACCGTTAGTTGAGTGGCGTTTATAGTTGAATGTTGATGACGTGATTATTGCATGCGAAAGCGAAAATTAATGCTATATATATATATATATATATATATATATATATATATATATATATGTGTGTGTGTGTGTGTGTGTGTGTGTGTTGTTTGTATGTATTTGGGCAGCATTCTTTCATTTATACATGTAGAATTAAACAAAAAACACACATCTATTGTTTAACAATTTTATTTTTGATCTTCTCAACTTTTTAATGTTTGGGTGGAATTCGTGGATAAGTCCAACAAAGTTCAGGCCCCGTGTACTTTCGGCACTTCGAAGTGCCATCATCAGGGGTGATATGTTCCAGTTTTTAAAAAATTCAATTAATGTGGAGGCTGGAAAGAGAAGAATTGATGAGAAACGTGTTATAGGCATTTTAAAATGTGTGTACTGCATTGGAAATTAATTTTATTTAAGGATGGTTTGTATTGTTTTATGTATAAAGCTTCTAGTATTTAGAGTTTTTCTTTCTTTTTTTCTTTGTGCAGAATATGTGTATTTTCCGTTAGAATATTTCAGTAATTAGAGTGGGGGCATGAATGTAATTTTAGGTGTTGTGAAATAGAGCTATTATCTGTTAAATGGAGGGTTAGATGACGTGACAATGTGGTTGAGGTGAATCCAATGTATGTATTTTCATTTTCTGGGAGACTGCAATCTCCTAGGGGACATTTAAATCTGTATACTACATTGGTCTCATTAAGCCGACTTGTCTGGGGAGAGAAATTGTTACGAACGACGAGGTTGGTTGTTTTGAATTTTATATAATAAATAATAAATTTTACCTTATTATCAGGCGTGGCTGCAGTAACATTATTCCGAATTATTTGTTTAAGTGCTATTTCATCAAATGTGTAATTCCTGTGCATCTGGTTGCGATAGTAAATGTTATTTGAAGAAGTATTTGCTGTGGTATGTTTTTCTTTGTGACTAGCGTCTGTTGACTCACGTCATTGACGAACAAATCAAACAGATCATCCAAAAAATAGACGCTAGTTCTGCACAAAGAAAAAAATAAACAAAAACTCCAAATACTAGAAGCTTTATACATAAAACAATACAAACCATCCTTAAACAAAATTAATTTCCAATGCAGTACACACATTTTAAAATGCCTATAACTTTCTCCTCAATTCTTCTCCTTCCAGCTTCCACATTAATTTAATTTTTTAAAAACTGGAACGCCTTACACCTGATGATGGCACTTCAAAGTGCCAAAAGTACTCGGGACCTGAACTTTGGTGTACTTATCCACGAATTCCACCCAAACATTAAAAAGTTGGCCAGAAAACTCGAGAAGATCAAAAATAAAATTGTTAAACAATAGATGTGTCTTTTGTTTAATTCTACATGTATAAATGAAAGAATGCTGCTCAAATACACACACACACAACACACACACACACACACATATATATATATATATATATATATATATATATTATATATATATATATAAAGTTGCTGAAGTTGCAGCGCCTCCTGTGGCTATAAAGTCCGATGTTTGAGAAACATTCTCGACCACAGATTTTGCATTTGTAGGTTGTCCCTGTAGATGATGATGTTCCGATGCTTTGTTGGCGTTGCTTTCTTATGGACCTCTTAGCTTCAGGATGTTGTATCAGGGTGACTTCTGACATGTACAGTCCTCTATGGAGATTCTGCCGCCACCGAGGGTGGTCTTGAGCCAAATTTTCCCAGCTGGAAGGGACAATGCCAAAGCACCTGAGATCATTTTTGCAGACATCCTTGAACTGCAGCAGGGGCCGAATAATCTGTCTTTTGCCAGACGTAAGCTCTGCATAACGAATGTCTTTCGGGATTCGTCCATCATCCATCCGACGTACATGACCCAACCATCGGAGACGACGTTGTCTCAGTAGAGAGTACAGGCTTGGGAGTTGAACTCTCTCTAGGACTGCTGTGTTAGTGATCCTGTCCCTCCAGGTGATGCCCAGTACACGTCTAAGGCGGCGAAGGTAGAAGTTATTTAGCCGCCGCTCTTGGTGGGAGTATAAGGTCCATGTTTCACTTCCATAAATGAGGGTGCTGATAATACATGCCCTATACACTTGTACCTTTGTACGGATAGTGAGCTTGCTGTTGTCCCACACTCTTGTTGTGAGCTTCCCAAAAGTTAAGGCAGCTTTTCCGATCCGGCAACTGAGTTCAGTATCAAGTGACAGGTTGTCAATGATGATGGATCCAAGGTAGGTGAAGGTGTTTACGGCTTCCAGGGTGTAGCTGATGATGGTGATGGAGGGAGGATTTCCAGTTCCCTAACCCATCGTCTTGGTTTTCTTTATACTAATGGTCAGGCTGAAGTCCTGGCAGGCTTGGGTGAACTGGTCCATGAGTGTTTGCAGGTGCTCCTGAGAGTATGCTACCACTGCTGCATCATCAGCAAATAGCATATCCTGAATGACAAATTGCATGACCTTTGTTTTGGCTTTTTGACGGCTGAGATTGAACAGAATACCATCTGTCCTTGTGTGAAATTCACACAAACACTATTTACTTATATAAAATAAGTAAACATAATAAGTAAATGTGTGAATTTCGTAATTTTGAAGATAATATTAACCTTTATTCAAGTTTCTGTAAATGTGTGAATTTCGTAATTTTGAAGATAATATTAACCTTTATTCAAGTTTCTGTAAATGTGTGAATTTCGTAATTTTGAAGATAATATTAACCTTTATTCAAGTTTCATTGTGTTAAATACCCCCCCTTTTTAAGCGCTAATAATTTACGATTTTTTGTTTGTTTGTTTACAACATTGAGAATAATATTCCAGCAACATTTTATTTGAGCAACAAAAATAACAAAGATTAAAGATGGATATATTTTATTCTAAGAAATATGAAAGTATTCGTAAAAATATTAATAAAAACGTGTTCATTCTTTTTATTTACATTTATACAACCCTATACTGGTGACTGATTTTTATTGACATTTAAAATATTATTTTTTAAAAATGTAACCGTAAACTTGTGGACAAAGATTTGATTTTACTTTTCGTATAATCGGCTCTCCAAAGCAAAATATTTTAAAATATTTAGAAAGATTATAAAATAAATATTTTAAAGATTTGGACAAAAAAAAACGAATTTTATTTTACGTTAAAATTTAGTCATGACTGGAAGCTGATATTCTTTCTTTCTTTCTTTCATTCTTCTTTTTCTTGAGCACGCAAGCTTCTGCAAACGCATTCAACAACGCGGAATAGAGGCAGCTGGGTGGGGCAGGATGGGGCGTGTGTGCTGATTGTGGCTGGAATATCATCAGCAGCAGCTATACGATTTCTTTCCAAAAATCGTTTGATTTTTGTTTGATTAATTAATTATATCCCTTAATCAGTAAAAATCAATAACCAAATTTGGAGTGTTTCTTAGTTAAAACGATATCAATGCGTATGCAAGATTTTGAATCTGAGTGACCTCCCGTTTTGTTGTTAGACGTCTACACGTATATACCAAAATCTCTCCTTCATATATATATATATATATATATATATATATATATATATATATATATATGCGTCACTCAAACCAATCGAGTGGGGCTGGGCATTACGAGCAACAAGGTATTTTCCAAGGACGGCCCAAAAGTGAAAAGAGACACGGTGATCGAAGAAATCAGGATGTTTGAGGAGGAGCAGAGAATAGCCATGGCTGTTACTAAGCCCAAACAATGTACATGGACAAATTGAATGATATCGAACCAATCAAATTATCATGGAAATTCCTAATTCCAATGGAACCACTGGCGATATCATTCCTCGTTTGATCTACATATGATCTCCTACCAAATGTGACCAACCTGAAATTATGGGGACATACCGTTTCGGACCTGTGCTTTTCGTGCAAACGTGATCGAGGTACCTTGCGTCATGTGCTCTCTGCATGTCCACAATCGCTTCAGATGTACACGTGGCGACACAACAAGGTTTTGGAGGTGATTCGGAGTTGATAAGAAAACAATGTGAGGCAGCAAACCAACAGCCTGTCAGAGCCCGGGAATCCAACATTCAGTTTCACAAGGAAGGTGAATGCCCCGTGAAGAAACAAAGAACTCCAAACATGAAACTGCTGAATGGAGCTGGTGACTGGAATGTTTCAGTGGATCTCAAGACATCCCTAAAATTTCCAGTTCACATAATTCAAACTAATAAGTGCCGAGACATTGTAGCTTGGTCTGACACAAAGAAGAGTGTCCTCCTCATTAAATTAAATGAACCGTGGGAAGAAAACCAGGAGGAAGCACACGAGCGAAAGAAGAACCGGTACGAGTCACTGGGTGCCGACTACGTGGAAAAGGGTTGGACATGCCATGTGATTCCTATTGAGGCTGGTTGTTGTGGATTTCTAGGACACAGTCATTTCTTTCAAAAATAGGAAGCACTGGCTGCTGTTTAAAAAATCATATATATATATATATATATATATATATATATATATATATATATATATATATATATATATATATATCGTTAGGCAACCTGTCTAGGAGGAGGAAAACTCTGAAATCAAACCTGTTGAACTCCGCTTAAGAAATTGACCTTGTGTCACATCCTCCTAGTGCGGAGGGGTTAGCACACACACACACACACACACACACACACATATATATATATATATATATATATATATATATATATATATATATATATCATTTGTATTATGTGGCGTATCATCAATTTTCACCTTGAGATGATTTATTCTGATAGGAGATTCCGTTTCTCTCCTTAGAGTTTACCCGTCTCAGCTATATCCAGGTCATCTCATGTTCATTCTTCTCAGTTTGTAGCTTATAGTATCCATGTAGCTATATATGTTTCAAAATGATTCAAATCATTAGTTATTAAAACCATATAAATGCTTTTAAAAAACCTAACTTCAGCATTACATAACACAACAAGTGTTGATTTTACGTAAAACCAACTATCAACCAACCACTTTTGTAACTGATATCATATTGATGTGGTTAAAGATCGGGAAATGCTATTGAAGGATAAAGTGATTGATTTTGATGGCATTTCAACCCGTTTATGGTTATTTTATACCTAGAAGTTAGGGAACTTTGTTTATTATACGTACATTTTTCGTAGTTAATGAGATATTTTTTCTTTTTTGCTCATCGAATACGAATAATTTCTAATTTGACCCATAGATGGAATTCTGATTACCACTCAGTGTCAGAGTGGACCTGGGAGTAATGACAATAAAAGGAATAATAAATGGGGAATCGGTTTACTATAAACTTATACGGAGAAATGAGCACCCCTGAAAAATCAAAAAATAAAGAACTTTTAAGAATTTTTTTTTTACAATCTGATAGATTGGTGTGCAATCGATAATAATCCATTGAAGAAAAAAAAAATTTTTTTAGCGGTTCCGATATGGGGTATCGATTTACGATAAACTTATACAGGGAAAACTCGAAAAATAAATAACTTAAAAAAATTTTTTTTTTACAATCGGATAAATTGGTGTGCAATCAACAATAATCCGTTGAAAAAAAAAAAAAAAAAAAAATTTAGAGGGGGAGGTCCAAAAGTTCAGGTCCGCCGTTTATTTATTTTTTTTTTACTGATCAATTAAAGAAATTTATTTATAACTTTTGCTCAATATATTTTAATTTTGTATTTGCAAACTTTTATTAACCTTTTTTCTTTTTTTTTTTAACTTTGAAAAAAAAAAACGTAAACCTACCATCTTATTTTTTTGTTTACATCTTTTACGCTGGAAAAGATAAATTTTGTTTAAAAACTGTATTTTCATTATTCAGTGTAGCGTATTATCTATTTAATAAATAAAACACTGAATAATAATTAAAAAAAAAACACCCTTCCTTTTATTTAAATAAATTTTATTACGATAAAAAGGAAGAGTGTTTTTTTTTTTATTATCATTCAGTTTTTTATTTAACAAAATAAAAGATTTTTTATCATCTTCTCTCTACAGATTTATCTATTAAAATAAAAGGAAGAATTAGAAAAAAATATTTTGGCATTGTTGTTTTTTATTACTTTAATTGATTTATTAATTTTACTTGGATACTCCCACTCCCCTCAGGCTATATTTTTCAAAAGTTTATTTTTACACCGCCCGAAGGGCGGTTTTGTTTTACTAGTATAAATAAATAAATAAATAAATAAAATCCCTCATGTTTTGATAATTTAGAATTCCACAAAACTTCTCTTCGCGTCAAAATCTGTTCGCATGCGATACGACGTCATTAACCGTCTTTCTCGGTCGCGTCTGAACGTGAATTTTTTAAAAAAGTTCTTTTTCGAACATTTAAAAAATTCTCCGCTTTTTCCAACGAATTTCATTTCAAATAAGGATTTACTCTGATGAAGGTCGAATTTTCTTTGTGTGCGGAACATTTCTACATTTTTTCTATTATTATTATTTCATGTGTGTGTGTGTGTATGTATGACCGTAATATATATATAAGGAGAATTTTAGCAATACATAAATTTGTTTATACTTATGCACCCGTTGAATTCCTATTGTGTAAAAAAAAACCCAGCACCAATGACACAAAAAATTCGAAGCGAAAAAAAAAATGAATAAAAAAAACAAAAAACTTGACACCCACCCACGCAATAACATTAAACAAAACTAGGAAAATATTTCCCCAAATCAATAACTAAAAGTCTGTCTCAGAGTTATTTCCCTTCGACTCACTCTTTCACCTTTAACGCAGCCGTCAGCGACTGATCGCGTTAGAGCGCATCCATGCTTTCCTTTCTATGTTGACTCGAATTATGCAAAGCCACGTTTTTTTTCTGGTCATTTATCGCATATACGGTTGCCCAGGTCGTTGTCGGATAAAAATGACGAATATAATCAGTAGTAGTAGTTTACTGATTGCCCCTGCTCGTCACCTCTCTGTTACGCAACGCTAAGAAGAAATAGAGTAATCTCCCCTTTCACTCACGGTCTACTCAGCTCAAGTGAGTACGGCATTAAGTCAGATTTTGGTATTCATTTTCTATGGACAAAAACATCGAACATCCCCCGAAAATCAAACTCACTACTAAAAGTTTGCTACCTCACTAATTTCACCCCCAATAAGGTTAGGAAGATGGCAATCTCACCGTGATGTAATTTTTAACAAGCTTGTCTCTAGGATCAATTACAACCGAGTAGTGAGTTTAAATCTTACTAAGTGCCCGGTTCTTGTGGCTGAGCTTTCAGACTTACAGACAAGTCACGTTATAAGCATCTGTTCTCATCAGATTATCGAAGTTAAGCTGCGATAAGCTTGTTTAGTACTTAGATGAGTGACCATTTTGTAACAGTAGATACCATAAGCAATGTGGGGACTGTGTACCAAACTAAGTAAAACTTAGTAAATAACAAGTCATGTTTGAGCAGCGAAGAACCTGTCCAGAACTTTGGTGATCACTTAATAAGTGCAGGTGCTGTAATAAACATGGGGCGTATTTGCTCGACTAAGCTATACTTATTAACAAGTTACGCTAACTCACCTAAGCAGTGATGAGACTACTCTAAAATTAGTTGGGTGAACACTTACAGCAGATACTGTAATCATCCTGAGAACTATATACCAACTAAGCTAAACTTAGCAGATTCTAACAAGTATACGAAGATTGTGTTACGCACTTTTTAAAAGTACTGCAGTATTTACTGTCCAGGAAACCGGCATTGAAAATCCTAGTTGCTACCTGGATTAGGATACCGATCACTGCTGGAAAATATGGCAATTTTAATCGATTAATATTTACCAATCTAAGTTTACACAACGCTAGAGAGGTGGGGGATAGGAAGATTTTGTAGCGCTAGTTTTAGCTTTGTGCAATGCAATTCGAAAAATGAGTTACAAGACGACAGGGTTTAGAATACGCCGACTTCATCCTCTGCAGTGGAGAAAGACCTCTACCCCCAAAAGTGGTGTCTTGTACATTTAACATTAAACTACAACCGGTGGTAAGGTTCAAGTTCTGGAGCTCTGGAGAATGTGGAGTACCTCTTAATTGAGATAGGACATACCTATCAACTGTTAGGGTTCCATCCAGTTCAAATATAACTGTGCTAAGTATTTGTATTCAGAATAGTTACTTGAAGCTATAATTGTGTGCTATTATAGTTTTTCACACCTGCCATAGCTGTTGGTTCACTGGAGGCTGAGTGACAGCAAGTCTCCTCGGGTCTCCAGAACTCTTCTAGGTATTCTAGCTATCCCAACAATGCTGATTCTCCTCCAGAGCTTTGGGGATTGTTCCAAGGGAACCAATTACAATTGGTACGACCTTCACCTTCATGTTCCACAGCTTCCTCTGTTCTCTCTCAAGGTCTAAGTATTAGTCTATCTTTTCGCTTTCTTTCATTTTCACTCGGTGGTTGTCTGTGACAGCAAAATCCACGAGATGACAGGTTCTCTTTTTCTTGTCAATCAGTACTAGGTCGGGTCTCCTGGCCGGGATTAGGTGATTTGTTTGTACCTCAAAGTCCCTCGAATTTTGTGCGTCTCGTTCTCTAGGACAGGTTCAGGCTTGTGCATATACCATTTGGTTGCACGGTGAAAATTGAATTTCTGGCACAGTTCCAAGTGGATCACCTTTCCTACAGAGTCGTGCCTAGTCTTGAATTATCTTTTATTCACTAGTTTGCTGCATTCGCTTATTATATGATTGACTGTTTCGTCTTTATTTCCACACATTCTGTACTTGCTATTCTGCTGCTTCTTATCTATTTTTGCCTTTATATAGTTTGTTCTAATTGCATTGTCTTGTGCTGCGATTATTAAGAATTCGGTTTCTCTTTTGAGGTTTCCTTTTCTTAGCCATATCCATGTCTTCTGATGTGATATCTCCTGAGTTTGACGCTTAAAGTACCCATGTAGTTGTTTTTATTCCCCTTTCTGTTTTTTCTTGTTTTTTTCTTCATGTATTTCGGTTTTTGCGTTTCTGTGCTGCTGCAATTAGTCTTTCCTTACTGTTGTTAGTGTACTCGTCAAGTACTCGGATTGCTGTATCTACGCAGTCTTCAATGTTGTCCAGACCCCTTCCTCCCTCTTTCCTTGATACATAGAGTCTGCCCATGTCATGCCTTGTGCATGGTCATTAGTTTCTTTGTCCTTTGGTCCATCTGTCGAAGTTCCTCTTTTGTCCATTTTAGGAATAGTTCTGAGTATCTTACAAGAGGGACCGCCCATGTGTTTATTCCCTTGAGGTTTCTGCTACATACCTTGGTTTCTAAGAGCTTTCTTGTTATTATGAGGTATTCCTTTCTTACTTTTTCTTTCATTTCTGTTTGATGACGTCTGCTTTTAATATTCCCAGGTATTTATAGTTCTCTTTTTCTCTAAGTGTCCTAATTTCTTCTCGATTCAGTAGTTCTATTCTATTCGCCGTTTCAGTTTTCCCTTTCTTCATCACTAACATGGCGCACTTGTCGATGCCGAACTCCATCCCTATATCTTGGCTGTATATTCTTATTGTTTGTATGAGCGTTTCTAATTCTTGTTCATTCTTGGCGTAAACCTTGATGTCATCCATGTACATTAGATGGTTTATTTTTTTTGTGATTTACTAAAGTTGTATCCCGCTGTACATTTCTTGAGTATATGGCTGAGTGGCATCATTGCTATGACAAATAGTAGTGGTAATAGAGAGTCTCCCTGGAAGATGCCTCTTTGTATTTGCACCTCTGCTAAGGTTTGTTCTCCCGCTGTCAATTCTACTTTCTAATTTCCCATGGTTTTGTTGATGAATTTTATTTTTTTGTTGTTGTTATTTTATACATCTTTAGGCACTTGATTAGGTTTGTGGGATCATGTCTTAGGCCTTTTTGTAGTCAATCCATGCCATGGCTACGTTTTTTTCTTTGTTTTTGCTTCTTTGATGATGCTCTGGTCTATGTATAGTAGGTCATTTGTTCCTCTTGTTTCCTTGCGTATCCTTTTTGTTCTTCCGGGATCAGTCCGCGACAATCAAGTGAGTTGTATATCTTTTCTCTTATTTGTGTGGTCAGTATTTTCCACATCATGGGTAAACATGTTATTGGCCTATAGTTGCTGGGGACGGTTACTTTTTGGGGGTCTTTCCGTATCAGGTTAGATTTTCCTTTTTTCATCCACTCGGGTACGTTTCCTTCTTGTATGCATTTACTCATCTGTTAGGCCAATCTTTCGTGGATGGATGTGAATTTTTTGAACCAGTATCCAAATATTCCACTGTGACCCGGTATTTTCTAATTTGGTATTTTCTTAAGTGTTGTTCTTAGCGAGTCCAGGTGTATGCTTGTCTCAGGTCCTTCTTCGAGTCCTTCCAGTTGCTTTTTTATCTTATGTATCCATTCAGCCTTTCTATTATGTTTTTTCTTTTCCCATATTTTGTTCCAGAAGTTTTTTTTTGTTTCCTTCGCATTCAGGTATGTGTTTGTCTTAGTGCTTTGACCATCGATTTGCTGGTAAAATTTGCCTTCGCTTTTTTGAAAATCTTGTTTTGGTTATATTGTTTCGTTCTGTTCCGGTATCTTTTTAGTCTACCTTCTCTCGCCAGTATCTTTTGGTTGATTTCATCCATCTGTATAGTTGGATTTTCATTCCTTTGTGTCGTTGTGTTGTTTGCCTTTCTTAGTACTTTCGTTTGTTGTCTTAGTTTCTTTATTTGTCTTTCTGTTCTCATTTCCCATCCAGCTTTTGTGTTTCTCTTAGGTTTAGTTTTAGGTTTTCGTTGCGATATGCCAATTTTTTCGCTAACTAGTTTTGCTCCGGCATATATTAGGTCGTTTAATTCGGTGATGTTTTCTGTTGGGATGTTTTTTAGTATTCTATTTATCTTTTGGGTTTCGTGCTTGACTTTTTTCCTGTCTTGGTTTCTTAGAGATGGTAGGGTATCCTTGTTTTCGGTCATGATTTGTTTTATTATTTCTAGATCGTATTTTTATTCTTGTGCTATGTTTGGAGTTGTGTTATCTTGTTCCGTGGTGTTTTGATCGTCTTCGAGTTGAGTTTCATCTATAATAGGAGTTTGTCTTGTTTTTCTTGTTCGCACATTTCTATTATTTCGAGATCGGAGAACATTTTCTTTTTTTAATATCATCCTTGCTGGGTCTACTTGTCGCTGGCTGGTTGTTGTAAAGTTGTTCCCGTCATTTCACATTTGTATCATTCTTTTCCTATTGCTGCTTTGTGTTGGGTTGCTTTTAAAGTAACATTGGGGTACTTGGACGTTGTCCTTTCTTCTGCACATTTTTCTTTGTCGTCTCTCGACTACTGTGCTGTTGCTGAGCTGTCTCTCGACTGCTGGGCTGTCTCTTGACTGCTGGGCTATTTCACTCCATTCAAATTTTTTACATCCGCCTTAGCCGGTGGTTCACTGGAGGCTGAGTGACAGCAAGTCTCCTCAGGTCTCCAGGTCTCTTCTAGCCGATCTTAACAATGCTGTAGTTTGGATGATCTCGATTCTTTCTCTGATTTTCAGTTCATCCAGACTCTTTATCTTCATGTTCCAAAATTTTCTTTGTTTTCTGGCAAGGTCTTGGCATTTTTCTATCTTTTTTTTACTTTCATTCGGTGATCGGCCAGGACGGCAAAATTCACAAGATGACGTTCTCTTTTTCTTGTTAATTAACACTGGTTTCCTGGCCGAGGCTGTATCACAGTCCCAGCGAATTTTATGCATTTCATTCTCCAGGACAGATTCAAGTTTGTGCAAATATCATTTAGTTGTATGGTAAAATTTTAATTTCTTATACAATTCCTGGTGGGTCACCTTTCCCACCCAATCGTGACTAGTCTTATACACTCTTTGTGCTAGTTTGCTGCATTCGCTTATCATATGATTTACAGTTTCGTCTTTTTCTCCACACATTCTACACTTACAATTCTGTTGCGTTTTATCTATCCTTGCTTTTATATAATTTGTTCTTATTGCATTGTATTGTGCTACAATTATAAGAGATTCAGTTTTTCTCTTGATATTTTCTCTTCTTAGCCATGTCCATGTTTCCACATGTGCGATCTCAGCAGTTTTTCGCTTGAAGTGTCCGTATACTTGTTTTTCTATAAATAAATGCAATGGAAAATTGAAAGTAATATTGTGATTACGATCAAATATTTATCAACTTGAATCAAATTACGACATTGAATAATCTAACATAAGGATTTTGAATAACCTAACATAAAGAGTTTATTAAACAAATAAACCAAACCAAAATGAGTCCGAAATGAAATTAGGTTGTGTTGCATCAATCTTCTATGTGCCTGCTTGGAAATTAACTTTTCACCTGGAGTAAGATACTGACTGCTGGCATTGTTAGAACATATAGACAATGGATTCAGCCATGAGAAGAATCATTAAGTAAACTTTCACGTAGTGCAAGAGTAGGTGAAGGGAAAATGGGGAGTAGGAAGATTGTGTTGCACCAGTTTTCGAATTGTGTATGGTCTTACTAGCTTAGAGATTAACATTCAAAATCCTGGCTCCCACGTAGTGGATTTGCTGGTTTGTTTGTTTGTTTGCTTGCTTTTTGGTTGGTTTTACAGCATGTAAACGCTTGATTTTTTTATACCAAAATCAGTTTAACAATTATGATCTCCATATACTTACACAAATGTATCTTCATAAACATTTTAAACAGTCAAACACTTCATACTTAGTTGCAATATCAATGTTTTAAGAGTCAATGTATTAATGTAGTTTAAATAATTTTAATAATTATCTCAAACTGATCTATTTGAATTAAAGTTGGGACCTTATCAAATATTACTACGCTAGGTCAGTGTGGTCTCAGACCCCTCAAAGATTTACCACCGGATGCAGTTTTGTCACCTAGGACATACTTCATTTTTTTGGGGGAGGGGAATCTTACCCCTCTGAGGGGGAGCAGTCGGCCTATTCTACACGTGAGGTCAGTAGGAAATATAAAACTAGAATGTATAGATCTACATATAACCTTGTATGGTGCGATGGTTAGTTAGCGAGTTTGATTCTCACTGACAAGCCCAACCTCGTAAAGAAGACAACACATACACACGCTCGCAATAACATCATTATTAACAACAACAACAATAACAACAACAGCAACAACAATATATATATATATAATATATATATATATATATATATGTAAAATGAAAATAGAAGTGAATCCGACGGTATGTTGAAAAAATAAATAAAGGAAAGAAAGGATAGAATGGATAAAATAGGATATCTTAATCAATTTTACTTACACGTGTTTCGGTCAGGAGTTTATCCATGTGTACATTATTCTATTTTTAAATAACCAAATGAAATGAAATAATAATAATAGAAAAAATATAGAAATGTTCCGCACACAAAGAAAATTCGACCTTCATCAGAGTAAATCCTCATTTAAAAAAAAAAATAATAAGGATTTGTATTTGAATATCCCCGAACTGAGACCTGCTGTTTTAGTTTATCATTGTTGTCAGTGCAGATTCTTCGTAGTGTAATTGCTAGAGAATAGGGGATGCTATCTTTGAGATATTTGGGCTGAGAGGATCTATAAGGGAGATAGTCGTGTTTGTGGGTTTTGTGTGTATTGTTGTTTGTAGTTGTCTGTTTTTGTCGATATATATATATAAGGTATTCTAGAAATGCATGTATTGATTTTTCATGGTCAAATTTTATGGGGTTATACATCAAATCATGTTGGTTAGGAAATTGTTCAGTTTAGCCTCTCCACCAGTGTATATCATCTATATATAATGTATCTTGCATAAAAGAGGCAGTCATTCTCAATTTCCGGCTAGATGTATGTACCTTCAAACTTGTCTATGTAGATGGTTGCGTATGAGGGAGATGGAACTGTGCCCATAGCACATCCTTTTATTTGTATGAAGTGTCGGTCGTTAAAGTTAACATTGTTTAATGTTAGAATATATATATATATATATATATATATATAATATATATATATATAGTGTCTTGGGTATAGAAATAAACTAAATCCAATGGTGAGGCTCCAGTTCTAGTAGTCATCCCTTCCATGACATTACTCCCAGGTCCACGCTGACCCGTAATACGATGCCATCTATGATCAATAGATATGTCTGAAAATTATTAGTGATGGATAGGAATATTTGGAGCGATATAACTGTGTGCAAATAAATTATTATTATTATTATTATTATTATTATTATTATTATTATTATTATTATTATTATTATTATTCGCGAGTTTTCACGCAAACGTTAGCACTGGAGTGTGAGTAACAGCAAGTCTCATCAAGTCTCCAGAAATTTTCTAAGTATTCCAGCCGATGCTAACAATGCTGTCGTTTGAAGGGTGTCGATTCTTCCTCTTATCTCCAATTCCTCCAGTCTCTTTTCCAAACCATTGAGGAGCGTTCCAAGGGTACCAACTACAATCTTCTATCACAAAGTATCAACTTCACTATCATCTTCCACAGTTTTTACAGCTTTTTCAGCAAGGTTCAAGTATTTGTTTATCTTTTTCTTTTTTGTGTGTGTGTGTGTGGGGGGGTAAACTTTTACCGGTAGTTGTCCATCGGAACGACACTTCGCTTGAAGTATCCATATATTTGTTTTTCCCATTTATCTGTTCTCTTTGCTGTTTTTCTTTTTGTCCATATGTTGCAATTGCTGTTACTGGTTGCTGTAATTAATCTTTCTTTGCTCTTTTAAGTGTATTCTCGAATTGTCGCATCTACGCAATCCTCAACGTTGGCGAGACCTATTCCTCCTTCTTTTCTTGTCATATATAGTCTGTCTGTGCCATCTCTCGGGTGTAATACCTTGTGCATAGTTAACAATTTCCTTGTTATTTGGTCTATCTTTCGGCGTTCTTCCCTTCCTCGTGTCAGAATAGTCCTTAAAAGGAGGAGAGTCCAGATAATTATTCCCTTGACAAGATTTCTACTGCTGTGCTTGTTTTCTAGAAGTTTTCTTGTTCTTCAGAGCTACTCCTTTCTCACTTTTTCTTTCATCTGATTGATTGTGTCTGTGTCCAATATACACAAGTACCTGTAATTCCCCTTTTCTCCAAGTGTTTTTAGATATTTGGTAGTTCTATTCCTTCCGTTGTTTCTTTTCCCCCCTTTTCAAAACACTTTTCGATCCCAAATTCAATTCATATATCCTGGATGTATATTCGTATGGTATGTACAAGTGTTTTTTAATTTTTGGCAAAAATCTTGATATCATATATTTATATAAGGTAATTTTATTTTCTGTTATTTTGTAAATTTGTAGCCCCTGTACATTTCCTAATTATGTAATTGAGTGGCATCATTTGCTATAAGAAATAGGAGTGAAAGGTGAAAGGAAGTCTTTGAATTTTCACCTCCGCTACAGTTTGTCCGCTATTAATTCTATTTCCCCGTTTTTCATGGCTTTCGCTAACAAGTTTAAGACTTTGTTGGATATCTTATACATCATTAGACATTAAATTAACCAAGTTTGTGGAATCATATTGTAGGCCTATCTGTAGTCCATCCAGGTCATGCTTTCTGTCCTTGTTCTAACCTCCTAGAAAATGTATCCATCTATGTATAGTATCTGTTCTTCTTGTTCCCTTGCGGTATCCTTTCTGTTCTTCCGGAAATAGTTTGCGGCAGTCAACTAAGTAATATATTTCTTCCTTTATCTGTACGGTTAGAAATGTTCCTCATCAGAGGTAGACAAATTGTCAGCCTATCGTTGCTGGGGATAATTCCTTTTAAAGGGAAGTTCTTTCTGAATCAGTGTACTTTCTCTTTCGTCAACTATTCGGGTAGGAATTCTTGTAGGAATTTATTCAGTTGACAAGCCAATCTGTCATGGATGGACTTAATTTTAAAAATCAGAATCTATATGGCCTGGAGTTTTCAAATTTGGTACTTTTTTAATATTGCTCTTAAATATTGGTGAACCCAGGTGTAGGTTTGCTTGGAAACTTCTTCAAGTCCTTGTAACTCTTTTTTCATGTTATAAATAACATTCAGCTTTTCTGTTATGTTTTTCCTTTTCCCGTATCATGTTTCAAAAATGTTTTGTTTCTTTTGCATTCGAATGTACGTTTTCATGCTTTCTCCGCCGATTTACAGGTATCATTTTCTTTCGTGATTTTAGAGTGTCCCGTTTTACTTGTATTGCTTGGTTCTATCCCGGTATCTTGAACCTTCTGTCTTTCGCTAATATCTATTGGTTTACTTCTTCCAGTTGTAAGGTCAGTTTTATTTCTTGTTGTTCTTACTGTCATTTCATACCAATCCGTCCTTGTGTCTTTTTCCTTCCTTAGCAGTATTGTTTGTTGCCTTAGTTTCTTTATTTGTCTTTCTAACTTCATTTCCCATCCATTTTTCTATTTCTGTTTCTCGTCATCCGCGCAATCCTTCCTCTGGTATTCAATTATGGCACAAATAATTGCTCGCCGGCAAACCGGCATATAAAACACACACTTATTTTCAAATAAATACATACATACATACATACATACAACCGTTTGCGCTATAATTGAATACAAGAGAAGTGGGAATGCGCGGATGAATATGACGAGAACAGCCCACCTCTGTAAATTGTTGTCAATAGTTAAAACAATTTGTCCTTTAAGTGAGCGGATAATACGCTGCTTTGAAACTAATGGTAACCAACTTTTTTAATTGTATATAATACATAATAATATATATATATCAGCTCAGTCGGTAGAATGTTCGGCTAGGAATCACAAAGTTCTTGGTTCGATACCGGCCCTCGCCAACTCAGCGAATGAGTAGCACAGGGATCTGTGCGGTAAAGTGAGGAGCTAATGGTAAGTGTGGCGCTCCACCTCAGATGCTAAAATAATCTCCTTGATCTAGCGCTAGTGAAAAGGAGATAGACTCCCTCGCTGTCTAGCCGATAGCGACATTACGCCGCCTCGACGACTTTACTTTATATATATATATATGTAAAATGAAACTGGAAGTGAATCCGACGGTATGTTGAAAAAATAAATAAAGGAAAGAAAGTATAGAATGGATAAAATAAGATATTTTAATCAATTTTACTTACACGTGTTTCGGTCAGGAGTTTATCCATGTGTGCATTATTCAAACTATTATTATTTTTAAATAACCAAATAAAATGAAATAATGATAATAGAAAAAATGTAGAAATGTTCCGCACACAAAGAAAATTCGACCTTCATCAGAGTAAATCCTTATTTGAAATGAAATTCGTTGGAAAAAGGCGGAGAATTTTTGAAATGTTCGAAAAAAGACCTTTTTTAAAAATTCACGTTCAGACGCGATTGAGAAAGACGGTTAATGACGTCATATAGCATGCGAACAGATTTTGACGCGGAGAGAAGTTTTGTGGAATTCTAAATTATCAAAGCATGAGGGATTTTCTTTATTATTAAAGATAAAAAAGAATTAAAAAATATTCGCACATTGTAATCAATTTTGGGACTTGTAAATTATTATGGCTTATATGTTCATAATATGTACGAATTACAAACACCTTTTGTCACCAAAACATTTTGCATTGAATTGGACTTCTACCAGGCAACCGCACATACTTCTAAAACATTACTACCAGCAGAAAAGTACTGCAGACAAATTGAAAAAGAAGGTTTAATATTTGCAATAAATATTACATAAAATGATTAATGGCAAAAAATATGTCTTACAAACCGGTTATAAACCACTTGTGGCCATATTTGTTAAAAAAAAGTGGTATTTTAACTCATAATTTTTAAATAGACAACAGTTTCAGAAAATAATGATTCCTTTTCCACATGTGAAAACATTTTGATGTATGCAGACCGTGTGGCAATCCATTTAACTTTTAGAAAACACTGCTCACCCTAGAATATCCAGAATGAATGTTTTAATGAGAAGTTATATATATATATAACATGGATCTAATGCTAAATTACCGCCGATAAGAAAATCAGCGTTGGCCTGAAGCAAGCCATAGTCCAAGATACAAATGGATTTGCAGGCCCATTAAATGTTTTTTAATAATTGTAGTTGATAACCATAAAAATTGCCTGAAATGTTCAAATGTAGAAAGACAACGAGTTCAACAGTGATGCACTTTTTGCATGAATTATCGGCTATATTTGGACTTTCCGATAAAATCGTGACGGATAATGAAAGTGAATTTATTTCAGCAAAAAAGGAAAAACAATGCGATCTTTTCAAACGGGTGAAACTGTTTTCTTTCTCAATTTCTGAACAGGAAAACCAAATTGGGAAACTAGGAAAATACATAAGCGTAATAGACATTGTCCAAAGCCGAAATAGTCTACATAACAGATTATTTGAAGTGAGCACATACGTGCACTCACACCAAATAAACTTTTTCTTTATTTGGAAATGAGATACAACGTATGTGCACACAACTCGGCATGTAGCCGGAAATTTGGTTTTGGGGGAGGGGTGATAAAACTGGTCATATCACTACACGGATCTATCTAGCTAGGCTCACTCGCCGACCGATTCATTCAAAAATAAAAATAAAATTCTTGCATTCTCTCCTTGCGCAGCTCCCTTTCACCAAAATACCTCATTCGCTCTATGCATGTATCCTACTTAAAAATTTCCCAATAATGACGATTGGCGATGGAGGGGGTGGGGAAAAATTGAAAATAAAAACCCCAAGAAACTGAAAAACACATGTAAACAAAACAAAAATTGTGGGTCATTTTGGTTTCCCCTTTCCCTCAGCTATTGTGTAGGCCCGCCGACTGTCTTCCGCACTTTGTTGTTTGAAAGCAAGCCGGTCAGTGCCTCTAATATGGGAGTGGGTGTCCTTAGTGGGTGGTCGGTAAAAAATTGGGATTCTGTAGGCCAGGCGGGTTGGGTTACTAGAAAAATTTGACTTTCCAGGGAAAATATTAGCGTGACTCGGATGGTTTTATAAAAACTTGGATTGGGGTCCTGGATATGTCCTATAAGAAAAAACTGGGGTGGATGATCATTCAGCCTCCTAACTAAAAGGATCTATGGTGTATGCAGTTTTGGCTTTTTCTTGTTTTTTCTTTTGTTTATTTTACAGACTTTGTTTGTCTATCTAAGGGATGGGGTCCCGAGACAGGATCCCCGTCAGTGCTGGCCATGATGGGCAGGCAACAATGTCTCTACTCCTGCCCTCGTTCTCACACACAAGCTTGCGGCATTTATCCACCTTTCGTTGAATGTCATGGGTTCGAGCATCCTCCTATCGCACCTAATCCTTACCTTAAAATAACAGATCAGATTCTGACAGGAAAATTCCTCGTCCTCATGCAATCCCTTGTTTCGCGTCGACCATATCACCATCCTAGCTACGGCTAGTATAGCGAAAAACACCTTTCGTTTTTCTCCGGCGAACGGCGGACTGACATTGTCCACGACGTAACCAACGTCGAGCGGCACCCACTGATTGGGTGCGATACGGGCCGTAACCTCGTTCACGTACTCCCAAAACGAACGTACCCCGTTACAGTGGTAGAAGGCGTGCTCAGCCGTTTCTTCTAAGCCACTGTTGCAACGGGTGCAAGATAGAAAATCAGCAGCGTGCGCTTTGTATTGTACGCTTGCGAGCGGCAACGCATTCCGAGCTAGTCGCCAGGTGAGGGAGAACTCGGAGTTGTTCATGAACCCAGCACCTGGCGCCCAATTCCACTGTGAGCGGACCTCCTCTAACGACGAGCCGTGCCGCTCCACGAGCGGATCCTAGACGGACCCCTCCACTAATGCCCGATACAGTACCCTCCGAGGCCATAAGACGTCACTAGACTCAGGTAGTCTTCGAAGGGCTTCACGACACTCGAACAGAAACCGCTCTTTCCGTCGAATTTTATGGAGCCGTAGCTGCCAGTCCGGGAAGATGTCCCGGATTCGCCACGACCAAGCGGTTTCGGTTTCCAACGATCGATTCAGAAATGCCAGCCTCTCAGCTTCTCGATGAGCCGTCAAGTTCGGCATCCCCAAACCTCCATTACAAGGCCGCTGGAAACAAACCTGCCTGCATACCATTGGCCGGCGCCCTCTCCACAAAAAGCGGAAAAGGGCCCGTTCTAACGCCAATAACCGAGCCGCGGGCAGGGGAAGTACTGACAATCGGTAAAGGATCGCCCTTCGAATTCGATGTGAATGTGACGTTTTGACGAGATATATTTAAAAAAATAAAGGCTCCTTCAAAAAAGCATATTCAATTATATAAAAACATTGAGAAAAATAGAACGGGAGTTCATTTAAAAAGGCTTTTTTCCTATTTATTTTAAGGACACAAAATCCATATCAAAATATTCCTTGGTTCTAAGATTGAGTTATGTTTGAAAAAATCCATTTTAATTGGTTCTAATTAGTCGTAATTTATAATTAAGTAAAACAACTGACCCGTCTTTTACTTCCCGATCAGCCTATTCCTTTCCACCTCTCTATGTATATATTGATTACCTCCTTGTTTTAAATTGCTCACCAGCTTCTCTTTCTCTTTTTCTTTCTCTTCCTCTTCCTCTTCCTCCTAGACACTCTGTTACTGAAGAACAAAAATGCAATGCACCGTTCTGGCAAAAATGGGTCGCTTTTATAGCCAAACAAAAGTTGCAATTCACTATAGGTAGTCACCCATAATGCCTTGCAACCTCGATAAAAAGTCCACTTTGCCCCCTCCAACCTCTTGACACTTCTTACTCATCTCTGCGGCCGCTTTTGTTCGTACCCTTGACCTTCCACTGAGACTGTTCTTGAGCCGTTTTTAGGTGAAGCACTTTGGCCTGCCATTGAAGGGCAAGGTTGACACCCTTCACCACCGCATCGAGCTCGGCCAAATTAATATGCTGGGAGTCATCTTCGATCACGGCTCCGTTGTCTTCCAATGACGCCCCGTAGCAAGCGAGCTTGCGTCAATCCACAAATCCATCTCCAGGCCGGCGGTGCACCACTTTCCCTTAACTGGATCATTCCACTTAACCCGGGCAACTGTGTCTCGTATCATCATCTCCAGTAGAGGATCGGTAAGCGCAGTATCCCAACTGTCGGATACTGCATTTGCCCCGACGCTTGATGAATCCAGCAGCCATTCTGAGCCACAGACAGGAAAATGACCCACAAGTCTCCCGCACAGGGAAAATGTGTTTCGACGAGTAATAATCTGAGAAACATCGGGAACTTCACTCCCCCGCTTCCAACGGAGGATACCATTTTCCCCCCAGACCTGCAGACCAAGGACTTTGGCATCATCCTGCAGTCGCTTTGGATCCTTGCAAATTAAGCCGTACTCGGACAGGTGCGTCCTTACCCGAGCTGTCGAAACTAGATCTTCATTGATGAAAATGTCGTCGATGTCGGGTCTCGGGATATAACGGCTTCGACAATAGATTTCATGATGAGAGGCGCCACATTGAGGCCAAAACTCAGCCGGGTGAGGCAATACCTTTGTCCCCTGAATATAACAGTCTGATATGGCCACAAAGATTCATCAATGCAAACTTGAAGATATGCTCGTTTCAAATCAAGCAGTGACACATTCGCACCTTTCTTACGCCATTCCCTCAACGTGGGCGCGCGCACATCAGCATGACATGACATGAGCATGTCGATGCATTTACCATCGACATGCTCATTCAGCTCCCCGTAATCGATGACTGGACGCACTTTATGCTTATTGTGCTGAATCACGGCCATTAGCGGAACCAGTCCTTTAGGTGGACCAAGTCTCTCTTCGGGGTAGGGCAGCAACCAGCCATTCTCTATCCAATTATGAAGTTCGGTCTCGTAGCTCTTTCTGGCATGTTTGGGAACTTGGTACTTTGGTACCTTATTGCACAGGAGCTCCGGAGCTCGCCCCCGGACCATTTCCATTTAGCAATCCAACGATTCTGTATTTCATCGTAATCCACACGGAAATCTGGCTCATCAAGTTGGATTGCTGCGCATACATTCGTCCATCAGAGCTCACTGTTACAGCTTGTGTGATGGTCATGCCAAGCTCTGATAGCGTCATTCCCCAGTATGAGGTCAAACTCCAATAATCGCCTATTTACAACTAGGGCATCAACGTATACAGGCTCAGTGCTGTTTACACAGAGCTTAATTCGGCTTCGCCCGCAGCATTTTAATGTTTTTCCATCCGCTGTTAGCACCTTAGCTTGTCCGAGCCTCCAGACATGTCACACAAATCTGCTGACCAGCGTCCGCGTACATCCAGTGTCTACTAGGGCTGTACATTTCCTCCCGTTAACATGTACATCAACTGTTGGAAGCGCCTCATTCCTCTTTTCCCTGGGGAGCAAGCTGACGCTGATCACTTCTCCTCCGCAGCGTTTCCCGGACACTCCGAAGTAATAAGACCGGTCTTTTTATACCGAAAACATCAAACTGTCCGGGGCAACTGAGATGGTCGTTCAGAGGCTGCGCCTGAGCGTCCTAGTAAGCAATACCTGGACAAATGGTTGGGACCGGAGCACTTATAACAAAAAATTTCGTTCTTTCGGGTCCCAGCTGGCACGAGGGTAGGTTGAGCGGCAGCAATGATCTTTTCGGGCTGCTCAGTTTCGGCCATAATGGCCCGTACCCGGTCCACGAGCTCACCCATTGTCATATCATCCATGCGTGATGACGCTCGCAGCAACCAGTCGTTGTAAATCCGCCAAATACTCGTTTACCGTCTCCTGTCAAAGTCGCCGCGCCACGAATTGATCATACACACTGAACGAGTCAGGGGCGTAGGCGGATATAAGAGCCTGCTTTATGCGCTGAAAATCGGCCTTCTCCTCCTGGTTCAATTGTTGGTACACAGTGAGGGCACCATCTCGCAGGCGCAATGGTAGTATCAGCTCGACAACCGTTCTCCTGCAAAGGTCGCAAATCATTTCGACGCGCTGAATCCATTGGATGACGGGTTCTTCAGAAGGAGACCCACCTAACGCCGGAATTAACCGATAGTCAAACATTTTGTCCATGATGAATTTCGAGTTTAGCCGAAATAGCTTAAATTGTTCACCAGCTTCTTTTTCTCTTTCTCTTCTTCTTCTTTCTCTTCTTCTTCCTCTTACTCGTAGACACTCTGTTACTGAAGAACAAAAATGCAATGCACCGTTCTGGCAAAAATGCGTCGCCTTTTTAGTCAAGCAAAAGTTGCAATGCACTATGGGTAGTCACCCATAATGCCTTGCAACCTCGATAAAAAGTCCACTCTGCCCCCTCCAACTTCTTGATACTTCTTACTCAGAGTGGGTACAGTGGCGTACCACCCCAACCACATTCCTTCTTCCGCCATGTCTCACTTTGCAGGCCACACACCGAGAACGCTTTGAGTCAGGTAAGTTCGACTCATCACTACAATATGTTAGTTTCTCTGTGAGGGTAAAGAGAGTGATTTGGTAATGTAAAATATATGTAAATGTCAAAAGCAGCTAGCCTGTGGCTTCTAGGTCAAACGTTCCCTTTCTTAAAAATCTTAAAAAATGATTTTTTAAAAGTTCTCTGGTCCTATTTATTAAAAAAATTCGCTTTACAAACCAAGGCTAGGACAATCCAAGCGTAGATACGTGTCAATCTCCACGACACATGACATCCGAACTCACCAGACCTCAATGCACTGGTCTAATACGTATGAGGTGAGAGAGAGAGAGAGAGAGAGAGAGAGAGAGAGAGAGGGGGGAGGGGGGGGGGACAGAGACTTCAATCAACTCCGCCATAACGCTATACAATCTCTCAAGTCCACAAGAATCAACACTATGCCCAAAATTCTTAAAGATCATCTGATTCTGACATCAACGCTTCCGAACTCGTGTTGAAGCAGCCGTTGATATTAACAATGGATTCATTGAATAGATAAAATTATTCTTAAGATTATTTGTACCAATTTATTTTCAGATGTACCTATGTAAGTTGCCTTTTTCTAAATCCATACAAATGTCCTAAAAAAAACTTCACTCCGTCTGTTTCATTAAATAAAGATTGATTTACTGAGGTTTCTTGACCATACCAAAAATACCAATTACGACAAATTATGTAAAATAAAACTGAAAAAGTTTTGAATCGTCTTTTTTTAAAGAATCTTCATCTACCATTTTGACATCTTACTCGACAGCAGAGTAAACCAGGAAAATACAAAAAAAAAACGTAGCAAACATAGATTTATCGAGCTTCTACTGCAGCAACAGCAGCAGCAGCTGCAGTGCTAGCAATAAAAACTTCATCAGATACTTATTTGTATACTTGTATTTCTGATATTAAAGTAACATTAATATATCTTGATTCTCTTATGTTGATCTTTTAGATTGATAGGGTTTGTTTTTAAGTTTGGTTTCAAGAAGTTGTTTTGTACCTTTTAGGTAGTCTTTTCTTACTTTTTTCTTTCATCTCCGTTTGCTTGATGGTTTCTGATTCTAATATAACCAGGTATTTATAGTCTTCTTTTTTCCATGTGTTCTGATGCCTTCCTTTTTTTTTCTCATTTTCCTTCATGATAAACATAGCCTATTTTTCATTCCCAAATTCCATTTTTATATCTTGGCTGGATATTCTAGTAGTTTATATAATTGGTTTTTGTCTTGTTTTACGGCATATCAACCCTCTTCGGGTCAGTTAATGTCGAATCAAGACATTTTGACAAACAAAAGACTCGGGTTGTTAACAGTATCTGCTATTGCTTAAGTGATCACCCAATTAAGTATTGAATAGGCTCATCGCTGCTTAACTTCGGTGATCTAGCGGGAAACGGTACTTTCAGTGCGACTTAACCGTAATTAGTTTGTATAAAGGTTTTTTGTAGCTATTTTTTAATTCTCAGCCAATATCTTAATATCATCCGTATACATGAGATGATCTATCTTTTTTGTAACTGTATTTTCTTTGTATGTAATTAAGTGGCATCATTGCTATCATAAATGAAAGTATTGACGATATACAATGAATGAATAAATGTTGTTTGGTTTATGTTGATCAAACTTTTATACAATCTCATTTTTTTGAAAGTCAATGTTTTAACAATATATTGTTCTGTCTTGGTAAATACAGCTTCAATCTTGACATTTTTCAAACGATTCATGCTGTAGAGAATGGTTTCTAGAAGTTTTCTTATTCTTCTGAGATATTCTTTTTTATCTTTTTCTTTCATCTCTGTTTGTTTGATGGTGCCGACTTAAAAAATTTCCAAGTATTTGTAATTCTCCTTTTCTCCAAACGTTTATATATTTTCCTGATTTGGTCGCTGTGTTCCGTCCATTGTTTCTTTGTCCCCCTTTTCATCACTATCATGGCACAATTTTAGATGTCGAATCACATATCTATATCCTGGCTGTATATTCTCATGGTCTTTACAAGGGTTTCTAGTTTTCCTTTTTTTGAAAAGATCTTCACATCATCCATGTACATGTGATTTATTTTTTCCTGTGATTTTGTGAATTTCTAGCTTCCTTTACTTTTTCTAAGTATATATTTGTGTGGCATCATTGCTATAACACATAGTAGTGATGATAGTGAGTCTCTTTGGAAAATGCCTAGGGATTGTCCTCATGCAACAGCATGAGGACAATCCCTAGGCAATTGTACTTACCAGTTTTCCATATCTTTTTGATGAAATTTACGACATTTTCAGATATCATATAAATTTTTAAATATTCTATAATCCAAGTTTGCGGGACCATGTCATAAGCCTTTTAGTTGTCGATCCATGCCATTGCGAGAATTTTACGCCTACTTTTAACTTTTTTATGGATGTGTTAATCACTATAATGTATGTAACCCGTCCCTCTTTTTCCTCTGCGGCATCCTAATGTATTATTATTATTATTATTATTATTATTATTATTATTATTATTGTTGTTGTTGTTGTTGTTGTTGTTGTTGTTGTTTTTCACAATAAAATTGGTATTACCCAACAGATGTTGGTAAAATTTCAGGATATATGTATTTTATGTAAGCAATATATCGTCCGATGTTTTATTAAAATGGGATTTTATTATGCAACTTCAGTGTTGTAAACACATTGTAAACAAGTAGTATAGATATTGTTATTTATTTCTAAAATTTCAGATATCCAAACATTACTATGAATCATGAGAAAGTTATAACCTCAAAAGAGAAATGAGGTATTGTACAATATTGTACTGGGAACATAATTCTGGAAGTCATAAAAAGAGCAATTTGAATAAATATTCCAGAACTATCAAAAATGAAATGGAAAAAAATTGCCAAAATATGAACAAAAAAAGAAACTGACTTTAAGAATGTCTAAAAAAAAGATTTGAGAAAAATGAAAAGGGTGCTAAGCAAGAAAAGCGGAATGACTAGCAAAAAAATAATGTAAAAAGTTGAATGGTTTTATGGCACGTCAAAACCTGTTATTTCATACCAGAAATAGTTTAACAAATGCAGTAAAAATCTATCTTTAAAACCATTTAAAATAGGTAAGCACTTCAATATCTAAAACTTATCTGTTCGATCTATAGACGGGACTCTAAGAGATACTACCTCTCCGAGTCAGTGTCAGCTCTTCGTTGCTATTTATCCCAGGTCCACTCTGCTTCAGAAGACACAATCTTTACTGGAGATCATAATTCTTAAACTGACTTCAATATGAAATAAACCAACAAGAGTTGACATGCCATAAAATTAAAATACAAAGAGGCTTTCAAACACACAAGATTAATGGAATGTTACCGAGTCTCTCCAGATATTTGAACAGCCATTAAAAGAGATGCATATTAAAATGGCAAAGTTTGTTGCTGGGAACTAATTTAAAAAAAATACTGCCTCTAATGTAAAAGCAAAACAGAAACTAAACTCAATTGATAAAAAACTGACGAAGATTACAGAATGTCAAGGAGACGCTATTAACGTATAGAATAAAATGAAAATGATTATTCATTCAGGTTTATGGGCACTGTGCTAATCCAATTTTTTTGTGGTTAATATATTGAAATTTATTAAAGATAAAAAATATTATGATGTACTTAGTTTGTTTTCATAATAAAATACGAGCCAAACCTATAACAAGTTATCATCAATATAAAAAATAGTGTTATAAATTTTAAGCTGAAATGTATACTGTATATATAGTCACCATGACATTCAGCCCGTTTATTCCAGTGTGTTTTACCGTTGGCCGAAGTAGCTCTGAAACAACTTTTTTCAAGCTGCACCAGTAGCATTTCTTTTAATGTATTCCACGTCCTAAAACCTTATCATTGATGGGAATTTACAGTTTTAGATAAAAGGAAAAAGTTGAATTAAGTTTGGATGATGCTAAATTGCATAACCCTGCGTTTTCCAAAAATTACTGTTTAGCTCTGAACAGTTCTTCATTGAAATTTTAAATTTTAAAAATGAAAGATTCAACCTATAAATGTTTTTAAATTATACTTCGTCTATATAATTTTTAAAATGTCCATGACAGGTCAAGACCGTTAGTAGTACTTTTGCGTGATGCAAGTGAGGAATATCCCACCTGATGATGATAACTTTGTCCCATGTGAAACGGTCTTGGCCGTATATATATATATATCAAAGCCGTCAGCGTGGCCTAAAGTCGGTATCAGCCAGACGATTGCAGTGAATAGGACTTGTTGGTTAGTCGTTGGCTAATAAGATCAAATTGGCCGTAATACACTGTTTCAATGCAGTTAAAGTTAGCACCACTAGATCTGCATTTCACTCAACTCAAAATGGTGTTCTGCCAATCTCTGAACAACATTGATTAATTTATAAGTATCATTGCTGGTGTGATGCCAGTTATATAGGGAGGACGTCGCTGAGGTTGAGTATAAGAATAAATCAACACTTCCCTAAGGGAATAAAAAGTATTCCCCAAACAACACCGGGGCTCTCACAGGCGCAAATCTCTGCTATTGGTGATCACTTGTTCAGTATAAATAGCTGCAAAATCAACTACAGTGATCAGCAATTTTCTATTCTCTATAAAGCCAGGACTAATCACCACTTGCATGTCCTCGAGGCAGCCGCATTTTTTTACTGTCCGACCTCGTGTAGGCAACGACATTTAAAACACTCCCTAGTAATTTTTGCTGGGGATGTAGTTGCTGAAGTGTGTGTGTGTGTGTGTGTGGGGGGGGTAATGTGAATGTAATTTTTTTCTTTCCTTCTTGTCGCTCAATCATTTACATAATCCTATCCCCCTCTTTTAGCCAATATATACATTTTGACTTTTAAACGATCTACCGGTTGTTAACTTTAAAAAAAAGCACCGGTCGAAAGGGCCCTTAAGTTTCTATCGTCTTTCGCTTCCCTTTTTTCTTTTCAATTCGTTTAATTGCTGATCATATATAAATTATGTTACTTTTCAAAGGTATATATATATATATATATATATATATATATATATATATATATATATATATATATATATATATATATATATATATAGTCAGGTCGCTAAGTGCTTCTGGTACTATATAACCCAATACTAACCGTTTCATAGTTGGATCATCAACGACTAAACCGGTTACCACACCAACCTTGTCTGGTGAAGAGGGTGGCTAGACACCCAGCAGGACAAAAAACAAAACCTGTCAAAGGGCGGAGGAAGCTTTTCGCTCAGCGGCCATTTAGCACATAACATACGTGTACGTACCTGCTGCTAGAGGTGTTCATATCTGCAATACCTGTGCCACAAAATGTAAGACTTTAGTTGGACAAAAAACCTCATTCGCGGAGCTCACCGTTGACCTGTTTTTTTCGGTATCCTTTATCAAGCCATGGCATTACTCGAAGACGAGTTTGCTGCCAATATATATATATATATATATATATATATATATATATATATATATATATATATATATATAGCGAGAGAGGGAGAGAGACAAAAGAGAGAGAGAGAGAGAGACAAAGAGAGAGAGAGAGAGAGAGAGAGAGAGAGAGAGAGAGAGAGAGAGAGAGGAGGGAGGGGGGAGAAATAGGGATGAAAAAAGTAGTTATAACGGGGGAAGAATGAAGAATGAAATAACTGTAATACAGTTTCGTAGTGAATTCCTGCTATAATCAAATTCGTGGAATCGTTTTTGGGTACATTCTGATTATCATAGTTGAAATACAAGCATTATTATTTACTAAGTTAAGCTATCATTTAAGAATCAAATGGTTGTGGTTAAATTATTGCATTGCACCAATTTTTCAAGTGGAAAAAAGAAAGAAAAAGACTGAAATAAATGTCTAACCATTTGGATGGTTTATGTGTTATTAAAAAGGTTTTATCAAAAAGTATTGATAT
>CM042163.1:21524871-21527371 GCA_023376005.1 Doryteuthis pealeii | reverse complement strand
GAAGGGATGCACCCTTATTAAATATGATATAAAAGAGTTCTACCCTTCCATAACTGAAAACACACTTGATAAAGCCATAGAATTAGCAAAAGATTACATAACAATATCCGATGAAAAAATTAAAATAATAATACATTATCGGAAAACCTTGTTGAGCTACGATAATAACCTATGGATAAAAAAGGGGGCAAAAGGGAGCTTTGACACGCCCATGGGTGGATTTGACGCCTTAGAAACTTCTGAAATTGTGGGGTGCTTGCTCCTATGTAACCTAAACAAAGTGATCGATCCCGGTAATCATGGGCTTTATCGTGACGACGGATATCACTTTTTGGGGGGATACCCCCCAAAAAGTGATATATTAAGAAAAAAACTACACTCCTTTAAAAAATTTGGATTTAGTATATAGGTCGAAACTAACCTTAAGATAACTGATTATTTGGATATAAGCTTTAATTTATATAATAATACTATATCGGCGTATAGAAAAATTAATAAAAAGCCATGCTATATAAATATTGGGTCTAACCACCCTAAACAAATTTTTAAGCATATACCAAATGGCATCGGTTTTAGGCTTTCCACTAATTCCTCTAATATTAATATATTCGAAAAAAGTAAATTTGAGTACGAGCAAGCCTTAAAAATAGCGGATATACTATAACAAATCCCTTATAGAACAACTAATGAAACATCTAAGGATAATAATAAAAGAAAAAATAGAGCTAGAAAAATGTTATGGTTTACACCCCCATATAATATGGCCGTGACAAATAATATAAGCAAAGAATTTTTTTTAATTATTGAAAAAGAATTCCCCCCCTCTAATATACTTTATAAAATATTTAATAAAAATACAGTTAAATTAAGCTACAGCTGTACACCGAATGTAGATAATATTATTAATAAGTTAAATGCAAAAAAACTTAATAGTGATAAACAAACTAATGAAACACCTAGATGTAACTGTATTGATAGGACTAGGTTTCCCCTTAGGGGTAAATATAGATCTGAATGTATAGTATATAAAGTGGAGGTTTATGAGGGTGACCCAAAAATTATAGAAATAAAAAAGTTTATATAGGCTCGACTCAAAATGAATTTAAAAAGATATTTTATAACCATAAGTGTAGCTTTACAAATGAAAAATATAAACATAATACTGCTTTGTCTAGTTATGTATGGAATGTTAAAGCTAAAGGTATTGATCCTATTCTAAAATGGGAAATTATTAAAAAATGCAATAAATATAAAGCTGGGGATAGATATTGCCAGTTATGTATGGAAGAAAAACTTGCAATAGTCACCTTTTTAAATAATAGAGAACTACTAAACCAAATATCAGAAGTTCTTAATAGTTGCATACATAAAAAACATGGCTTCTTAGAGAATGTCAACATATATGGCTTCTTTGTAGATTGGGTACTCTGTCGTCGTTTTTATCCCCCCATATTTGCCGGCCATGTTCGTAATCTGCTTTTGATTAAGCATACATTGTGATGCCCCCTTGGGTGTAAAAAAACTCCGCTCAAATAAAGGGATGCATCCCGACCGTATTAAACATGTGCCTTTCTGACTGCTCGCCATATAAAAGGGGTAGTGGCAGCAGTGGAAAATAAAAACTCCTAGTCCTCAGGGGTTTGGTAGCAAGAGTGGAGAGGTATATTGGTGTATGTGCCAGCAACTGGAGCCATGACCAATCCCCAAATCATTTGCTGCTTCTCCCATGATGGGTTTCGGGATGTCGAAGTTCGTCAAATGAACCCCGTCTCCCTAGATTAAGTCGCAACGATTGACCGGATAACTAAGGGCAGAGAGACGGACTAACGTCGGCGTGCTGGGTTTCCATTCGTTGGGGAGATTAAGATAGCGACAGGGTGCTTGTTTGTAAATGGGATAATAGTGTTATTTAGGGTATACATTAGAACTAATGTAGTAGATTCAAATTTACTTTAAAAAAAAATTAAATTAAATATAACATAATAAAATAATAGATTTAATAGTGTCCTTTGTTTTTGTTGTTTTCTATTGGTCGTAAATTAAATTAGTTTATGCTAATTTAAATGATTTATTTGAATCACAGATGTAAGTACTGTATTTAATGCGTTTGCTCCAAGTCTCTTTTTAGTCAGATCTTAGCCCTGAAGAGCATTAAGCGAAACTTTTAGTAGGTTCGTCTGACATTAGATTTATCTTTATATATATATATATATATATATATATATATATATATATATGAGTGTGTGTGTGTGTATGTGTGTGTGTGTGTGTGCATATCTGTGCACATATATCTATACATATATATGTATATATATATATATATACATACATATGTGTGTATGTACAAATATCTCGTGCTCTCTCTCTCTCTCTCTCTCTCTCTCTCTCTCTATATATATTATATATATATATATCATCATGTCGCCCAATTACCACGGATATCCATGACAATCTCTCGCCAACCATTCCTATCATTCATTTTCCCATGGAGGTCCTCTGC
>CM042163.1:21372371-21519871 GCA_023376005.1 Doryteuthis pealeii | reverse complement strand
TAAATGGGAGTGTAAATTTAGGAAGAGTGTTAAGAGTAAACTAGGGACTGGCAAACGGAGCCTAAAATGCGTTTTTGACAAAATAGCTTTAGCCCCACTACAGAAAATAATTTACCAAAAATCAGGAAATTATCGGATTTTAATGAAATTTTCAGTGTTTATGTATCAATAAATGATCTTTATAACGCATTATTTATTTTATTTCAAAACTTTGTCATTTTTTTCAGGTCACTTAATGTTGACCCCCCTTATGTTGTGGGCGTAAAATTGTTTCGAGTTGGTCGTATGTTATACTAATTACAGTATAAATAAAGAGATAAAAGACCGAAGTTATGAATAGAAACAAAAAAAATTACGGTTGCGCTTCTATGAGAAAATAAGTACCGAAAATCGAAAAATAAAATGTAACAAAATAATAAATAATTTATTTTTGGGAGATTTCTTTTTTACTCATTTCGATAATTATTTAATTGGCTATTATTTTATAAAAGAAAAAAATTATACATCGATGTTTTCTCTGCTTAAAAAGGGGAGGGGGTACATTTTCATACGAGTTTTTCTTCAAAATTTATTACTTTTGGAACCTAAAATAAGGTTTGCATTAAGTAGATATTTATTTAAAATATAACATTTTAAACTTAAAACATCAGGATTTTCATATTTTAAATGAATATTAATTAAATATATTAATTTTTTATAGCAAAAATACTAAATTAAAGTTTTGAAATAAAATAACTGATGCATTACAAAATTCATTAATTGTTAAATCAATACTGAAAATTTCATTAAAATCGGATAATTACCTGATTTTTGGTAATTTTTTTTTGCAATCGCGAATATTACATTAAAATTGTAAACAAGCACTTAAAACCATCGAAAAAGAGGCTGAATGGCGGATCGCGTCGAAATTGACCAAAACAAATGGTTTTAAATCTTTTAAAAATAAACTGCATATGTAATGATATTTTTCTCTTTTAATTATGGTCAGTATGTTACTACTCATCGATTTAGACAAAGTTTGACCTTAAATAATAGATTTAATTATTTAATTCGCTTTTAAAGCAGACGAAATTATTGATAATGCCTAGAGTAAACCTACTTTTATGCTTATTTTACCAGCTCTGTAAATATTTCTTATTGAATGCAAGTAATGTTAAAATAAAAACACAGATTTAACACAAACGTTTATTTATATTCATTTATATTTATATTTTGTGAATGATAAGGATACCAAAACTTCTTTTGGTATTATATAGAGTTCCATCTCGGCCTCCTGCCTTAAAAAACGCTAGGCGGTGATAGGTAAAAAACAAACCCACCTATGAGTGAAGTCCCTAGCTGAAGCGGTGCCTGCTGTATATGAAAAAATAATTTGTCGATTGAATTTTTGAAAATATTAAAAAGAAATAAAAAGAAAATATAGCGCTTTAGGCATTTTTCCAAAATATTTAATGCTATATTTTACCAGGTCGGTTTTTTTTTACCTATCACCACGTAGGGTTTTTTAAGGCAGGAGGCCGGGACTGAACTCTGCGAATAGTACCCTTCTTTTAAATGAAAAATATCAGGCACTAGCAAAGTTGCAGTAAAATCTATATTTTACAAAATCCCCCCCCCCCTGATTGTTATTAATTTTTTTCAACCGGGGGGTTGAAAAAAATTACTTACAATCAGGGAACTCTCCGATTAATGAAATTTTCAGTGTTGATTTATCAATGAATGGATTTTATAATGCATCATTTATTTTATTTCAAAACTTTCTGATTTTTTTCAGGTCACTTAACTTTTAGCCCACCACCATGTTTTTTGGTGGGGGCGCAAAATATCTAAAGTTGTAAAGTTGAAACTAATTACAATATGAGTAAAAAGACAAAAGACTGAAGGTGTAAATAGAAGGGAAAAATTAAGGGAGCTATCCTGGTAAAAAATAAGTATCGAAAATCGGAAAATAAAATGTAAACTAAAAACTAAGAAAATCATTTTTGTAGATTTTTTTTTTTACTCTTTTGGATTTAATTGACTATTATCTTATGAAAGAAAAATATACATCGAGATTTGTTCTGTTTAAAAGGAGGGCGTCCTAAATTTTCAATATAGTGTTTCTACAAAAATTATTAGTAAACAATAATAAACTAAAGTAGTTATTAAATAGATATTTGTTTTTAAAATCTAGAAATAGGAAATTTGAAACTTAAAATTAGGCGTTTCATATTCGAAATGAATTTTAAATATTAATTTACCATAGCAGAAATACCTAATTAAGTCAGAAGGTTTTGAAATAAAATAACTGATGCATTATAAAATTTATTTATTAATAAATCAACACTGAAAACTTCATTAAAATTGGAAAATTCCCAGATTTTTGGTAATTTTTTTCAATAGGTAGGGAAGGGTAAAATTATTTTGTAAAATACAGATTTTACGTCATCTTAGACAACGTTGATGTCCATGTTTACGATAAATTGGCACAAAATTGACTGAAAAATAGTTTAAAATGTATTAAAAATAAATTACATTATTGTGATTTTTTAACAATCTAACCCAAGCTCAATGGGTGACCCAACGGGTCACATCTTTTCTAGTATATATATATATATATTCAGTAGTAAAGGACCTCACATACTAAACATTAGAGAGAGAGAGAGAGAGAGAGAGAGAGAGAGAGAGAGAGAGAGAGAGAGAGAGAGAGAGAGAGAGTGTGTGTGTGTGTGTGTGTGTGTGTGAGAGAGAGAGGGGGTAATTGCCACATTTGTTTATCTATATTTATCTACATTGTGCGAATGTATGAGCATACATTTTGTTGGTGGTTAAGATGAGATAAGTGCTTGTAAGCGAACACATGTACATGTATATATGACACATAAATAAATACATACATAAATAGATGTATATGTAGGCACTACCAATTTGTTCGCGCATTTTAAAAACGAAGTAAAATAAATTAAATCGATTATTTATGATCACATTTCTGTTTTAGTCGAAACTTTGTAACTTCAGTATAAAAAGCAAAATTATATTACAAATGTATTTATTTTTAATACATTTTAAACAATTAAATTCTACTTTGAGAAAGCAATTTATATTCCTAATTGTTAGATAAAATTCATTTAAGATATGAAACGCCTAATTGTAAGTATTAAATTTCATAATTTTAGATTCTAAAAACAAATAATTATTTTATAACAAGCCTACTTTAGTTTTATTATCTATTATTTTCGGAGAAAACAAAATTGAAAAGATAGGCCCCACATTTTTAGACAGAACACATATCGATGCATAATGTTTACAGTGATAACACAGGGGAACAATTTTGGACATAAATTCTGTTGAGTTTGATTTTTAATTTGATATAAACTATAATGAGCAAGCTGATTTCAAAACTGCAGTTTTCTTCTATCACGTCAAGTTTTTTTCTCTACTGTTTACTTTCCAAATTGTAAATAATAGGACTGTTCAACTGATTAGGTTGATTATTTTATTGAAAAGGAAGGAGACATTTTCATATCTGGTGACTAGGTTGATTCCCAGTTACATAGCAAACATCAGTGCATTTGTTAAGCTAGTCTAATTTGCATATCTTAAATAAAAAAAATTGTAATTAAGACAAGTCTTCGACCCATTACAAGATGTACACGCAGTGTGTTAAGAATTTACGGATGTAAATCAAGGGAACACGTGATGAGTTGGCATATTGTATCTCTATGATTTGGTGAGAGACAAAATATAATTGCACATACTATTAATTTTGTTTAATGAAAGCCTCTCCATATAACAAGAAAAACAAATGTAAAATTGAGTATCCTTGTCTCCTATCATCTATACGTCCAGTGCCTCATTCAGCTGAAATCCCTGTGTGGGTCAGTAGAGCTTGAAAGAAGCATTGGGTGGAGTGTAATTGGCCTCCAAGATCTGACCTCAAACCTGTTGATTGCAACATTCTACATGAGACATTTATTGACATAAAGAAAATTGTATTTCCCCCGTGCACATGAAATTAGGTCTCTTGGAGCAATTCATTAAAGCATTGCCAGCTGATAGTATTTTCTGGTCTATCAATTGAAAAATCAAGACAAGTTATCAAATATGAATATTTCATCAGGATAATATCAGAACTCGAAAAGAATGCTTGGTTCTTGACAAGGTCTTTACCTTATCAAGAACTTTCTTGGAAATGAACGAACAAAGAATTACACTGAAATTGTACATAAACTATTGGATAGTCCCAAAACGCTTTATTGCAACATAAGCATCAAGTTTAATTTTCTGCATAGCCATCATGCTAACTTCTTGGAAATCCTTGGTGTGGTCAACAATGAGCAATAAATGATTCCCCCGAGATTTGAAATTCATAGAGGAATGGTATTAGGGGATGTAAACATGATGGCTGACTATTGTTGAAGCATGAAGTGAAGTGGTCCAAAGATTTAACACTCTACAAAAAAACTAAACGTGTAAATTCTTATATTAACTACTTGCACAGAATTTGACTTACACTAACAATATCCTTTATATGAACAAGATGAATTTGTACAAGCATTTTTAAAAATTATTTTTCATTGTGAATTTTTAGATATTCTATAAAATAAGCACAAATTTGTTATATGTTGTATTTTAATGGTTTTTGAGACCAACCAAGGGTATTCTGTTACTTAAAAAATTGATGTAATAGAGAAAAACTGGGATGATTTTTGGGTTCAGAGTTAAAAAGTTAGTCAAAAACAGATCTGTCAGATCTAACTAAACAAAATTGTGTTCGTCAGTGTAATGTTTTTTTTATTCTCCATTATATCTAGATTTTTAAAACATTCCATAAAATAAACATAGATTTGCTACATGCTGTATTTTTATGGTCTTTGAGAAAAATCGAGGGTATTCTGTAGCTTAAAAAGTTAATGTGATATACAAAAACTGGGGTCATTTTTGGATTCAGAAGTCAAAAACATAGTCAAAAACAAGTGTCAGAATTACATACAGAAACAACACAGTAAAAAAATCTCCAAAAATGTTTTTTTTCATTTTGTTTTACATTTAATTTTCAGATATTCAGTACTTATTTTCTATCAGAACAAAAGAACATTTTCTTTTCACACTTTCGGTCTTTTGTCATTTTATTCATACTGTAATTAGTTTCAAAAGTATATAACCACATTGATATTTTGCACTCCTAAAATAAGGGGGGGGGTCAAAATTAAATGAAAAGCAGACGATATTTTGGCAGATTCTACTCTTTTTTCTAATCTCAATCATCTAGCGAGAGCTTAATGGGTGACCTGACGGGTCACTTTTTGTCTAGTATAATATATATATATATATATATATATATATATATGTGTGTGTGTGTGTGTGTGTGTCTGGGGGTGTGTGTGTGGTTGTATGTTTGTGTGTGTCTGGGGGGAGTGTGTGTGTGTGTGTGTGTGTGTGTGTGTGTGCGTGTATTTGGGCAGCATTCTTTCATTTATACATGTAGAATAGTTTAAGTCGATTTTTATACCAAAACTTGGCGCAAACGGAGAAAGTTGATAATTAATATAAAGAATAATTGTACAAAATATCACTCTCTGAAACTTTATCAATCTTTGAGCAAACGCATAATTATGCAATTCTTGGTCTGTTTACCTGTGGTTATATTTCTTTGTTTCTTTATCTCTCACCTACCTCTCTTTCTTTCTTTCTCTCTCTCTCTCTCTCGCTCTCTCTCTCTCTCTCCGTGTGTGTCTCTCTTATTTTCTATCTATCTATCTATCTATCTATCTATCTGTCTTTTCATATGTTCCTATTTTATTTTTTATTATCTCTCTATCAATCTATTAATATATATATATATATTATCATTAATGCTCAGTTGGTAGAGCGTCCGGCTAGGAACCACAAGGTTCTTGGTTCGATACCGGCCCTCGCCAACTCATTTGCTCAAAGACCAACCAAATCGAATGTTTTGAATTTCGCTTGGTGTTAGCCGAAAAATAAGTAGGACAGATTAAACCTAAGTTTTGAAGAAAAAAACATGCAAAAATAGGCTCAATAAAAGATTTTATTTCCTTCAAAATTATGCAATTCTTGGTAGATTAAATAAAAAGAAATAAAAAAGAAAATGCTGCAAAAATATTTAATTTAAGATACTATAAATATTAAACAAATTCGTCCTCGTTTTAAGCGGTTATTGTTCAGTCTTCACTGGAAACTACCATATCAACACGTTTTGTTGTTTATATTTGAATTTCATTAGAGCTGATTTGAAACACAAAAATAATTAAATCTTTTCATCTTTTATTTTTACAAACTTAATTATTAGAGAAAAAAAAGAAAGAAATAAGTAGCTTTATATTCCCAGTGATAGATTTTAAACATTATTTTTCATTCGTAAGTTTTTGTGTGTGCTACCAAGCGATTTGCCTTCATTTCGTATGGTAAATAAATACATATTTTATCTTTTACTATATTTTTCCATTTCTTTAAATTTCAAGTTTTGAATTTATACTTCAATTTGTTCAATTTCTTATAACAGCAAATACATTTTTTTTCAAATAGTTTTCTTTACAATGGTTGGAAAACGAACTCGTAGTGATTCTGTTACACATTTTGGAAGTCCACCTTCTTAATCAAATAAGACAGAGCCGCCTACTTTTCGACAATTCATCCAGTATAGTTATTTTCTAAAAAAATACTCGTTCAAATTTAACAAATGTCGCTATTTCAAAATTAATTGCAAAAAATATAATTGATATATGGAATGCGGTTAATCCCCGTTTGCCTCTGTTAAGCGAAAAATATATTGTAAATAAACTGAAAAGGACCTGCTTCGAAAAAGCGCATCAGATAAATAGAAAATGCCTTTCTTCAGTGCAAAAGAAAATTATGGTAAAAAAGCTGGATATATTGTTTGACATTTCTTCTTGTTCCTGTCAATTGTCAATTGTCAATTTTAAGTTGTGAAGACAAAAATATGATATGCAAGAAAGAAAATTGTCAGACTAGTCTGTATTTGTCCTCTCAAAGATAAGGTAAAGTTATTTTTCTTTTTTTCTTTCTTTTTTTTTAAAGGAATTCAAATCCCAATATCATAAACTAGTTTAATTCAAATGAATTTCTATAATGATATTTTATGTAAATAAACTAGAAAAGTAACTTTCTATGTGAAATAATATATTAATATTTTAAGACTTCTGTTGGTTAGATGTATTTATTCAGCATAAATTAAATCTAATATTTCAGGTACCAATGGAAGACTGAGTGGCAAAAAGACCAGATGGCCAAAATAGATCCGAAGAGTTGTTTCTAACTTGGACCTGTGGATAAAGCTGCCATTTAGGAACCTAAAAGTAGTGTAGTAGAAGGAGAAAGACAAAAACAAGTTGATTCTTCTCCTATTGCCTCTACATTTTATGATCAGGATGTTATTCTTTCCCACTCCTTAAATAGTGAAGAAATAGATGAAAATTATGAGCCTAACAGATATTTCATGAGTTTTTACAGCCTTTTAAAAATTCCTCGGTATGCTTACTGAGTTGATCAGGGGTGATGTTTCCTCGAACTTAGAAGCAATTCTTAAAAAATGCATTTTTTAAAATTTGCAGACTATGGGCCTTCTCAACCCAAGTGTTAATATCAAAAACATAATTTTGGATAAATCTAAAATAGACCGTGCAAAAGAAAGAACAAAACAAAATGCCTATCAAAAATACATTGATAAAACAGAAAAAATATTTGTATTAGTGTTGATGGAAGACAGGATAAAAATACTCTCTTATACAAAGAAATTGTGGAGGTAGATGGAAAGAAAAAATTTAAGAAAACGAAGGGAACACAACACCACTTGACATTTACAAAGGAGATGGGTTGTGGTAAAAGTGGAAAATACCCCACTCATAGAGTTATCCCTACTACTGGAGCAACTGGTGCTATTCTAGTAGAGGAGGATTTTAGTGTTTTGGGGGAGTATGACCGTGTTGATACCCTAAAAGCTGTTTACTGGACAACACACATACAAAACCTGGCTATGAAGCTGGGCTAGTTTCAGTTCTAGTGAAACAACTAAAAAGGAAATTGCACATCATTGGTTGCTCTTCTACATCAAAATGAGTGGTTTTTAAGCACAAGAAGTCCAATATCATTTATTGGTCCAGTTGGGAGATTGTGTACAAATGACTAATAATTCTTTCCAGGTCAAATTTGTACCGATAGTTAGTCCTCTAGAGAGCCAATATTCTAGCATCAAACAGACGTGATATGAGTTGTGATCAGATACTTCTAGAATATGCAGTAGGGATTTCTCGAGAGAAAGTCAACTCTAGATATGCTGCATGCAATATTGGACCTTTAAATCAGGCAAGATGGTTGACGTTAACCACCAGACTAATGTATTTGTTTACTTTAAAAAAAACGGTAGAAATGTTAAGCTTTCTTAGAGCACGAAAAAAGACGTCCGATCAGATCGACTGTAGCGTTCAATTTTTCATTCAAGTGATGATTTCTTTTTCTTCTCCTTTTAAAAAATCTGTTTCTTCATTATTATTGTTGTTATTGTTGAATTGTTTTATTATTGTTATTATTATCTATTGCATAAATCTAGCAAATTTCATATTTAAATCGCATACGCTTAGATATGTTCAATTCTTGTTTACTATTTATCTACGCTTTTTTTTTTTTTTTTTTTTTTTTTTTTTTTGCTTAAACTGATTTACTCTGAAATAAGTTCATTCATAAATTGCGTAAGTGCTTCGTATCTTGGCCTTGTCTAGATGTCTTTATTACCAACTCATTTGTTTGTTCAGTTCGTGTATACACACACATATATATGTATGTTTTTATTTATTTATTTTATTTATTTTATTTTATTTTTAAGTTACGTTAATCCATTTCTACGAGTGACGTTTAAATTCATTTCTATTTGTCGCGTCTCGGATTTTAACGTATATTACTATCATTTATTCATTAAAGCTATTTTCTATCATTCAAGTAACCTAAAATAATATTAATGAAACGAATTAGTAGTAATAATAATAGTAATAATAAAAATAATAATAATAATAATAGTTAATGATAATAATAATAGTAATAATAATAATAGTAGTTATAGTGATAAAATAATGTTAATAATGATAAATGATAATAGTGATAATAATAGTAATAGTGATAATAATGGTAATGATAATAATAATGGTGATAATAATAATGTTGGTGATAATAATGATAATGATGATCTACTTACATTTCGTATAATAAACTACGATACATATTTCGACTGTCAACGTTCAGAAATTAACATATGTATGCACTTGTACATATATATATACATTTCATGTCAGGTCGCACAAAGCGCTATGGGTATTATGTAACCCCGTACAACCTGCTCCATAGTCGGATCATCGGCGACTAAACCGGTACCCCCACCAGGCTTGCCTGGTGAGGAGGGTGGCTAGACACCCATCAGGACGAAAAACAAAACCTGTGAAAGGGCGGAGGAAGCTTCTCGTTCAACGGCCATCTAGCACATTAACGCGAGAGCACAGAAATACCTGGGCTGGTATCCAGGCGCGTAATAGTCTAAATAACCCCCACTGCCTTGTGGTTATCCTCTGGATAGGAAAAGGCTAAGGGAGAAAACCCTGATAGAAATCACGGCTTGGACTCCGTTAGGCAGTTCAGTGTGTAAAATACTAACTGGCAACTTCTGCAGCCAAACTGACGCCGAATGTAGTGGTTCACCATTCCTTCGGATCACGCCAGCAAGGCAGGGAGGGGGGGGCTGTCACTTGGGCAACCCAGGGCCTCCATACATCTTGCCAGGCTCTTTTTTTTTTGTGCCCTGGAGGGGAAACTCCTTCTACACTGTGCTGTGGGCACAGCACGGGAGGTCAGCAGTTACCGGTTATAAGCCCTTTCTCGTTTGGCGTAGAGTTGGGCACCAGGGGCGACCTCCGTCGGTGGGAGATGTCTTCATCTCACTGGACAGCTACCGCCCGCCTCAAGCTGGGCAGCCCTCAGCCAATTAGGTGCTGTCCCGCCACAACCTGCCTGCTTCATTGGGTGCATGTAGCTAAGGGATTTATCCTAACAAGCGGGTTGCAAACATATGCACCAAACAAAACGAACAAAACTAAGACTCTTGCATTACGCCTCGAATGCTGGAATGTTAGGACAATGACACCCGGACAAACTGACAACGATAAAATGGATATAAGAGATGCACGCAAAACTGCAGTCATTAATAAAGAACTCTTGAAGAGACAAGTTGACATCTCTACTCTTCAAGAAACCCGACTTCTCTCGTCAGGCTCATTGAAAGAAAGAGACTACACCTTTTTCTGGCAAGGGAAACCTCCTGGTGAAACCAGAGAGCATGGAGTTGGCTTTGCAGTCAGGAACACTTTACTGGGAGCAATAGTACCACCTACAGGTGGTTCAGAGAGAATTTTGACCCTCCGCCTGAACTCTTCGATAGGACCTGTTCACCTGGTTAGTGTATACGCCCAACACTTAGCGCCCCTCAAGAAACAAAGGACAAATTTTATGATGAGCTTGAGTTGATTATAAAAAAACATCCCCAAACAAGATCAACTTTATTCTTGGTGACTTTAATGCAAGAGTTGGTGCTGACCATGACTCCTGGCCATCTTGCTTGGGTTATCATGGCATTGGTAGAAGTAATGAGAATGGACAACGTCTCCTTGAGTTCTGCACATACCACAATCTATGCATCACCAACTCATATTTTCAATCCAAACCGCGTCACAAAGTTTCCTGGAGACACCCACGATCTGGCCACTGGCACCAGTTGGACCTGATCATAACACGGCGCTCCAACCTCAAAAGTGTCCTCCAAACCCGTACCTTTCACAGCGCAGACTGTGACTCGGACCACTCCCTCGTCTGCTGTAGAGTGAAACTGCAAATGAAAAATTTCCACAGAGTCAAATTAAATGGACGCCCTCGTGTCGATAGTGCCAAAGCAGCTGACCCAACCAAAGCTGCTGCCTTCCTCTGTGCCCTAGAGGAGTCTCTCCACCACCTACCACAGTGTTGCTCTGCCCAGCAATATTGGGATGGCCTTCGGACCACCATCCATAACACAGCCCTGGCAGTTTTTGGCAAAAGAGTACGTAGGTCAAATGATTGGTTCGAAGCCAATGACTCTGTATTGACACCAATCTTGGAAGAAAAAAATATAGCTTCCATTAATTACAAATCTGTGCCGAATGACAAGAATTTACATGCCCTTAGAGCTTCAAGGAAGAAGCTACAACGAACTGCACGTCGCTGTGCTAACAGTTACTGGCTACAGCTTTGCAGCAGCATTCAATCAGCTGCTGAGTCTGGTAATATCAAAGGCATGTACGACGGCATAAAAAAGGCGCTTGGACCATCACATCGCAAAATCGCTCCTCTGAAATCAGCCTCAGGAGAAATCATAAAAGATCGATCTAAACAACTTGATCGCTGGGTAGAACATTACTCAGAACTCTACGCCAGCGACAACACCGTTTCTGATGCAGCTCTACGTCATGTAGAGCAACAACCAGTAGCAGAAGAGCTAGATAAGGAACCTACAACTGAAGAACTTTGCATTGCCCTTGACAGACTAAACTGTGGCAAATCACCTGGAAGCGACGGAATTACAGCTGAAATCCTAAAGTGTGGGAAGCCTGTTCTCCTAGAAAAACTCCACAAGCTCCTCTGCCTATGCTGGAGTGAAGGGTTATCCCACAAGACATGAGGGATGCCACCATCGTAACACTGTATAAGAACAAGGGAGACAGGAGCGATTGCAATAATTACCGTGGTATTTCTTTACTCAGCATTACAGGTAAACTCTTTGCTAGAGTTGCACTAAATAGACTTCAGATCCTCGCAGAAAAGACTTACCCTGAATCACAGGCCGGTTTCAGAGTAGGAAGGTCCACTACTGACATGATCTTCTCTCTGAGGCAACTTCAGGAGAAATGTAGAGAACAGAGAAGACCACTCTACATAGCATTTATTGACCTCACAAAAGCTTTCGACCTTGTAAGCAGGAGTGGTCTCTTCCAGTTAATAGAAAGAATAGGCTGCCCCCCAAAACTTCTCCGCATTCTTCAGTCTTTTCACACTGACATGAAAGGCACCATCCAGTTTGATGGGTCCACCTCAGACCCTTTCAGCATTCGTCGTGGTGTCAAGCAGGGATGCGTGTTGGCTCCCACTCTGTTTGGGATCTTCTTTTCCCTCCTTCTGCGCCAGGCTTTTGGTAAATCAACAGAAGGAGTCTACCTTCACACAAGGACAGATGGAAATCTGTTGAATCTCAGCCGTCTAAAAGCAAAAACAAAGGTCAAGCAATTTGTCATTCGGGACATGCTATTTGCTGATGATGCAGCAGTGGTAGCACACTCTCAGGAGCAGCTGCAAACACTCATGGACCAGTTCACCCAAGCCTGCCAGGACTTCAGCCTGACCATTAGTATAAAGAAAACTAAGACGATGGGTCAGGGAACTGGAAATCCTCCCTCCATCACCATCAACAGCTACACCCTGGAAGCCGTAAACACCTTCACCTACCTTGGATCCACCATCACTGACAACCTGTCACTTGATGCTGAACTCAGTTGCCGGATCGGAAAAGCTGCCTCAACTTTTGGGAAGCTCACAACAAGAGTGTGGGACAACAGCAAGCTCACTATCCGTACAAAGGTACAAGTGTATAGGGCATGTGTCATCAGCACCCTCATGTATGGAAGTGAAACATGGACCTTATACTCCCACCAAGAGCGGCGGCTAAATACCTTCTACCTTCGCTGCCTTAGACGTGTACTGGGCATCACCTGGAGGGACAGGATCACTAACACAGCAGTCCTAGAGAGAGCTCAACTCCCCAGCCTGTACTCTCTACTGAGACAACGTCGTCTCCGATGGTTGGGTCATGTACGTCGGATGGATGATGGACGAATCCCGAAAGACATCCTGTATGGAGAGCTAACATCTGGTAAAAGACAGATTGGTCGCCCCCTACTGCGATTCAAGGATGTCTGCAAAAATGATCTCAGGTGCTTTGGCATTGTCCCTTCCAGCTGGGAAAATTTGGCTCAAGACCGCCCTCGGTGGCGGCAGAATCTCCATAGAGGCCTGTACACGTCAGAATTCACCCTGATACAACATCATGAAGCTAAGAGGTCCATAAGAAAGCAACGGCAATAAAGCATCGGGACATCATCATCTACAGGGACAACCTACAAATGCAAAATCTGTGGTCGAGAATGTCTCTCGAACATAGGACTTCATAGTCACAGGAGGCGCTGCAACCTCAGGGGCACACAAAAACTTTTATCATAGTCTTTCGAGACTGAATTGCCAATGATGATGATGATGAATGTATTTGTAGACTCGATACATTTACCCATAAAACAACTACACGGCCAAATGCAGTTTATTGTTGCAGTGTTTGCAGTTAGCTGGTTTGAAATTAAAAGAGACAATAAATTTCATAACCAGCAACTGTATATTTTTTAATATGCTGCAAAGAATCAAAGAGCTACCACCTGAAATTCAGGAGATTGCGTTCAAAAATATTCAGCATAATGCTTTTAGCCTCCTACCCGAAAATATATTGTATTCAATGCTTAAATCAGATGAACTGAAAGTGATTGACGAAGCTATAAAAAATAATCTTAGCCATTCGGTAAATAATTTAGATAAAATTGTTTAAAATGATTTCATCGATTTATAGTTTCATTTTAAAGTAATATCCTAATTTCATGATAAAAATTAAAACTTAAGACAAGTAAGGAATTTTCAATTGAATTTAATATATAGATTTTTCATTTTTTTTCAGGAGATGGAAGACAACCAAAAAGGGGCTAAAAAATACCAAAAAATTTTCAAGTTACACATTGGTCACAGTTGATCGACCTGTCTCAAGATGAAATTTGTGAGCCTGGATTCACATGAGAAGTTTTAGATAATGAACTGGAGTCATCAAAGAGTGGGATAAAATTTGAGTTGCCTGATTTGCCTTCACACTCACAAAGTGTTGAAAGGGCAGTAAAATTAACAACTTCAGCTTCCCAATCGGTTTATGGAATTGAAGCAAGGTATAAGCATATCATTACAAAAGTTTTATGCCATGAAATGAGGCTTTTCTTTGCTTTAAAGGGCTCTTATGTAGAGTAGTTTAATATGATGGCATGATAAAAGTTACTATTATCCTCAGAACACTCATGTATCTTTGTCATGTCTTTTGTAACTTTATGCATTACAATTATTATATAAAATAAAAACTTAAAAGACTCACAATTAGTAACCAGTATATATCTAGAGGAATGTTCAAATTACAATGGTAGCTTATATTAAAATCATCATCCCTTCATTTGCTTCTAGCAGAGTTCATTTTGTTTGATTTTGTTCCATTGATAACAGAAAAAAAATAATGCTACAACAATATCTTGCACTGTTATTACTGACGTATCTCAATTAATGAGGTAAAATGCTGCTTATATGAAATGTTAGGGTGGGATGGGGGTTATAATTTCGCTTTAAATGTTAATTTCGATATTCCTTTTATTTGAATAAGATGAATTGAACATTTTTTGGGATTGAAATTATAAGATTTTTAAGAAAATGTCTTATGTAAATGTATCAAAAACACACACACACACACACACACACACACACACACATATATATATATATATATATATATATATATATATATATATATATATATATATATATATATATACTAGACAAAACGTGACCCGTCGGGTCACCCATTAAGATCTCTCTAGATGATTAGGGAAAAGAGTAGGATCTGCCAAAATATCATCTGCTTTTCATTTTAAAAAACGAACTAAAATTTATTAAATTGATTATTTAAGGTCAAATTTTTGTCTAAGTCGAAAAGTAGTAACATAAAACATCAGTAAAAAAGAAAAATAATATTACACACATAATTTATTTTTGATATATTTAAAACGTTTTTTTCGTCCATTTTGATCAAGATGCCTGCCAAGAGGCTACTTAAAATCCGTTTTTACAAAATAAATTGTAACTTTTGCAATTGAAAAAATTCACACTGGATTGTCCAATTGAACACACATCCTAGTAGATAAAGGAATTAGATTAAGACAGTTCTAAATGCCAGTTATCTCTAGACTGCATGTTCAGTCCTGGTCAGGGACAGCAGTAACATAGAATAATAATTAACACAGCTTAACACCTGTACCCCAGCTATGGTTAGTGGAATGAGAACAGGATACCCACGTGAACCTAATAAAGGGTTGGGTTCAAAGTTCCGTGATGGCTCCCAATTACAAGAAGGTTCCCGAGTCCGACAAGAAATACCTGAAGAAGGCCGGAGGGCACATCAGCCGAAACTTTGTACAGATAACAATGAAGACGAGGACAATAGTCTGAATAATACAAATAATGGTAATCTTTGCGGAGTTCCGTCCTGGCTTCCTGCATCCGTAGCGGCATCACTTGAAAAAAAAAAAAAAAAAAAAAAAAAACCAACTTAGGGCATTTTCCACTGAAAACCCAACCCTAACCCTAAAACCCCCTCGTCAAAATTAACTGTTTTATTACAAAGTTCTGTTTTTTCTGGGTCACCCTGTATACAGGGTGACTCAGAAAAAAACAGAGCCCAAATTATTTATTTATTTTCCATTAAACTAAACCTAAACCCCAACCCCAAATACTAAACCCTAAACCCTAGTTGTTTTTGTTTTTCACGCCGCTACGGACTTCAATCGTAGCTGGTGTTTTTTTTTTCAGCAGTCACCGACAAGCATGTTTTGAGGCAAGAGGCCATGATGGAACTCCGCAAAGATTACAATTATTTGTATTATTCAGACTGTAATATCGGAGTGGTATATTGATACTATTTTCTGCATAAATAAAAAGACTAAAGACAGAGTTTATTTTTTTAAAGCCATACGTAATTAAAAACAACCTTAATCCCCTAAAACCGTAACCCAATTCGCAAAATGTTAATTCATAGACTGTAGTTAAACTGTCATTGGGTACCAGCAAAAATTTTCCGTTTTAATTTTCCAACCAAAGTCAGAAGTCTGTCCTACATTCTATGAATTAACATTTTGCAAATTGGGTTACGGTTTTAAGGTTGTTTTTAATTACGTATTGCTTTAAAAAATAAACAACAAAAAACCAAAATAAAAACAAATTACTATACATTTAATTAACCATTGAAATTAATTATTGAATCTATTATTGAGACAGTTGTTTATGTTAATATAGAAATGTATAATTTCAATTAAACTTAGTTTAAAAAATATTTTTCAACATTAAATGTATAGTAATTTGTGTTTTTTGTTGTTTATTTTTTTTAAGCAATACGTAATTAAAAACAACCTTAATCCCCTAAAACTGTAACCAAATTCGCAAAATGTTAATTCATAGACTGCAGTTAAACTGTCATTTGGTACCAGCAAAAAACTTACCGTTTTAATTTTACCGACCTAAATCAGAAGTCAGTCTAGTTTGTTTTAGTTTTAACTAAAACAAACTTTTAAGCCCGAAGAAAACTTTCACTTAAACAGTGGGGGTAGTCAATGTTTGCTCATTTGAATTCCATAATATTTAAATATATAACTATTTTTTTTTACCCAACATGAAATATTTTTTAAAGTAAGTTTAATACTCTATGAATTAATAATTAAAGTAATTTAAAAAATCTATTTTAAAGCATGATTTCAATTTCGTAAAGTTTACGCTCAACTAAAATTGAAATCATGCTGTAAAAAGATACTTTTGTTTTGTTTTATTAAAACAAACCAAAATTTCTCTGTGGTCTGGAGAAAGGGAGGGGCGAATCTTCCTAGAGTTAGGAGGTGCTGGGAGGGTGTTTGCGTGCTGATTTTTACAGGCAGTGGGTCCTCCCACTCCGGTTAATTCGACTATTCACATTAACTCTCCCACTCACGATAACTATATAGAGGGAGAGTGGAAGAGAGTCAGGTCTAATTTAGACAGGGATTGGTCGGTTGTTGACTTAATTGCTAATTATGCCTAATTAAAACCAATTAAACTGAATTTTTTTTCAAACACTGGGTAGTGCTAAAACCAAGGAATATCTAAGTATAAATATTGTGTCCATAACATAAATAGAAAAAAATCCTTTAGCTGGCGAAGGTTGATAAACTCAGCTTTAGTATAATAATAATAATAATAATAATAATAATATATATATATATATATATATATATATATATATATATATATATATATACGGTACTCTCGTATGCTTGTGGGATTAATGTAAATCTCAGTTAATATTTTGTATATTTGAGTAAGTATATCATCTCCTTACACACCTACATTCATATACATATTTGTAGGACGTAGACACATCTACTTAAATTCGCCTATATATAAATATACTCACGTACACACATACACACATACACACACATTCACACATTCACACACACATACATACACACACACACACACACATATATATATGCATGTAATAATACACATATATGAATGTGTATGTGTGAGTTTTGTTGTCTTAGAAAGGAAGTGAGTTTAAGACGGGGGGATGCGACGAGTTATGTCATGGTAAGCAAAGTTTACTGTGTTGAGCACAGCGTAGTGGTGGTGGTATATGTTGGATGAGGAGGCGCCATCAGGTCGAAATGCTTGGTTCTGGGAGTTGGTCGTAGGAGGGGGGCGATTGGTCGATGACTTTGTGCTGGTGCTGTCAGCGTCAGTTGGTGGTAGGGGCTGGAAGTGTCGGCCAGGGAAAGTCGAGGGTGATGAAGAAGGATCCGTCGGGTAGCGGGGGCCGAGGTGTTAAATGTAAGAGGTGGAGATGCGTTGATTACGAGACGCAGTGTACTATTTAGTGCACCTTGAGGTCAACAAGCATTGCCGCTTCCAGTCGACAGGAGCAAGTAGGACCCACCGTGTTGTTCCAAGTAAAACACGAAATTGTTATAGTTTCGTTGGTTTTTGGTTTTCTATTCATCTTTTGGTTTGTTTGTTTCATTTTTTTTTTCATTTTCTAATTTAAAAAAAAATTGTTTTTGCTTGTTTTACTTTATTTTTTTTTGGTGTTTTAAAATATTTCCTGTTTTCTTCGTAACTTCTACATAACTAACGTGGAAGGCGTAGCTAAAAATCTGTTTTTATTTTCTCTCGTCTTTTAAATATAATTTTAGGGTGCCAACACGATGGCAAAGTTTTTAATTTTTTTTTTAACCACCATTATATGACACGTAAGTCTAGTTTAAAAGCCTCTTCCATATAAATACGATTTTTCCTTGCTTGTATGCTGGAATTGTAATGATATTTATATCATTTTGCGTACTATTTATGAAAAATTCATTATTAACAGGAACAGACTGACAGTGTTCTGGGCCTCTGTATAAAATGTGTTACTGGTCTTTTATCCATCCAGTCTCATCATCTATTCCATATCGATATGTACAATCTTAATCGGACATTTGTTTCTCCTCGTCTCAAACACATATGCATATACGCACTGGCGACAGAGCTTAGAATATGCAGACTATATCCTCTGTAGATGGGAGTGGGGGTTGGTAAGACCCATACAAAACGGGGTTTGCTGTATTTACCTAACTTCTCCGCCGAAGGCCTGATGCAACACAAAGTAATTTCTAAGCGGTGTTTAACAGATTTTAATTCAGAGTTTTCCTTCTCCCAGACCGGTTGCTATACAAAGGTTAAAGAGCCCAGACTGCTGTACTATTTACCCATAGCTGGAGGGAGAATAATTGGATGCATACACTCCCTAATCGTTATGGGAAATGCAAATAGCTACGTGCAGGATTTGAACTTCGGTTGTCCAGGATATGACTCGAAAATCTGGTAGCGGAGATCTGAGAAATGTGTTGTATCCGTACATAACCATTACCCCCAGGTCCACTTTACAAAAATATAAATATGAACGTACAATGAACGCTAATCGCTAATAAAAATAACCCTCGACAGGTTGACATGCCGTTAAAATCAATCAATTAAACAAACAAATATAGTTTAATCTTTTTAGTGTCTATCTCCAGTACTGAAGATTATATTAATAGAATAGCATGATTTCATAGTGCTAAAATATTTGAATCCTAACACGTTTATTCATTTGTAACCATTTCAGAAACGTTTTGTACCCTCGGGCACGGCTGGATTGCTCTACCGCTCATCCTAAAACTGCATTTGAATGCATGCATTATATAATACATGAGTATGTCTTCATTCTTGCATGATTGAATTAAAAACGTTTATATCATTTTGAGCATTCTTAATATACAAACTTATGAAACAAATCATGTATATGTTTTACTTTCAATCTGCTTTAAATTAAGTTCCGCCAAGAAATTGAGAAAATGTGTATTTGCTTTTTGGAATTTGCATAATTCTAATATTACTTTTGTGAAGAGGAAATGTTTGGAGTGATGTTTTCGTGTATTATTACTGGTTGTATTTTTCAATCCTTAATAAAAGATTCCATTCGAACCCATAATGGTTTTATAGCTTTTTCTTTTTGTTGATACAGGTATCTATGTTGTTTACAAAATGTATTTTTGTATATTGGGTTGGATTAACAAATCTCTTTTAACTATTCTCTTTTAACAGTTCTGTGCTTTAGATGGACTTGATTCTTCCTATGATCTGCAATTTCCTTTTTTCACTTTTACTCTGTTTACGCTGTTTCCCTTGATCAGGATTGAACCTGCAATCCAGAGATAACTGTCACTTAGAACTGTCTTAACCTAACTCCTTTATCCATTAGGCATTGGGCAGCAGTAACATAGAATAATAATTAACACAGCTTAACGCCTCTACTCCCGTTTATGGTTTGCGGATGAGAACAGGATTCCCCTGTGGACTGAATAAAGGGTTATGTTCAAAGTTCCGTGATGGCTCCCGATTACGACAAGAAGTTTCCCGATTACGACAAGAAAGTTCCCGAGTCCGAAAAGAAGGTTCCAAAGTCCGAAAAGAAAGTCCCCGAGTCCGACAAGAAATACCTGAAGAAGGCCGGAGGGCATATCGACCGAAACATTGTGCAGATAAGAATGAAGATGAGGACAATAGTCCAAATAACGCAGATAATAATAAATAATTTGTACACAGTTATATGGCTTTGGGGTTCGATTCTCATTATTTTAATATTCATATCCATAGAATTGTAGAGTTTCAAGTATTTCCCACCAAGGACGTACATTGACCAACTATGCGAGGATGCTGAATGCTGCACGGAAGACCTCCCAGGGACAATGAATGATAGGGAAGGTTGGCGAGAGATTGTCATGGAGGATATCCGTGCTGCTTGCGCGACATGATGATGATGAATGATATGATTTCAAGTGACTAATAAGGATTATTATCTGAAAATAAATATAGCTTCAAGTGTATATTTATACAATCCTTTTTCTACGGATATGATGTCCTTTTTCTCCTGACATGATGTCCTATTTCTACGGACATCATGTCCGTAGAAATGTTCGAGAAAAAAGTGGAAGGGACATCACAACGAATTACACATGAATCTTAAGCAAAAGCAACAGCTTAATCCTATATACAAAGAAATGCAATCAGAGTTTGAACTCGGGTTGCCGATCTCATTTCCATTAAGCTAAACAGGTTTCAATGTTAGAACTAAAATAAAACTTCAGAAAATAGTTTAAAATAAACAAAAGAAAGAAGATAATTGTAATGGTCGAAAAAAAAATCAAATAAAGAAGTTTTTTATGTTTATTAAACATAAAAACTTTTTTATTTGATTTTTTTCGACCACTGTAAAATACCTGTCACATTTATCGGTAGTTTTTTACTGACAGGAGTTATATCTAAGATTTAATTTCAAGGACAATTACTTTAGTCTATGAATCATTAATAGTGACTCTTTCCCTCAAGTTCCGTTTACTATGAATCAGGACTGAAAATCAAAGCTGCATTTTTGTTGTTATCGGTTTTGTTGTTGTTTTAGTTGCTTTTATTTGCTCATTAGAATGTTCTTTCTCTCTTCACAAACAAAAAGTTCTATTGAACGATGTTAAATATTTCAATAAAGTGTTGCAGAAAAGAAAAACGGAGAAGGTATTCATTCTATAATTAGCACAACTTGGAGCGTGTTTATTAAATAATATATGTCTTAAGAATTGATTTATAAGATGAATAATCTCACCGTAAAGATTTAATTCAACATACTGGAAAAGTAAATTCGGAAGTGGACTTATTATCCTGCAAAAGACAGTTCCCGTCAATACAGTTTGTTTCTTTCAAACATTCAACTAACTGTACTACAGTAGTCTAAACAGGTTTACTGTTCCCCGTGTGTATGTGTGTGCATGTTTGTGTTTTGTGTGTGTGTGTGTGGGGAGAAATATAGGTGTGTTTATGCTAGTGCACTGTGTGTGTATTCCTGTATAGTCTCTCTCTCTCTCTCTCTCTATTTCTTTCTTCCTTCCTCTCTATGTTTATAGGAGTCTATGTGTGCGCGTGTGCGTGCGTGTGTGTAGAAAAGCAGGACAAGTAGAGGACGATGGGAAATACTTATATCTAAATAGGTCTGGCATCACAGAATGGGGGTCAATTATCACTTCCGGTATTGGTCTACTCCACCCGGAGAGTTCATTATTGCCCATTCTACCACTCTCGCCACTTTGACGCCCCGCAGCGGAAGCCGATCAACCAGCGAATACAGGAAGTGGTTACTCTTGTCAAGACTCGTCAATCCTTGCTGCCGTCCATTTGTATAACTTTCTGTTAATAGCAGACAATGGAGAAATTGCAAACCAGTGTTATGCCAGGGACTGTTGTAAGGATCAACTTACTTATAGAAATAAGGGCCTGCGTAATTTTAGTTATTCATACATATGCGCAAAGTTACACCAAGAAGCCTCCAGGTTATTTACTATATAGAAAGAATATTTATTTTCAACATAATCCCCATTTTTTTTACATTCGCCATAAATGACGACACGAACGTACCAAGACATTCCTTTATATATATATATATATATATATATATATATATATATATATATATATATATATATATATATAGAGAGAGAGAGAGAGAGAGAGAGAGAGAGGGTGGGGAGAAAGAAATCACACAGAAAAAGCGTGAATAAATATTGATTAATTTTGAAGAAATTTAAATATTTTTTGTTAAACATTTTCCAATACTTTTTTTTGTAATTCTCCTTGTGAGATTTACTTGAACCATCATGTATGCTGCCGAATTCCGAAATCACCATTGTGTCCGAAACGACTGAATGTCTGAAGTAGGAAAGTAGTGAACCTTATGATCTGTGTCGGTTTCAGGTCACATTTATAAAATAAAAGAAAGAAGAATTCTTATATTATAGCAAAACAAAACAAAAAATAATTTAATTCAGCTTGATTTAATTTAATTCAGTTTTAATTTTAAAATATAAAAAGTATTTGGAGAGAAATTATCCCCAAAAGGTTCACCTAAATAGGACATATATGTGGACAAGTTTATTCATGAAAAATACATTTTAAAAAGAAATAATCTTCAGAATGGAAATTGCATAACCTTGTTACAATGTAGCAAAAGATTGCTATGACTTGAAGAACAGAGGCGAACAGAGAAAGACAAAAGATAATTCGAAGAGCAAAGATCACGAATATTTCAAAGGCAAATATCAGTAGTTGTGACAGAATCTGAAATGGAAAGATCGCTAAACCTTCGAAATTAAAGAATAAGAACTGAACGACAATGGCAAAATGAATATGTGGAACAATTGTTACCAAAACGAAGACAGGATACGACAAGCAAGAACAATAATGTAGTGGAATTCAGCTGCATTTAATTGTGATCTTTTATAGAAATGTGTATGTGTGTATGTGTGTGTGTGATCAAAAAGTATCATGAATAAAGCTGTACTCATTCTAATTTCTAAATTCAAACTTTAAATAAAGATATATGCACAGATGAATGACTTTTATAATGAAGTGCTGATATCTAAACGTCCAGACTAATGTCTCAACAATTCAATACCAATACTAGTTCATTTTTATTTGCGGTCTCAATGCATTAGCTGTTTTAGTGAAACGCTGGATTTTGCAAGTGCAATACCATCTGTATTCACCATACACAGCTTTGTGCAAGTCTTTTGTTTTTTCTAAACTTAAAATCAATGTCAAGGCTATAATATAATGACGCAGTGTATACTAAAATACATACGACGACCTAGATTAGAGAGTTTTTCAGAGTTCTGGAATTAGTGTGTTGAATAGCAATAGGACTATTTTGAAGCAAATTAACGTTCCATTAACTGTTAATTTCTGTCTTGGTAAAACAGTTTTCAGTCTCGATACTTCTGTGACCTGATTCAGGTTTGGAAGATAGAAAAAGAAAGAAAGAAAAATCGGAAGTTAAAATCAAGAAATATAGGTCGTTTGGGTCAGAATTACAAGGCCGCGATTGAGATGTGACCTGATCTAGGTTTTGAAATTAAAAGAAAGAAAGAAAAAAAAAACGGAAATATAATTCGCCGGCTGACAAACAGATGGGCGATCCGGCAATGACCTCGACCGGGCAGGCGATAGTGGCCGGTAGTAAAATCTCAAGTAGGTCGGAACTCCCAGAAGTGAGAGAACCCGTTCCTAGACGAGTCTTTGATGTAATCAGACTTGAGTCTCATGGAAAAAGATAAATCTTGTTTTATAGATTACCGGAACATGAAGAAACCAGGATTAAAGAGAATCTATTGTTTTTATGTTTTCTTACTACTTGAGAATGGAGATAACTCTTGTTGGAAATCGAAATTAAAGAAAGTCGAATGTATTTAAAAAACATTCAAGTGGCCGGAAGAGATGGCACCCAGATTGGTGAGCGGAAGTAAATTTGATTGGCTGGTTGGAAACAAGAGGGGGTGGTTACCCTGCTTGAGTGGGTGGAGCAGAAAAATTCCCGATGTCTTCATGCCGGCCGGAAATAAAATTGTTCCGATCGGAATATTATTTAACTCAGACGTTTTTGGCTTGAGAAGCAGAAGAGGCCGAATGGGCAGATGAGGCCAAACGGGCAGATGAAGTTGTGATCGCTTGAGAACCGGGCTAGCTGACAAGATTAACGCAATACTGAGAGCCGAGAGTAACTGACTTCAGCTAAGACCATTTTGAAAACTTAGTCAACTTACGAACTGTTTTGCACAATACTTTGCAGAAGACTAGAAGTATTTAATTACGGGCACATCACTCCCACAAACCTTGAGAAGTAATTATTTGTATTCCTGTATTTTTGAATATAAATGTTGTTGATTTTTTAAGAAGAAAAAGAGTCGTTATTCTTTTTTGTATGTGACCAGTCGGCTGCCATTAAACCTCGGAGATCAGTTCTATAGCAGATTTCTAGTCGTTTGAGATCTTAGCAGAACGTCGGGCATTCGGCTAGACTTCCCGCAAATATAGAGACCCTGCAATCCTTGGCTGATGCAGAAAATCCGATCTTGACGGCCAATTTCGGATATTCTGTGAGCCCATTAGCTCGGGAGCGACCGACGGGTTATATTTGGTGCCGTGACCAGGATTTTTCGACCGGACTGTGACCACAGAAAAAAAAACCTCAAGAAGAAACCACCCCAGGAACCCAGACAGCAAGGACGCTGAAACGTTGAGACCCAGGATCCCAGGAGCTTTGAACGAGACGACAGTTTTTAAAAGAAAAACAAAACAAAAGAGACTCTAGTCAATTTGACTTTAAAAAAAATAATTCTGAGAGAACCAGCAACCCAGAAACTGAGGAGGCAAGGATCGTTTAAAGGTAGGACACTCTTTTGGTTTTTCCCTTTTTCTTTGTTATCATATATCTCTTGCCAGTGTTTTTGAGTATAATGAGTGTGGGCGGGTCTCAAGATAGTTTGAATAGGGGGTGTCAGGAAGCTGATGAGGGTGAATTAGGAAGAGGAAACCTTCATAGGATATTAGGTGGGATGCGAGTGCCAGTATTTAAGGGTGATTCTACCAGATTGCAAGACTGGATAGAGTCGATAGAAAAAAAGAAATTGATCTATAGACTATCAGAGAGGGAATCGGTGCTGTTAGCATTTGAGGCAACAGCGGGACCGATTTCGAAATCCATAAGAAGATGGATTGAAGAAAGTCCCGGTTTGGGATGGGAAGACTTAAAAGGGAAAGTAATAGAAAAGTATGCTAGTGTTCGTACCGAGATAGAGGCAAATAGGAAGTTACTTAGGCTGAAGCAGGAATCTGGAGAAACTCCTTCAGAGTTAGGTGAGAGAGCGACCGAATTGGCGTTGCTTGCCTACCCGGAGGAGACGGCTCGGGATGTAAGGTGATCCAGGCCCAGCTGGTGGATCTATATGTAGATGCCTTACAGGACGACGAAGTGAGAAATGAGATACTTCGTGGGAGACCGGCCAGGTTGGCCGATGCGTTAGAGCTAGCCCGAGATGGAGAGAGATTCTGGGATCGATCTCGAATTAGAAAGAGCCAAGCCCAGGAAAGAAAGGAAGGAGCGAGAAATATTTGGGAAAGAAGGGTCCCAGGTCCAAGATGGGGACGGAGAATACTCCATGAAATAAATGAAGATTGGGAGGAAGAAATAGACCCCAGGCGTGAAACATGGTCAGTGTGGCGTGGATTTCATAATCCCCCACCGAGACATAACAGGACGGTTTGTTGGACCTGTAAGGGTGAAGGACATAGGTCCGTGGAGTGTCCAACAGGGAGAAATAGACAAGAAGCTGGGTGGAATAGACAAGATAAGGATAGGCCTAAAGAATCTCCAGTAGCTAGTCTCAAAGCTGTCCCAAGAAATCAGGGAAAGGCCTATGGAACAACCAGAGTAATTAGGACCAGGGTGGCCCCAATTAGAACGATAAGATTTAGATGTTGGAACTGTGGACAACCAGGCCATATGTCTGCCAACTGTCCTCATAGAAAGTGCTGGGTTTGTGATCAGTTAGGTCACGTTAAGAAGTCCTGTCCCAGGCGAATAAGAAGAGAAAACAGGACTGGGAATAAGACGAAGTGTTGGAAGTGCTTTAGATTGGGCCACATTAGCAAATACTGTTTTAGTGGAACAGAAAGTAAGATAGAGTCGGAAAGTTGTGACTCGGAGGCAGGAACGGATAATGCAAATTATCTGTTGTCAGTCCCAATGTCTGGAAAGACACAGGACTGGAGTAAAGGAAAGAAGATAGCAAGAAAAAGTAAGGTAGAGTCGGAGAGTTGTGACTCTGAGGTAGGAACAGATGATGAAGGATATCTGTTGCCAGTCCCAAGGTCTGGAAAGATGCAGGGCTGGAGAAAACGTAAGTCAGAAGGAAAGGCTCAGGTATTCTCGCTCTTAACTGGGGAGAAACAACTGACCTGTAGAGTTAGATTAGGGAAAATTAAAGTAGAAGCTTTAATTGACTCTGGGGCGTCCGTGTCATTGATCAGTAGGGTCGTTTATGATCGCCTGAAGACCCGGAAGGAATTAGGGAAATCAGACCTAAGTATTAGTCAGGCTAGTGGTGAAGATTTGACAGTATTAGGTATGACATGGCTACCATTGAGAGTAGGTGGGGTGGAAAAGAACCACAAGCTGTATGTAGTACCTGGTTTGCACAACGAGATAATTTTAGGGAGAGACTGGCTAGGACGAAATAGGGCACAGTTGACGTTTAACCCCCCAATGTTGTCAGTGGGTGGGGTAGAGGTGTCCCTAGGGGGCGGTGAAGAAAAGGTAGTAGGAATACTAGCCAAGAAGGATGTAAAATGTCCGCCCAGAAAGATAGTCGCAAGTAAAGGTGAGGGAGAGGAAGTAGTTCCTATCTCCCAACTACGAGAGAGACTTGGAAAAGAAGAAAGTGTAGAGAGTGAGCCTGAGTTGCCACTCAAATTGAGGATAAGGGGGAGCACAGGCGTTGAAACCTCAAGGGGGAATAGTGCTGGCCCCAACAATGAGTAGGTAAGAAGGTAATGGAAAAGTGAATAATGTCTTGGGTTGTTCGCGTGTGCTGCCGTTCGTGTGGAAGGGCCCCCATGCGGGGGTGGTGCTCGCGGATATTTTGAGACTGAATTCACCAAGCATTAGAGTAGGTAACCGAAGAGATAGATATCTGTATGAATTGATAGAAATACTAGTGGTGGTTACCTATAAGTAAAATAGGAGACTCACTCGTCTCTTTTAAGGATGAATAAAACGAGTGAGGTGATCATAGCCAGATCAAGGTGGCTGATAGTGATAGACTTAGGGCTGTATATGGAGATATTGACCAGGTTGGTAAAAGAATTAGCTGAACTTAGGAAAATTAAAGTTCACTGAGAGAAATTCGGATGATGATAAGTATCTAAGGTTGTTAGATTTCTTGGAGCAGGGGGCTTCTATGGTAGCATACCGGGGGAAGAAAATGCAGAATTATTTGAAAGGGGGTAGAGTTGTTGCAAACCAGACCAAAAAGAGCGGTGGTACCCATAGCAGGAAAAGCCCTAAGTGTGTTGTTCGGAACAGTATCCGAAAGCGACAAGAAAATTGAAAGATGTAAAAGAGGGTCAGAAAGTGTTAGCCCAGCGTATCCATTTTAAACATGACAAGGGTGGAGTTAGCTAAGAACAGAGGCACTATACATTGGCTTATTGGTAGTATGGAAACCTTGCAGGGAGAAGTGGGGAATGTGACAGACAAGTTATGGTAACCCCTGGTCGTCTTAGAAGTATTCTCGTAGGTATACGGGCAGGGCTCTCTCATCATTTGAGATTGCCAGTTGACCCTACTAAAGAATTGTGGATGTATTATAGTGCCTTGGGCTGTGTTACTTGTTTTAAAAGATGATAGACTGTTGGTATTGTTATCCGTTCCCCTACTGGATAGAGATAGTATTTTTGAAAGATATCAGGTGATGAATTGACATCGCCCATAACCCCGGGTAGACCAGACACTTGGAGCTCGATATGAAATTAAAACTGAATTTCTCGTTTTGAGCTTGGTTCGACTAGAATTCCTGCTGTTGTCAGAGGTAGAAGCAATAAGGTGTAAAAGTGATGTCTTAGGAACTTGCGACTCTGTGAGTCCCATATATGTAATGGATAATCGTAAGTTGTGTATACTAGAGTTATACAAAGAGAAGTTTCAGAAAAAAAAGAATCAATTTTTAACTTATTGGGGACCAATATTAGCGATTGGATGGAGTTGTGGAAACCCCTAGTGAAGGATTTTCTGAAGCCACGTTAAGAAAGATACCTAAGCTTTTAGGGCCAGTTGAGAGGATTGATTTAGACCAGTTACAGGATAAGTTAAGTTCAGTAGGGACATCGAATTCAGTGTGGAAGGGAACGTCGGGGATGGTGATAAACTGGTCGGTTATGATAGGAATTTGGCTGATCATAGTGATGATACTATCAGCAGTATTCTTGTTGAAAAGACGTAGGAAAGTATTAAGTAGGAAAAGAGCACTGGCAGGTGTGTGTGAGAGCAAGGAGGGAAACCCACTAGGTGTCTCTGTGGAAGGCAAGGGAAACTCAAATGAACCATTGCCAATGATTGATACAAAGAAAAAAAAAACTCTTGACGAAGGACTGAAGGCTGCTGTTAAAGCAAAAGCTTGTTGCTAAATATATGTGTGCGTGTGTGTACACATGTATTACATGTGTTGATATTCTGAACATAATCTACGGATTGGATTGAGTAATTGGTAAGGAGCGCTGAGAGCTCTGTTTGAATTCTATCCTACTGCATAAAAAGAACATTAAAAAAAAAAAACTCTACTGCATGATTAGTAGAAAGAAAATTAATATGAACGAAAAAAAAACTGAGAAAGAACTGGAACAATTGCATGATCAAGGAAGAAGTAAAGACGTTTTCTGTTTCTACTGCATGATTAGTAGAAACCTTATGTATGAATTGTTTTTGAACTTACCAGTTGGTAGGTGGGTTGATATGTCATTTACAAGTAAATGACAAAAGACGTAGGGAGTGATGTGACCTGATTCAGGTTTGGAAGATAGAAAAAGAAAGAAAGAAAAATCGGAAGTTAAAATCTTCCGATCGTTTGGGTCAGAATTACAAGGCCGCGATTGAGATGTGACCTGATCTAGGTTTTGAAATTAGAAGAAAGAAAGAAAAAAAAACGGAAATATAATTCGCCGGCTGACAAACAGATGGGCGATCCGGCAATGACCTCGACCGGGCAGGCGATAGTGGCCGGTAGTAAAATCTCAAGTAGGTCGGAACTCCCAGAAGTGAGAGAATCCGTTCCTAGACGAGTCTTTGATGTAATCAGACTTGAGTCTCATGGAAAAAGATAAATCTTGTTTTATAGATTACCGGAACATGAAGAAACCAGGATTAAAGAGAATCTATTGTTTTTATGTTTTCTTACTACTTGAGAATGGAGATAACTCTTGTTGGAAATCGAAATTAAAGAAAGTCGAATGTATTTAAAAAACATTCAAGTGGCCGGAAGAGATGGCACCCAGATTGGTGAGCGGAAGTAAATTTGATTGGCTGGTTGGAAACAAGAGGGGGTGGTTACCCTGCTTGAGTGGGTGGAGCAGAAAAATTCCCGATGTCTTCATGCCGGCCGGAAATAAAATTGTTCCGATCGGAATATTATTTAACTCAGACGTTTTTGGCTTGAGAAGCAGAAGAGGCCGAATGGGCAGATGAGGCCAAACGGGCAGATGAAGTTGTGATCGCTTGAGAACCGGGCTAGCTGACAAGATTAACGCAATACTGAGAGCCGAGAGTAACTGACTTCAGCTAAGACCATTTTGAAAACTTAGTCAACTTACGAACTGTTTTGCACAATACTTTGCAGAAGACCAGAAGTATTTAATTACGGGCACATCACTCCCACAAACCTTGAGAAGTAATTATTTGTATTCCTGTATTTTTGAATATAAATGTTGTTGATTTTTTGAGAAGAAAAAGAGTTGTTATTCTTTTTTGTATGTGACCAGTCGGCCGCCATTAAACCTCGGAGATCAGTTCTATAGCAGATTTCTAGTCGTTTGAGATCTTAGCACAACGTCGGGCATTCGGCTAGACTTCCCGCAAATATAGAGACCCTGCAATCCTTGGTTGATGCAGAAAATCCGATCTTGACGGCCAATTTCGGATATTCTGTGAGCCCATTAGCTCGGGAGCGACCGACGGTTATACTTCTTTAACACACAATGTATATCATATCATTATCAATGCTTTTCGGTGATAACTTTTATTTCCTATCTTATAATGGAGATAAAATGTCCAGAGAGGATAGAGTTGCCGGAGCATCAAGTAAAATCCCGATGGGACGGTGAGTCTGTGGGGCGGTGTCATCTGTTTTCTTGTCAGTAAGATGATAATCTGATTTGTTTTTCTTGTTTCACTCCTAAACGAGCAATATTATTAGGTAACTTTTAGACACTGGACTCACAGCATGATACAAGTATAAAAATTCTGGTAATTCTGGGGCATTATCTTAAAGCTGTTGGAACTTATTACAAAATTTTTGGATTAAATAGAAATAAAAAAAATAAGTGGCCGTAATGCTCAAATATGCTTTAAGCATTTGACTTATTCCATTGGAATAAAACCGAGAAGAGAACAAACATTAGGCGTCTAATATAATAATTTAAAACATAAAGTAATAGGGAAATTGATCACCCCCTCCAAAAATAAAAATAAGTTGGATCTTCGTAATTTACCTTCAAAAGCATACAGGAACTCTTGAGAAGTTTCACATGAATTCTCAATTGGTCAAGAAAGGAAATTGTTTTTATACACTCGTCTTATTTCTAGCGGTCAAATATATTAACTTGCAGTTTTAAGTCACGTTGAAAGCAGCTGTTAAATCATCGGACCAGCGATGAACCTGTTCAGTATTTATAGAGGGTAGATTAATAATGAATACAACAAGCAATCTGGTATCTGTGTGCAAGGCTCCTCACTCGTATATTCATGCTCGTATTCATACTGATACAGAGCGTTAGCGGGAGCGGTTTCACCGCGGACACCATACTTCGGCGTAAGATTATACCAGTAAACCGAATCGGTTTCTAGCGGTAATCAACTTTATAGATCTGTGGGATCTCTCAACAATGCAATTCCCAGATGGCATGTATGCACATTGAAAACGCAGGCGATGAATGCTGTGCCATTGTCAGTCACGATCTCCTTGGGCGGGCCCCTCTGAAATAAAATATAGTTGATACATTAGCTAACAGCGACAGAATCCTCTTGGCGTAGAAGTCGCCAGACCGCAAACCGGGTAGACCCACAGTTGCTCAGGGTAGGGAGCGCCCTTATAATGGGTGACATCCATGGCCAAACTTTGCCACCGATTCTAATTTTCCCCTTAGCCGTCGAATCTGCGCCGAGTAGGTGGACAAACATTCACGACAGGACCCGATTGCAGCTCTTACGACCCCCTTCGACGTGAGACGGGCGATCTTCCTGACTAACTAAAGTCGTCCTTTTTACTCCGGGGTGCCCGCTGTGCGAATGTATTTGTTGTATTTGACTCAATGGTGCCTGAGGTAGCGATACTTATTGGCAGAATAGGTTCTGCTTCCTTTCTCGTCACCTCCAGTCACCTCTATAAGACTGTTGAGTATGACAGTTTTTTTCTGGTTTGATCTAACAAGCGCCACATCCACCACCAACATGTACTCCCCGATCAGTTTAGAGAATGTCTGCAGTCGTCTTATTATAAGAATCTCACAAGCAGTCTTAGTAGTAACACAGGTGAATGTTTGGGTAAACACACAAAGAGTCAGTCTTAAGGTGGAGAGACCTGACTCCCCAGTGTATAGCTAAGTTCACACCTGTTTTAATAGCATAAAGTTCTGTAAGGTTAATGTCTTGTATCTGATTCCGGCTGCAGCCAGCAAGTGTCTTTGATAGTGGCCCCACGCGACTCAAGAAAGATACCCGTGGCTAAGGAATTTGCATCAACCTACACGCTAAGCACCTCGCTAATGACACACCACTCACCTTTACATGAGTCGATCTGTCTCACTCTGTTTGCGGTATCCATCTCCATCCTTGGTAGAGATACGTTGTCAGTACGGTCATATGTCACCTCACTTGCCCTCCGCTTGATGACGCCAGCCGCCATTCGCAACCAACCACACACCAGAAGATGTCCAGCGAGCTTTCCACAAAGAGAACTCCTTCCTGCTGGTGATCGTTTCTGGGATATTTGGGGTTCGTTCCCACGTTTCAAAAACAGGCCACCGTCGTCTCCCGAGACTACCAGGCCAAGTATTCGTTCTCCATCCTTTGGTCTCTCTAGGGTTTTGCATGTCAGTTGAAAGCGCGACAGGTGTTCTGCGACGCTAGTGGCGAAGTCACATTTTCAATTTCGTACAGATCATCGATGTACGCAGAAGTCGTCTTTGTGATTCGTTCATCCTGCGATAAAGCCGCTTCAAAAATAAATTTCAATATTCGGGGAGCCTCATTCAAACCAAACTCTAGTTTCGAAAGTTTCAAAGCGATTCGCTGATGTATACTTGGAGATAGGCGGATCAGGGATCCAGCATTGCGACGTTCGATCATTGTCGTTTCCATTCTCTTAGCTTGCCGGCACAAATATACGCGTCAGCAATATTCGCATCAACTTGAAGGTTGAGCTCTCTATAGTCCATTACGGGACACATTTTCAATTTTTTCGGTTGTAGTACAGCCATTAATGGGAGTAGCTTCTTGTGGGGAGGCTAGCATCCGTTCATCGTAAGATACAAGCCAATCTTTCTTGATCCATTACTCTATCTCATTCTCATATGCTCCTTTAACTGTTACTGACAGAAAATATTCCGTAACGCAATTATGCAATCTGTCGGACGCTCTACCTTCCACCCCTTACCATGACGCAGTCCATTCATTTCGTTGCTGACTGAACTCTACATAGAAATCATTCTTCGATGATGAATGCAGTTGCTGCCGCGCAAGCAGGAACCGGATCATGAGAAAAACATATTTCTCTTGACCGAAATAAATACTCCACCAAGAGCTTCAATTGCATCTATCCCTGTCAGAAGGTTGAATCCAAGAGAGTCCTCCATCATTACCAGTACCACCACCACATTCACCTTTGCACTTCCCAGCCGGAGGCTGACTGACTCGATTCCGCACGTCTGTTCATACCTGTAAATTCCGTTGTCTGGCACAGTCATCCTTAGGCGTCACATTGTACAAGTACACAGCGTCTTGGATAGAGCACTGCATTCTTGTCGCAATTCTTTTAAGGGTGCGGTAACACCGTTCCGCTATAAACTGGAACGTAGACACACGGTATTGCATTCTCATCCCTTATTCGCCTGCAAAGATCTGAAAATCGCCTTGTCAGTCAATATTTTGACTGGTGGGGCGCACTCACAGAATATTTCAAGCGTCGTATGACGGTGGAGGTATCTTGGCGTGTCAGTGGGCGCTATATGGTGACAATGGCCGCTATTGTAATGGATTATGTCCAGTTAATATCTTTCCTTTTCGCCAGCGCACTGGGACAGGGTCTACCATTTGACATGATTTGCCAGCTTGTATGACTGACTTAAACACCGCTTTCATAGTTCAGGGACACACTCTTCGAACTAAGTAAGTTGTATGCCAAACGCGAGGATATCCACTTTGTCAATGTCAGGTGTCAGTTGATCAGTCACAATAGCAAACGACAGTATTGAAGGGTTGGATCCTTGTTTCATTATGTCAAGTCACCTCTTTGGCATTCTCTTTAGTTCTTCTGGTGACGTCGAAGCTGTATTCTTCCATCACCCGCTTTAAAATCCCAAATCTTCTTCGCACTAACATTTCAGTTGCGGCCTTGGTCTTTACTCTGGCTTTGCTCTTTAGGATGTCAATCAACCAATGGTACACCCACAGAGAGTTTGTGTAAAGATGCACCACGTCAGCTGGCCACTGTAACGCGACATTAAGGCCTTTCAGCGTGGCGTAAAGTTCAGCCAAATTGATATGTTTGTCGGTCGAAGCCAGTATGCGTCCTCTAAAATAGCCATACGTCTTTCCTACACCACACCCGTTGCCAGGGAGCTTTTTTTCACCCATACTTTTAATTACCCCTGGTCACGCACCAGTCACATCGGGTGGGGTTATCTTGGCACAGTTTGGTTACTACTTCAGTCACTTAAGAGAAATGTCATTCACTATGTCATCCCATCATTTCGTGACTATGCTTGATCGTCTTTTCATTACTCTAGTTGCTGCGCAGAGCCACCTGCAAACGGGAATGGATGACAAAAGGGATAACTACACTAATCCAGAAAGACCCACAAAAAGGAAACGTCTCCAGCAATTATAGACCAATAACTTGTCTACCCATGATGTGGAAAGTATTGACTGCTGTTATAAAAGAAGAAATATACTTTTCACTCAATTGGCGGAAACTTCTCCCAGAAGAACAGAAAGGATGCCGCAAGGGAAAAAGAGGAACCCACGATTTACTGTATATAGACCAATACATTCTTAAAGAAGTAAAAATTAGACGGAAAAATATTTCAATGGCCTGGATCGATTACAGAAAAGCCTATGCCATGGTCCCACATACCTGGATTTTAGAATGTCTAAAAATGTAAAATATTTCCAACAACATCATAAATTTCATTAAAAAAATCCATGGAAAACTGGCGAGTTCAATTAAAAGCTGGAAAACAATCCCTGGTAGAAGTAAAAATCCAAAGAGGTATCTTCCAAGGAGACTCGTTATCACCACTACTGTTTATTATAGCAATGATGCCGCTCAATTATATACTTAAAAAATGTACAGGAGGATACAAATTCACTAACTCACAATAAAAGATAAAAACTATTAGGATATATAGCCAGGATATAATGATGGAATTTGGAATTAAAAAATGTGCTATGCTTGTAATAAAACGGGGTGAAAGAAAATTAATGGATGGAATACAACTGCCAAATCAGGAAACTATAAAATCACTTGATGAAAATGAAATACTTAGGAATTTTAGAAGCGGACAACATCATGCAAGCAGAAATGAAAGGAAAAGTTAAAAAATAATATCTCAAGAGAACTAGAAAACTTCTAGAAACCAAACTTAACAGCAGAAATCTAATCAAAGGAATCAATACCTGGGCTGTCCCCATTATAAGATACTCAGGACCATTCTTAAAATGGACAAAAGAAGAACTCAGACAGATTGACCAAAGGACGAAAAAAATTAATAACCATGCACAAGGCCCTCCACCCTAGAGACGATAAAGATAGATTATATGTATCACGAAAAGAAGGGGGAAGAGATCTTACCAACATAGATGACTCCGTAGAAACCACAATCCAACAACTCGAAAACAAACAAAAAAGAGTAAAGACAGATTACTTACGGTGGCCAACAATTGTAGATGTGACATATGGACAAACTGAAAAACAACAAAGACAAGAAAACAAAAATGGGAAGAAAAACAATTATATGGACACTTCAAACGACAAATTGGAGAGGTTGCACATGAAAAAACCTGGACGAGGTTAAGAAAAGGAGACCTTAAAAGAGAAACTGAATACCTAATAATTACTGCACAGAATAATGCCATAAGGACAAACTATATCAAAGCAAAAATTGATAAGACCCAACAAAATAGTAAATGTAGATTATGCAGTTATAGAGATGAGACTGTAAACCATGTACTATGCGAATGTAGCAAACTAGCACAAAGGGAGTACAAAACTAGACTGGTAATTGCAAATTACTTCTAATTGAAAAAATATTTTAAACAGGAAAAAATCTTAGGGAAACAATCATTGATTCGCTCAGCTTTAATATATATATATATATATATATATATATATATATATATATATATATATTAACTAATATTGACATAAACCAATTTTACCCATCTATCACGGAAGACTCACTCAACAAATCCTTACATTTGGCTCAACTTTATATCATGACGATGATATCAAAATTATCAAACATTGTCAACAGTCTTTTATATATTACGATAACTCTATTTGGGGTAAGAAAAGCACCAACAATTTATTTGATGTTAGTATAGGAAGTTTTTGTGGCGCTGAGACTTGCGAAATTGTAGGAATATTCCTACTTTCGGAAATAGCTCAAGATTTCAATAAAGAAAATTTTGGAATTTCATCGTGATGACGGTTTGCTATATTTAAATGATAATAATAACCGTAATATAGATTGTGCAAGGAAAAAATTAATAAAAACTTTCAAAAATTATAATTTAAAATTAGACATAAAGTCTAATTTGAAAACAGTTAATTTCCTGGACGTAACTTTCGACCTAAACAAAGAGACGTGGAAACCGTACAGGAAAGAAAATAATACACCAATATATATTAACATAAAATCAGACCATCCTCCAACAATTACTAAACACATTCACAAGTCTATAGAACATAGACTCGCCACTAATTCCACCAATGCCGATATATTCAACAAATCAAAAACGATATATGAAAACGCCCTAAAAAACAGTGGATTATACTCCAAACTAGTATACAAAAATAATAACAACTATGAAAATAATAACAATGACAAATCAAGAAAGAGAAACATCATTTGGTTTAACCCCCCTTTCAGCAAAACCGTGATAACGAATATGGGTAAAATATTTTTCCAATTAAGGAAAAAACACCTAGACAAATCGCCTACATTAAACAAACTCTTTAACAAAAACAATCTCAAAATAAGTTATTGCTGCATGAACAACATTAAAAACATTATCGATAAACACAACTTTAAAATATTAAATGGTAATAACAACAACCAGATTAATAGATGCACCTGTCGCCTTAAAAATGAATGCACATTAAGTGGCAATTGTTTGGCTAACAACATCATTTACAAAGCCACAATCAAGAACAATGTAAATAACAACGAGGAAAAAACATACATTGGTGCCACTGAAAACAATTGGAAAAGTAGGTGGTATAACTACAATTTAAGTTTCAACAACAAAAGATATGAAAACAGTACCACCTTATCAAAATATATATGGTAGATCAAGGAAAAAACGGGCAGAACACCTACAGTAAAATGGGAAATAATTAAAAAAAAAAGCCCAGGCATACAAAGGCGGACAACGTTGCGATCTTTGCTTAGAAGAAAAGTTGTGTATATTACAAAATGCAAGCAATAACTTGTTAAATAAGAGAAGTGAACTCGTTTCGAAATGTAGGCATTTAAACAAATTTTTACTGTGTCACTTACCACCTGACCCTAATTGATCCCTGAATTTTCGCTCTCCTTTTATTTATTTATTTAAAAAAAAAATTCATCTGAATACCGCGTGCATTAACACCAATGCAAGTTTGTTTGATTATAATGTTTTTTAAATACAAATTTAACGTCATGACATTACATCACGTGAATACAATCCACGTCACATAAACGTTAAACAAGCCACAGTTAAAAAAAAACAATTTTTAGCTTTACATTTCCCATCGTGTGAAAAACGCTGCATATAAACGCTAAAAAATTTGATTTTTAACATCTCAACCATTTCACGACTGGTTTTTAACATCTCAACCACTTCTCATCTGATGATTGGATTACCAAGAAACTTTAAGTTATGAGTGTGAAATCATAATATCACCATTAATATATATATTATATATAATATATATATATATATATAATATATATATTATATATTATTATAAAGAATTAGTGCGAATACAAGTTTTATATGGTGCATATTAACTTGTGCGTGTAAAAACTTATGTGAATGTGAAATATGGACATGATGCACTAATACCATCTATCTATCTATCTATCTATCTATCTATCTAAACCCAAGCACAAATAATACCCGCTCTGTCTACGGAGCTTAGAATACGCTTACTGTATCCCCATACACACACAAACACACACATACACACCCACACACATACGCGCAAGCGCGCGCACACACACACAGAGAGAGAGAGAGAGAGAGAGAGAGAGAGAGAGAGAGAGAGTGTGTGTGTGTGTGTGTGTGTGTGTATATGACACTAAACATCATCCGGTAGGGAATCTCTAATTCTGGAGCTCTGACACGTATTTAGTCACATCTTCGTTATCATTAATTCTATATTCCCTCTTTTACGGAGTATATTTTCTATGGATATTTCTGACAATAAGAAGCCTTATATTCCATTTGTCGGTTGTATACAATTGATAAAAAATAAAAGTCCTGGTTTGGAGTCGTTTTTCTATTCAAATGGTTGAATGGAGATTTGGTAAAGGTCACCATGAAAACACAATATACACAGAGAAACATGTTCAAATCACCAGTGAAAGAAGAACAAAGTTGAATAGGATTTGAGAATGAACTTTGGGACAGGGGAGCGAGAGTTGAATTTTTAAAGGGTCAGTTATATTTCTGAGCAGGGAGCCGACAGTCATGTTTTGACTGCGAGAGCGGACGGTCAGTTAAACGGGCAAGGGGCTCCCACCCTCGGACCCGACAGTATAAGAATAAGTAAGAACTTGAGAAGAAATGAGAATGCATTGCGTGAAACACCTTCCTCGGACCAAGAAAAATATGAACCCTGTTCTGTTTTTGTGTTCTCTAAACTCAAATTAAGAGTAATTTGTGTTTGTTTTTATTTTATCTTATTGATGTTTTCAGCTATGCCAGACACTAAATGAAATACGCCAACGAAGCGATGAAGGTCAAGTTAGGATTGAAACTCGGAGATACAGAAATATGCACCCCCCCCCCGGCTGGGAGACCACTAAAAGATACACCGAATCAGTTTATTCTATGTGACTGTTCTTTGTTGAATTTATTTCTAATTCAAACTACATATACAGTGACTGGCTTTAATATGATATCGAAGGTCATCCGCAATATATTTGCTAAGTTGCAATTTTCTAACAATACATGCGTTTTGATGCGTAATGCTCCTAAATTGTCGTAAATACGTGCACAGTTTTCCAACAATTAATCTTGTCCTACAATAATGTTTCTATTCAAATTGTCTACTACATAAAATCCGTGTTGTTGTTACTCGACCGACTTGAAAATTTAGTGTCGCATACATTTCGGTCCTAATGTACGTACCGTTAGCAGTTTGTATATTGATCTTCCTATTCTCAAGAGTGGGTTAAGGCTTAATAGGTTTAAATACTCTCTTATAGATTATCGACGTTTTTGCTCCGATATCTAACAGCACTATATATCTTACACCATCAATATTGATAATGATTGTACTGAGATTTCCCATAACATTTGTTCAAAGTGTCGGCAAACTTTCTGTCTGTTCTGTGATCTTTCTACGGACCGTACTATTTACCCTGCAGTATCTCTGCCTATACTCTATACGCTACATCTCCAGTAAATGGTCGGTTCAGGGTTGTCTGAGTTTTTGTCTTTGAATTACTTGGACTGTTTCTTTTATACGGTCATCGTCTGTTCACGTTTTTCAAATCGATGATCTGACGTCGGTGACGGCACCGAAAACATCCCCTGTGATATAGGATGCGGCATCTGGTTGGTTTGTAGATGCAGCTTCTTAGATCATCGCTTGTGACTTGACACAGAATCACATGAAATGACCTTGGTCTAGAAAATACACATCGGATTAACACAAATTTAGGATAGAGATAGGGGTGGTGAATTGTCTCGGCATAGACCCTGACTAGCCTGAACACAATGGCTGATTTCCCTACTCTCTATACTGGATGAAAATGCATGCTGCTTTTATGCCTTGTCAGGTTGTCTAAGGCTCATTAATTATATATAGTTTCAGCTTGACTCAAGCGTTTAAAGGCTGATTCCTCTCATATAGTTACTTACACATACACACTCAAATCAAAACAAAACAAAACACAAAGAAACGCACCCACTTAGACATTTAAAATTTTATGTAAGTGCACACAAATATGCATATATTGCACTCAGACGGAGAATAAACACATACATCCTCAAATGCACATCGACATACATTTATACCATTCGATGTCTGAATAATGATACCATGAGTTTATATGAATAAAGTATATTGTCGAAAATGACTGTAAAAATTACCATCAACCTAACATGAAGGATATGTTTGTCGTTTAATTGTTATCGGCTATTTGTGCACGATTCATGAGTCCATAATATTCTTTTCTCAGCTATGAGTGAAATAGAAGGGTAGATTTGGCACTTTAATCTTGATGTGCAACCAGTTAGGAGGGCAAAGACAAGTCAAAACGTATACCAACATTTCATGGGCCAGCGTAGAGTCCATTACTTTCCGTGTATTATGAGCGGTGAGGAAGGCTTGTTGAAGGAGGGGTTTAAGGAAAGTTATTGTAAACTGTCATCCTATATCATTGCTGAATCAAACATGGGTTAGTTAAAAAATAAAATGCACAAAAGCATCTAGGTTAGTGAATATACTGCACTGAAGGAGAAAGAGAAGTGGAGAAGGAGAAAGAGATGGATACACATTTCCACTGAAATGTGCAATATAAGGTCAATAGAAAGCCAGGAAAATATTTGTTGACTGAATAATGTTAATAGGAATTTATGTAAAAAAATTTCATGACCATCAACAATCAAACAATCAATCAATCTTTGCTGTCCATCGTATCCGAATCATTTTCCTCCAATTCAATCGGTCTCTGGTTGCGTCTTGCCAACTGCCTATGGGGATATTCAAGTCCTTCAGGTTTCTTTTGATGTTGTCTTTGTACCTGAGCTTTGATCTACCGATTCTACGTGATTTCTCTCTCAGTTGAGAGTACAGAATCTGCTTTGGTAGTCTGTCATCCCCAAATCTGTTTAAGTGGCCAGCCCATCTCAGGTTGCATTGGACAAGTATTTCGTGCATGCCAGGGAGTCCAACTCCCTTCAGGATGGTCTTGTCTGAAGCATGTTGCCACCACTTGACATTTAATATATTGCACAAGTGACGCATGTAGTAGCCATGTAGTCTATGGGCATCTGCTTTGCATATTGTCCAGGCTTCCGCACCGTACAAGAGGGTTGAGAGAATTATATCACGGTATACTGCACATCTAGTTTTCAAGATGTCTCTGTTGAACCAGACCCGCCTCTTCAGCCGACCAAATACTTTGGAAGCATTTGAAATTCGGAGATCAAGCTCTGCATTGAGTCTATTGTTGATGGCAACTGTGGAGCCCAGGTACCTGAAGGTATTTACCTGAGCTAGAATCTTACCATCATCAAGGTGTGCTGATAATACATTCCTTTGACGTTCCGCCGACATCTATACCCATCGGTCAACGCTCTTGGTAAGTCCTCTAGATGGCATCTAGTGTCCATACAGAGTTGATGACTTTTTGCTCGTCGATCAACTCTGGTGTGTCCATAGAACATCGCTTACGAGTTCGTCCTTACTTCCCCAGCAGTACACAGCATGTCTTACTCGTCTTACTTGAATGGTTTGCGAGATATGAGGTAAATGGGTATGCAGCTGCAGTTTCATAGAGTACTGCTTCCAGGATTTGTTAAGAAAAGCAGACAGAATCATTGTGGTGCAACCATATAGTACTACTGATACGGTTACAGTTTGGAATATTCCACGTTTTAATTTATCAGAGAGATTCAGGTAAAAAGTGGTGTCAAGTTGATAGAAAGACGGGGAAAATATTTTGAGGACTGAATAATGATGCTATGATTTAATATCAATAAAAAATATCGAAAAACATTTATGTTGACATTTGCGTTGACAAACCTGATAAAGCTGAATATTGTAGGGACCCGGTTTGTTTGGTGAGTGTTTAGTTGAGGAGTTGAAGATACGAGTTATGGGTCCCTACAATTTATATGTATAAGACTACGGAAATGAAGTTTCCATAGGTAACAAAAGAAGACAAAATTGATAAAGGAAACAAACTTTATATACATAAATACAATTAATATAGTGTTATTGTTCTTTCAGTGGTGTTGCAGTCTGATTGTGTCTGTGCATAGTTGTGTGTGACAACTGTGACATGGTGTTTATATTAGTGTGATCGCTTGTGTCAACATGATAGTAGTTTTGTCTGTGATTGGAACTTGTGATTGAAAGTTGAAATTTGTTGTTGTTGAGAGAGAGAGAGAGAGAGAGAGAGAGAGAGAGAGAGAGAGAGAGAGAGAGAGAGAGAGAGAGAGAGAGAGAGAGAGAGAAATAGGAGACGAAAAAATAGACGGACCTGTTGAGTCGTATTTGATGTTTTCGGACGTTCCCACTGTTGAGTTAGGAGCATCCGCTCCAACTCTGTCGAGTCAGGAAGAGCGAGAGCTCCTCATTGTCCGTGTCTCTCTCTAGTCTTTGAGCTAAATGGGCCTTTTTATAATTTTCTTATTGTCATTATCTATTGTGATCATTAAGCTAAAATATTCCTCAAATATCAGGTGATTTGCAATGATGCAATATCAAATGATTTTGGTATCTGTGGAATTCTGGTGACATAAATTATCGGATGAATTTAAACCATTGTTTCTATTGTTTCTAAAATATTTCTAAACTAATATTCATTCGATTCTCTTTTGTTTACCTAATTCTAAACTCATGACATACCACTGTAAAACTAGTTATTTAAGAAAACTTAATTATTTTAATTTGGTCAATTCCACATGCCGTAAAAATATAGGGGCCAATCCCTATAATATCATGAATATCTTTCTGTCCATGTCAAATGCGAAATAATTCTTGTTGTTGGATTTTCAAATTGTTGGTAAATGTTGATAAAAAAACATGGCAAAATTAGTCGAATTTTATGCTGATACAAGTAACTTAATTGAAAAACTTCCCTGCGGTTGGAAAATATGGATCATTAAACGGAAATGCTGTAAGAAATTCGACTATAGCTGCACATGGCACGATGCTTACAATTTGATTATACTCGCACACGGAACGAGAATGAAAAGAAATTAATTAGAAAACCATTTATGTGCGCTTGTGATTTATCTAAACCATTTTATTTAAAGAGATTTCTTTAAACGAAGACAAAAAATGCCTGTGAGCAAATTCTTAAATGTCACACACACACATAAGCATGAGCGCACACACATGCACGCGCGAACACACACACACACACACACACACACACACACATGAGTATCAAGACTGAATCTTTGATATTTTTAAAATTCTGATTTTAAAAATTGAAATGAATATGTATTCCCATCTGATCAACTTGCAAAATAAATTAATTATATCTAAACTTTGGATGAGTGATTGGCAATTTTCAATACTCCTTAATTAGCAGTCTCGATATCGTTTGATTAGCAATTGTAGGTGAAACATGCGAGTGTGCAAGTGCCGCATCCTCGATACTTAGCAGGTCTAGCTCAGTGGTACTTTCCTTGTTTCCAAACGAAGGGTTATTTTAATTAAGCTTTAAACACTTACTTGAAGAATTTGGTTAAGCTTGGCAAGAAAATATGAACACGTTCATATTCTTGGAATTTGATAAAGTTTAAAATGTTACGATTCTAAAATAAGAAATATTGGAATTCTTATACACATAAAATAAAATATAGATGCATATATTCATCTACATCTCGTTCTCCCCCCCTCTCTCTCACTCTCTCTCTCTCTCTCTCTCTCTCTCTCTCTATATATATATATATATATATTTCTCTTCATATATATATATATATATATATATATATATATATATATATATATATATATATATAAGGTGAGGTAAAAGGAAAAGTGAAAAAAATAATGACTCAAACAAGTAGAAGTAGAAGAGAAATATTTCGTCCTTCTCACGCGAAGAACATCTTCAGTTTGACTTTATTCAAAGCAAAATACGTACATTTGTGTTCATAGAAGAGAAAGTGAGCTCGTGGTGGAACTGAGGGGTAGGGAGGTTAGGAAGGATAATGTACGTATTTTGCTTTGAATAAAGTCAGACTGAAGATGTTCTTTGCGTGAGAAGGACGAAATATTTCTCTCCTACTTCTACTTGTTTGAGTCATTATTTTTGTTCACTTTTCCTTTTACCTCACCTCATACTGTCGGATTTTACTCCAACCCTCATATCTTCATATATATATATATATATATATATATATATATATATATATATATCAGACTGATAAACAAGGACTATCACTTGCTTTTCTCGTTATTCTGTGGTAAAAATATTTTTTATCACCTTCCTTATACCAACAAATGCCCTGAAGATGATCTAATTAATAGATCAAAACACTGCAGCGTCGGCTAATAAACTTACCACTCAACTTATTTAAACCTGTGTATTTTCAATTTTCTTAATATACTACATACCGTCGGATTCACTTCCATCTCTTCATATATATATAGTAAATGAAGAAAAAACTCTAAACTTGCTTCATTACAATAATTTATTTCAACCGTATTAATACGGCATCTTCAGGTAATCACAAGAACATGACTCTTACTGAGAATTTCCCAAAGTAACATCTCTTTTAAATCTATCAATTTAGGGGAGGGTGGGAGGGTTGGTGTCTTAGTCTGGAATGGGCAGGATTAGTTTCTTTGAATGAGGCGGGAGGTCTATGTTTTGGATGAGGTGTGGCTTAGATGGGGGACAGATCCCTTGGGGAAATAGTTGTAAAAGTGTATATACAAAATGAGCAGAATTTAAAGACTAAAAATAAGGAGAAACATAATAACAGAAAAGGAAAAATAAAAATAAAAATAACAAAATATAAAAATAAAAATAAAAATAAATAAATAAAAAAATAAAATAAAATATAAAATAAAAATAAAGTAAAGGAATAAAAAAAAATAAAATAAAAAGTGAAAAAAAAAAAAAAAAAAATCTAATAAAAATAAAAATAAGAAGTAAATAAGGGGTGGGAGGTAGATTGTAAAGGTAAAGTGTTAGAGAATAAACTAAGGATAAAGAATAAAAAATAAAATTAATATAAGAATTTAAGTTCAGAACTATTTGAATAATATAGAGTAAACTAGAATAAAATTGAATACAGTAAGAGGTAGTTGTATATTACTTAATAAATAATGTAAAAGTTAAAATATAAAATAATAAAGTAACGTTAAAGATTAAAAATTATAATTTAACAAATTCATTGGCATATCCGCAGGCATCTGGAAACAGAGATATTAAATGGTTGTGTGAGGGGTTATGTACATGGGTATGTATAAGTATATGCACAGGTACTCGTTCTCGAACCTAGGTCAGAAAAACCAGACAGAGCTATCAAAACATTTCTGGAGGCTGAAAGAAAACAGCCTCACCCCACACGTTAAATGGCAGATTATAAGGACATCGAGCACCCCCATTAACTTTAAAAGTAAGTGTCCACTTTGCTTAGAGGAAAAGATACAGATAATTAGATTTAAGGACAGAGGAAAGCTGTTAAACTCTAGAAATGAACTAATATTCAAATGCAGGCACAAAGCTAAATATAGACTGTAATAATCGAAGGCACACGTGAACATAATACAAAATACTATAGCAGAATAAGAACGCCAAGATAAATAACCTTAACCCGAGCAGGTAAATATAAGGATAGGGATAATTATAGGATGAAAAAAGTATAGTAGTAGGTATATTGTATAATTAGGGCACAGAAGTTGTATAATATGTATATATATGGGAAAGGGTAATTCAGATGGGCACACAGCTGTATGAACATGTATTGTATATGATGCAAATGATCTGTGAACCTATAGTTTAGAAGAACTCATATGTAGGAAAATAGAAGATTGCGTATATGGATTCATGATGGAATATGTATACATAAAAGGTTGTACATGGTGTAATATGTGATAATAATGTATATGGTTATACATGTGTGTGAGTAGGGATGGATATATATATGTATATTGTGAGTGTATAATGTGTGTGCATGTTATATGTATGTGGATGTGTATGGATGTGTGTGTGCATGTATATGTATATATATATGAATGTGTATGAATGTGTGTGTGTATAAATACATACAATATAATGTGTATGATTGTAATAAATGTTTGCTATTACAAGGAATCCTAGAAAGGGAAGATGAAAATTCTGTGAAAAATCCACCCCACAAGACACAGAAGAACAGAAAAAAATAAAGTCAAAACTGAACATTGCAAAAGAAAACATGGAAATACTAAAATTAAAAATAAAAAGAGATAGCCAAACACAAAAACAAAACAGACCGAATACCACACAACACAACAATTACAAAAAAACAACAAAAAACAAGAAAAAAACAAACACACCCATACAAACACATTCTCAAAAAAAAACGAACAAACAAAACACACCAACATACCCACACCCACAACTCCTCCACACATGCCATCACTATTCATACTCTCAAACACAAACAACCCTCCAAAATATACTTACCCACCAAACAACCAACAATTCAACCTACCCAAACACCCCATAAGAATCAATATCTACGATACATCTAGAAACAGAAATAGGCGAAATCACACAAACTACCCTAATAATCATAACAAACCTTTTTAGAATACATAGACCAAAAAAACGACCGATATAAACAATACACAAACAGAATCAAACCAAAATAATTAACCTCTCCGCACATAAACTAAACTAAAAATTAATCAAATTAGGCTAAAATTTGCCCTACCAAAACCCAATCTAGACGAAAAAAAAAAGAAACTCAAAGAAATTGAGAAATGTAGATTCATAGAAAAGTTCCAAAAATTCAGATGATTCTCTAGTAAAAAACAAATCCAAAAAAAAGCAAAAAATAAAACTTAAATTGAAATTTCAGGAAAGAAAAACATTCATAAACAAAACAAGCCTTAAAAAACCTACAGGAAAAACACATACAAAAGGACAAGACACAAGAAAGACAAATACAATACATAACCTAAACAGAAATCATATAAATATAGAACAAAAATTACAAACAGGAAAAAACAAGTTGCAAATCACAAAAAACTTAGTAAAACACACCAAATATGTTTACATCCAATAATCACAATAAGGAACTTAAACATACTTACCTTACCTCAATAAATAGCATATTGAAAACTAACACCAAAAAAAACTTTTATGAAATCATGGAAAATTAGATGACTTATTGGGAAAATCATGAATTACAAAAAACTTTACAAAACCCAAAAAATAAAATTCACTATAGAATACAACTTAAAGGAACTACCATTCCTAGACATCATCATTAAAAATATAAATGGTCAAATTATCACAGACATTTACCACAAACCCACAGACACACAACAATACTTACACTTCAAAAGCCACCACCCTAAAAACTGCATAAAATCCATCCCTTATGCACTTGCACGTAGGATATACACCATAGTCAAAAAAAAATCTCCAACAAATCCGTCTAAAAGAATTACAAAAAAACATCCTCCAGTGAGGCTACCCCACAACACTAATTATCAAAGGATTTGAATTAGCGGAGAAAATACCATTAGAACAATTAAGAACCCCTAAGAAACAACAACGAACAACAACTAGCATATGTCTCAACATATAACAAAAACAACCCTGAAATATTCACAAACATATTACACCAACTCGAAAACAATGAAAAAATTAAAAATATATTAGACACAACAAAAATAATTAAAAGTAAGAGACAGTCAAAAAATCTAAAACAAATACTAACTTCATCCAAATTTGGAACACAAACTACACAGGGTGTCTCAAAATGCGGAAACAGAAGATGTGGGGTATGTAACATAATTATAGAAGGAACAACCTATACAAACCTCCACACAACTTTCAAAATAAATAGAAATCTTGACTGTACCTCAAAAAATGTAGTTTACATAATAGAATGCACTAACTGCAAGAAAATATACATTGGATGCACATCATCACTGAACAAAAGAATCTCACTACACAAAAGCAACATTAGATTAGCTAACAATAGAAACCTATACGTATCGAAACATATCCACGAATGTAATCAAGGAAAATTTAAAGTGATGCCGATATATCAAGACTGATGACTATACTCTACTCCTAATTAAAGAAAAACATTTCATAGATAAATACAAACCCGAATTAAATCGGATTTAACCACACACACACAGTAACATTACTCCATAAGCAAATATGATCTACTAAATAGAATCCACAACCTATGTGTATGTGTGTGTGTGTAAAACACATATGTAGGAACACAAATAAGCACCCAAAACACCCAAACTGAACCTAACCAAACAAATACATATGCACAACAATAAAAACAACTGTACTACACAAACATGTAGACCACAAAACAAAATATACAAATTATATGATATGAAATATATGTATGTGGGTACGTATACATATATATATATATATACAAGAAAGACGCACACACATAAAAAAAAGCACCCCACAATGATATAGATAGATTGATTGATCGGTAGATATGAACAGTCCAATATACATACATACATACATACATACATATATTACATACATAGGAACAGACTGGATAGATAGATAGATAGATAGATAGATAGAAATGAAAAGAATAAGATAGATAGCTATGAACAGAATAAGATAGATAGATGGATGGATAGATAGATAGATAGATAGATAGACAGACAGATATGAAAAAACAGAGATAGACACATTAAAATAGATAGATAGATTCATAGATCCATATATAGATAGATATGAACAAACACAGAGGGATATATAGATAAATAGATTGATAAATATGAACAGACTGAGATAGATAGATAGATAGATAGATAGATAGACAGACATAAACACACTGAAATAGATAGATAGATAGATAGATAGATAGATAGATAGATATCAATTGAATGAAATTGATAGATAGATATGAACAGACTGAAATAGATAGAAAGATAGATAGATAGATAGATAGATAAGAACAGACTGAAATAGATAGAATGATAGATAGATAGATATGAACAGACTGAAATAGATAGAAAGATAGATATGAACAGACTGAGATAGATGGATAGATAGATAGTTATAAACAAAGTAAGATAGATAGATAGATAAATAGATAGAAAGATATTTATGAATAGACTTAAATTTAATTCTTAATTCAAAATTCAACTCTTAAGTATGTATATATATATTATATATATATATATATATATATATATACACACATATACACACCAAATACAACCATATACATGAACACACAAAAAGTAAACATAGGCACATATACGTAGGCACACACATACACACACCCAAAAAGTATAAATTTAAGTAGAAAAACACAAAATTTATTCAGAACAAAAAACAAATTACTAACACACACACCTGATATATCAAATAAACATCTGATGAACTTTATCAAGACAACAATAAAAAAGAAATAAAAAAGTTATAAAACTCAGCTAATGAATTTTATTAGCAAGCCACCCAAAAAACAAAAACACCTGTTTAAAAGACTAATGTTAAAAATGAAATTCCTGTCCACTCCCACAAAAACAGGAAGAGGGTGTGAAATGCTCATGTATATATATGTATATACACATGCATATAATAATTCATTTTCATATTATCAATCAAAGCCTGAAGAAGATACCAGAAGATCTGAAACACGTGTTGCATATGTAAAACAAAAAGAAATAAAAAAATCTTTTTCTGAGAACAAAATACATTTTGCGGACCTTCTTTTTTTTAATGAAATATTGAATTTTCTCCCGTTGGAACCAGAACAACATTTTTTCATATATATATATATATATATATATATATATATATATATATGTTGTGTGTGTGTGTGTGTGTGTGTGTGTGTGTATGTGTGTATGAAACTTGGAGCTTGTGAGGGAATCTACAGATTGACAATAATAAAGTAATTACTAACGAAAAAGACGAAAAATACATTAAATTGTAAAAGATTGTTTCAAGGGATGGTCAGCTGGTAAAAAAAACACACCCAAGAGAAATTTAATCCCCCCAGAGTAAGCTTAGACCAAAGTCAAATCAACACCTGCGTTTGTTGGTTGTTCTGTCTGTGTTTCAGTGATTATTATTTTTGTTTTTGTTTTTGATTTTTCATCCACTACATATTTTTTAAAAAATTTAAGTTTTAACTTCCATTTTTTACTTTTTATATTTCTATTTATCAATTTATCTTTATTTTAATTTTTATTCTTTTATTTATTTTATTATTTTCTATTTTCTATTTTTTATTTATTCTTTAATGTTTGATTTTTTATTTTTATTTTAATTTTATTTTTATCTTCTAATTTTTATTTTTTATTTTTATTTTTTTATATTTTTAATGTTTATTTCTATATTTTATTTTTTAATTTTACCCTTAAATATATTTATATTGTTTGTTTTTTTTTACTTTTTTTTTATTTTTGTAGTTTTCATAGGTTTTTATAGGTTTATATCTTGATTAGTGTTTATTTTATTTTTATGTTTTATTTTATTTTATTTTATTTTTTAAATTTGTTATCTTTTATTTTTTACCTTTTATTTTATTTTTATTTTAATACTTTTTATTTTTATTTCCTTTATCTTATATTTTTTTTTGTTTTTTACCCATTAACTTTCATTAATTTCTATAATTCTGTAATTCTGATTTAATGAGTGGGTTTTTTTCTGTTAATTTTGGTTTTTGTGCTTAATTTGAACTCATCTCTATAAGGTTAAGATAATTCGGATTTCCTAATTCTACATCGATAATTCGGATTTCCTAATTTTACCTCGATATCTTATTAGTTTTGGTTCCCCATTCCTTTAATTCCGATTTAGATATATCCTCTAAAGTTTAAGGCTTCAAACTTAATTGTATACATTTTACTTTTTAACCTTAAGGTTTTACTTAATTCACAATTTTTATCTATTATTACTACTATCATCATTTATGTATCATCGGATTATATCTATACTTATTATTATTATTATTCACTCCTTTTGAGTTTTCACATCAGCATTAGCTGATGGTTTCTCACTAGAGTCTGAGTGACAGCAAGTCTCCTCGGGTCTCCAGGACTCTTCTGAGTATTCTGGCAGATTGCAGCAGTGCAGTGTTCTGAATGGTTTCAATCCTTCCTTTGATATCCAAACTTTCCAAACCCTTTTCTAATCCTTTTGGGACTGTTCCAAGTGCACCAACCACAATTGGCATCACTTTCACTTTCATGTTCCATAACTTTTTCAGTTCTCTGGCAAGATCCAGATATTTGTCCATTTTTTCATTTTCCTTTAGCTTCACCCTGTGATCTGCTGGCACTGCAAAATCCACCAGTTGACAAGTTCTTTCTTTTTTGTTAATCAACACTATGTCTGGTCTTCTTGCTGGGATAAGGTGATCCGTTTTTATTTCAAAGTCCCAGGGAATTTCATGCGTTTCGTTCTCAAGAACAGATTCTGGTTTATGCAGGGTCAAAATTAAATTTTTTGCATAATTCTCAGTAGATCACCTTCCCAACCCAGTCGTGTCTAGTTTTGTATTCTCGTTGTGCTAGTTTGCTACATTCGCAGAGTATATATTATTATTATTATTATTATTATTATTATTATTATTATTATTATTATTATTATTATTATTATTATTATCAGTAGATCACCTTCCCACCCCAGTCGTGTCTAGTCCCAGAGAATTTTATGCATTTCGTTCTCAAGAATAGATTCTGGTTTATGCATATACCATTTTGTTGTATGGTCAAAATTTAATTTTTTGCATAATTCCCAGTGGATCACCTTCCCAACCCAGTCGTGTCTAGTTTTGTATTCTTGTTGTGCTAGTTTGCTACATTTGCAGAGTATATGGTTTACAGTCACATCTCTATTACCACAAAATCTACATTTACTATTTTGTTGGGTCTTATCAATTTTCGCTTTTATATAGTTTGTCCTTATGGCATTATTTTGTGCAGCAATTATTAATGATTCTGTTTCTCTTTTGAGGTTTCCTTTTCTTAACCATGTCCAAGTCTTTCCATGTGCAACCTTTTCGATTTGTCGTTTGAATTATTATTATTATTATTATTATTATTATTATTATTATTATTATTTACCATATCCATTTATCTTAAGCTTATTATTATTATTATTATTATTATTATTATTATTATTATTATTATTATCCCTTACTATGTGGTTCACTTTACTTTGATTTTAATCTTATGTTAATCCTAAATTTATGATATAATGTTATTAATTTGATTACTATGGTTTTTTTATTATTATCATTATCATCATTATAATTACTATTATTATTATTGTTATTATTATTATTATTATTATTATTATTATTATTATTATTATTATTAATTTTACTACTATTAGTTATTATCTCTTAGACTTTCTACATTTTGATTTAATTATAACCTTACTTATATTGTGAGTCTCTATAGTCTTTAGTTATTAAATTTGATCTTTCACTTCTTATATTCTATACTTTAAAGTTATTTTTCACCTTTAGATCTCATTTGTTACATTCTAATTTTTAATCTTTAACGTTACTTTATTATTTTATATTTTAACTTTTACATTATTTATTAAGTAATACACCACTATCTCTTACTGTATTCAATTTTATTCTAGTTTACTCTATATCATTACAATAATTTATTTCAACCGTATTAATACGGCATCTTCAGGTAATCACAAGAACATGACTCTTACTGAGAATTTCCCAAAGTAACATCTCTTTTAAATCTATCAATTTAGGGGAGGGAGGGAGGCTTGGTGTCTTGGAATGGGCAGGATTAGTTTCTTTGAATGAGGCGGGGAGGTCTATGCTTTGGATGAGGTGTGGCTTAGATGGGGGACAGATCCCTTGGGGAAATAGTTGTAAAAGTGTATATACAAAATGAGCAGAATTTAAAGACTAAAAATAAGGAGAAACATAATAACAGAAAAGGAAAAATAAAAATAACAAAATTGGTGTTTACGTGAATGCGTTTTTTTTTGTACTTGCGCGTATATTGTCATGCGCGTGTCCATGAAAATGCGTGTTAGTTGTGACGTTATGACTGTATCCTAGCGCGGGATTGCACGTGCATATGTATGTGCGTATTAAAGAGCGTATTTGTGTTTGGTGGCCATGGTGATGTATGATATTTCGTGTTGGATGTAATATAAATCAATTTAATCATTTATTATTATTATTATTATTATTATTATTATTATTATTATATAATCAATATTATTATTATATTTATTTGTTTATTTACTTATTTATATCTAATTCAATTTATATTTTTTAAATTTTTTTAATAAATCTTTCATATTTACCTTGTCCATAAGTGTGTATGTGTGTGTATGTGTGTGTGTTAGAAAAAAGGTAAAATAGTTAAATTCATCAATATATAGTGTAAATCTTATTCGTTAACAACTAGTGTGCAATTGCTTGTGTGTTTGTATGTGTGGGCGGGTTGCTGGGCTATAGAATTGAGTGCGTGTTTCGCGTTAGTCTTCTCGTTGTAGATTTGTTTCATTGATAATTCTCCATTGTGCATGTGGGTATGTGTTTCGTGCGTGTGTGCATATACAGTTACATGTGCGCGTTGGTTGTGGGTTTATTGTGTTATGAACTCTGCGCTGAGTTCTGTCCTGTTATTGATCTCTGGGTGTAATCTAGCTATTATCAAGGCCCCTTTAAATCGGAGAATACCCAGATTTCTCTCCCGGGCCTCTATATTGACTGTTATATTTCTCTCTTTCGTGTCTACACATTAGAGTCAAAGAACACTTACACACACAAGCATCCACTTTCCACAAACACTTAATTGAATGCAACAACACTGATGAAATCTCTGATTATTTGACTGGAAGATTCACTGGTTCTTCAGAATTAGTTGCTTTAATACTTGGATTTTCAATTCATGACTCAAAAAAAGCTTTTCTTCAAGTCCATTTAAAAAATCTGAAACAAGTCTTCTTTCGAATTAATGATATTCAATTAAATGGGGCCATGACAAAGACTACTTCCTCAGGATTTATGGATCTTTTCAATTGGGGTTTATTTGTAAGGAATCTTTTCTATGCAGATGTTCAAAAATATCGTATCTGGAGCAATAAGAGTTGGCAAAGGAGGAAGATTGGTTAAATTGCAGAAAGTTACTCGAGAATTTATGAGACCAATGTTTTACGTCGAGTATACAATCTTTCTTCGCGATGTGAGGACCTTTATTCTCTAAGACTGCTTCCTCCTAATATCAAAGGACTATTGTCGTTAAACTACATGAAAACGTATCAATGACAAATACATCGATCTTTTAAATAGGCAAGTGTGTACAGAGGATTGTTGCAAGTCCACTGGTTAGAAGAAAACGTTTCCTCTATGATTTTCATCGACGCACAAAGATGAACAGGAAAGATATTTCTCATTAATTTGATCCTGTCCAAAGTTAGGGGTAATGGTTCAGTGGTTATTTCTGTCGCCTCATCAGATATTGGTGTAACTTTAATGCTCAGTGGAAAGGCTGCACATTCTCGATTCAAAATACCTTTTAATGTGGTTTAGAATTCGATGTGTAATGTCGAAAAATATTCCAATACAATGGATTTGACCAAAAGATGAAAAAATTATTGTCTAGGGTGAATGTCAAATTATTAGGAGGGAAAGCTTTCAAGATAGATCTCTACGAGATATATGCAACAAGAATATGTTATTTAGTGGAATATAAACCGTTATTCAGTGGTGATTTTCGACAATTACTTTCAGTTGTCTAAAAAGAGACTAATGCATAACTTTATCAGTTTCCAACAGAATTCCTTAATGCAGTTGAGATCTTTGGATTACCGCCACGTACATTGCAATTGAAAAAGGGATCCCCTATAATGTTAATGAGAAATTTTAATCCTCCAAAACTCTGCAATGGAACAAGGATGATTGTGGACGAAATGTATGACAATCTGATCGTTGCAGAAATCATCATTGGGACATTTAAAAATGATATTGTTATGATTCCGAGATAGCACTTAGTTTGACAGAAGGTGACGATATTTCTCTACAGCGGACCCAGTTTCCAATTCAATTCCGTTTTTCAATAACAATCCATAAAGTACGTAATCAAACCATGGAAATATGTTTATCTTAAGAAACCAGTATTCCAGCATGGACACCTATATGTTGCTTTGAGTCGGGGTAAACGAAAGGAAAATGTAAAGAGATTCTTAAAGGTGTCCCTCTTTTAAGAATCTCTTTACAATAAACAAGGTATATTCTGCTGAAGATAGGGATTTGATCATTCATGGAACTTCAGTAGTTCCAATAAATCCATTTGTTGCCTATCAAAATATTTATTTTTCTATCACTTTAGTCAATAATATTCTCAGGATAATCCTTTAAAATTACCAATGACCAATATTTGATACTAAATATATCCCCTTTCTTTAAAAAAATTATTTGCATGAAATATTAAAAGTAAGTTGTTAACAATTTAAACTAAGCGGGATTTTAGCCATTCTTTTTATAGAGTTTTTAGAATTCAAACCATTACTTCAGATACGTTGATTTACCCAAGCAAAAACAACATACCCTCTATGAATGAAATATTCGGGATATTGTAATTGAGTTAAGAAACTAGGAGAGCAGATTCATAAGGCTCTGAGGAAACAAAAACTATTAGAATGCCACTTTTTTATTTTATCACTGGTTTAAATAAAAATGTAAGTAATCATTTTTGTTTATGGTGGACTTTGAATTTTAACTTATTGCTATTATTCATTAGAAGGATGACAGGAATTGTTTTGTAGTTGTTTTTGTTTTTTTGAAGTTTAAGGTCGGTTCAATTTGATTTAGTCTATTCGTATAATAGACTAAACGAAATTGAACCAACCTTAATCTTCACATGTAAACTCGAAAAAAACTAAACAATTTGGGATAGGGGGAGCAGTTGAGGGAGATGACGGTAGGGGTTAGCTAAATAGCAATATTATATTCTAGCAGTTCGCGTGGAATGGACTATCAGCCATTTATCGGCTAAATTGTCGTATTTATGCCAACAACAGCTACCCTAATGAAATTTTTCAAACTATTATGATTTAAATTTAACTCTAATTCAAGTTTCAGAGTTCAAATCATTTAAAATTTTCAAGTCATTATAATACCATCGAAATTTTTTCAATTTTTTAACAAGACTCACTCCAACTTAAAAAAAAATATGTAGCAACATATTTTAACATATCAATCTGATAACCTTTGTCTCTCATATCTTCCTCATTTCATTCCATTCCTTCCAGTCTGTTCATTTTATGGTTAAAACTAAACAGACCTAAGGTGAAATACATTTATAATTTGATAACCTAAAATCATTCATATATATATATATATATATATATATATATATATATATATATATATATATATATGGGAGAAATGTGAGGAGGTTAATCCGACAGTATGTGGAGAAAGTAGAAAAACACGGGATGTTATGGAAACTGGATGTTTATTGTCGACGATGCAACGTTTCGGCCATTTAGACCATCATCAGGACCAAAAACCCAGTTCTAGCTTCAATGAAATATATTTTCAGAATAGTGAAAAACAGTAGGTTGTCAGTAGGGGCAGCGGTGGCTGGGGGGGGCAGTGGATTTTCTTCCTTCTAAATGGGGAGTGTTATATGGAGATGCAGGTGTTTGGTCACAATGTTTGGATGATGAGGGATGGGTCAAAAAGGGAAAAAGTATGTGTATATGTGTATGGGGGCTGGATTTGTCATCAGTTGTATACGTGTGAGTTTTATTATTTTTTTTTTTTCGTTTTCACCATTCTGAAAATGTATTTCATTGAAGCTAGAATTGGGCTTTTGGTCCTGATGATGGTCTAAATGGCCGAAACGTTGCATCGTCAACAATAAACATCCAGTTTCCATAACATCCCGTGTTTGTCTACTTTCTCCATATATATATATATATATATATATATATATATATATATATATATATATATATATACTGGGTTTTAAATTATTAATGAGATGACATTTTTTCATTTTTGTTAGGGAGAGTTATCTCCCCCCTAACGATTCGAACCGGATACTCCCGGAAAAAAGGAGGAGAGGAAAAATACTGACAGCCGGACACAAAAAAGAAGCGAGCACGGTATGTGACACACGCATATCCTGCATCAAGCCGGGACTGAATCCAAAACCATCCCACTGTATTCCCTGTCAGTGAGAATAAATAAAACAAATATTGTTATTGTTAACATATTCCCTGTTTTTATTATCATTTCTGTATATCCTACATCTCGGGATACAATAATTTTGTGGCGACGAGGATTTTGAAGATTCTACTCACGTGGAGAAAAAAAATGGCGATTTCACAGGAAGACTTAACGGAAATTTTAAACCAGCAACAAGAGATGTTTGCAAAACAACAACACCAGTTCATGGCTATGGTGACTCAACAATTTAATCAGCAGTTTAATCACCAGGTTGAAATTATTCAGGGAAAAAAGAATTTGAGCACAAATTCAGCCGATGAAATGGAAATTACAAAATTGACCTATGACTACAAGAACGGAAAAACTTTTGCTTCGTGGTACAAACGATGGATGGACCTTTTCCAAAACAAATTTTCACACAAAAACGAAGAATGGAAAATTCGTCTACTAATTCGGAAGCTGGGTACCCAGGAACATGAAAGTTATACCAATTACATAATTCCAAAAGAAGCAACGGATTTTACCTTCGCTGCTTAAGGAAATATTTGGAAATAAGCAGTCACTGTTTAACACCCGGTTCAATTTCCTGGAGTTGGAGAAAAATTGTGACGCGACTTTGTAACGTTCACCGGTATTGTAAATCGTGAATGCGAGAAATTTAAACTTAGTTCTCTCACAGAAGAACAGTTTAAATGTCTAATTTTTATCAAGGGACTCACCTCCGAAGCACACAGTGATATTCGGGCGAGGTTACTTATAAAATTAGAAAATGATAAAGATGTGACAATTCATGCGCTGACGAATATATGTAATGATTTGGTAAAAATTAAAAGTGACACCATGTTAGGGCAAAAACAAAATACCACACCATCAACTTTTAACGTTCAGGCTAAAAAGGTAAATAAACCTTTAGAGGCATGCTGGTTTTGCGGAGAAATGCATTATTCACAGTCTTGCCCGTTTAAAAAACAAATGTAATGTTTGCAAAAAAAATTGGACACAAGGAAAACTTTTGTGATACCAGGAAAAAAAATGGGCCGAAAATCCAGCCAGGAAAAAAAATCGTAAATAAAAAACAATGGAACAGGCAAACGGCACAAACAAACTCAGTGTTCGCTACCTTCAAAACGGACTACAAATGCAGCCGGAAATATTTAGTTGTAAACGGTAAACCAGTTCGTTTCCAATTCGACACAGCCTCAGATATTACTTTAATATCTCAAGGGACATGGAAATACCTAGGAAAACCTAGATATTCTGAATCACAACACATGGCAAACAGCGCTTCTGGTGACCGAATTCAGCTTACCGGTGAGTTAACATGTAATGTGATATTTCAAAATGCCGCTTTCTCGGGTTTATGTTATCTCACTAAAAATTCTGAATTAAATTTACTCGGTCTCGACTGGATTGAACAACTAAAACTTTTTGACATTCCTCTCAAGTCTTTAACACACTCAGCATAACGTCGGTTACGGAAATTGAACGCTATTTTACTAATGAACTTAAAAATAAGTTCAGCAATGTTTTTCAAGAGGGCCTCGGCTGTTGCACAAAAATTAAAGTAGTCTTGAAATTAAAAAAGGATGCTAAACCTATTTTTAGACAGAAACGACCAGCCGCACTGGATATGGTCGAAAAAGAACTGCTACATCTTCAACAACAAGAGCCTACGAATTACCCCAAATGGGCTGCTCCCATCGTGGCTGTAAAAAAATGGGTAAGTCCGGATATGTGCGAACTTCTCTGGAATCACATCAATACCCTCTACCAGTTCCAGAGGATTTGTTTACAAAATTAAATGGCGGAATTTTCTTTGCAAAAATCGATTTCTCCGATGCATTTCTCAACTCGAAGCTGAAGAGGAGTCCAAGGAGCTCCTTACAATAAACACCCACAAGGGTTTATTTAGATTTAACCGGCTTAGTTTTGGGGTTAAACCTGCACCAGCCATATTTCAGCAAACTATGGACGCCATATTAACAGGACTGACAGGAGTTGCAGCATTCATTGACGACATCATTGTTACAGCTGCATCTCAGGATGAACTCTTGCAACGATTGCTTTTAGTTTTCAGCCGAATCGAAGAATACGGATTTCGGGTTAAGGCTGAAAAATGTGAGTTTTTCCGGGACAAAATTAAATTGAAAAGGAAGTCTTTGCAATAAAAAAATTCCATAAAATGCTGTATGGACGACATTTTACTCTGATCACAGACTACAAGCCTCTTCTCAGTATTTTTGGATCCAAAAAGGGGATTCCCGTGTACACAGCAAACCGTCTGCAAAGATGGGCTACTACAAAATTGGACTACAACTTTACAATAAAGTACAACAGAACTGATATAATTGGTCATGCTGATGCACTATCTAGGCTCATGACTGTACAAAATAAAGTACCAGAGGACTCCGTCATTGCAGCTGTATCTCTGGAGCCAGAAATCACTTCAGTTTTTGCATCCACTGTTAGAGCATTACCAGTCACTTCCCCAATGATCCGTGAAGCTACAATTTCCGACCCAGTCCTACAAAGAGTGAAGCGTTTTCATGGTACAAAATGGCCAAAAGTGTGCACAGACAAAAGAATTCAACCCTTCTTTCAGCATCGAGCTTCATTGTTAGAAGTCGATGAATGTCTTCTTTTTGCTGAGCGCGTTATCGTTCCATCCTCATTACAGGACAGAGTGCTCAAGCAATTCCACTATGGTCATCAAGGTATTAGTCGTATGAAAGCCCTAACACACAACTGTGTGTTAAGGCTTTGGCCAAATATGGATAAGCAGTTAGAGGAATTAGCACACAGAGTTCCTGGCCTGAATAACCCTGGTTACGCCTTCACATTGATTTCGCTGGACCTATAAATGGGCAGTGTTATTTTATACTTGTTGATGCTTACAGCAAATGACCAGACATTTTTCAAATGAATCGCATCATTTCAGATGAAACAATCCAAAAGTTGAAACAGATCTTCAGTCGTTTTAGAATTCCCCAGATATTAGTTTCTGATAATGGAACTTCAGGCACCTTTGCAAATTTCTGTGCCCTTAATGGTCTACAACACATTAAAACACCACCCTTTCATCCACAATCAAATGGACAGGTGGAGCGTTTTGTAGATACTTTTAAGAGGGCACTCATCAAAAACAAAGGGGGGGGGGCGCACACAAGAAATATTAGAAATATTCCTCAGTAGTTACAGAGCTACACCAAATCCAAACACACCTAATGGTAACTCTCCAGCAGAAGCACTGATGAATCGCAAAGTTCGTCTACATATAGATGTCATCCATCCTACTACAAAACATTCCCCAAAAAGGAATATGATGATGGAGGAACAATTTAACCAACATCATGGAGCAGTGAAACGCACATATGTACCCGGACAATCTGTACTTGCAAAGGTCTACTGTAATGGCAAATAAAAATGGATTCAAGAACGCATTATACGTCGTTGTGGAAATGCCATATATGATGTAGATATAGAATCTACAGTTTGGGTTCGACATGCAAACCAATTACGGTTTTCTCACCTTCCAGAGACTAAATCAAATTTCACCTTACCGCTAGATATCTTATTGGATACTTTCGAACTGCCTTCACAACGTCCCCAAGACATACCAAAAGATAATCCTAAGACACCAAATACATGTGTACTTAGAAAATCATATAGATTTCGGAGAAAACCCTATCACCTACAAATAGATTCCCGAAACAAATCATAGGAGCTAAAAGCTAAATAGGGGAGGTGTTATCCTCCCCCTAACGATTCGAACCGGATACTCCCGGAAAAAAGGAGGAGAGGAAAAATACTGACAGCCGGACACAGAAAAGAAGCGAGCACGGTACATGACACACGCGTATCCTACATCAAGCTGAACTGAATCCAAAACCATCCCACTGTATTCCCTGTCAGTGAGAATAAATAAAACAAAGATTGTTATTGTTAACATATTCCCTGTTTTTATTATCATTTCTGTATATCCTACATCTCAGGATACAACAATTTTGTACAAAAATCACCGATTGGAATTTAACGAAATTTTCATAGTATAATGGAAATAGGTGTATACGCAGGTTGTATAACAACTGTATTGTTCTACGCAACAGGAAACAAACATTTGCAATATCAACACGATATAGAAGTGTTCCAGACATTAAACAAGTGTCATTATACTCGTGCAATTATGGATCACAAATGTGAGAAAGATATCATAACATCTGAACTTTCCAAAGACAAGTCTACATTAGAAATATCCAAAATAATTAGAAGATATCGCCAAACTGTGAGAATATTTGTTGCAGCTCTTACGAAGATACGAAAGAGGGCCGATAAGGGTCACTCGAGGGTTGTTTCCCGACGTTCTTTGTCACAAATGAAACGAGAAGCTGTAAATAACCCAGGCCTGACGAGGGGAGTATTTTTCAGAAGCATTGGAAAAGCAACAGTGCCCAGAAGTACTCAGTCGTCTTCTGAAAATGGTCGGGGCATCAGTGAGACCAATGACAAAGCCTCGATTGACAAAGATACACATGCAACTACGTTTGAAATGGGAACATGAAGGTCGATTTCTCAAAAGTACTGTTCACAGATGAAACTCGTGCAACAATTGATGGCCTTGATGGCTGGAGCAAAGGGGTCGTAAATGGACGAGATCCTCATTACGGCTTTAGAGGCAAACAAGGAGGAGAAGGTATGATTTGGACTGGTATTATTGGAGATATTATGGTTGTCTCGTGGAGAGTGCCTGGCACTATGAAAATAACCGCAGATGCTTATATCGCCTTCCTCAAAGAGCACCTGGAATCTTGGCTAAAAAGGCAGAGAATCACCTTCAGGAGAACCATCATATTTGTGCATGATAATGCGCATAAAACTACGGAGTACCTACAAAAATTAGGCTTCTGTGAACCTCGGAAGATGAACTGGTCGGCCAAATTTTCGGACTTAAACCCAATTAAAAACTTGTGGAGCATTCTGAAGCGACGTGTTTATGAGAATGGACGCCAATTTAAAAGTAAAGATGACTTGTGGCAGGAAATAGTCAACGTATCACGTGGAATTACATCGGAGGAGATCCAGAAATGGACATGTTCGATGGACCAGCGCCTTTTTCAAATCATTTTAAATAATTAATATCTCATATTAACTAACATCACTATCATTTTTGAATTCTTTTTACTTTTTTAATTTCAATTTAATTTTATCTTAGTTACTATCCATAAAATCTATAAATCAAAAAATAAAAGTATAATTTTTTTACCGGGGATTTTATTACACCTCGCTAATAATATGACACAAGAATAATTTAAGTAAATTAGGTAAATTACCGTCACTTCTGTTCCTTTTGGTAGAACTTTACAATTTTTGCGAAGTAGTTGTATATATAGGTAGTCATTATTCTCTGATAATTTCGTGAAATATCAATCAGTAGTTTGTGAACAGGAGGGAAATGTGTCACTTCTTTAATAATTTGAACCGCAGTATATATATATATATATATATATATATATATATATGAGGTAGGTAATATATATATATATATTCGTAGAGAGAGAGTGAGAGAGAGTGGGGAGAGAGAGAGCTTGATATCAAGAGCATTTAAAACTTCAACGCGCTCAATACTGTTGAACAAAGAAAAAAATTAGTTCAAAAGGATCACTTGTTCTCTGACTCCATCTTACATTAGTAAGATGGAGTCAATGAACAAATTGTTAAAATTTGTGATAAAAGCCAAAAGAGATAAGGATAGTCTTCTATTAGAATCAGTGCTTATTAGTAACATCTTGCCCAGAATTTTCGAAATGAAGAAGGCCATAGAACATAGCTGTCGGAACTTTGTAATAAAGACAAGAACCTGGTCTGGCATAACAATTACAACAATTTCTTTGGGGAATTCCAACAGGAAGACATTTCATGCTAATCTTTGAATACCCGTCTATCACAGGACAGGCAAATGTCTATCTTATTACGAGCTGATATTGATTTAAGAAATAAAAGGAAAAACAATAAGGCACAACGACTAATAATCATGTCGATGAGCCAATGTCAAAGTTGTGGTCGAACAGCCAACAAAGCGTAGCCATCTAGCAACTGGTGCAGAATTGGTCGGGGGGTGAGTCACCCGAGGAGCAGTCGATCTCACCCACTGATTTGTTTGCAAACACGTTTAGCTTAAGCTAACGTTCAAACAGAAAAGATCGATATCTATTGACTCCTGATCTGTCCATCGCCATTTTATCGGCTTGAAAGCAATCAGAATATCTGGCACCGCGTTAAATAGTGTTATTCTCATCTACACGCTTCATATCAAATGCTCATGTTTATAGATACAATATTGAAAGAAGCTTAAACGAACTAATGTATTTAGGTTTCTCATTACAGCAAATACGACACAAGGTCAGCCTTAAATTGAATCTCAGATCAGCACATGTGGGTTCAAAAATATAAATAAATAAATGAAAAATAAAAATAAGGAAAAGGGTTTCATAGTAAGCCAAGGACTATCTTCTTTTAGTGCAATGGAAATGTACTGGCTCAGTGTTGGAATCTCCACAATCGATGCTAAACAAGATTTCAGAAAGACAGAAAAATGTTGTTGTTTTTTTTTGGGGGGGGGTGACAATTTACTTCAGTTAAAAAAACATTTTGAAAAAGTTTAGCAGACTAAAATAGAACTTATATATATATATATATATATATTATATATAATATATATATATATATATATATATATAATAATGAAATTCGTTTTTCTTGTGTAATATGATTCTTTTTTTTATGTTTTTGATTCTCAAAACCAGTTAGAAACAAAGTTGCAAAGCAAAGTCTTTGTGCAATGAGTAAATTGTCACCATTTCAGATTATTAATTTTACGCATGCGCTTAGTTTTAGGTTTTGAACAAGTGAGAAAGGCGCTGTCTGTGAGTAAAATATTACGCAATTGAATCCACCAGTAATATGTTAACAGCATACTGTACTGCTTGGTATTCACGCTGAAAGCTCCAATACAAAGATTTTAGAGTGTATAGATGTCAAACTGAGGTATGCGCAGTGAATATGAAAAGATGGTTATTATGTCATCTTTATTCTTTAACTTTTCATACATACTTTGATAGAGTAGTGTTATATTAATATTTTTCATATGTCGAAAAAATACAGCAAAACCTTTATCAGATGACGAGTCTTAGATGTGGCATGGTTTCGGTGTCAAATACCTTGAGCATCTCAGTTGTATCTCCCAATACCACCAGACTTTGTTGATTTTCCGTTGTATCGTATATCAGATCAAAATACAGCCTCTTCATATAATGTTTTGTTATATTTACAAATTTCTTGCAATGTAGCGTTAATTTAATCATGTACTATATGAATTAACTCACCAGATGATACAATGAACAATGTGGAATTCCCCTTTCATTTCTATTACTCCAATATTCACTTTAATTCGGAGTGGTAGTACCTGTGTAGTATATTCAGCAATGCGAGAAATATCTTAATAGGTTAATTTTAAATCAGGGCAGGTGTGTCAGGACCTGAAAGGATGGCGCCAAAATATCAATACATGGTGGCGACGGATATAGGCAAGGCCTTTGATTTTGTTTAACTTATTAAAGCCATCTGGAATTAGGGAAAGAATGTTGATTACAGAAACACGTTTTGAAATGTTCTGGAAAATTCTAAAAAAAGGTACAGAGCAACAGGCAGGCAGTTGGGTTTTAGAGTCGGACCGTAAGAAAATAAATGTTTGTGTCCGATTATATTTTGCCTCCAGGAAAAAAACTTACAAGTGAAACGGCGTCCGACTCAAACGAAATTAAATCCTAACTCATGCTGATAATAAAAAACATCATTTGCCCGACAAGAGAAAGATAATTTGTTTATATAAACACATTGACCCGTGACGGAAGGCACGTGCGTGAGAAACCTTCCTCTCACTCCCAGGTGGATATACTCATTATCTGGCCACTCCCGTGCCCCCAGAAAGAGGAAGAAATTGTCTTGGTGAACAATCCGAAAGCTTGCTGCTACTAGGAACAATTTGTTTTGGTAAAAAAACGCATGCGGCGCGTCCCGTGCCGAAAGATCCCTCCGTGTATACGTTGAGAACGTACGTCGAGCACCGCGATCGGTGTGCATAACGGATTAACGTTAGTGCACTACGTTACACCAGTTAGGGACCCATCTAAATGCCAAATAGACCTCTTTGAAATGTATTAGTATTAGATAGGAATACTTGAAACCATATAACTGTGTGGAAAGTATTTTGTATTAAGAATAGTCACAATATTATGATTTGCAAAAAATACTGACTTCTACATCAAATAAACCAAGTTAGCATGCCGTAAAACCGACCGAGCCACAATGAGTTGGAAATAGAAAAAAATATTAACTGATAATTGCGAAAAAGTAAAGCTGAACATTGCGATTAACATGTTTGTATTTTAATTACTTAATATACAAATAGCTCTATCTTGACTATTGAACACTGCTACAAAAAATAGTAATATAATATATATAGGTGTGCTTAAAAGTTGAGGAAGAAAAGTGGATAAAACGCCTCGGTGTATTAACGAAGTTTCACCAAAAATTCTGATGAAGCTTCATTAATACACCGAGGCGAAATATTAATTGAATGAAATAATTTGTGTTTTATCCACTTTTATTCCTCCAATTAATAACATTTTGTTGGATTTTACCCAATCTGTAATTTTCTCATATATATATATATATATATATATATATATATATATATATATATATATATATATATGTGTGAGAAAATTACAGATTGGGTAAAATCACTAATTCCACCAATGCCGATATATTCAACAAATCAAAAACGATATATGAAAACGCCCTAAAAAACAGTGGATTATACTCCAAACTAGTATACAAAAATAATAACAACTATGAAAATAATAATAATGATAAATCAAGAATGAGAAACATCATTTGGTTTAACCCCCCTTTCAGCAAAACCGTGAAAATGAACGTGGGTAAAATATTTTTCCAATTAAGGAAAAAACACCTAGACATTAAACAAACTCTTTAACAAAAACAATCTCAAAATAAGTTATTGCTGCATGAACAACATTAAAAACATTATCGATAAACACAACTTTAAAATATTAAATGGTAATAACAACAACCAGATTAATAGATGCAACTGTCGCCTTAAAAATAAAGGCCCATTAAGTGGTAGTTGTTTGGCTAACAACATCATTTACAAAGCCACAATCAAGGACAATGTAAATAACAACGAGGAAAAAACATACATTGGTGCCACTGAAAACAATTGGAAAAGTAGGTGGTATAACCACAATTTAAGTTTTAACAACAAAAAATATGAAAACAGTACCACCTTATCAAAATATATATGGCAGATCAAAGAAAAAACGGGCAGAACACCTACAATAAAATGGGAAATAATTTTTAAAAAGACCAGGTATACAAAGGCGGACAACGTAAATGCGATCTCTGCTTAGAAGAAAAGTTGTGTATATTACAAAATGCAAGCAATAACTTGTTAAATAAGAGAAGTGAACTCGTTTCGAAATGTAGGCATTTGAACAAATTTTTACTGTGTCACTTACCACCTGACCCTAATTGATCCAAAAAAAATTGATATAAAAAAAAAAGAAAAAAAAATCCATCTGAACACCGCGTGCATTAACACCAATGCAAGTTTGTTTGATTATAATGTTTTTTAACTACAAATTTAACGTCATGACATTACATCACGTGAACACAATCCACGTCACATAAACGTTAAACAAGCCACAGTTTAAAAAAAACAATTTTTAGCTTTACATTTCCCATCGCGTGAAAAACGCTTCATATAAACGCTAAAAAATTTAATTTTTAACATCTCAACCATTTCATGACTGTTTTTTGACATTTCAACCACTGATCTCATCTGATGATTGGATTACCATGAAACTTTAAGTTATGAGTGTGAAACCATAATATTACCATTGATATGTTATCAATATGTTATATACTACCATTATATATATATATATATATATATATATATATATATATAGGGATGTGCAGAGAAGTGCAAAGGGAGGTAATTTATTTATTTTTTTAATTTCTTAATTTTAAAACAATTACCAAAAATCAGGGAATTGTCCGATTTTAATGAAATTTTCACCAAATTATTTTCCCACGACTTAATTTTATAAGGATTAATTTATTTTATGGAAGAAACTTGAAAAAATACTTTTTTTTATCAATTCAGTATATAGGGGGGGGGTGACCTTTGAACATTTGAAGAAAAAAAAATCCCGGTCCCTAATTTTTACATTTCTTGAAAGATCATATCCTGAAGAATATATTATTAAAAAAAAATTTAAAAAAAAATTCAATAACCTAAAAAAGTGATTTTAAAATTTAAAATTCATTTTCTTAAAACTCAAAAAATAAATAATATAGCAAGTTTTTTTTTCATAGTATTAAAACATGTAGTTTTCTTTAAATTGATGAAAAAAAAAATATTCTAAGTTAAACTGAGTTTTTCACTACCTTAAAAATTTCAAGGTCCATTATATATGTGCAGGATTATTAATGACTAACTAGCAATTTTATCTTTGAAAAAATCTAAGTTAAAAACCATGCATAACCTGGCAACATATTTTAAAAGAATTAAAACGATTTTTTAAAAAATCGTCAATTTAAAGTATGGAAGCCTAAAAGAGGTGATTATCTCCCACGTTCTTTACAGTTTGGTTTTAGAACGAATAAACAAATAAAACTTTGACTTGAAGTTTTGTTAGACGCGTGAAATTTTGGTTGTTTTCATGTAAATTTTCATTCGCGTTAACAGAAATTATTGGCAAATGAATTCTCTTTTTGTTTATGAAATTATTCGCTATTGAAATTTTTAAAGTTTCCTAATATCGTTTATTCTGTAATTGGAATTTTTTTCCGGTACTAAAACCATAATTTTTATTTTGAATACTAAATAAATATCAATTTACAATTTTAATTTAGGCCGAATTTTTTAAAAGTTAAAACGTTTTCGGGTTAAATCGAACTCAAAGAATCTAAATTTAACCATCGTTTTTTCACCTCGCAGAAAGAAATAAAAAATACCAAAACTCAGGGAATTAATAGAATTTAATGAAATTTTCAGGTTTTATATATTTAATGAATAAAAGATAATGGACCAGTTATTTTATCTAAGAACTTTTTTACAATTTTTAAAGTCTGTCACATATCTTCGAGGCGTAAAACAGTTTCTGAAAGGTATGTGATTAACTTAACCCTAGTGGGGTGTTTCCATTATTTCTTTTTAAACATACAGCAGCAGTAGAAATAAATAGGAGGAGGGGCTCACAAGATTATAAGAATGTTATGGGAAATGGTGGGAGGAGAATTGGCGGAAAATTATAGGCATTTGATAGTATGTTCTGTAGTGCAGAAAGTACTCGTGTACCTTCAGTGGGTTCATACACCAATTCCACCCCAATATTAAAAAGATGGCAAGACAATTAGAAAGGATTGAAAAGAAATTCATGAGACAAGAATTGTCTGTTGAGTTCAACAAAACATGTATAAAAAATACTGTCAAAATATAATCATATATATATATATATATATATATATATATATATATATATATATATATATATATATATCGGAAATTGTTCTATGTAATATTTTTCAGCAAATCATTTCAGCAAATCATTTTCTTTAACATGTCTTCAACTATTCAAATACACAATTGTTTCCTTGTGTCGGTATTACCAAAAAAAAATCTTTATTTTTATCTGGCGTTTTAATTACTCAAAAAAAGAAAAAAAAGAAAAGATAATCTATTCACTCTAAAAATCAATATTCCTTTTGTCTATTTTCCTTTCACGTGCCTCGCCACCCCCAATGAATTCCTGCAAATAATCGTAAACCCACCAACCAGTGCTTTTCTACCATGGGCGCATTCGGTCTATCATTTCACTCTTTTTCATAGAAGATGCTGCCCAACGCTAAAAAGTAAATCATTTAGAAAAATCGTCATAAACAAAGAAAAAGAAAATATACTTGAGAATGGTAACTCAAAAACAGGGTGTTAAACGACTTTTATAGTTAAGTGCTCATGACAAGAATCCTATTAAACATGTCTGGGTCATTATGAAACTATCATCATCATGTCGCGCTAGCAGCATGGATATCTATGACAATCTCTTGCCAACCGGCTCTATCATTAATTTTCCCCAGCAGGTTCTCTGCGCAACATCCAGTATCCACGCACAGCTTGTTAATGTAATTATATGCTGGACGGCACGCACTGGCGTTCCCATGCACTGGCTTCCAAAGGAAAACATCGCTTATGATTTCACATTTGCTTCTCTAGCAGTGTCCAGCATGTCTTGTTCGTCTCACTCGTATGGTTTGAGTGATGGGGATAAGAAACCGTACAACTATTTTATTGTGGGGTATTGTTTCTACAATTTTTTCAGATCGCACGCATCATTCTTTTGCAACTCCCAACTAGCTTATTCTCTAGGCGTTTCATTAGAGTCCAGGTGGTTCAGCCATACAGTAGTACTGATACAACTACGGCTTGGAAGAATTGTCGCTTTAACTTGTCAGTGAGATTGAATTTCCATATGACTGATAATCTGTTTATAGCAGACCATGTCTTCCGTATGCATGCATTAACATCGCTTTCTGTGGAGGAGGTATTACTACCCAGGTACGTGAATTGTTCTACCGACTTTAAAGGCTTACCGTCGAGTGTAGAAATGCCTTCTTCCTTAAACAGATGGAGGCCAATCTTCCGTGCTACCTTCTCCAGGGATTCGGCCTGTGCAAGCATATTTGCAAGACGTAATTCACATCCATAATAGTCTCTGCGGGGCATCACCTTCTTGCCTTTTTTGATGTGAGGCCTTTTTCTTTTATTTGATCTAATGATGTTCGAAGTACATATTCTAGGTATATTGTAGATATATATGGTGCTAACGTATCTCCATGTAGGACTCCAGCTTATCGGTGAGCTTACCATTACTTTAGCGTCTTTGTAGAGCACCATTATAGCGGTAACTGTTTTTTTGGGGTAGTATTTGCTCCCTTTTCCCTCTGTGTATGGAGTCAAATGCCTTGGAAAAATCTACAGCATTGCGTCATGATTATTTGCTCGAACCCCTTCTATGATTCAATGGATAATCAAGATCTTAGAAGTTGTGAATCCATTTCTTTGGAATCCGGGTCGGATGCGATTGAGAAATTCGGCATTATATATTTTGGCAGCAAGATTCATGCCTCTACAACTCTTAGTGATTCCGAGATCGCCTTTTTGGGGGGAACCGGATGATGCAACCTTTCGTCCATTTTTCTATATGAAAATTTAGCTCACATAAATTGTCTCTCATTCATTACGATTTGCATTTTATGGAAATCTGACACTGATTTCATTAACGACCGACAGACAATGTAAGTGAACTAAATTTTCAAATTTCGTATTATTTGGCGAAATTAACCCGCATATATTATAAGAAATCTAGAAATATATTATATGAAATAACAGTAATACTAATATTTTAAAACTTTTTCAGTTAATTCCAATTTTCCTATCTAATGAGATGGGTTAGCTTACACTGGACACTAGAGGGTGGATAGAGAGAAACTATATATATTTAGTTGTTTAAAAAAAAAAAACAAGCATCACTGTTCAGACAACAATTTTTATATCCTAATGTCATGATGAAGGTTTAATAAAAACCGAAACGTTTTAACGTCGACTTCACCATCAAGAATAAATTCATCTTTTTTTGGAATACATGTTTCTTCCATTTTCTACATATTGTCGGATGTATTCCCATATATATATATATATATATATATATATATATATATATGTGTGTGTGTGTGTGTGTGTGTGTGTGTGTGTATGTGTGTGTATGTGTGTGTGAACTGCTGGACTACTTTCCGGATGATTTAAAGTGGGAAAGACAATATGTAATTTTGGGATGTTACCACAAGCATAGTGCACCAGTGAACAACACTTCTCGGATTTTGAATTCAGAGTTTTCCTTTTAGACCTGTAATTCCGCCAAGGCTAGAAAACCAAGACTACGCTACTATTTTACCCATCCTTACAGAAATTGATTTCGTTGTCAATGGAGCCTAAGTAACAATTGCACAATTGATGAAAGCAAGGGACATTGAAAAGATTTTGGACAGATCAAGCAAGGAATGGAAGACTTGAAACATTCATGCTATTCTATATATTGATTACACAAAACACTTGGCACAGCATTTCACATGTTTAACTCTTAGACTTTTTGTGTGTTTTGACTTTGGACAAAATCAGTTTAAGACTCGCCGCCAGCCTATGACCCGACCTCTCAGATCTTCAAAAAACATATGGTAGTTACTTATTTTTATAAACTCAAATCCTGCTTGCCTGTTCGTGAGAAAAAATTTATTTCCATGATTTTTATTTGTGGTGCAACTAATTGCTCCATTCTGCTTATTTATCTATTCAGAGATAAACCTCAAAATACCACACGCTCAAATAATCTATGAGAAATGCAAATAGAATTTCACTACTTCACTATTTCAATATTTAGTATTTAGAAATCTCCGCCTCATAGGAGCGTGCAGCTCCACTTGAGAATCGTTGGATGGCATTAGAGGTCACTGTTGGTGATACGGTAGTAGAGGTTGAACCGTCCCACCGATAAATTTGTTTTTGTCTTGTTACAGATTGCAATAACGTATGATAAGCATTGTATAACTGAAATCCTCTACACAGAAAGTTTGTTTCCACTGATATTCATCAATGCTCACGAAACGTTAAAAAATATCAAACAATTTATGTGAGCACAGCTTGGTTGTGACGACAGTGATGTGATTTTGAAACTATGTTTGACTTTCAACACCCGAAAAGAAAATCACTTCGATTAGCTCGTGTCGAGGAATCGGTCTGATGAAAGGTGGATTTGTCAGTGATCATTTCCTGACAACGATGCCGTAATCGCTGGATTTTGTGAGTGAGAAATGCAGATACTTGTTCATCGCTGGTGAAAGCACACAGTCAATGGTGGTAAAAGATAGTGCTTCGTTGTTGAAAACTTGATCTATCCGACGGTGTTTTGGTGCTCGTGTCATCTATTGTAGTTTTCATGGATATGAATATGCGGCATTACCTTCGGAGTTAATATCGTGATTTAAAAGACGTTTTGGTGCGTATAGCCGTGCGGCTTTGAGCGTATCATAATCCTCAAAATTCAAAACAACCAATAAATCTGATATACTGTTAGTCTCGTTAATCGGATTTGATATTGGTTCCCCATTTCCGTCTCTTTAGCACCATTAAACTGTAAATACTCACAAAATCGGTATAAACTATACAACGCTCCTAATAGACAAAAAAGTTTTACATATTAAAAAAATGTGTCTATTTTTGCTGCAAATTACCAAGCAAATATATTTAAGTGTTCAGATTTGTCATAATTTACTCAGCTTCAGAGAAGACACACACACACACATGCACAAAAGAGAGAGAGAGAGAGAGAGAGAGAGAGAGAGAGAGAGAGAGAGAGAGAGAGAGAGAGAGAGAGAGGGCGGGGGGTGATTATAAATAAAAACATTCAGTGAAATTACATATGCTTATATATCAGCTCCAAGAATGCGAAACAATTCTTTCCGTTTCCATTATTGATTCTAGTTCTTTTTAGTCATTTAATATCATTTCCAACTGAAAGGAAACATACTTCTTGACCATTTATTGTTGTCTCAGCAAAAAGAGAGATAAAAAAAGAAAAAATGACTGCCTTCACTTCTCGCCAATTCACTAAATTTGCCGCCAATTTAATGATTTGAATCAAACTAAATAATTCAATTTTATATAAATAAAAGGAAATTTTCTGAGACAAAAAGAAGAGAAAACAAAAAGTGTTCTTTTGCTGCAGTAAATTTATTTTCTAATAGGTTTCGAGGGAAATTTTAATTCATAACGTGATAAGTTAAAGATTTCTCTGTTTGTGTATATCCTGATAAAAAATGAAATTTCAATATTCTGAATATAAATTTCGATTTACTCAAAATAAGACGTTCATATAATGTAGCTAAATAATCCCATATTGTATAAGGGATTATTTAGCTACATTACATCAATATATCAATAGATCAATACTGGTTTTATCATAGTACTCAAACTCTCGGCTTATGGTAAAGTCTTATTGAAAACACCGGTTCCAGTCAGATCACCGAAGTTAAGCAGCAATTAGCCTGTTTAATGCTCTGATGCATGACCACTTAATAATAGAATGTATCATAAGCAATCTGATATGCCAGACTAAGCTAATCTATGTAAATAACAACAGTATCCAGATCCCATATTAATGTAATCCTACAGAAACAATCACAGGTGCAGACTACGCAGATCATACAGCGCTTCTCACAAACATATCTCTCCAAGCCAAATCTCTGCCGTATTGAAGTAAGTCAGTTAGACAGTCAACAATTGGTTTGAGCAATGTGACTGGCCAAGCCTAACCATGCAGTTACTAGTTGTATTTGATGTGTGCCGGCTGCATCCCTGCATCCGACTCCACAACAAATACGTTTATTTATCTGAAATCGGTACAGAAGATGCAACCGGACACACACCTGGGCACAAGGCCCGAAGTTTTATTTTTGGGGGGAACGGGGTACAAAACTGGTCATGCTTCTATATCTTTTAGTTCTGTCTTAGCTAGTCTCTCTCGCCGACCGATCCATACAAAAACAAGCACTGTCATCCATCTTCTTACACTACCGCTTCCACCGAAAATCCGCTGTCGCTCCATGCGTGACGCCCTACTTACACCCAATGATAAAAATAAATGCCTATTTAAAATTTATTTACAATTCTAATGCTTATTAAGAGGTGGGATTGGAGGGGCAAAAAACACAAAAGTCCCCAACGAAAAACAAGAAACAGAAATAAAAGAGGCCATTTTGGTTACCCCCTTTCCTCGTCTATTGTACTGGGACCGCCGACTGTCTTCCGGAAGACCGAAAGCAAGCCGATCAGTTCCCCTAAGCAGGGAATGGGTGTCCTTAATATGGTCAAGGGGAAGAAATGAGGGATAATGATTGGAGGGTTTGGGGATGGATTTAATCGAAACGTGCTGACTCTCCAGGAACAAAATACTAAAGGTTTTAGGGGTGTGACAAGAAAATTGTTGGGCTAGGGGGTCCTGGATTTGTCCTAATTGAAAAAACTGGGACATGTTCCATTCGTTCACCTAACTAGGCAGCCTAAAAGAAATCTTAGAGCCGGGCTCGTAGCTTGCTTTTCTAATTAGACATTATTAGTCTAAGGGGAGGGGTATCGGTACCGCTTACGGGCCGTAGTGACCATGGGAGCTTGGAAAGGTAGACTCAAGTCCTGCCCCCACTCTCGCACACAAGCTTGCTGCACGCACCCACCTTTTGCAGAATGTCATGAAAGGAAGCTTCCTTTTGTCGCATCTAATCTTCACTCTAAGCTGATGCTTAAAGAAGATGATCAAATCCCGACAGGAAAAAAGCCTCCTCTCATGCAATTCCCTCAGTCGTGTGACCCAAATCACCATTCGAGCCACGGCTAGTTCCGCGAAAAACACCTTTCGTCTTTCACCGGAATACGAGGACTGACATTGTCTACGACGTAACCCACGTCGAGTTGGACCAGCCGATCGGGTACGATGCGAGCAGTGACCTCGTTCACGTATCCCCAAAGCGGACGAACTTTTGGACAGTGAAAGAAGGCGTGCTCAGCCGTTTCTTCTTCCCCACTGTCGCAACGTTCACAAAAGGGCATTGCTGCCATATTCGCCTTGTAGAGTACGCTTGCGAGGGGCAACGCATTTCGAGCGAGTCGCCAGGTTAAGGAAAACTCAGAGTTGTTGAGAAACGCAGAACCTGGCGCCCAATTCCAATGGGAGCGGACCTCCCCCAACGACGAGCCGAACCGTTCTACCAGCGGATCCGTACCGGTGCCCTCCACTATCGCCCTATATAGTGCCCTTCGAGGCCATGAGATGTCGCTGGACACAGGGAGCTTGCGAAGTGCGTGACGGCATTCAGCAAAAAACTGCGCTTCTCCAGGAGGCCTACGGCGGGCCTCAGCCTTAGGGGACTGCCGTAATTTTGGGAAGGCGGCCCAAATTGTCGGCAGCCACACAGCAATTCGTGTCAAAGATCGATTTAAGAATGACAGTCTCTCGGCGGCTCGGTGAGCCGTCAAGTCTGGCATCCCCAAACCTCCATTACAAGGTCGCTGGGAACAAACCTGCCTACGGACCATTGGCCGGCCCTTCATCCACAAAAGCGAGAATAGGGACCGTTCAAGCGCCAATAACCGAGCCGGGGGCAGAGGAAGTACAGACAATCGGTAAAGGATCAGGGGGAAAATGTACGTGGCGCACGCCTCCGCCCTGCCCTTTAAGGACAACCTCCTTTTCAGCCACACATGCACCAGTGCTTCCACCTTTGTCTGTACTTCCGACCAATTCTTCTCTAACTGAAGGCCTGGCCCGAACCAAATCCCGAGGATCTTGATTGGACCATCCTTCCAGCTGAAGGGCCCTGGCAGAGGAGCGCCACCTCTCCAGATTCCCAACCGCAACCCTTCGCTCTTTTCACAATTGATCTTTGCCCCAGTCAACAGCTCATACCTTGTAAGCGCCTCTTTCACCGCAACTATGTCCTCGACCCTGGACACGAACACGGTGACGTCATCGGCGTACGCGGATACCGTGGCACTAACGGGGCCAGGAACAACAATTCCGCGCAGGACCGGACTTGCCGACTCATCCCTAAGCCTACGGAGCAGGGGCTCCAAAGCGAGGACATAGAGTAGAGGAGACAAGGGGCAACCCTGTCGGACCGATCGTTCGATCGAGAAGGCTGACGAGCGCTTCCCATTCACCTGTACCACTGCCGTAGGGGATCGATATAGGATACTAATCCATCTGCGGAATTCCGGTTTGAATCCGGCAGTCTCCAAAACAGTGGCCAAGAACCGATGGTCTACCCTGTCAAATGCCTTGGACTGATCCAAATTGATCAGCGCGGCTTTCTCGTCGTCTTTTAACCCCTCTAGGATCGTGCGAATCAAGTGCAGGTTGTCTTGGATTGATCTTCCCTTCACAGCGTAGTTCTGCTCCGGTCCAATCAGATCCCCAATGACAAGCTGCAAACGATTTGCAAGGACCCGGGCCAAAATCTTTAACTCTGTGTTTAGTAGAGTTATGGGCCTGTAATCGTCTAAACCCTCCCAAACATTCCTGCCACCTTTCTTCAGTAATGTGATCACACCTTTGGTAACGGCGTCGGGGATCCCTCCCCGCTCGAACCAATTGTTGAACACATCCGTCAGAATAGGGACAAAAATGTGCGACATCCTCAAGTACACTTCATAGGGCAAACCATCCAATCCTGGCGCTTTGTTGAGGCCGACCTGCTTCAACGCGTCACGGACTTCGCAATCCGTCACTCTCCCCTCACAGCTAGCTGCTTCCGCCTCCTCAAGGCGGGGAAGTCGGCTAAATAGCTGTGGAACTCCTGCACCGGGAGGTTCGGCAACCGGGCAAAGCGTGCCTGAAAATGAGCCCGAAAGGATTCACGAATTTCACGAGTCGACCGAAGGCTGTGCCCGTCCGGGGTTCGAACACTGCTGATATATCGATCAGCGAACCTTCGCAACTCTTCCTTACGCATTTCTGCGTCGAGATTCACCGCTTCGTTGGACACTCTATTTAGCCTAGTTCTAACTATGAATCCCTGATAACGCTCGCTACTCAAGCGCTCAAGGTCCCGTCTAGCTAGATCTATGGCTAGGGGATCCCCCCCATCCACCGCCCGGGAAACTCTTTCTCTAATGGCCTTCTCCTTCGATGCCTTATCTAAGACGAGCCGTTGGCAATATTTGATGGAGAAGTCCTTAATCCTACGCTTAAGGGTACCCCACCACTTATTCCCGATAACCGCCCCCACTAACGCCCGCTGAAGAAGTAATGCCAACCGCTCCCGGAAGTCCCGTATCCCCAGTAAGGAGGTATTGAACTTCCAGTAGGCGGTCAGCCTAGGCCTATCACCTAACTGAAGAGTGACAGTAAGCAATTTATGGTCACTCTTCATATAATCGTGGAACACAGGGCACCTAACAAAATCAATGTCGGTTCTTCTAACTAACACCCTGTCCAGATAAGATCTATCTGAGCCAGGGGACGAGCTACGAGCCCATGTCCACATCTCCACCCTGGGGTGATCCAGGCGAAACCTGTCGACCAGATCGAAGTCGGCCATTAGGTCGCTCAGGCTGCTTTCACACCCCCCGACCCACTAGCTCCCCTCCCCCGGTCTATCTTGGGATCAAGGATCGCGTTCCAATCACCCATTAAAACTAGCCGTTCCGGACACACTATATACGGCCCCAACTGCCGAAAAAAGAGGGTCCTCTCCGCAGCGATATTGGGCGCATAAACCGCGACCACACGAAACTTGTAGTTTCTCACTGCAACATCGGCCACGATCAACCTTCCATCTGCACCAGCATAGACAATATCAGTCACCGCGTCCAAGCTGCGTTTCACTAGCAGTGACACACCCCTGCTTCTCGGGCCACCATATGTCGAATAAACCTCAAAGAAGTTCTTCGGCACATAGTCGTCCAAGTGCGATTCGAAGTGTGTCTCTAGGACCGCGGCAACATCCACTCCGAGGTTAATGAATTCAGCAACCGCGAAATTAGCGCGTGATGCGTCCTTCATGCCCCTCGCGTTCAGACTAGCTAGAAGAAGAGTCATCTTACCTTGCTTATTCATTGTCCACTACGGACCGGAAGTCGGACGATTTCAGTTCGCCGACTGCGAGACCCATACTGCCTTTGCCGAGTTCAACTGAGACTCGGTTTGTACGGGTGATGCCGCCGACGTCCCTGGGATATAAAACCTTTAGAGCCCTATATAAACAAGGGTGGACATAAATAGGAGCCCTCCCTATGCAAAATGTTTTCATATGATCAAGAGAGGGGTGCTCCCTATCCGCCATCCTCATATCCGGGAAGGCCACCTCGGCCGCTTTCACCATGGACCACACACCAGTGGCGCGGCCCGCCGCCTCCCGAATAAAGGTGGTCACCAGGGGTGCACCCCTAAAGTTTAATGGTCGGTCGGTTCTTTTACCGTCTACGGTTTCTAGCTCCTCCAGAGGGCGAAGCGCAGTTCTTTGAACATGCGTCAGGTCCTTGTTGGCTGGCGCATGCCAAATTTCACATACATTTTCCCCCTCCAGAAACAAAAGATCCTTCTTTTGTCGTCTTCTGGAGAGGGCTGCGAGTCTGCGTCCCCTGGAGGAGAGTCTGTGCGTTTTTAGTGGGGAAGTTGGGGGGGCTGTTAAGTGGAAAATGTCCCCTTCAGTCTCCTCCATTGCTTTTGGTTTGGGAGAGGAAGGTGGTGTATGCGTATTTTTTCCAGGGGGCTGGGATTGGGTTACGGGATTTGTGGTTTTTTTTGTTTTTTCTGTTGTGTTTGCAACTCTTTTTTCTTTTTGTGGGTAGTGGGCTGGGATTCCTCAACTTTTTTCTTTTTTGGGGGCCTAATTTCGTTAGGAGTTCTTTTCTCCTTTTCTGGGAGGATGAAGACTCCCTGGTGTCCATTTTCTCCTTTTGTGGAGATCTTGAGGGTCTTGTCCCCTCTTTTTGGTCCTGTGTTTTTCCGGGTGTTTTTTCCGGGACAGGAGAGTCAGAAGTGACCGTGGCGTGAGGGGTTTTTATCCCCTTCTTCACAACCATGGACCACCCCCCTCCTGTCGCTGTTGCTGGTTTCGGTGTCTTCGGCTCTTGGATGGTCATTGATTCTTTGACGGCCAGGGGTTTGTCAGCGGCGTTGGTAGAAGGGGTTTTCCTCTCCGGACAGTTCCTGGCTATGTGGCCCTGCTTTCCACATGTTCGGCATCGAGGCTTTCTCGACCACAACCGAAATTGTATTATCCATAAAGATGATTGTGTCTGGGATGGCTGAGAATCCCTCTTTGTTCAGCGTCAGCTTCAACACGAAATCGGCGACCTGGATCCCCGATTTTCCAAATAGCGGATTCATGGATTCCAGGCTCCCGAATGTTCGAAAAAATGCCGCCAGATGTTTTTGCGGCAGTTGAGGAGGGACCCCGTACACGGTCACCTTTGTTTGCCGACATCCCAGATATTCCGGCTGTAGTCGGTAGTTTTTAAACACGATGTCGTGTTTTGCTCGCCTCTCCGCCTCTTCCTTGGTTGGCAGCAGCAGCTCCCAGGTTGCGAAGCTCTTTTGATAGACATACTTTGCTGGGGTCTTAGTAGCAATCAGTATGTCTATCAATTCCTCTCTCCTTATGCCTATCAACCTTTTGGTTGAGGCATTTGTAGACACCAGAGAGAGGACCCTGAGATTTATTTCTTTGCAGATCTCCGGGATTGGGAGAAAAACGTTCCCTTCCGTGAACTTGCTGTAATCCACGTCTTTTCCTGGTGGTCCCGGAGTCTGTTTGGTCGTTGGTGGTCTCCATGTTGCTACTGCTGTCTTTGTGGGTGTAGCAGAGCCATTAGGTTCAGAAGGGCACTCCTTTGGTGATGAAGAATCGGAGAAGAGGTTGGGCCAATCATCCTCACCCAACGAGAATGGGAATGAAAAAGGCCCCTCCTCGCCCTTCTGTAGTCTTGATGTTGAAGGTTCTGCCCGGGAGGGTTTGGTAAATGGTCCCTTTTCCATGGGTTTGGTTCCTTCCTTGGCCCCTGCTGGGCCGGACTTGTCTCTGTCCACGTTGACCGTTTTGTGGTTGGGGTTGGCCCCTGGTGGGCCGGACGTATCCCCTTCCACAGGTAGAATGGGGTTGGCCCCTGGTGGGCCGGACGTAACCCCTTTTACTGGTAGAGTGGGGTTGGCCCCTGGTGGGCCGGACGTACCCCCTACTACCGACTGAACGGGGTTTGCCCCTGGTGGGCTGGACGTAACCCCGTCCATCGTATCGGCCGCCGACACAGGGTGACTATCTGTCAGCCCTTGGGAGAGTGTCCTACCTGGACCGGGCTCTCCCTCCGCGCTCCCCTTGGTGCCATCCGGATGGATGGGTCCATTCGGCTGAATGGGTCCTGTCTCCTGACCGTCTACTTCGATGATCACCAAGGCCGTGGGATCATCGGACCCGTCAGACCCGAAGTCTGACGCGTCCATCGAAACCGATACTCCTTAACAGGAGTCAACTTTTCCTCTAAACAGAGGCCAACAATTTTTCCTTTAACAGAGACCAACTAGAGTGCACTTTTTGGTAATTTCCTTCGTCTTCTTCTGGCTGGACTTGCTGTGGTCGTAGCTTAAGGAACAGGAAACACTCCTAACCATGCAGTTACTAGTTCTCCAATGAACCCACTATAACAGCTTAAATAATTACTGCCACCACTGCCAGGAAGAGTCCATTAAGCTGAGGAGGTGTTTGACTGTTCCACTGTCCAATAGTTAACAATCTGTAACAGTCATTTCCAGACTGCAGGTTCAATCCTGGCTAAGGGTGAAAGTAACACAGAATAACAATTAACAGTATTCTACATCTCCCCTTCCTCCCCCCTCTCCCATTGCGCAAGCGTATCGGCCTTTGAGGAGAAATTAGTTCCTTTCGGCCAGGCTGATTACAGGGGAGCAATCTTGACAATGCCCGGGGTATTTTCGTCGGCCTTGGTTTTGGGGGCGTAGTGACATTGGGTGAGGCCAGGTCCCTAGTGTTGAGGTGTGGGGTGTTAGAGTTGGAGCCAATGGGATCAAGCATAGCACTAGGCAATGGCGTGGGTTTGGGTTTTGTGATTAGCTTTTTCAGGAAGCGTCGGTTTCTGAGTGTGATCCTACCTGATCCGTCCACTCGGAGCGGTATTGCCGATGTGGGAGAACTTCAATGACGGTGCCTGTAGTGGTCCACCGGCGGTTTGATGGGTTTTGGATGGCTACTTTGTCACCATTCTGTAGCGGGTCAAGACAGTGTGTGTACCTATTGTATCTTTCCGACAGCAGGACATTCCGTTGACGAAAACTCTCCTCACGACGTTGTGCTGCGGCTATCCATTCAGAATGTGGTTTGTAGAGGATAGGTCTCAATGGGATCGAATCCCGGAGTCGGCGGTGGAGCAGCAACTGCGCTGGGGATAGGCCGATGCCTTGAATGGGAGTATTGTGGTATTGGAGGATTGCTTGGGCAACACTATCGTTGTCTAGTGAACCTTGAGGGCCTGTGTTGCCATGGATTATCCTTTTGGCAGTTTTGACAGCGAGTTCCGCTCGGCCATTGGATTGAGGGTATGCTACTGATGATTTTCTATGTTTTACACACCATGACTTGAGAAACTGCTGAAATTGCTCAGAATTGAAAGGTGGGCCACCATCACTACTTAGCTCTTCAGGAGTACCGTAAGTGTGGAAGAGTTTCCTACAAATAGATATTAATTTTTTAGTGATGGCATGACCAGGTTTTAGGTGATATAAGATGATCCAGCCCGTTAGTCGGTCTGCGCAAACAAGGTATGCAATATGCCCAACTTAAAATATATCCATTACTATTTGTTGGAAGGGCCAATCTGGAGTTGCTGTTAAAGTGATTGGCTCGAGGGGTTGGGATGGGGCGATACTGGTGCACACCCGACAATTATTCCTGAAATTGCGTATGGATGCGTTCATACCAGGCCAATACACTGAATCATTTGCACGAGCTTTCAGGCCCTCTACACCCTGGTGAGCTGAATGTAGGCAATGTAGCACTTTCCCTTGTAGGGTCCTAGGTACGATAATTCTTTCGTCCATCAGTGCTAAGCCTCTGTTCGTGGTGAGTCTGTGACGTACCTCCCAGAAATGGCGGATTCCTGGTTCGACCTGAGAACGTATAGAAGGAAATCCTTGTTCAATCGCCCTTAAAAGTGATGTGTAATGCTGATCATTCTGGCCAGATGCACGAATATGGTCAAGCGATATGATATTGTTGCTATCCCTACAATTCGTCATTGCCTGACGGGTCACTGATTCCATGAAGTCATCTATGTCGTCAGAGAGGTGTGTGTCCTGGTTAGAAGGTTGTGTTGAGAATAAAGTAGTAAGGGCTTCTACTATGGCAACTGAGTTGCGGGATATGGCATCAGAACCCTTGTGCCAAACGCCGGGGCAGTGCTGAATGGTAAAGAAATATCTTAGGGGCCTCTCCTTCAGTTTAAATAGGCGTGGGTTGTGAATCTTACTAAGGTCCCTATCACCAAATACCCCTGTTAAAGGCTGGTGGTCTGTGACCACTATTACATTAGGGCATCCCATGATAAACATGCGGCATTTGTCTAATGACCAGGCGATTGCAGCTGCTTCGCCCTCAATGGGTGCATATCGGCGCTCTGCTTCAGTGCAGAATCTGCTACCTGCAAATATGATGCGCCAGCCCTCTGTGCAACAAACTGGAGCCTTCTCTGTGGGGCATGTGCAGTGTTTTTGGAGCAATAAAAAACCCATACCTTCTTTGCTCCAGTCTGGGGCAAGGCAGGTTGCGCGATTGATGTCAAAGGTTGTAACTCCCTTCTTTACCAAGCCAATGATAACCTCCTTAGATCTACGGAACGCGTTCTCGAGATCTTGGTTCCACGTAAAGTGTGAATTTTGTTTGACCAGGTCTCGAAAAGGAGCCATTATAGGGCTTAGGGAGTATGCCCATGCCACTTGATTAACCAACCCAAACCATGACCTTGCGTCGGTTATGTTCTTTGGGATAGGGAAGTTTTTTTATGCATTGAGCAGTTCTTTGGAAGGGGCAACTCCTGTTGGTGTTATTTGGAGACCACCAAATTGAACCACATCCTGACAAAATTGGAATTTTTCCTTGTTGAGCGTGATCCCATTTTCTGCACACAGTGACAAATAATCAAAGGTGTGATAAAAAGCACCTTCTATATTTTCGTCATAGAGTAGGGTATCATCAACTACCTTAACTTTGCGGGGAACATCTCTGATTATTTCATCATATCTGCGTGTATAGGCATCGCCGGAGGCTAAATATCCCTGGGGCATCCGCAGATACATAAAACGACCCCACTCAGTGATGAAGGTAGTGAGTGGTTGTGATTCCTCATCTAGAGGGATTGAATGATAGCCATCCATAGCATCTAAGACAGTTTTCTTAGTGTTGGAATGTACCTGTAATGCCAATTGGAATGGCGAGCTGGTGTGGCGTGTCTCTCGCTGGCATTGGGAGTTCAAATACTGGTAGTCTACCGTTCTTCTAGGCCTCCCGTCTTTCTTTGCAGTTATTACCATTGTGCTGCACCAGTTAGTGGGGGTGCCAATGGGTACTGGGGCGAGGATACCCCTTTTGACATCATCCCAAAGGGCCTGTCGTACCTTCTCCTTAAAATGATATGGTACTGGGATAGGGTTATGTCTTGCTTTGGGGGTTGATCCTTCCTTGAGGTGTATGTGGGCTGGGAGCCCAGCCATAGCAGGAAATTTTCCGTTTTTGTTGAAAACCGTTGTGGCGAATCGGTCTAAGAACCATTGCTTAATTTTTTCTACGTTTTCATTGGTTGGTGGAAATGGAGGGGTTTTAGGATATTGGATTTTATGGGCTGGAGTTTTTGGTGTGTTTTGCTGGGAATCTGTGAATACCGCATTGCATGTTATTGAATCACTAGCAGGGGCCTCCCGCCCTGCCATAGGTTTAGGAAAGAATGGAGGTAATATACCCACATCAATGCAGGCTGCCTTACTAAAGTATATCACCTGTATATTTTTACATATATATAGTGCCTGTTTTGTAGTCCTCTCCCCAATTGTGAACATGATGGGTAGCCAACCTTGACACACCAATGAGAACCCTCCTACTGCACGTACTTTTTTTAGAGGGGACTAAATTTTTCTCCGAGAGTCCCATGTACCGTAGATGTTTCAACCCACCGAGGCATATTGTTGCACCACTGTCAGGGTAGATTTTGAGATTGGTAGGACAAGCGGCAGGGATATCTCTGGCTTGTCTTGGGTCAGGGCAGGGGGAAAATGGGGTTAATGTGGTTTCCACCTCCTCGCGGCCGTTGTGACTGGTTTGTGACTGGTTTGTAACTGTCAGTTACTGGATCGAATATTAGGTGCGCAATCAGGGCATCCATACTGGCTTCTTCATCTTCCAGACACTTAATAGCACCTTCTCCATTCTTTGATTGGCAGACATTTGCAAAGTGGTTCCGTTTTCCACAAGCTTTGCATGTTTGACTCCATGCCGCACACATCCGTGGCCGGTTACCTATTCCAGCCCCACCATGCCGGTAGCTATCACAACCTCTGCATGCATTACGTTGGGGTTGTTTTTCCACCATGTCTCCACGGTTGAAGGTAGGGCTGAATTTTGGGCCCATTTCTGTCGGCGATACGCAGATGTTCGAATCCTTGCAACATCTGAGGTACCAGATATCTTATCTTGGTCTCGCATGGCCATCTCGAATGCTTTTGCATGAGTTATATTTTGTTCCAAGGTCACCAGTGAACCTGCCTTAGCCAATATATCCGCCTGTAGTGTGTCATTAGCAATGCTCCGAATGAACTGATCCTTTATATATATGTTGGACAAGTCATGATCACAGTTGGGGCATATATAGTTGCAATATTGTGCTCCTGACTGTAGACGAATCAAGTAATCCTGGATGGACTCATGGTCACTCTGTATGTTGGATGAAAATGAGATTCTGTGCACCATGGGATTCGATCTCTGTGTAACCAACACCTCAAGCATATCAAGCAGTTTGCTAGGGTTGGTGTTGAAGAAGTCAGGGTAAGTATTGATGATAGAATTCTGGACGGTTTCATCAGCACAATTGTACAGTTGAATGTTAGTCTGTATGGGGAAAGATTGGTCATCTTTGTAAATACGTCCCAGTCTATCCTGAACTTCCTGAATTGTTGTGGGGTCATTTCCGAACTGAGTTGAGGAAGTTTTGCAGTTGGTGTTCTTGCATAATTAGCTGATGATGGGAGTGTCACTGGGGGATCCTTGGCTAGCTTTAGTATAGTGAGCATGTCACCCATAGTCTTGATACCCAGTTCCTTAAGCATTGCACGATCCAGCATATGCAAGCTGGAGCTTGCAATCTCTTCACTAGAAAATGTCTGGGCATAAGTTTTGGCAGAGGCAACAGATATGCCTGCCTCAATAAACAGCTTTTCCCATCCAGCTAGGTCGAATCCTGTTCGCAGCGCCATATTGAAGTAAGTCAGACAGTCAACAATTGGTTTGAGCAATGTGACTGGCCAAGCCTAACTATGCAGTTACTAGTTCTCCAATGAACCCACTATAACAGCTTAAATAATTACTGCCACCACTGCCAGGAAGAGTCCATTAAGCTGAGGAGGTGTTTGACTGTTCCACTGTCCAATAGTTAACAATCTGTAACAGTCATTTCCAGACTGCAGGTTCAATCCTGGCTAAGGGTGAAAGTAACACAGAATAACAATTAACAGTATTCTACATGCTGCATAGTCTGAAGAATGCAAGCAAAATAGATTTCATGGACACTCTGTGAGATAGCCTACCAAAAGATGCTAAAGCAAACCAATCCGCCGTTGCACTTCACTTGTGAGATCGTTTGTGTTGTTTAAGACAGATCTCAGGTAAGTGAACTCCTCTACATTTTTCAGTGGCTGAGGGTTAATGAGGAGTTCAAGCATCGGAAGTTGACACATGTTGAAAACTTCTCTTTTCTGAACATTGATGACAAGCCCTGATCGAGAGTAGGCTTCAAGTACAGCATTAATGATGCGCTGTAGTCCATTTGGGAAAGAGCTGACAAAATCGATATCATCAACATACTGCAGTTCATGTATTGCCTCTACAGTGACAAGTGTTTTAGATTTCAATCTTTGTAGGTTAAAAAGATTGCCGTCTAATCGATAGAATATGCGGACACCATCTGCCGGGTTTACGTTCTGTTTGGCAATTTTCATTACTGCTGCCACAAACAGATTGAATGCAATGGGTACAATGACATATCCCTGCTTTACTCCGGTGCCCACAAGGAAAGAATCTAATTTTGAGCCTGCACTTGTTACCCTGGCCATTGAGCCATCATGGAAAGATCTAAGCACAGCCAGGAAGGTAGAGGGACAACCAAACTTTCTCAGAGTTTCCCATAGTACGGTTCTATTGATAGTGTCAAATGCTTTTGCTAGATCAACAAAATTCATGTAGCGATCTTGTTCAATGGCATTTTTCCTGGAGCCGTCCATCAACAAATACCATATCTACAGTACTTCTTTCTTTTCTAAAACCGTTCTGAGATTCTGGCAGGACATTTTCAGCAATATGATCAAGAAGTCTGGATAGTAGAATCCCGGTGAGAACTCGAGGTTGCAAGGAGGGAAATGCCTCTGCTGTTGACACACATAGCACTGTCGCATTTTCTCTTGAATATGCTAACAATATCTGAATCTTTCCATTGTTGAGGACAGAAACTGGAGGTCCAGACTTTCTGAAAGATGTCATGCAGACAATCTATGATAGCATTCCCACTATGCTTAAGAATTTCTGTAGGGATACCATCGTGTCCAGCAACCTTGTTGTTTTTTAGGCTAATGACTAATGTGCACTTCACAGCATGTGGGTATATTGTTCAGTTCTGGTAAGGAAGGAAGTTAAGGGGGATTGTCAAAGACATGGGGTCAATGGGATTGCTTTTATTTAGGTGTTGGTAGTGTTCAACCCAACGATCTAGTATCTTATTTTGTCGGTGATAAGCCTAGAGACATCTGCACTTCTAACGGGGCAAGTTGGATTTCTGTGAATTTCCCCTGCTAGTTTGATCCATCACTCATTTTGCCTTGATCTTGTCATGCGTTGAACTTTGGACCTAGCTTCTGCAAAGTTTGCTTGTGTCATGATGTTTGAGTTGTTAATAACTGCTTAGTAAGCCTTCTTTTTGTCTTCCGGTAATTGATGCATGTCTGCTCCCTGTTTGGTATTTCCTCTTGGTGGTGCCGAGGATACTCTTTGTAGAGTCGGGGAGTATTTTGCAAACATGGTTCCATTTTTGGTTTAGACCTTCTTGTGTTCGAGGAAAAATAGTTTGATCAAAGGCTGCCAAACGTGTTTCTAGAGTTTCTTGGAAAGAATTTCGTTTTTCTGGGTCATTTAGTGAGTTGAGGTTTATCTGGGAATGCGGTGGTTGACGACGTGCTGGCGGACATATGCAGAGGTTTAAGGATGTACGGAAGAGGCGGTGGTCAGTCCATCCGTCATCACCTCTCATGGCACTGGTAATCACAACATCACGCAGGTTTTTGCGCTGTACAATGAAATAGTCAAGGATATGTCATGTTTATGATCTAGGATGCATCCAGGTTGTCTTAAACATATCGCAGAGCTGGAAACAAGTGTTGGTGATAATTAGATCATGCTGCGAACAGAAGGTCAATAAGCGTAGTGCATTATCATTGCACCTTCCATCCCCGTGCTGTCCAGTGATCCTTTCCCAAAGGAGCTGTGAGTAAAACCTGTCATTTGATTCTTCTGCATTCAGAGTGGGAGCATACACACTTACCAGAATTTTATACCGGCTATTTGTCAAAGGCAAATGTCAACGCATGAGCCTTTCACTTACTCCTATTGGACTTTGTGGAATAGAATATAGCATGCATGTCTTGACAGCAAAGGTTACACCATAATTGCGTTGTACTCCTTCTTTCCAGAAGAAGGTGTAGTCTTCTCCCATTTTTGTAAGTGAATCCTCTCCAGATAGACGCGTTTCACTTAGTGCTGCAATATCAATTTCGTATCTTTTTAGTTCGTGTGCAATGATGGCTGTCTGACGTTGGGACCTTTCATTGTCTTTTAGGTTGAGTAGGGTGCGCACATTCCATGTGCCAACTGTTAGTTTCTTGAATCTTTTTGTAGGACCGAATAAATAGGGTTGCCACTTGGGAGCAGGCAATTTTTAGGTCACCTTTTATAGACCCCTACCCTTATAGAGTGGTAGGTGCGGATCCTAAAAAGGGCCCATCAGAGGGTCCTGTCCTGGACTTCTGACGACTATCACCTCAAGGCCGCCTTGCATGCAGGGCTGGGACTAAAGACTTCGAGCATCAACCTATGGCTTCCCCTACCACCCCATGTCTATCATCGGAAGTCTTTTTGAAAATTCTTGAAAGTTGAAGGTGGTATGCAGTGAAACCTGTGCGTGAGATATTTTAGCTGGAAAGAGGCTGTACCATCTTGGCAGAAGAAGAATACAATTAGAAAATAAAGCAAGTTTCCGTCCAATTTGCAAGTTCATGATAATGTTGTGGGCGCTTCTGTTTGCGCCGAATGCCATATTTTTAATGATCTAAATACTCAATATAATCGATTACGATGAAATGTTAAATACAATACTCCATTCCTTCCAAAATAGAAACATCAATATCATCATGGACTGCAAGGTTTTAAAGTTCATTTTGGATATTAACCAAATTCTCATTACGTTTCTACATGTATATGCAATTGCAATCTAGAAAAATGGGCAAATCATAGCGATTTAAAAAGATTTTTATATTATCATTTATTTAAAATGCTTTAACTTAGAGAATAAAGCAATTCTCAGTCCAATTTCAAACATAATGATAATTTTGGGAGTATGCTTCATGCTGAGCGTTATTACAAAAAGAACCCAACGTATTCACGGTGCGTCTGTGAGCAAGATCGAACATTCACTGGATGTAATGGGAAAGAAAACAGTATTATTTTTTTTGTTGGAGCGGCAACACAACAGCTTTGGTAATGTCCCTGTAGCTGCTATCAAATTTTTAACAAGTTTACGTCTCAATTTCAGATGAAGTGCCGACATCTTTTTTTCTAAATTCTATAAATTCTATCAAAAGATACTCGGTGTTGTTCTTTGTTTCTTAACAATTAGCTTGCAGACAGCAGCAGCAGCCAAAAGTCTTACACATGCAGATTTTTTGTTTTGTTTAACTTCATTTGATTCAATTCTTTCTCTCTCTTTTTTATTATTTTATTTTTTTATGCATCTATTTATCCGTTTGGTGTTTTTTTTTCTTATCGTCTGTCAACGAAAATTGTCACGATTATATAAACATTGCAATTGTCTTTCTTCAATGTCGGCTCAGAATTGTCACATATAAATAGCTTCTCACAAACGCCTTTTCCCAGAGCAGCACGCATGTTTAAAAACACTTGTGTGTGAAAAGCCACAGATAGTAGGTCGGACTTTATAACTGGAAGAGAGAAAGAGACGGTTTATATCTGCCGTTGTCGTAACGATTCAGGTTCAACATCAGTATTGCAATTGGTTGCGTGGTGTTATGGTTAGCAAGCTTGACTAGCAGACTATTGTTAGTCTCATTATACCGATAACCCAGAATTATATATATTCTTTAGAATATGTGATAATGTACGTACTAATCTCTGGGGGAGTGCTTATATATATCGTAGCTAGTGAGATTGCCTTCAATTATGTTCAGCAGCACAAAATAATGCCATAAGGACTAATTATGTCCAGTCATAAATTGGTAATACGTAGAATTGCATGTCTGGTGACAAAGATAAAGCAGTTAATTACATAATAAGCGAATGCAGAAAACTGTCACGAATGGATACAAGAACTTTCTTCAAAACAATCAATTAGCTATTATTTATTATCAAACTTTACTACATTGGAACTCTGTAGTAAAATATATCAATATGATTAAGCAGTCTAAAATAAATACACTCTTTATATATAGTTATGCAACTTAATTTTTATAGAGAAGTAATACATCATTATTTCAAAAGTAACCCCACAGGTTGCAGAAAGCGGATATTTTGAATATGGAAAAAATCAAACAAATTTCATAGATCAGACGAAAGACATGCAGACGAAATGAAAACGATCTTTAGGAAAGGATGTGAAGAAGAAAATACTCAGAGAGAACTTCTCATGGACATCGAACAAGAAAATCATAGAATTACTGAAATTCTCAACATGATAGAACCCAACACAATCACTACTACATTAAATAAACACTGAGGAAATGATTAAAAAATCATGACCTAAGGAAAGAAGGAATTACCGTCACTGGAATATAAAGATTGAAAGCATTAAAAAAGAAACTAAAAAGGTGAATAAAATGCTGAAGCATATTCCAACAAACGGCAACACAAACCTTAAAAATCTAATTAATGCAGGAGAAAAGATAGTCATCAAGAAACTAAGATTCATTTAAAGGGGCCCCCTAAAAATAAGAAAGAAAATAAAGCTGGATGGGAAATGTTATACGAAGTGATGAAAAAATATCAGAAAGAATCATAGGAATGAAACAAGTGAAAGGCAACAAAAACAAAGACGGGCATAGAGAAATACACCCAAAAGATAATGACAGAAGAAGACAGACTGAATTGATTCCGAGCCAGGATACAACAATACCAAAAAAACAAAAAAAACAGGACTTTTGGAAAACAACGGAAACAGATTTTACGAACGTAAACGGAAGAAGCAGAAAGGAATGAGCGCAACCGAATGCAACACATACAAACATGCACTGGAGCAAACCGTAGGATTAATAACAATGACACAATATAGCGGCTTAATGGTTGACAAGCATGAAGAACAAACTAAAATGGATCGAAGAATTACCAGAAGCACAAATACATATTGAATTCCTAAAAACAAGCACCAAGAAAGTCAAATTGGAAGGCGCTGGGCAAAACGCTCTATGACTTCTGGTTCAAACAATTTATGGCGATTCACAATAGATCAATGCATCAAAGATGCAAATCTATAAAGGCGACAAATGTTCCAGAATTGATGACAAAAGGAAAATCTACCCTAATCAAAAAAGTTTCCGACAACCGATGGACCGGTAAGGTGTCTAACAATGATGTAGAACATCCAGAGCGCACATAAAAGAATAAATCTATTACTCGATACATGAAGAACGGAAAGGATACCGAAAAAACTAAAGGCACGAATGACCTACAGTACATCAATCAACAAATACTGAACTAAGTAAAAACTCACCTATATTATGGACAAGTTACGGAATAGCATAATCTCACAAACGTGGATCTTTGAGGGCTTAAAGATATTCAAAATTTCCACAAAAGTAATCGATTTCATTACATTAGAACACTGAGAAACTGGGAAGTGGAATTAACAACGCCTAACAGAAGTCAACTTACAAATAGTTATTCCAAGGAGATTCATTATAGACACGAGTATTGGTTATAGTAATGATATCTTTAAATTACATTCTAAGAAAATACAAAAGAGTATATAGATTCACAAAATCGCAAGAAAAAATAAACCACTTTATTTATATGGATGATGTAAAACTGCTTAAGATACAAATACAGACAGAACATTCAGTCAAGTGTTGTAGAGTAGCTTCAGCACTCTACCAGATGGGCTGGCCCATAGCCTTAAATATTCTACGATTATTTTACGATTAAAAACTTCAAAAATAGATTAATAAGCTGGTTAATATTCGGACTGATCTTACAGCGTTTGGCTACTGCATTTGACCCTCCTCTATTTCTTCTAAGTTGTTTGTACCATATGACCTTTAGGCACCCCTTTTGGATCTCGTTTCATAGGGACATTTTTTTCATTTACACTGTCAAAATCCGGTTGTTTGTTTAGGGTTTAGGGTTAGTTTTATAATTTAAAAAAAATCTAAAAATCATCTGTTAACAAACAACCGAATTTTGACGGTATAAATGAAAAAAATGTCATTATGAAACGAGATCGCAAAAGGGGTGCCTAAAAGTCATATGGTCCAGTTGTCTTGTTAATTGTTCTGTGTTTTTGTATGTATCCGTTAGCACCAAATACTAGTGCTGAATAAATATATTAAGCACACAATTTCTTCTGTGTATCATTCCACCTCGACGATACAACACTAAGACATAGGAATTGAATTTTGAATTAAAAAATGTGCAATGGTTGTAATGAATAAAAAGAACTGTCAAACAACAGAAGGAACATAACTATCAAATCAGGAAAGTAGAAATACGTTTGGAGACAAAGAAAAATACAAATACCTTCAGATATTAGAAATAGATACCATCAAGTAAATAAAAATGAAGCAAAGAATACATTAAAAGAATAAGGAAACTACGAGAAATCAAATATTGTTGCAGAGTTTTAATAAAATGAATAAATATGTGGATAGTCTCTCTGGTAAGATACTCTGGATTCTTCCTAAACTGGATAAGAGAAATACTCAGAAACATGAACCAGAGGATGAGAAAATTCATTATACCCAAGATCTTATACCTAAAAGATAATTTACACCTACTCTCTAACTTTAACTGACTTTCACTGTGAGCGTAAAAAGCAAGGGTCGTCTGTTATTTACGGATTTGAACTGTCTAGTCATCATAAGCTATATATACCGATGTATGTATTTATCAGTTAAAACTCCGCTTCTTACTAGCAGCTGAAGACGGCCGATGTGTTATGAAACCGAACTGATGAAAAATCAGTCGGGTCTCACTCCCGGCTAGAAGTAGTTGGTAAGTCTAGTCACACTGAAGAGAGGTGAAAACTTCGAAACTGTGGATGACTATATATATATATATATATATATATATATATATATATATATATATATATACAAATAAATTTGGTTAAATATAATGAAATCTGTAGTGTTTTCATGTCTTTTTCTTTTTTCTTTCAAGTTTTCAAGATGCTATCATTTTGAAATGAGTGGACCGAAAGAGTTTTCATTAGTAAAACAAGTACATTCATTTTTTTTCTGAACCATTATGACGGCTGTTTATTATTTGTTTAAGGTATTGTTTTGATTTTGTCACTAAGGTGACTCTAAATAATGCTAACAGTTTATTACTTAGATATATCTAACACACACACACGCACCCACCCACACCAACACCCACACATATACATACATACATATATATATATATATATATATATATATATATATATATATATGTGTGTGTGTGTGTGTGTGTGTGTGCGTGTGTGCGCACGCGCGTGTGCAAATTCAATTAAAAAGAGATCAATCTATTCGTGGTTGAACCGATTATTTTTTTGCCAACAATTCGTTTATATACATACATACATACATACATACATATTGTCAATGAAAAAATTAATAAACCGCAATTGACAGTTTCACGATTTCAAGATCCTCATTTCAACATGATAATGAATGTTTTTTTTAGCAGGTACGGTTGGTTGGAGTTTACAGCATGCCAAACCTTTTTGAATTATTTAATGCCGAAGACATTTTATTTTATTCATTCTTGATGAGTTGGCCTTGGGGATGAAGGGGTACTCCACATTCCCCAGAGCTCTAGAATTGTAACTTAACCACAAGATGCAGTCTAACGTTATACCAAGACACCAAGTCCTTCAGCTACCGCCTTTTAGCCCATATATGGTAAAAAAAGTTTGGGCCTTACCATAAGAGCAATAGTGTTTGGACAATCGTATACGTGCTAGGGCTTGACATGAGCAGCCGATTGATCGGAGGGCGTCTAGCCTAATTAAGGGCCAAAGAATACTAAGACATTATTAAACAAACATACAAACACATAATTAGAAACAAGTACAAAATACATCAGAATGGGTTGATACACACAACAGTGAGCGCCTCTCTATAAGGCTCTGAATTTTTACAAATCTTCTGAAGAAGGAATTTTTAAAGTTAAACGGGGACATGGAATCATGTGGGTATAGCTTCTTTGTTTCCTGGTGGCTTCAGTACACTGATGTATATTTTTAAGCGTTTTATTTAGGTGGTACTGTAACTTGGTATACTACACTATTTTGAAGACAATTATTGTTTAAAAGACACTCATGTTTGTTTTTGCAATTGCATGTGTGTTTATTTGTTATTTATAGTGTGTTATATATTTCATTGTTGTACTTTTTATTATCTGTCGCATGTTTTCCATGCAGCTGTACCTGAGTTTTATTGTGCTTCTATTGAATATGCTGTGTAGTTTGTTTGATTTGGGAAGTACTTGTCTATTAGTTTTATGAATATTTTCCTACATTTGTTTTAACGTTCTTGTTAAAATAGATTATTGTTCTGGATCTATTTGTTGTTGTTGTTTTTGCGTGTGGGGTTGTACTATTAGGCGTGTATGTACACTATTTCTAATTCTGTCTCGTAGTCTTCTTTTATGTTGTTGAAAATGACTTTGATGAATTGTCGGTTCTATGCCCTGTGGATTGTGGGATTTTTTATTGTGTTAGGTGGGTGATTATAAGAGGTGGGCATGTAAAGTGGGGTGCCATTTGGTTTTCTCTATGGTTGGTGTGTTGTTTTTCTGAATTGATTGTAATGTCTAGGAAGTCCGTTTGGTTTAGATTAATTTTATCTCTATATTGATCCCTATCCGAATATTTCTTATAACTTGTTTTCTGATTTTGTCCGTTGTAATTTCATAGCAGTATTGATATATCAAAAGCCATTCTCCTTCCTTCCCACTCCCACCCATCCATAAAGGATCAAGGTGAAGAAAAGTGATGAGACAGGAATATTTATTTTATGTTATTCATTTTTAAATTTTTCTCAACTAGTTTCGACCTAAGGTCATCGTCAGGAGAAAAGGTTTTCCGAAAAAATTGTTTTCAGAAAGTTATTAAAATGTGTTCAAAGTATTTGACAAACCACAAAAGAATGAACAGAAAATGTACGAGTGAATTGGCATATCCATTTGTTGAGTGAAAACCATTTCTCTTGTATTGCATTTTTAAATTCGTCTTCTTTTCTCAATCCTCTGCTATCCACGGTCGGACATGCTGATTTTTTAAAAATCTATACATATGTCTCTCTATTGAAGGCATCTGGCTAATGGGTTTTTATGAGGATTGGGAGTGGTTCTTTTCAAGTTATATTGATTGACCAGTGGACTATGTATTTATTTAAATAGGTGTTAGTGATACCCACATTTTATTACCAGCATGAGTACTTAAGTTTTATATAATATTTATTTTGTTTATGCATTTGTTTTCCCGCTTTTTGATTACTGATTTTATGTTGTCTTTTTCAATCCGTTCAATGTTTATAAATTCTCTGTTGAAATCGTGACCGCTTGATCGGAAGTGTTGTTCTACAGGTATTAATTTTCTATGATTTTATTCGTCTAAAGAAGCTGTTTAGTCTAAAATAAAACACGTTTCTACATATTTTTGGCAACGTATTCAGTCCAGTAAATAAATTGTTGCTTCTGCAATTTGGATCAGGGTAAATTTTAGAAGTATTTTTAGTTGTGAAAGAGCTGATTGGTTTTAGGTATTTGCATCATTCTTAATATGGTTGGCAAAATTTCGTAGATTTAATTGGCTTCTTATTAATTATTTACTAACATACATACTTACAACATACTAAATAATAATTTAGTATGTTGTTTCTTCCTATAATTTCGCTGGGGCTATTTGGTCGATGATTGGTCAGTAGTCCAGGTTCTAAAAAATATATTTTAGGTCAAGATATACTTTTAGAATATCCCAACGGTTTATGATCTTTTGAGCTAATAGTGAGAGAAAGTTATTAAATGTTGTTACTAGGAGGGTGCGATTGTAAAGCGTTCCAATAGAAAACATGCAAGCTCAGAAAAAAGATCTAAGAAATAATTAAAAGATAATTTTAAAAAAGTAAAAAAGAAACTAACAAAAAAGAAAAAAAATAGAAAAAATCTTACTCGTTGTTTTTAATCAACTTTATTCTTTCATTACATCTCTCTCTCTCTCTCTCTCTCTCTCTCTCTCTCTCTCTCTCTCTCTCTCTCTCTCTCTCTCAATCTATCTATCTATCTATCTATCTCAAATTGGACCCAAAAATATTGATCGCAAATTGAGAAAGCTTTACATCTCAGAGAAATCTTCCGTGAAGTTTACATCATCCTTTGTCGCCTTATTTTCTTCAAACTCCAATTAAACATACCACATCAAATTTTAAAGAGATGACATCACACTTGAAAAATATTATTTTTAAAGGAGCTTCATGACATCACTCCTTAATATTGGCTAGATGATTGTTAATAAATCCAATATATATAAAAACCCAAAAGATCGAACCTAGGAAGAACTATTTATTGATTGATGAATCAACATATCTGAATATTTGTTTTTTTAATATTTTCCACACTTACTTTCCATCGGATATATATATATATATATATATATATATATATATATATATATATATTAAAAAATGGACACAATAGAAACCTAGTCGAGTTTCACCATAAGGATCTTCAGGGTTAAATCCACTGAATTGGTAATGATTAATTGCAGCCGATCACACGTGTGTTCATTGTATAAGATGTTACGTTACAATGTTCATTGTATAAGATGTTACGTTACAATGAACACACGTGTGATCGGCTGCAATTAATCGGTACTTCGATTAATTCAGTGCATTTAACCATGAAGACCATTATGGTGAAACTCGAGTAGGTTTCTATTGTATCCATCTTTTAATAAATTTGCTCTACTTCGTATTGAGCACTTTGTATTTGTTATATCGCTGACTTACTGAATTTTGCACCTCCAACGTGCCCATATTCACTGGTAAGCCACCTTTTATCTTTATATATATATATATATATATATATATATATATATATATATATATATGTGTGTGTGTGTGTGTGTGTATTTTGGCAGCATTTTTTCTTGTAGGCATATATTGTTAAATAATGCAGCCATTTTCTGTCTGCAAGTTTTGTCCTTTGTTTTTTCGTATTGCCGGATTATTTTTGTGATAAGTATTTCCTCTATTTAGGTATCGAGCACTTTTTACATTTTAACTTTAGACAATCTAGCGGTTTATATATATATTTATATTTTTTTTCTTTTGGCCAAGTGTTATAGTGTTAATCGATTATTTTCGGTTAGTGTGACCCTCTTTGTTTTTTCTTTTTTTCTTTTTTCCCCAGGTGAAGTTTGGTAGTATATTTTTTACTAACAAACTATTTGGCATTTTTTTCTTACCGGAAGGGTTTACTAATAAGATTAATATATATATATATATATATTGTGAAAATTTATTAAAGGAATGGTGATCCTCTTTCACCGGACGCCGGTGGCGGCCTGTGGAGATTTAAATAAAATTGAATAAAATTAAAATAAGATTAAAATAAATAAAACGTTCTGAGCGTCTCTACTCTGGCGTTCGGAGTTAACGGCTTGTTCTTACACTCTCAATCTACACTTCGAAAGATTTGCTTGTTCCGTATCGTTAAAAGCCCCAGACGGCGACGAATCGGAACCCTCACCTCGTTAGAAGTTGGAGCGACAAACGATCACCTAAAACCCATTCTGCAGGGCTCAACAGATTACGAGGAACTAAAAGATTTCAGCTAAATTCCGCAGGCTTTTTTTTATCTGCATCCCTACCTTTTAACTACATTCAATTCTCCTTAATATTCTTTACCAACCAAACGCATTGAACTCTTAACTAAACACCTAAATATCTAACTAATTACGGCTATACAATACTTTGGTGCTGTTTAACTTGAACTGAACTCTATGAACATTCTTTAAACTTGTTTGGTTGTTACATTTAATGTATGTTGATACCCCTGTTGATATTTGTTTTATGTTTTACATGTAAAGTAAACATTTTGTTTTATAAAAAGTCGTTTGTCTCCTTTCTTCAAAGCAGCGCCCATCTCCTAACTGCGGCCGAAGTACGGTTTATCCTCCTACAAAACGTGGGGTTTAGACAGTGCTTTTCCGGGGATAAAAATCCCCACAATATATATATATATATATATATATATATATATATATATATATATATATATAAGTAAAAATACAACAAAAGACTTAGAGATTTTGCTTTATAGTCTATTTCAGGGAGCTTAGACAAAGTGTCTAACTCTCACAAATCATCAGATGCGAATGATGAATTCTTTATTACTTTTAAGGCATTTGAAAACATGTTTTTTTTTATATAATTGTCCTGTTTCTCTCAGCTGTAGGGTAATAAAAAAGATGTTTGACCATTTGTTGTCAGTAACGTGTTAGGAATTTCTATTAAGTCGATCTATTCCAGATTTCAACTAAAAGGACCACCCCAGTTAATTTAGATTCCATTAAGTAAATACTTGTTTATTTCTTCCTCATATCTTCTTATTTTCCTTAATTTTATTTTATTTTATTTTATTTCATTTTTTCTTTTTCTTTCTAAGTCATTTCAAATTAATATTTCAAAGTAAAAAAAAGAGCGTAGCCAATCGGATATCAAATTATACTATAATAATTTGATAATAATTAATAATATACTATACTAATTATAGTTAGTATATTATTTTTTAAATCGAAAAGTGCCCTGATGCAATGGATTCCATTATGAAAAGAAAAAAATTGAAATATACATTTTTAAATAGAATTTTGAATGTGCTTAAAAGTTAAATATCCAATTACAGTACTGATTTTGGTACAAATACAGAATAGCGCACAATAGATGATATCATTAGAATCGCATTTTACGAATAAATAACATTACATTATGGAAACTCCCGAATGAGCCTAATTCTAACCCACTTACTCAAATATCGCAAAGTTTTCAGGTATTTCCGTGGAATGCATTTTATACGTAATCTAATGGTATTATCTCTTTACTTCCTAATTTAACTAAATAGTTAAATTAGGAAAATTCAGCAATAAAAGGAGGGAGCGATGAAAAATGATGGAAGACTTAGTTTCAAAGTTGTTCTATTCTTCGATTATACCCCCTCTGTTTCAAATCATTTTATTTGGATTTTTATTTAGTTTCAAAAGTATTTCAAATTTAACATATTTCATTACATTAAAATTCAAATACTTGCACCCGGAGGGTGCATATATTTGCTAGTTAGAATAAATAAATTAACGCGATTATTTTATAAACAATGGCTAACATGAAAAATTAAAAAACGGTTTGTTTATATTGACGAACGACGGACACCAGTACATAACTATGTAAATTTTAATTTTTAAATAAAAAAAGTGCACAGCCATGAAACGTCTGTGAAAAATCAATGTCTCCTATTTAAAATATTAAATGCAAACAAAAAAAAATATATATATATATATACATCTAAAAATCTAAACTTATCTTAGAAAGAATGTTGTATTTGTTTAAAAGTTAAATATCAACTCACCGTAATAATTACGATGTCAAAAGTGAAACTAAGTGATTAATTCTTAAATTGTCCATAAAAATTGTATAATTTAAAAAAGAAAAAAAAAAGATTAAATAAACAATTGTTTATCCTGTACAATTAAATATTTACTACAACTGAATCAGTAAAAATGTAGATTTAACATGAAAAAAATTAAAAGAAAAAATTGATTGAGCTTCCGTTTGTTTACTGTTTAGCGAGAAACCCCTAAAAATGGCACAGTATAATTTTAACGTTATTTTATAATGCTGTTTAATTTTTAGATATATTCGAAAATCTAAATCAAATCTACATTATTTTTGCTCTAAAACCAAGCCCTGGTTATTTTTAATGTGTATATATATGTATTTACTTTCTCGTTAATTGTTTTATTTTCCAAGTTTCCTCTGGGCATACACATACACACAACTACCCTTTATATATATATATATATATATATATATATATATATATATATATATATATATATGGCACGAGCAAGTAGTTTGAAAATTGATAGATTTAAGTATATTCAAACACACACACACACACACACACACACACACACACACACATAATATATATATATAAGATTTTTTGGATGTTTGTTTATTTTTTAGAAGCATTGTCGATAATATTTATATTTTTGCTTGAAGGCAACTACAATGCGAATATCGCATAAATTCGATAATTATAGAAGATAATAATAATGACAAGTGAATCCCGCAAAGAAAACAAAAAAAAAATCTTATTTCCTTCGCCGAGTAGCATAAGGCCCCGGATGTGTCTGTTATTATCCACTCAGCGACTCACTTGCCTCATATGGCAGTAGTCCCCTCAGTATCAATGACAAGGTTAATTTCGCATGAGTTTCTCGGTGCTGTATTATGGCTGAAACAGTATAGTGTTTAACTATCCTGCTAGAGGTCACGGTTTCGATTCCTGTCGGAGGGGAGTCGTTAGTATATATCGCTGATGAGACTTAATAAAGTTGAAACAGTCTGTACGATATTCTACACACCGAGTGATTCTTTGCGGGATTCACTTGTCATTATTATTATCTTCTATAATTATCGAATTTATGCGATATTCGCGTTGTAGTTGCCTTCAAGCAAATATATATATATATATATATATATATATATATATATATATATAATGAATGGAGAATGAATGAGAAAAGTATTGGCATATAAAATCCATAATATATAATATTTGATTATATATATATATATATATATAATTTTTTCTTAATCCGTTTCAAGAGTACTCGGGAAGAAAAAAAATGGTGCACTCATTAATACATTCCACCCTGATGTTAAAAGATTGACCCGGAAACATTCTTTCTATCTATACTTCTATTGATATCCCGTTTTTCATATGTATTTTTGTATCTATATCGATATTTTCAAATACACACAATATATGCAAAGCAATACACACCATAAGCGCCAATACTTTCTACGTCCATGCGTGCATCCGTCTCTCTCTCTCTCTCTCTCTCTCTCTCTCTCTCTCTCTCTCTCTCTCTTGGTAAAATGACTTTGGTATGCTAAGTTAATAAAGAAGACTTGATCTCGAGTATTTAACAAGTTAGGCTTGTACAAAATTACAACTGTTGTGAGATTGATCATCACTGGGTGCTTTTTGCTTATCACCCTGTGGCAGACCTAGCTGAGCTTGCAAAGAATCTACTATGTATTTCCGGCTAAAAAAATAGCAATATAACATTACAGAATATCAGTACGGATTAGAGTTGAAATCAGATCAGCGAAGTTAAGCAGCGATCAGCCTATTTAGTATTTAGATGGGCAGCCATTTAGTGACAACGGGGACTATTACAACCTGAGGCCTATGTATCAGATTAATCAAAGCTTAATTATTACCGTAGTCTTGATACAAGGGATTAAGATGCCCCCTGAAAGGGTATCCTAGATATTACACCCGGTGGTAAGGCGCCAGTTCTAGAGATTTGGCGACTGTAGAGTTACCCGATTGTTTCCATTACTCTCAGATCCAGTGGTAGTTTTTCTTGGTATCCTATCTATGGGTGAAATAGATATATTTGAGATAATAAAGTGTTTACCAGTTTAAAATGATTGTAAAGATGCATTTTTGTACCATAAATAATTTGACACCATAACAGTTCAACTGATATCTGCATAAATAAACGCAACAAACAGAACATGCCGGAAAATCAACCAGCCAATCAACCATTTTACAGTTCATTATTTATATCTATGAATTTTTTCTTAATCTGGCACTCAGGTCTTAAGTTGTTTTCAGTGTCAGTTGTTAAGAAAAGGTCAGCCATCTAAATAATGTGCAGACTAATCGATGCTGAACTTTGATGATCTATTTTACTGTTCTTTATTGCATAAAACAATATAGGTGTGTGCAAATACTATAGGAGATTCAGTCAGCATATTATAGACTCTGCTGATAGGACATGTTTAGTATTTACATGAGGGACTACGAATAACAGCTGGTACTGAAAACAACCTAAGTGTGGGCTATACTAATCAATTCTTAGTAAATGCCAAAAAAATACTGTTTGTAATTGTTAATTTAAATTTCATGAATTTAAATTGACTACAAAGAATGGATGTATTTACCCTACTCCTCCGCCACGGGCACGGTGTAACTGGTTTGGCTTTTTCTTCTTCTAGACCAGATGCCATACCAAGACTAAATAGCCCAGTCTGCCCTACTATTTACTCATATTGTGATGGGAAAGAGATACATACATTTTCAAAAGCATTAGTGCGAAATAAACAGTCTCATTCGCGATTTGAACTCGGGTTACTAAGATGATAATGAGTTTTTCAATCGCGTATCCAAAGAATGTAAAATAAAAGAAGAGAATAAACAGAATAAATATTCGATGTATGTATGATCCACGTCTTTAACGATGTAAACGGCTGCATCAGTTAACAGTCAATATCTTTGTAAGTAATCAGCATTGTTATTTGTTACATTTTAAAATCCGAGACAGTTTTATTAAATCGAATTCTTCAATCATTAATTGAACAGTAAACTCACAGGGTAACAAGTAATTGCCACAAATGTATTTTCCGTGGCAAAAAATTAAGAATGTTAAGTAAATATTTTCTTATTGTTACGACCCTCGGCAAAGATTGCCTTGTGGAGAGATTAACTTAAACAACAAAAAAATAGCAAAAAAAAAAAAAAAGCAACTATAAAAGACAAAACAAAACCGACCAAACGCTGAAATATATGCAAAATTATTCCATGTAGAAACAAGAAATGAATTAATGAAGACAGAATCGCGTCAAACTAACCATTGGCAAATTTAAATAACTTGTCTTTAGGTTCTTAAGTGGAAAGAAACGTGTAAATATGGTAAAGCCCACAAACATATGGAAAAGACCAAGAACGTTGAGAAATGTTGAAAAAGATAAAACAATGTGATTCTGTGACTAATAGGGAAAGAGTTGAGAATGAAGATTTTTTAAAATGGGGAAAACATGGACGAAAGGACGGAAAGAAAATAAAGCGACTAAAGACAAGAAAAGAATACGGAGAAGGAGAGAAAAGATGGCGATAGAAAAGAAGAAAAGAATCATCAAGTACAAAAGGGGAAAGAAAAGATGAAAATTAAAGAAAGTGAGAAAGAAAATAAGAGAATGAAAATAAAAGAAAAAATGAAGAATAACGAAGAAATAATGAATGCAGTAAGAATTAACAAAAGAACAGAAAGGCAGAGAAGAAGAGAGAAATGGAAAAAAAACATAAATAAAGTAAAAGAACAAAAATAAAGAAAGTAAGAAGAAGAAAAAAAAAAGAAAGAAAATAAATTTAGATTTGAGCAAAAGGTGATAGGTGATAAAATGAAAGAAGAAGAAGAAGAAGAAGAAGAAGAAGAAGAAGAAGAAGAAGAAGAAGAAGAAGAAGAAGAAGGCAAACAGAAAAAAAGGGAGAAAAGGAAGGAAAAGTGAATGAAATGAATCGAAATTGGAAGAAGAGCAAAGCAGATCAAACAGAATATCAGAATAGACAGACGGAAAATAATATGTAAATGTATAGGAAGAATAACATAACCGAAACAACAAGAAAATACGCAAACCATAGCAAAAGAAGAAAAGAAGAGAGAAATATTTAAAACACCTGAAACAAATCAATGAAATTTACTAATACATAAAACAAGCTTTAGCATTATTGACGATATTCTTTTCTCTTTTTTTAAATTTTTTATTCATTTTTTATTTTTATTTTATTTTTATTTATTTTTATTTTTGCATTTTTCATGTCCGGCGGATTACTTGTTTTTCGGTTCGTAGTATCAACTAATTAATTCGAATTAATAATTCTCTCTAAATGAAAATTGTTACCCCGAAAGCAAACCTTAGGCTGAAAAGAAATAACATTGGATTATAAACAAGATAATTTTAAGAAAAAGTAGAAACCAGTAAAGAAACAAACAATAAATTGAAATGACAAGATATTCCCATAATTATTTTCCTCTTGACTTAAGAGAAGTTTTCCCAGATCAACTTGTTGAAAATTTTCAAACAGATTTACTTGATCCACGTGAAACTAGGAGTAATGGCAATGATGGAGTGACTCCACTTTCAACCAGAACTCCAGAACTAAAACTTCACCAATGAATGCAGTGTCATATCCAGAACACACCCCTTTTTTTGTCGGATACAAGGGATACAGTCAATGTATTCTAATCACCACCGACAGATTTGTTAGTCTCGGTTATTGATTGAAATTTCCTCTGAAATCTGCACTGTATAATAATGTTCATTCTGCCAACAGTGAAGAAGTGTTAGGTTAGTTGCATTGACAAGAAAAATGTCGAACATTTAAAATCTAAATTTGCTGAATGCTTGTAAATTGATAAATCGAAAGACGGAGCTCGTATTAAAGTGTAGACACCTGAACACATTCCTGTTGTGCCATTTACCTATAGTCTAATTTTCATAATTCACTGAAAAGATTAAAACGTTTCACTTAAACGAAAAACTAATGGTGAGTGGAAATAGTGAAGAGATTGCGGGAATATATCGTTCGTTTTTTATTTTATTTATTTTTTGTTTTGTTTCCTTCTCTGTCTTCCCTTATGATGCTCACTTCTCCTTTCTTCTAATGTTAAAGACAAATAACATCACACAATACTGTTACCCATCTGATGATCGCCAGATGTATCTGCTAATTAAACCGAATGGCAGTACCTTTGCGTAAGATGGTCACTGATGTTTATAAGCTACTGGATTGAAAACATTGCTTTGAATGTATGTATTCTCTTTCTTGTTTGATATCTATTCATGGTTAAATAGTAGGGCAGACTTGTTAGTCTTAGTGTGGCAACCGGTTTAGTGGAAAGGAAACTGAATTCAACCCAGCTTTAGTCCGCTTAAAAACTGATCTTGTTTCGCATCCTCTTGTGGTGGTGGGGTTAAGTAAATACATACTAATAGGCAAACGGGTTGTCGTTGGGAACAATAGGATTGTATGAGGGACAGATACTCTTTTGTATAGAGCGAAGGTTAAAAATGGAGAGGCTAACATCAGAAACAAAAGCCGTTTACATTTTTAAAATTTCGTTGAAATCTGACCTAAAGAGGTGGACGGATGGACATCAAGTCGATTATAATAAGCTGTTCGTAATGCTTGCATTTGGGTACATATTCAATACTACACTTTTATTTTCCACCAGGAAATATATAATTAATTAATTTTATTTATTATAATTGTTTTTCTTCATATCAAGGAGACAGTTGTTATCTTTATTTAATTTTTATCTATAAGTTCCCGATCAAAAGTATTGACCATATGGAAAATAAATATAAAGCAATAAGCTGAAAGCACTGCTTCTCGCGAGAAATCCCCAAAACCAGTACTTAATATTCATCAGTTATACTTAATAAAGTGACCACTTAATAACAGTAGGTACTGTAACCATTTTTTTGCCGCCTGCGTAACAAACTTAGCAATGCTTAGTAAATAACTCTACAATGCAAAACAACATAAAATGTTGGTATTTTACCAAAATTTTATGTTGTTTTGCATTGTAGAGTTATTTTGCATTGTAGAGTTATTTACTAAGCATTGCTAAGTTTGTTACGCAGGCGGCAAAAAAATGGTTACAGTACCTACTGTTATTAAGTGGTCACTTTATTAAGTATAACTGATGAATATCGTATGTATTTATCCAACCCCTCTGCCATGGACAGGATGCTACAGACTATCAATTTTCAAGCGAACTAAAACTGATTTGAATTCAGAGTTTTCCCTCTCTTAGATTGGTTGCCTTATCAAAGCTATAGTAGGGGGGGGGAGAAGAGATGGATTCATACCTTTTCCAAGGACATTAGTACAAAGTGGGATTTGAAGTCGAGTCGCCGATTCCATTTCCTACAACGATAACAGTTGCGGTGATCTCGATGATGAGCAAATTCGTATACTATTTGCTAAGTGTTACGAGTTCGATCCTCACTAGGTTCTCACCAGTAATATTATTGGATTAAAAAAGTAACTATTCTAAGGTTGTCTATCGTAATGTGATATCAAGTTCATACCATAGATGAGGTAGTTGAATTCTTGAATTCAATCCTCACTAGGATTTTCCAGATCCAATAATTATAACTTCCACCACATAATTAAGCTTTTTTATAACTATAATTATAACTTCCAACACTTTTAAGTAAACTTTTTTCCTATACCATTATATTGTAATGAGATTGATTCAAACCTGTGGCCTTGTGGCAGATTTCTTCTTCTTCTTCTTCTTCTTCTTCTTCTTCTTCTTCTTCTTCTTCTTCTTCTTCTTCTATTTTCATTTCTATTTCGTTCTTCTCCAAGGCAACAAGATGCCAAGGGACTCAATTATTTGACGTTGATCGCTTTTGTCTTGTTGTTTACCGACATATTTAGCAACGTATTGTTTCTTATTTACATGAATCAAATTACTTGTCATCTTCTAAAACTTTCTCCTTCCTTCCTCATCATTCAATCACAGCCATTTTTCTTATTATTCTTACTTTGTCTTGGATTGAATTACCTTTCCACCTCTCTTCTTCCAATAAGTGTTGACGCTGTGCACCAAACCTAACCGCTTGTTGAACCAAGAAAAATCGTATTGTGCCAAATCCAAAAAATGTGCTGCTTTTCAATAAAATAAACGTTTGGTTTAAAAAGTAATGACTATTTTTTCTTGTAGGCAACCCTAACAAAAAGTGACCTTCAACAGCCTTCAAAAGCAAACATAAACTTAATGTGCGTAGGCATAATTGGCAGGTGACAGATTAAAGGTCTTAACTGCCTGGAAAGTGCAAAAAGTCTGGAAAGTGCAAAAAGTGGATGTTCATTGTTGGGCTAGAAAGCAGTAAAATACAAATTCTGGCCAGTTGAATACTGTCAAGCAACTGTGAGTTAAGGGAAACCAACCCAGAGAGCAACGGCTTATCAATGAAATGGTTTCTTCTTCTACGTGTCTGTCGTTTCCTTCTAATATCGGGATCGGGATCATTTGGACAGCACGAAAATATTTCACAAATGCATTTGGTTGCATGTGTCGCAAAAATAAAACCCAAGATCAAATTCTGGGTCAAACTTCAGCACAATGCAAGAAAAATTTAAGTTTGTGGAGATCAAGATTTTTTCCAGACGCATGGTTAAAAAAAACTTCTTGATCTTGGCAGCCGAAAGCATTTTTGTACGGTGGAGAGATTGGAAACTGAATCCTGATTTAGTCAATCGTTGGGTAGAGACACCTGTTGACTGGCGTAAGCAAATATATTTACATTTAGAAATAATTTCGAAAGTCAAGATATGTTTAGTTGCAAAATGGAGGGAAATTGTATATGGATGGGAATTATATATATATTTTTATCAATCTCTTTACTAAATAATGTTTTTTATCAAAGACCACAGACAATGTTTGTTTTAAGAGAAATTATGATGAATTTCTTTCATTTGGTCATTTCAAGTTGAGATATTGCTTTTTAAATTCAGAGAAAATTTTACAAATTTGTTTTTGTCTTTTTATCATTGCGTTTTTAAAATTTATTTTATGTTAAACTTTAACATTTCCCTTGCTTATAACATAGCAACATTTACAACGTATAAAGGGATAATATCTAATCGAAGTCCGCATGTTTATTAGTTTTTAGATATATTTAGAATACTAGGTAGTAAAAGTCTAATATTTTAATGCCGTTAATCATAGCGTTCATAGAAATCTTCAATGTTGGACTCAGTAGTTGAATATTCGGGATTTCATTTCTTTTCCATGAGTTATAAGAAGATTTTTTTTTACATTTTTGTTTTTTAAGACATTTCTCAGAAATTTTCAACCCTACATAGAGATATCAAATTTGAAAACGGTAGAAGCTTATTAGAATGTGCCAGAGACGTGTCTGTTATAAAAATATGCCTTATATATATATATATATATATATTATATATATATATATATATATATATATATATATAAAGTCTGAATTTAAATTGTAAAAAGAAATTACTTTATCATTTTTTCTTGGTATAACAATCAAACGATACATCAAATGATAAAGAAACTCACACGTTGAAAATCCTGATTTAAAGACGTTGATTAAAAAAACAATTAAAAGGCTTTCTTCGCGTTGCACACGCACGCGCGCGCACACACACACGCGCACACGCACAGACACAGAGAATACGCACGCGTGTGTGTATGTATTTGTGTGTATGTGTGTGTGTGCGTTCAAATTTTCCAGCATTCTTGGAAGGTTTGCCACGGTGCCAGCAATTTCCCTCCTGACTTATTACTTGAACACTAGCAAATTCACACTATGGCATACACATACACGCGCCTGCGCCTACGTGTACGCGGTGATATTGTTGTTGTTTTTTTCCCTACCACTGCGGAGGAGGCACTTGACTCAATCATTGTTGCACGCAGTCGCACTGTTTAATCCCATAGCGATTGTGTTTGTCGTGGCATGGAGCTGAATACAGGAATAAGCGGGAGTGAAATCTTTTAATCGTATCCTGCGCCACAGGAAGTGAATTGTTTCCCTTTCCACTTTCTATCTCATTTTCCATCACTCCTTCTCCTCATCCTATATTCCTTTTCACTCGTCTCCCCTCTCTCTCTCTCTCTCTCTTTCTCACCCACCCACCCACCCCACACACACACACACACACAGAGAGACACACACATATATATATGTATGTATGTTAGCGTAGCGTGGATATGAAGTCAACTGACAGTTTCTCGCCTATGCTATTTTCAATTCTCTCTCTCTCTCTCTCTCTCTCTCTCTCTCTCTCTCTCTCTCTTCGATAGGCTATCTTTCCCTTTTCTTTCCTTTTTTTGTTTCTATTTCCTTCTCTTTCATTTCTTCACATTTATTTCAATCTGAGGTGTTTCCCCCTTTCTCTCTTTCCCTCTTTCTTTCTTTCTTTCTTTCTTTCTTTCTCTTCTATTTCTTTTCCTCTTTCTTCGTTTCTCTTGTTTATTTGTTTCTTCTTTTCTCTCTCTTCCTTTTACCTTTCTTGCTTTCTTATTTTCGTCTATTTTTTTCCCTGACTTATTCTTTTTCACTTATTTCTCTTTCTTTTGTTAATTTATTCTCTGTATTTCTTCTCATTTTCGCTAGCCTTCCTTCTTTTTTTCTTTGTTCTCTCTTTTCCACTTTCTTTTTCCTTTTATCGTTAATTTCTCTTCTGTTTATTTCCTTTCTCCTTTCTTTTTTCTTTCCTGAAAACAGGTTTCAAATATTCCGTCGGGTATTCGCCCCAGGACAACCGTCTTTCAGATATATCGGCTCTTACCTTAAGTGCTCGAAATGTTTACTTATTTGTCAATTCATCCTTCGCTCGTGCGCATGTCCACGTCCATGAAACCAGGTTCACACAATTCAACTCTATTTCTTTGTTCCCCCGCTCGCCCGCGCGTGTGTGTGTGTGTCCATTCTTGCCCGGGAGCATGATGAGATAGTTCATACCTGCATAAAAGTACACACACACACACACACACACACGCACACGCACACGCACACACATACATACACACACACACACACACACAACACTACAAGCGCGCACACATACTGTCATCCATAGAGAGACAGAGACAGACAAGCAGACAGACAGACGCAGAGAGAGAGAGAGAGAGAGAGAGAGAGAGAGAGAGAGAGAGAGAGAGAGAGAGAGAGAGAGAGAGTATCATTGCATTGCACTAATGAGATATGTGCGAAAGAATAAATAGCAAAAATGTTTCTCTATATATATTATGTCATCTACTGGTGATGTTATTTATGGTGCAATTATTCTATCTTACTTGAGAGAAAACATTAAAATGCCTTCAACACTGTTATTTCAATACACTCACACACGGAAAAATACACACACACACACACACACACACACACACACACACACACACATTGGTTTTGTAATATTGTAACTAACAAGAAATTGGATAATTCTTAAATTTTGACGAGTCGTTAGAAAATTGAATTTTTATTTTTTTTATATTTTGAGTATTCAAAGGGATTAAGTATTGGTGTAATGTTACTTCTAGTAGGTACATAGGTATATCTACTACACCAAATGCAAAAATAGCGGATATATAGGAGAAACATAAACAGCATTCAGATTTAGATTCAATAACCATAAACTAAACATTAGACAGTAATACCAATACACATTAATAGCAAAACATTTTAATAAACCACAGGACACATTAGAAAATACAGAATGCATATTAATAGGTCACAATTTTCCATCCACACAAACACGCAAACACACATAAATTAAGTGTATAATCCGCCTACGCGCACACACACACACACACACACACACACACACGGGTTGAACCCAGATTTAGGTATCCTAAAATCTTACAAATAGTTCGACACCCCCGCACCAGTGACTCATATACCCACACCCAATCCCAACTCCGCCAGGTATCGATGACAGCTAAACATCAACGGCCGGTCGGCAAACCGACACCCCGACTCCAGCCAATTCCAGCCCCTCTAGTCAATAGATGACCGGAAATTGAATATTCCTATCCATAAAAGCGCCAAAGACCACACCAGTCAGCCAGTCTAGAAATTCTTGATATCGAAATATTAAATGAAATAAAATGAAGTTTAATACATAACATTTAACCGAGTTTCTCATTTATTTCCCACTTTACCCATGTTTCACACAAAATCCCAAAAATGTGCATTATATATATATATATATATATATATATATATATATATATAACATATACACAAATATAATATATATACACTGAGAACCATATTCACAAGATATACCAATACAACGACAACACATATATGCATACATACTCACGCGGGTGCACACACACACACACACACACACACACACATTTATATATAGAGATATAGATATAGATATAGGTATTGGTATTCATCTCCTGGAGACCACGAGGTGTAGACCTACATAGGAGCATTGGAAAACATGTTGGAATAACCATAAAATAACATTTTTAAATTCTAAACATGAGAAAATACACCGTTGTTAGAATTTATATGAAAAACAAGAAGAGAAGGTGGAATAGAACCAGAAACTGGGAGTAGCGTAATGAGGATAAAAGGACATAATAAAGAGGTCGGAGTGCAGGTTCTGCTTGAAGAAAAAACTCTATTATTATATTAAAGCTGAGCGAATCAACTTTTGTCTCTTAAAGGCTTTTTCCTATTTAGTTTAATGACACAAAACACATACCAAAATTTCTTTTAGATATACTTGAAAGAAATTCCATTTTATTTGGTTCTAATTAGTCGTAATTTGCAATTAAGTCAAAAACTCACCTGTCTCTCACTTTACATTCTGCCTATTTCTTCTCCTCCATATATATTTCGAATGACTCCTCGTTATATATGTTAGTTTCTCTGTGAGCGTCAAGAGAGATGGAGGTGTGTGTGTGTTTGTGTGTGTGAGAGAGAGGGGGGAGATTTACCCTCTCTTTCAACTGCCAATGACTGCTGATATATAAGACTATCAGAGAAGACTAATGTTTTTTTTAATTCTCCGGTCATATTTATTTATTTATTAAATTTTATTCGTTTTGCAAACTAACTTTCTCCCAGATCACAATTTTCTAAAAATACTTAGTATTTTTATGTATAACTCCGTATACCAAAAATGTTATTAAAATTGGATGATTAGTTGACACGTTTTGAAGAATTTCGTGTGATCCTCCTTAACAACAGTAAATAGAACCCTAAATTTATGTGATTTAAAGTTTGTTTCAATATTTAGATTACAAAAGTTTTTTTACTAAATAAAGCTCAAAAATCTACTTAAAAATATCGAGGAGACACATAAGATAATTGTTTGATTTCTAAAAAAATGTAAATAAGATTCGTACACAATGTGATTTAAAATTGTTTTCTTGGTTGTAAAAAAAATAAAAATTGAGTGTAATGTTTTAAAATAGATTTTAGAAAATACTTTAATTATTAATTTTAAAAAATATAGGGTCAAAGGGGGAAACAAATAAAATAATTGTTAGTAGAAATTTAGGAAAAGGCTATTTAGGTAAAATAAATAAACCTACTTTTATGCTTATTTTACCGGCACTGTAAATATTTTTATCATGAATGCAAGTAATGTTAAAAATAACAGCACAGATTTAATAAAAAATTTATTTTCATTTACTTATATTTATACTAGCAAAAGTACACAGTCGATGACCGGACGAAAACATTTTCAGGAATACTTTGTTCCTAAAAAGAGTATGACATTAAAGTGCATCTTATGGCGAAGTTCTAATTCTGGAGCTCTCGGAAGTGTGGAATACTCCTCCATTTCCATTTTGAACCAGAGTTGTAGTACCTGTTAATGACCCATCTATGGGTTGAATAGATTCAAAAAATGAGTTTTCATTTGAACGAAAATTATTCGTTTATTGGATATTTAACATTAAACAAAGCTAACAGTTTGTGTATAATAATATTAGTTTATTTTAGGAATAGTCTCTTTTTGGTATTTACATTTTTTTATATTAATAGCATCCCATTGTGGTGAAAGGTTTGCAAGATAGACTCAAATTATTACTGAATAGCGATTGTAATACTCGCTAGATGCCCTTTGCTTTCGACCTTGTACCATATCCTACCTGTGACGAACAGGTTGGGTAAAGAAAATGAGGTTCAATCATTGTGTAATTGTTAACAAGGTAGTCTCGTAAATCCATTATTACTGAATAGTGAGTTCAATCCTTGTTGGATGTCACATACTTACGGAATTGTGTCTGCTAAAAATGTCAGAATATTGATATTTTTTAGCAGAATTTATAATTAATGTTTTTTTTTACTAAAAAAAAGTCCCGGAGAGAAACTTATAAAAATCTTCTGATATAATTTTTCAGACTTTTATCTTTATAGAAAAAATCGCTTTTTATCTGTTCATTTTTTTTTCAGATTTCATAAAATAAAATAGGGATGGGGAGCTCGTAAAAATATTTTCCCTAACATATTTTAAGAAAAAAATCTATTTCAAACATATTTTCATCAACAGTGAATAATTATCAAAAATCTCGTGGAAATTTGACTATTAGTTTATTTTTCCTAGAAGTTTTTAAAAAACCTGTAGTCATAACTTGTTTTTGGCTACTGTAAATTTTAATTGATTTAACGGTGCAAAAATGTAAACATTGTCTTCGTTATAATAATCTGTGCTGGGGCACCGTCTCACTGTATGTATGTTATGTATGTTACTGGATGTATGTATGCTATGTATGAATGTATGAGAACGATGCTCCGGCACAGTATTACAGTCGTCGAAACTGCCCGTTCCAACCTCCCGTTCTTATGTTGTCTGTTGATTTACAGGAAGGCTGAAAAAGAGCTTGTTTCGTTCCTTTTACCAACTCGGCTGAAATAAGATTAAATAACCAAAAGCTGTCAACGAATCAACAAAACAATTGAACACAACGCCTTTTTTATGCTTATGTACAACTTATATACATTTATTTTACAAAGGAGCGAGGTGATTTCTTGTCAGCTGATTGGCGATCTACAGCTAGTTTTTGGCTAAGTTATCAATTCTGTACCGAGTGGCAAGGCATCAGAGTGTATCGGTAAAGTTTTATCAAGGGCCCAGAGCCATGGCAAGCTCTCTTCTCCGGTATTCGTTCTGTCCCGGTCTCTCCCGCTGTCTCTCGCTGACCTATCTATTCGGTCTGTTATTTATGGGATCCAGACCTCCCCACCCCAACATACGTCTCTGATTGGCCAGCCACTCGATACTATTGTCTACGTGTCTAAATGGTCTTGTGCCAGCCTAGCTCGTATCTTTCCATTTGGGGTTTTTCCAACTTCCACGAGTCAAGGCCAAACATTGTTTTATTTATCTAAGTTTTTGAAACTGTTGACGAACTTGTCAAAAACTGGAATCTTATTTATTAAATTATCATTTTATTTTGGCACAATTTGAATGATATACATCAAATTCCATAATCTAAATAATTTATGCTTACGTGATGATTTTTCGTTTAAATATATATATACCTCCAATATAAACATTATTATTATTATTATTATTATTACCACCACCATTATTATTATTATTATTATTATTATTATTACTTTTAATTTTAACAAACCACCATAATTAATAATTAGGGTAGTTTTAATTAATTAGTAATTAATAAATAGGTCGCCAATCAACCCATAACACAATAGTGTTACATCGTTCATAATTTTCATTATTTCTCTAAGCTGAATTTTTAAAAAAATCATCAGAAGTTATTTTAATGTTTCTTCTTTTGAATGGTTAAAAAATTTTGGGTGGGTAATTCAACGTGGCAGATTGGACGATTCTAATGATATACTTTGTATTATGCAACAGTTTCACTGAAAAGAGAATGGTTCGATTTCCAATCCAGTTAGCAATTTGAAAATAATTATAGTATGTGTTTTTTTTATATCCCATTTTTTTAATCGCTAAGAATTTGCGATTTTTTTTTGTTTATAACATTGAGAATAATATTTTAAAAAGTAACTTGTGAATGTTTTAAATGATTTTTTTCTAAACCTTTTTCGTACATAAAACAATTTTAAATCCAGTTTTTAAATGCTTGTTGAGTTAGAAATAAAATGTAATATTGTAATTATTTTGAGCCCTAAAACAAAAGTAACAAAGAAGCTAATGATTATACATTAGCTTATTTGTAGGTGGATTTTATGAATAGTTTCTTTCAAAAAAGTTTTGAGTTTCACTGATTAAAAATGAATATGTTTTATTCTAAGAAATATGAAAGTATTCGTAAAAAAAAAAAACATTGATAAAAATGTTTTCATTTAATATTTGTTTGTTCGTAAATGTAATTTTTTCGTATTAAAATTTCTTTTTTTTAATTTTTACAATTTTTTAATATTTTTTACATTTAAAAAGATACTCTTGGTTTGAAAAGTTGATTTGTTTCGTTAGTTCTAAAAAAAAAAATAACAGTTCATACTAAATTACAAAACAATTGCACTCAAAATGTTAGCTTCTTACTAGAATAGAGCAATTTCTATTTAGAAAGTCAAACTCGAAGTCATGGTTGTAGCAAAAAAAATAATAAAAAACGATTTTCGGAAAGCATCGTATAGCTGCTGCAGCTGTTGTATCAACAGCAGCAGCAGCAGCAGCAGCCATAAGAGGCTGTTGTATCAGCGGGAGCTTGCCTCGAGTAGCTGGTATAGCCAGCAGGCAAGCTCCTGCTGATACAAAAGCACCATAGCAGCTATACGATGCTTGCCGAAAATCGTTTGATTTTTGTTTAATTAATTAATTAATTATATCCCTTAATCAGAAAGATCAATAATAAAATTGTGTGTGTTTCTTAGTTAAAATGATATTAAGGTGTATGCTAGATTTCGAGTCTGAGTGACGTCTCTTTTTGGAGTTATAAGTCGACACGTACATACCAAACTTTCTTTAATATATATATAGATTTTGTGAAGGATAAAGATACAAGAAAATTCTTCTAAATGAAAAATATAGATACTATTAATGACTTTATGATAAAAAAATTCAAGGAAATGATAAAGGTAAAATTGACTATCATGAATTCTTTTCAAAGTGGAAAAATGGCCTTTTCCACTATCAATTGTTAAAACATAAAATTGTAGCCCTAAGCCTAACCCTAAATCCAACCATAAACTTAACCATAACCCTAACAAGATGAATTCTTGTCAAGTACCAATTTAAGAAATTAGCTTTTAGATAGATTGTTTAAAAGTTTGTATCACAGAATTGCACAACTACTTTTTAAGCAATTACCTTTCAGATAATCCCAGAATGCTCGTCACCAACCATTTTAATCTTTTAGCTTTTAAATTGACGAAATAATATTATCGTGTGATTTTTTTTGACAGATTCATATAAAGAAAAAGAAAAAGTATTTGGTAACTATAAAATTTAATGGATTGTAAAGAAATTCAACAGGCACGGGAATTACACTACTGTCAACAAGTTTCACTCAGAATAACCACAATTAGCGTCGGTCACAGCCTCAATCCTGCTCTGGAACCTTGAGCAAGCTGATGTTATAGTTTCCCTGGGAACGGTCTTAAAAACTACCTTAACTCTGTCGATTAACTGGGTTTTTGTAGTACTGGCACGGCGATTGGTGTCTTTCTCAACAGCGCCACATACATAATAATCCATGGGGTTAATATCGGAGAGTTCGGAAGCCAAATAATGGGACCAGTGTAGTCGTAAAATTCTTGACTTTTCCCAGAGATGTGGCAGGGGTCCGAATCCTGCTGCCATACATATGGCTTACAATTGGTTACCCTTGTTGTCCAGGGCTTGACTACAGTGTTTAGCAACTCCACGTAGGCATCTGAATTCAACCTGATACCCTTTCTGTAGATTTTCGAGGAATTCTGCTGTATGAATGCAATCGTCTGTTATGTTGCTTTCTTCTAGACACAGCCACGTAGGCATCTGAATTCAACCTGATATCCTCTCTGAAAAAATTCGAAGGTATCAAGCGATCGTGCGGCGCGTAGAACATCGTACAGACTGTTTCAATATATATTATGTTATCTTAAGGCATTGTTTCGAGCAGTAATTATGAGTGGTTTGGTTTCTCTCTTGAAGATTCCTCTTCTTAACCATGTCCAGGTCTTTTCATGTGCAACCTCACCAATTTCCCATTTCTGTTTTCTTCTTTTTTTGGGGGGGGGGCACTCTGTAGTGAATGGAAGTGATTTATTGAAACCAGAATCCATGTATACCATGATGGACTGGTGTTTTCCAGTTTGCTTCTTTTTTGAGTGTTGCTCTGAGCGTAATTATGTGTATACTTGCTGCAGGTCCTTCCTCGATTTCCTTCAGTCTTATTATTATTATTTTCACTCCTTTTGAGTTTTTCACATCAGCGTTAACTGATGGTATTTCACTGGACAACAAGTCTCCTCAGGTCTCCAGGACTCTTCTGAGTATTCTAGCCGATTGCAGCAATGCAGTAATCTAGATGGTCTCAATTCTTCCTCTGATTTCCAGGTCCTCCAGTCTTTTTAAAAAAAGTTTTTCGGGACCGCTCCAAGTGCACCAAATACAATTGATATTACTTTCACCCTCATATTCCACAGCTTTTTCAATTCTCTGGTAAGGGTGATCCGTCTTTATCTCGAAGTCCCAGAGAATTTTATGCGTTTCATTCTCAAGAACAGATTCTGATTTATACATATACCATTTTTTGTATGGTCAAAATTCAATTTTTTGCATAATTCCCAGTGGGTGACCTTCCCTACCCAGTCGTGTCTAGCTTTTTATTCCCGTTGTGCTAGTTTGCTACATTCGTTGAATACATGGTTTACAGTCTCGTCTCTGTCACCGTACAGTCTACATTTACTGTTTAGTTGTGTCTTATCTATTTTTACTTTAATATAATTTGTTCTCATGGTATTATTTTGTGCAGCAATTATTAGTAATTCCGTTTCTCTCTTGGGGTTCCCTCTTCTTAATCCTGTCCAAGTCTTTTGATGTGCAACCTCTCCGATTTGTCGTTTGAAATGTCCATGTAATTGTTTTTCTTCCCATCTTTGTTTTCTAGTTTTCATTGGTTTTCTTTGGTTTTCTTTGGTCCATATATTAAATCTGCAGTTGTTGGCTGCCATAAGTAATCTTTCTTTGCTCTTTTGTGTGTATTCTTCGAATCCTTGGATTGCGGCCTCTACACAGTCCTCTAAGTTGACAAGACCTCTTCCTCCCTCCTTTCTTGATATATATAGCCTATCTCTATCAACTCTAGAGTGTAGAGTCTTGTGCATTGTTATTAATTCCCAATTCTTTTGGTCGATCTGTCAGAGTTCTTCTTTTGTCCATTTTAAGAATTGCCCAGAATCTCTTATAACGAGGACGGCCCATGTATTTATTCCTTTGATAAGATTTATGCTGTTGAGCTTGGTTTCCAAGTGCTTTCTTGTTCTTCTGATGTATTCTTTTTAAAAAACTTTTCCCTTAATCTGTGTGTGCTTGATATTGTCTGCTTCTAAAATTTCAAAGTATTTGTAACTTTTTTCTTCATGTGATTTTATATTGTCCTAATTTGATAGTTGTATTCCGTCCATTAATTCCCACCAATTTATTACTAATAACTTATAACTCTTTGAAGATTTTCACCAGCTTTTCTTTGGTGTCCACACTCGGGATTGAACCAGGGACATTTAGATAGCAAACTCGCTTTTGTGTGTTGTTTTCACCCTCCTCCTTCCATCTGCTATTCGTCCGTCCATCCGTCCGTTTTCACTTTCTCTTACTCTTTCTCTTTCCTCCTTCCTCCCAGACGCTCTGTCACTGAAGTGAAATACGATTTCGTTGTTCAGGCAAAAAAATGGGTAGCTTTTATTGCCAAACTGACTACACATAATGCATTGCAACTTTTATAAAAGTCTACTCTGCCCTCTTCAACTTCTTGATGCTTCAAATTTCTTATTCAGTGTACCAGTGGCGTACCGCTCCAAATACATTACTTCTACCATGGTTCATTTTGCAGGTCAGGCATCGGGTACGCTTTGAGTCAGGTAAGTTCGACCCTTCACTACAATCTTATTCTATTTTCCCGTATCCAGTATCAAACGTTAACCGTTAGATATAATATTTTACACTACATTATAAAATTATAGATTTCCCTATTTCTATTCTTTATGCAGCTTATAGCATCTCAAGCCTCAATAACAGATGCTTTCCAAATAAAAATAAGAAAATTTCAATTCCAATTTCTAATAAATTGATAAAATAATTTCCAATGATTTCTAATATTATCTTCAATGTCATCAATCAGTCATTTCTATACTTTATAAACGATTTTAGTGTTTGCTGTGTTATAAATTGCATGACCATTAGAATAAATTACAGCTTTGGCTTAATTGTTATATAATTTCTATACATAGTGTCACAGTTCAGAAGAAGAAGAAGAAGAAGAAGAAGAAGAATTTGATCGAATCCTGGAAAAACCGTGAGATATTCGATATATGAACAATTATAAGATCTATTATATCGATAATTAAGTGCAAATATTTTATAGGAAATAAGCAATCCCCTTAATGAAAAACAAAGATTTCTCTAGAACTTTACAAAACTCATTTCTTGACAGTACATGTGTATCACGTCTTTTATTCATATTAGTTTTTAGCATTTAATTATCAGAATATTTTCTCTGGCTTTTGATAAATCCTTCATCTTCTAGCTAAAACGTGTATTTCACCAGAAGATCCCGGCGTTTTTTGACAAAATCTTTTCTTCATGAAAATTTATAGCATGATTATTCAGACATTAAAGAAAAGACATCCGGCTTTTATCCTCCCATGAACCATACAAAAAGTATCAAGACTTTAACTTAAATTTTGTTTAATTTTAAAATTAAAAACCCAAATTAAGATGTGTACACAACTGTACACACTCTATAAAAAGTGATGATATTGATGTGCCTGTGTCAATTTGAAACAAATTATGATTCTAGACTTTAGAGTTTTTGTAGGCGATATTTTCTTGTTGCCTGAAGTAAAAATTCATCTCAATTGTAAGATTCAAAGATATGGAGGATACACCATATAAAAGAAAGAGTTTCAGAGGTGTTTTGGCCAATGGAAAACTCGCTGGGATAAGTGTGTTCAATATAAAGGACATTATTTTGAAGAAAAAATAACGTTTCATTTATTGTTCATTTGTCTTAATAAATCCAATTTCAGTCTTGATACCTTTTGAACATATTCCTGTTACGATTTTAGTGGCCATCCTTAGGCTTTAAGCAAGATCACCCCCCAGCAGAGATCCGTTGTGTTAAGCAGAGCGCAATCCTTTGTGAAGAATCCTTTGGTTGCTCATTGATGTCCCTCAGTGTTGGGTATTATCCTTTGGTTGTTCCTTGGTGTCCCTTAGTGTTACAGGTCCGTTCGTCAATGTCGAATAATGTGTAAATGAACGGCTGTCAATATCAGTGATTAAATAGTTAACTAGCCAGCTATTCGGGCTGTTGATTGGCTGGGGTTTAAACCACGTGACCTGGCTGAGTGTATAAGTTTAAGTGAACTACAGCACGCCTTATATAGAAGAATAATCCAACAGTCCCATATACTGAATTCGTAAAAGATATGTAGGAAAGAATTCTGCTGCAATTTCATTATTCATTATTTCAAGTTTCTTGAATTTCTATTATGCCATGCAAAGGATACATAATATACTTGGAGTGTATCTGAGACTTGAACTAGTTGATGTATATTTCAGTAAGTTAATACGAAATCAATTTTCTATGATTCAGAAATTTTCTTAACATTCATTAGCATCGAACAATATTTGATTGATGATTACCAATAAGAATCGTGTTAACTCTAAAGACAATTCTAAGATTTCCCTAAAGTTGTGTAAAAACGTTACTGAGAAATATTGCATGGACTTAATTCACAGAATGACTTTAGTTCATAATTCATTAGTGACAATTGATGATAGCTATTAAAGACTCATCCCAAATCAATTTCTCTAGTAATCATTAAGTGAGCTTAGCTTAGTTTGGCACTAGGACAGAAATATAGGGTACAGTGAGAAGAAGGCTTCATAACCATGGACTGTTAATATTCTTTCTAAGTTCATCCTGTTTAGAAAGAATGAAAGAAAGAACAGAAGAAAAGCAACAGAAAAGAAAGAAAGAGAAAGAGAAAGAAAGAAAGAGTCAAAGTAAAAGAATGAAAAAAAATAATGATAATAGTAAACAAAACAAAGACATATAAGTTTATAAGAGAAAAATGCTAAAAATAAGAAGCTAGAAGAATGTATAAAATAACTGAACGAAGAAGGGAAATTAAGAAAAGAATTTAAAGAAAGAGTAAAAAAAAAAAATAAGAAAGAAAATGACGATATAAAAACGACGATTGAAAAGCGAGTTGTATCCAAATGACTTTATAAAAGAATTCTATAAAAAAAATCCCCGAAATCTTTAAATAGAAAATGAATATATAAGTAATGAAAATAACAAAATCAATTAACGAACCCAAATTGTCTGTTCCGTTTGTGTATTCCTCTGAGAGACACATTATTTGTTTTACCGAAGAATATATCCCAAGATAAAGACAATAATCATAGACACCATTTCCCAAAGAACCAATAAAATAACAAATGCACACAGGTGAGAAATCAAGTGAAAATCGGCTTCGTTTATCTTACTTACAACAACTACTATTGAAAGAAAAATAATAACAAATAAATCTACTCTAATAATCAAAAGTATATGAGGAAATTAAAGCACAGGGTACTATTCTTACTGTTTACTCGGCTCGTGAATCTGCTATCAAAATTAGTAGCATAACTGCCTAAAGTGAAACCAGAGAGCATACTAGACAATGAAACGAATCTGTTTCCAAAGTAGTGTTTTGCCTAAAACAGTACATCGTTTGGAAGGACACATACTGTGATTTTTTGGGTGAATAAATCACAGTGTGTACTTATAGCTATAGGATTCATGCTTTTTCTAAGGTATTTTGCGCAAAGTGAAGCACAAACAATCTTGTCCTGGATTTGAACTAAGATCGCTGATTCCAATTCCAATGACGATAACCATTATACAGTTTCTTAATTCAAGTATTTTACACGCAATTATATGGTTTCAAGTATCTATTCCTATTTAATAGATATAATAAATTGCTTGCACAATTATGTGTTTTAAAGTATTCTAATCTAAAATATAATTTGCACACAATTATATGATTTCAAGTATTCCTATCTAATACTAACTAATGTTGAACAGATATATTTGAAATATATTGATACTTGTACCTCTGTCTTTGTCAGTCTGGTTGTTATGTGATAGTGATTGTTTAGTGCAAGTCATAATTTGCCAGCCCCATGTTGTAATAATCAGTGATCTGGGTAAGCAGATCATAGTAAGTTTGTTTCACACTAGGTGTCTCATATTTCTGGCCTTATAGCAAAATTAAGCTAAGCTAAGTAACTGCCTCTTCTGTCAGTTACCGTTGCAGAGTCGTGAAATAAATCTTTGCATAGTGTGTGGTAGGACAGACATTTTTTTAATGAACACGAAGCAATCCTACCGAAGATTTGAACACGGACCACCGAGATAGAAATCCTTGATATTAAATGTTCCACTACCCTCAATAAGTAAGTAAAGCCTGCGAAATGGCCTATTGTCGGTATCTGCCGAACAGCGAAGGTGTCTATCCCTTTTTCGCTAATGCTAGAATAGGGAGATTATTTTTGCAGTGTTGGGGCAGTACACCTACGATCAGATGTTTTACCGCACAGATCAGATTATCCAAGCCGTGCTGCACATGCACTGAGCTGAGGTATCGAATCCGGAACCTTATGGTTCCAATGCGAATTCTCTACTGACTGAACTAGACCCTCAATACCGTTTGTTTATTCTCGTTTTCCAAGAGAATCCACTGCTTCTTACTCGATAAAAAAAAAGAATAGTTAGAAAACTAAAAAGAAGTAGATCTCACGTATTTTTCCTGATATTCTTCACATACCTTGTTTCGCTAGAAAAATAAGGAACAACTGCTTTAAGAACGATTACCAAATATATTGGCGTCTAGATATAATATCCCAACTATATATATATATATATATATATATATATATATATATATATATAAGGTCCAGCTTAGGTGGGCTGGTCACGTAAGAATGAGTGAGAACAGGCTTCCAAAGAAGATATCATACGGACATTTACCAAATTCTAAGCGTTCTATAGAACGTCCACATTTACGCTATGAAGACAAATTGAAGGACAATTTGAAACTTCTCAATATCTGTGTGCTTGGGAAAATCTAGCATGAAATTGGAAAGAATGGCGTAAGACATGTTTCGCTAGATTAAGGAGCTTTAAAGAAAATAGACTGAAACATCGAAATTGGTTTCCTCTAACTTTAAAACAAAAACATCTGACTCCCGCTTTAGAAAATTTCATCTGTCAGTGTGGCTTCATAGCTCGCAGCAAGGCTGGGCTGCTATCACACTGGAGGAAATACAAAATGTCTTCTTGATAGCATGCACAACATTGGAGGAAACAAATCACCCACTGCTGACCCTCATCTATCGTTCACGATAGGAGAGTTCACCATATATAGGGTGTTCGGGATAAATTTGACATATTTATATTTGGTTATTTTCCATTAAATTTTGTAGTTACCAAGCACTTTTGCTTTTTCCTTGTGAAACTTGTTGAAATGATAAATAAAGAAAGGAAAAAAATGTTGAATGGATAAAATTGATTTAATTTGAGTTACCAACACGTGTTTCATCCAGGAGTTTGTTCATGTACACATGTAATCTATTTATTGTTATTTTAAATATTTTGCGAATTTTTTTTTTTTTGAAAATTATTTGCACGGTGCAAAACTGCGTGATTCTCGTACGACGGAATTTTGCCTGGGAGTTTCAGAACTGAAATAAAATCGGCATTCAACAACTGGCATTCAAACGAAAATGGCTGGCGTTCACTGACGAAAGATTTTGGACGACTTTTCAGTGTCAGGCTTTGAATAGACATTGTTATCCATCAAGCTATTTCGGCATATTTCGGCTTATTTTGGCTTATAATGACGGACAAGTTTGACGTTAAACTGATACCGGAGTTAAGTGGCACAGACCCTAATCAATCCATCATTGAATGGATAGAGAAGGTTGCGCTGGTGTGTTTGCTGTGTCCGGTGAAGAAAATAGAATGCGTAATCCCAGTGCGTTTGACTGACGATGCGTTCGCAGTTTGCCAATAACTAAGCGAAGACAAAAAGAGGAATTATGGCTCCATAAAAATGTGCTTTTAACAGCATTTGCCATAAACTCCTGTGCGGTATACGCTCAATTGGTGATACGTCTCCTGTGCTCCAATTAAACCATCGATGTCTTCCGGGCGAAAGCTTTCCATTACATTTGATGGTATGACCATTATTAGGTATTAAAACATCCTTTGTCCATGGGTTGCCCGACCATATTCAGTGACACCTGCGTGTCTCTTCCTGAATGGAGGAAATGAATATTTCCCAATCTCTAGCTCGAGCGAGAGTCATATTAAAAGACAACCAGCTCGAACCGGCGTTAATTACAGCAGCCGTGGAGTCGACGTGCAGTAGAGGGTGCTAATTGAAAACAAGGGATAAGATGCTACGAATGGGATGGAATTAACAAGCTAGTCAGGGATTGTCTGATTCGACGCAGCAAACTTAAAGATCAAAACCCTAAACTTCGAAAGCGTGGTCCACGATGCTCCCAATTCCAGGACTGTCCGGGAAAATAATTAGGGGACGACAGCTTCTTCCCCGGACAAGAACTCGACACTACCGAACGTGAAAAACAACGTGTGTGGGAAATTGTGCGTCGCACTGCTCGAGTCTGGCTGTTCTAGTATCATACTAAGCCAAAGGATATGCCGAAAGTGGAAAAAACGAAAAGTGTACATGACGCTACCGTGAGGAAGTGGGACAGTCAGTATCCAGCTGGGAAGTAGAATGGCGGTCGGATGATAGAGGCCGTAATAATGGAGGACCCGATTGGAGTCGACCTTCTGATTGGGATAGATGCAATTAAAGTTCTTGGCAGATCATCTATTTCAAAGTCAAGGGATGTATAATTTGCTCTTCAACCGGTTTCCACTTACGCTCGTCATCGAGGAGACTGATTTCCATGTAGAATTCGATCGGCAACGAAATGAATCGACTCTGTCACGGAAAGGGTAGGAAGGTAAAGCCTCTGACAGATTGCATAATCCCGTTACGGAATGTTCTGTAGCGGCGACAGCCAGAGAAGCGTATTAGGAGGTAGAGCAATGGATTCAGAAAGGTTGGCTCGTTCTTTTTGATAAGCAGAAGCTAGTCCCCACCCCGAAGGGGCTACTACCGTTAATGTCTGCAGTAAAACTGACCGAATCGAAAGTGAGTTCTGTGATGGACTATAAGGGGGTTCAACCTCCCGTTGATATATATATACCGTGGACACGGATATTTGTACCAGCAAGCTGAGAGAATGGAGACGGCAAGGATCGAACATCGCAATGCTGGATCTCCGATCTGCATATCTCCAAGTGCGCATCGGCGAATCCCTTTGGCCCTAATGTTTTCCGAAGAAAACTACTAGAAAGTACTGCTTGACGAGACTGGGGTTTTGTTTGAACGTAGTTCCCCGAATAATGAAATCTATTGTCGATAAGGCCATATTGCAAGATTACTGAACCAGAAAGGTGATTTCAGCGTACATCGGCGATGTGTGCATAAATGAATATGTTGTGTCCACAACTAGCGTTGCTGAGCACGTGTTGCGCCTTGGACTGACGTGCAAAACCTGGTAGTGATCAAGAACAAGAATACTTGGTCTGGTTATCTCGGGAGGAGACGATGACCTGTTTGGAAACGTGGAAACGAACACCCAGACGTCCCAGAAATTATGAGGAATGTGTTCTCGTTCTGTGGTAAACTCGTTGGAATTCTTCCGGTATGCGGCTGGTTGCAAGTGGCGGCTGGTGTCATCAAGCGAAAAGCAAACACAAGCTGGGACGACCGGACTGACGATACATGGTAATGAAGGATGGTAGCGGAGACCGCAAACAAAATGAAAAACCGACCTGTCTAAAGACAAGGCGACCTGTGTAAAGGCGAATGGTGTGTGGGGACACTATCGAAGACGTGTGTTGGCTACGGCCGGAAACTTGGCTATACACTGGGTAGTCATATCTCCTTCCCTTAAGACTGACTTTCTGTGTGTATATAAATGGCTCACCAACATATTGACCGACAAAGAGTGCAAGCAGTTTGGAGCCGGACAAAATACAATAAATACATTTGCACAGCAGCACCCTCGAGTAAAACGGACGACTTATTTTATCAGGAAGACCGTCCCTTTCACGTCGAAAGGAGTCGTGAGTGATACAACTGGGTCCTGTTTTATATCGTCCCAAGCGCCAATTCGATGGCAAAGGGTAAATTAGAACAGTTGAATATATGGCAAAGGTTGGGCATGCTTGTCACCTATTATGAGGGTGCTCACTACACCACCATCATCAACTGTTGGTCTATCATGTTTGCTGTATGGCGACCTCAATGTTGAGAGGATTTCAACACCGTTATTCAGTGTCACAACTCATTGAGAGAAATCTTGACAATCTGAGTTTCAGGCCGTTTGCTAAAAGTTAGGGTTTTCGGTGCGCATACGAGCCGACTGTGAATGGCTTTGCTGAAATCCCACAGATCTATAAAACGGATAGCTGCAAGAAAGCTATGAACCATTTAGGAAGCGGTTTACAGATATATATATTACGCCGAGGGATGGTGTTAGCGATGCAACTGTTCCGGCTAACGCTCTGTACAAGTATGAAGTCCGGGTGAAAGGTGTTGACGGGATTTCTCGGCTGTCGATTGAATACGAGAATGATATCTATAAGAAAGGATGACTTCGTGCAAGTTGGAGATCGGTTGAACAGTTGCACGAGTGAATGGAAAACGGGGACAGTGACAGAATTGTGGAATCCCAAAGAATATGCGTGGATGAAATGCCTCGACACACGAGAGACCTTTTCCCTATTCCCAATACGGTGAGCAGAACTGTGGAGCATGTGACTGCCATGTCGAGTGATAATGAAATGTGTGTGCTGGTGACGAATAATGGAGACAATCACTCAGTCGATGATGAATTTAACTATTCGAGTGACAGTGACAGTCAAATTCAGCAGGTTGTAATGAAACTACCTTAGGGAGAGAGCGAACCTGTTCTACCACGTCTTGGAAGAAGCGGCAGACGTAAAATGCCGCCTGATGTCTGCTACATGTGTGATGAAATCAAGAGGGAGTGTAATAGACGCAGTCTGTCCTCCCGACGAAAACGTCATAACATCAAAACTACGTGACTTTCGTGCGACGAAATTTTGCATGAGAGCTTGAGAACTGAAATAAAACTAACTGGATTTTTGGGCACGGCATTCCAAAAACAAGAATTCAACGCAGCTCATGACTGGCGTTTCCCGAGAAAAAAATGGATTACATTTCACTGGCAGGTGTTGCTAACGGAGAAGACATTGTAATCCATCAAACTGATATTGCTATCCAAGAGGGATATTATTTAGTTTTTCACACCTGCCGTAGCTGGTGGTTCCCTGGAGGCTGAGTTACAGCAAGTCTCCTCAGGTCTCCATGACTCTTCTGAGTATACTAGCCGATCCCAACAGTTTGGATGGTCTCGATTTTTCCTCTGATTTCCAGTTCACCCAGATTCTTTTCAACGGCTTTGGGGATTGTTCCAAGGGTATCAATTACAATTAGTACGACCTTCACTTTCATGTTCCACAATTTCTTCAGTTCTCTGACAAGGTCTAAGTATTTGTCTATCTTTTCGCTTTCTTTTATTTTCCCTCGGTGGTCGGCTGGGACAGCAAAATCCACTAGATGACAGGATCACTTTTTCTTGTCAATCAATACTAGGTCCGGTCTCCTGTCCGGGATTAAAGTCCCAGAGAATTTTGTGCGTCTCGTTCTCTAGGACAGGTTTAGGTTTGTGCATATACCATTTGGTTGTAAGGTGAAAATTGAATTTCTTGCACAATTCCCAGTGGATTACTTTTCCCACCGAGTCATGCCTAGTCTTGTACTCTATTTATGTTAGTTTGCTGCATTCGCTTATCATATGATTGACTGTTTCGTTTCTGTCTCCACACATTCTGCACTTGTTATTCTGCTGCGTCTTATCTACTTTTGCCTTTATATAGTTTGTTCTAATGTCATTGTCTTGTGCTGCGATTATAAGGGATTCAGTTTCTCTTTTGAGGTTTCCTTTTCTTAGCCATGTCATTATTATTATTATATTATTATTATTATTATTATTATTATTATTATTGTTGTTGTTGTTGTTGCTGTTGTTGTTGTTGTGAGTTTTCACACCAGAGTTAGCTGATGGTCTTTCACTATATTTTGAGTGACAACAAGTCTCCTCAGGTCTCCATGACTCTCCTGAATATTCCAGCTGATATCAACAATGCTGTTGTCTGGATGGCCTCAATTCTTCCTCTGATTTCCAGTTCTTCTAATTTTGTTCTAAGCTTTTGGTGAACGTTACAATTGCCCCAACTACTATTGATATCACTTTCCCCCTTATATTCCATAGGTTTTTAAAAAAATTTTCTAGCAAGGTCTGTCTTTTCGTTTTCTTTCATCTTCATTTTACTGGGACTGCAAAATCTACCAGTTGACTGGTTCTCTTTTTTCTTTTCAAACAATGTTTATATATGGCCAGCTATATGTCAGATTTCTACGATTAATATTTTTTAAAAGACTATATATTTACAAAAGATGGACGAACGGGGAATATTGTGTACAAAGAGGTTCTCAAGAACTCGTCAGAATGTTTCTTTATGTTTTAACTTTCTAAGATATATATCAGAATTATTTCATAAAAACATTTTATCACTTATCTTTTTTGTTTCTATGACATCACTGGATAACTCTGCTCGTCTATAATTGGGAAGAGTTTGTGAGACACAAATGGATCACCCAATTCAATTAACAAGAAAAAATTGTCATATAGTGGATTTTGCCGTTCCAGTAGAACATGAAGTGAAAATAATGAAAGCTAAAAGAATAGACAAATTCTTGGATCTTACCAAAGACCTTAAAAAGCTGTGAACATGAAAGTGATGGTGATACTAATTGTAGTTGGTGCCTTTGAAACGGTCTCCAAATGGACTGGGAAAAAGACTGGAGAAACAGAAGATCAGTTTGAATACTCAAAAGAATCGTAGAGACATGAGAAGACTTAAGTCAAAAATCAGTTACGAATGGTTCCGACTATACTACCAAATAGTATATGCGCAAATCAGAATCCGTCCTAGAGAATAAAATGCATAATATTATTTGGTATTTTGAGATAGAAACGAATCACCTAATCACGGACAGAAGACCAGTGCTAGTGTTAACTAAAATAAAAAAATAAAAAAATAACTTGTTATCAAGTAGATTGTGCTTAGATTGTTTACAGTACTTACTAATTGGTCCTTCATCTGAGTAGGATCATCACTGCTTATCTATGGTGGGATGTCGAGAAACGATGCTTTCAATGAGACCTAATCATCTAAGTATTTATTATTATAAATGTTTTGATGATTCATTAAATGACCGTCCGTCTGTACAGCTAAGGCTCTGAAATTTTTACTCCATTTCGACCAAAATTTAAGGTCATTTTATAGTAGTAGCTGGGAAGATTTAAAATTATACTCGAAATTCCGGCTGAGATAGGAGTTTAAGTCGGATCAGTCTATCACCCGCTAATGTTTTACTGTCCCTTTTACACTTTCTAGAACTCTTGAACTGGAGTCTCACCATCGGATCCAGTTTAGTGTCATACTCAGGACACCCCTTCATTGATAGAAGGTCTTACACCTCTTCATCAGATGAAATTTGCGCATTCTAGGCATCACTGAAATTGTGGTTTTATCTTTTATAGGAACAATTACCGTTTGCAACCCGTTGATTTGGTTGATTTGTTTTAATGGCATATCAACCGTCGGGGGTTATTTACTTCCCAAAGCAGCCTTTACAGTACCTTTACTGTTCTTTTGAACAGCAAAGGTACTGTTAAACCTATACCTGGGGAATAGTGGAGTTCATACCTTTCCCAAGGATATTAATATGAAAGTGAACGTAATAGCGCAACTGGAGTTTGAACTCGCTTACTACGATTTTGCAGTCTGGCATATTAACAGCTAGTGTAACTCTTTGGTGAAAATGTCAATAAAGATTGTAAAAATACCTGTAGGGATCAAAATGTCGAATTGTGTAGGCAGATATTTAAAACTTGTACTTATTAATCCGAATGAACGTTTTACGCATTTTAGTTAGCTAAAAGTAACCCCCCTCTCTCTCTCTCGCATACACACACACGCACACACACATATATATATACATACATATATACATATATATATACATATATATACCAATTTGTTATTTCTTCATATATATATATATATATATATATATATATATATATATATATATATATATATATATATATACATGCAGGTACAGACCTGCTCGCATACACACATACTATGTTCCTTAGGGAATACATACCAGCAATCTGTTCTCACTTAAGAATTTCATAGACGTCGTCTCTTAGTCCCATTTACCCTTTGGCAATAGAATTTCTAATGTGCAACTTATTTGATGCCCATGCGTATTGTCTTTTTATTACACAGCCTTCGTTTTGCCATTTGTATTTTGTTAAGACCCATCATGTCAACTGTTTCCCCTGGCATCGATCCAGCCCCAGTACTACCTTGGGGCTACCTGTACACACGAGCACTTCCCTACGGGGCCTTATAGCAAAACAGAGATACACACAAAACAGAGCCGCATATTATTCAATCTGTTTAGGGGCGGGCGGCTAACGATTGCTTCAGGGGTCGGGAAAACAATCACATTGGAATAAACATTGAACGGATTATTTGCGAGCAGTTTGATGCATTTGAAAATAAATTAGCACTATTAGATTAAGCGATTTATATAAGTTTATTTATTTGTTGGTGTGAAACGGAGATGGGTCTGAGATTTTTACCACAATACGACCAAACCCTTGGGGATAGGGGTTAGGTAGAATGAGGCATAATTATGTCATCACAATCGTTTGAATCATGAAACCTTGTATTTGGCAGAATTTAACAATAAGCAACCCTTTACAAATTTTCAAAAAGAACACCTCGTTTAAAATTTGTATTTATGCATTTATTGTAAAAACCGCTTTGGATTATTATCTAAAAGAGCAAAAAATCAAATAATGATAAAAAGAAAAAGAAATAAATAAGTATAGAAGCAGTATTTTGAAGGGTATCCTAAAGTTTGAAATCGAACACAAATTAGCGACTATTTTAACATGAACCTACACTGAAATTTGAACTCAAGTTTTAAAACACAATAAATTATCTTTTAAAGAAAAAATCTAAAAAATCTCTGTGGCTCATTATTTAATAATTAGAATATTTTTTAAATTTTTTGCAAAGATCAACTTAGAGGATTTCCACAAAACCGCATTTCCCCTCGGTACTGGTCCCTGTAGACATTTCTATTTCAATTTGAACCTATTACTTTAGATCGACTACTCATGCTATTTTGTTTTCTTTACTGCTTGAATGAATGTCTCGAAAATCGAGGAATCTGATATTTGTTTCTGAAACACATTCTTTAATGGGCAACTTTCTGAGCTGATAGATACGAACGTATATCAATAAGATTGCGTCCTAAATATAAACCGCACTTAAGAGGTTTAACCGGAAAGTACCCACAATCATGTTTCAATCGCAGATAATTCAAACTGAGTTTGAAATTTTGCTTTGACTGATTTGATTAGGTCATGCAAATTTAGAAAGCTGCTGTAGTAATGACTGGAGGCGACAAAATACTTGATTACCACTCTTAACTAATGTTAATAGACGTCAATCAAATATTGGGGGGATTGGAGGATTTCGAGAAAAAAAGCAAAACATGCTATGGTTTGTCCGCTTATCTATCAATAATTAAAAGCTTTTTATGTTTATTTGGGTTTTTCTCTCTTTACAACTTTGCATTCGACAAACGTTAAAGGACGCCTAAAGATTAGCGAGCTATACAAGCAGACCGTAGTTAGTGAGATATTCTCAAAAAGTACCCTATACCTAGTGCCAAACTTAATGAAAATTAGTAAACGGCCAGGGTTCAATGCGCAATGTAATAGTTAATGAATTAACCATATAGTTCTGTCTTTGTGTCAAACTAAGTAAAGCATTGTAAATGACAATGGCACCTTGTTTAGTGTAATGGTTAATGAACTAGCCACATAGATCTGTCTTTGTGTCAAACTAAGTAAGCATTGTAAATGACAATGGCACCTTGTTTAGTGTAATGGTTAATGAACTAGCGACATAGATCTGTCTTTGTGTCAAACTAAGTAAAGCATTGTAAATGACAATGGCACCTTGTTTAGTGTAATGGTTAATGAACTAGCCACATAGATCTGTCTTTGTGTCAAACTAAGTAAGCATTGTAAATGACTATGGCACCTTGTTTAGTGTGATGGTTAACGAACTAGCCACATACATCTGTCTTTGTGTCAAACTAAGTAAGCATTGTAAATGACTATGGCAACTTGTTTAGTGTAATCGTTAACGAACTAGAGACATAGATCTGTCTTTGTGTCAAACTAAGTAAAGCATTGTAAATGACTATGGCACCTTGTTTAGTGTAATGGTTAATGAACTAGCGACATAGATCTGTCTTTGTGTCAAACTAAGTAAAGCATTGTAAATGACAATGGCCCCTTGTTTAGTGTGATGGTTAACGAACTATCCGCATAGATCTGTCTTTGTGCCAAACTAAGTAAGCATTGAAAATGAATATGGCACCTTGTTTAGTGTAATGGTTAATGAACTAGCCACATAGATCTGTCTTTGTGTCAAACTAAGTAAAGCATTGTAAATGACTATGGCACCTTGTTTAGTGTAATGGTTAATGAACTAGCGACATAGATCTGTCTTTGTGACAAACTAAGTAAAGAATTGTAAATGACTATGGCACGTTGTTTAGTGTAATGGTTAACGAACTAGCCATATAGTTCTGTCTTTGTGTCAAACTAAGTAAAGCATTGTAAATGACAATGGCACTTTGTTTAGTGTAATGGTTAATGAACTAGCGACATAGATCTGTCTTTGTGTCAAATTAAGTAAAGCATTGTAAATGACAATGGCACCTTGTTTAGTGTGATGGTTAACGAACTATCCACATAGATCTGTCTTTGTGCCAAACTAAGTAAGCATTGTAAATGACTATGGCACCTTGTTTAGTGTAATGGTTAATTAACTAGCCACATAGATCTGTCTTTGTGTCAAACTAAGTAAGCATTGTAAATGACAATGGCACCTTGTTTAGTGTAATGGTTAATGAACTAACGACATAGATCTGACTTTGTGTCAAACTAAGTAAAGCATTGTAAATGACTATGGTACCTTGTTTAGTGTAATGGTTAATGAACTAACGACAGAGATCTGTCTTTGTGTCAAACTAAGTAAGCATTGTAAATGACTATGGCACCATGTTTAGTGTAATGGTTAATGAACTAGCGACATAGATCTGACTTTGTGTCAAACTAAGTAAAGCATTGTAAATGACTATGGTACCTTGTTTAGTGTAATGGTTAATGAACTAGCGACATAGATCTGTCTTTGTGTCAAACTAAGTAAGCATTGTAAATGACTATGGCAGCTTGTTTAGTGTAATGGTTAATGAACTAGTGACATAGATCTGTCTTTGTGTCAAACTAAGTAATGGATTCTAAATGACAATGGCACCTTGTTTACTGTGATGGTTAACGAACTAGCCACATAGATCTGTCTTTGTGCCAAACTAAGTAAGCATTGTAAATGACTATGGCAGCTTGTTTAGTGTAATGGTTAATGAACTAGTGACTTACATCTGTCTTTGTGTCAAACTAAGTAAAGCATTGTAAATGACTATGGTACCTTGTTTAGTGTAATGGTTAATGAACTAGCGACATAGATCTGTCTTTGTGTCAAACTAAGTAAAGCATTGTAAATGACTATGGTACCTTGTTTAGTGTAATGGTTAATGAACTAGCCACATAGATCTGTCTTTGTGACAAATTAAGTAAAGCATTGTAAATGACAATGGCACCTTGTTTAGTGTAATGGTTAATGAACTAGCGACATAGATCTGTCTTTGTGTCAAACTAAGTAAAGCATTGTAAATGACTATGGTACATTGTTTAGTGTAATGGTTAATGAACTAGCCACATACATCTGTCTTTGTGTCAAACTAAGTAAAGCATTGTAAATGACAATGGCACTTTGTTTAGTGTAATGGTTAATGAATTAGCAACATAGATCTGTCTTTGTGACAAACTAAGTAAAGCATTGTAAATGACTATGGCACCTTGTTTAGTGTAATGGTTAATGAACTAGCGACATAGATCTTTCTTTGTGTCAAACTAAGTAAGCATTGTAAATGACTATGGTACCTTGTTTAGTGTAATGGTTAATGAACTAACGACATAGATCTGTCTTTGTGTCAAACTAAGTAAGCATTGTAAATGACTATGGCACCTTGTTTAGTGCAATGGTTAATGAATTACGACATAGATCTGTCTTTGTGTCAAACTAAGGAAGCATTGTAAATGACAATGGCACCTTGTTTAGTGTAATGGTTAATGAACTAACGACATAGATCTGACTTTGTGTCAAACTGAGTAAAGCATTGTAAATGACTATGGTACCTTGTTTAGTGTAATGGTTAATGAACTAACGACATAGATCTGTCTTTGTGTCAAACTAAGTAAGCATTGTAAATGACTATGGCACCTTGTTTAGTGTAATGGTTAATGAACTAGCGACATAGATCTGACTTTGTGTCAAACTAAGTAAAGGATTGTAAATGACTATGGCACTTTGTTTAGTGTAATGGTTAACGAACTAGCCATATAGATCTGTCTTTGTGTCAAACTAAGTAAAGCATTGTAAATGACTATGGCACCTTGTTTAGTGTAATGGTTAATGAACTAACGACATAGATCTGACTTTGTGTCAAACTAAGTAAAGCATTGTAAATGACTATGGTACCTTGTTTAGTGTAATGGTTAATGAACTAACGACAGAGATCTGTCTTTGTGTCAAACTAAGTAAGCATTGTAAATGACTATGGCACTTTGTTTAGTGTAATGTTTAATGAACTAGCGACATAGATCTGACTTTGTGTCAAACTAAGTAATGGATTCTAAATGACAATGGCACCCTGTTTACTGTGATGGTTAACGAACTAGCCACATACATCTGTCTTTGTGTCAAACTAAGTAAGCATTGTAAATGACTATGGCAACTTGTTTAGTGTAATGGTTAACAAACTAGAGACATAGATGTGTCTTTGTGTCAAACTAAGTAAAGCATTGTAAATGACTATGGCACCTTGTTTAGTGTAATGGTTAATGAACTAGCGACATAGATCTGTCTTTGTGTCAAACTAAGTAAAGCATTGTAAATGACAATGGCCCCTTGTTTATTGTGATGGTTAACGAACTATCCGCATAGATCTGTCTTTGTGCCAAACTAAGTAAGCATTGTAAATGACTATGGTACCTTGTTTAGTGTAAGGGTTAATGAACTAGCCACATAGATCTGTCTTTGTGTCAAACTAAGTAAAGCATTGTAAATGACAATGGCACCTTGTTTAGTGTAATGGTTAATGAACTAGCGACATAGATCTGTCTTTGTGTCAAACTAAGTAAAGCATTGTAAATGACTATGGTACATTGTTTAGTGTAATGGTTAATGAACTAGCCACATACATCTGTCTTTGTGTCAAACTAAGTAAAGGATTGTAAATGACATTGGCACTTTGTTTAGTGTAATGGTTAATGAATTAGCAACATAGATCTGTCTTTGTGACAAACTAAGTAAAGCATTGTAAATGACTATGGCACCTTGTTTAGTGTAATGGTTAATGAACTAGCGACATAGATCTTTCTTTGTGTCAAACTAAGTAAGCATTGTAAATGACTATGGTACCTTGTTTAGTGTAATGGTTAATGAACTAACGACATAGATCTGTCTTTGTGTCAAACTAAGTAAGCATTGTAAATGACTATGGCACCTTGTTTAGTGCAATGGTTAATGAATTACGACATAGATCTGTCTTTGTGTCAAACTAAGTAAGCATTGTAAATGACAATGGCACCTTGTTTAGTGTAATGGTTAATGAACTAACGACATAGATCTGACTTTGTGTCAAACTAAGTAAAGCATTGTAAATGACTATGGTACCTTGTTTAGTGTAATGGTTAATGAACTAACGACATAGATCTGTCTTTGTGTCAAACTAAGTAAAGCATTGTAAATGACAATGGCCCCTTGTTTATTGTGATGGTTAACGAACTATCCGCATAGATCTGTCTTTGTGCCAAACTAAGTAAGCATTGTAAATGACTATGGCACCTTGTTTAGTGTAATGGTTAATTAAATAGCCACATAGATCTGTCTTTGTGTCAAACTAAGTAAAGCATTGTAAATGACTATGGCACCTTGTTTAGTGTAATGGTTAATGAACTAGCGACATAGATCTGTCTTCGTGACAAACTAAGTAAAGCATTGTAAATGACTATGGCACGTTGTTTAGTGTAATGGTTAACGAACTAGCCATATAGTTCTGTCTTTGTGTCAAACTAAGTAAAGCATTGTAAATGACAATGGCACTTTGTTTAGTGTAATGGTTAATGAACTAGCGACATAGATCTGTCTTTGTGTCAAATTAAGTAAAGCATTGTAAATGACAATGGCACCTTGTTTAGTGTGATGGTTAACGAACTATCCACATAGATCTGTCTTTGTGCCAAACTAAGTAAGCATTGTAAATGACTATGGCACCTTGTTTAGTGTAATGGTTAATGAACTAACGACATAGATCTGACTTTGTGTCAAACTAAGTAAAGCATTGTAAATGACTATGGTACCTTGTTTAGTGTAATGGTTAATGAACTAACGACAGAGATCTGTCTTTGTGTCAAACTAAGTAAGCATTCTAAATGACTATGGCACCATGTTTAGTGTAATGTTTAATGAACTAGCGACATAGATCTGACTTTGTGTCAAACTAAGTAATGGATTCTAAATGACAATGGCACCCTGTTTACTGTGATGGTTAACGAACTAGCCACATAGATCTGTCTTTGTGCCAAACTAAGTAAGCATTGTAAATGACTATGGCACCTTGTTTAGTGTAATGGTTAATGAACTAGCGACATAGATCTGTCTTTGTGTCAAACTAAGTAAAGCATTGTAAATGACAATGGCACCTTGTTTAGTGTAATGGTTAATGAACTAGCGACATAGATCTGTCTTTGTGTCAAACTAAGTAAAGCATTGTAAATGACTATGGTACATTGTTTAGTGTAATGGTTAATGAACTAGCCACATAGATCTGTCTTTGTGTCAAACTAAGTAAGCATTGTAAATGACTATGGCACCTTGTTTAGTGCAATGGTTAATGAATTACGACATAGATCTGTCTTTGTGTCAAACTAAGTAAGCATTGTAAATGACAATGGCACCTTGTTTAGTGTAATGGTTAATGAACTAACGACATAGATCTGACTTTGTGTCAAACTAAGTAAAGCATTGTAAATGACTATGGTACCTTGTTTAGTGTAATGGTTAATGAACTAACGACATAGATCTGTCTTTGTGTCAAACTAAGTAAAGCATTGTAAATGACAATGGCCCCTTGTTTATTGTGATGGTTAACGAACTATCCGCATAGATCTGTCTTTGTGCCAAACTAAGTAAGCATTGTAAATGACTATGGCACCTTGTTTAGTGTAATGGTTAATTAAATAGCCACATAGATCTGTCTTTGTGTCAAACTAAGTAAAGCATTGTAAATGACTATGGCACCTTGTTTAGTGTAATGGTTAATGAACTAGCGACATAGATCTGTCTTTGTGACAAACTAAGTAAGCATTGTAAATGACTATGGCACCTTGTTTAGTGTAATGGTTAATGAACTAGCCACATAGATCTGTCTTTGTGTCAAACTAAGTAAGCATTGTAAATGACAATGGCACCTTGTTTAGTGTAATGGTTAATGAACTAACGACATTGATCTGACTTTGTGTCAAACTAAGTAAAGCATTGTAAATGACTATGGTACCTTGTTTAGTGTAATGGTTAATGAACTAACGACAGAGATCTGTCTTTGTGTCAAACTAAGTAAGCATTGTAAATGACTATGGCACCATGTTTAGTGTAATGTTTAATGAACTAGCGACATAGATCTGACTTTGTGTCAAACTAAGTAATGGATTCTAAATGACAATGGCACCCTGTTTACTGTGATGGTTAACGAACTAGCCACATAGATCTGTCTTTGTGCCAAACTAAGTAAGCATTGTAAATGACTATGGCACCTTGTTTAGTGTAATGGTTAATGAACTAGCGACATAGATCTGTCTTTGTGTCAAACTAAGTAAAGCATTGTAAATGACAATGGCACCTTGTTTAGTGTAATGGTTAATGAACTAGCGACATAGATCTGTCTTTGTGTCAAACTAAGTAAAGCATTGTAAATGACTATGGTACATTGTTTAGTGTAATGGTTAATGAACTAGCGACATAGATCTGACTTTGTGTCAAACTAAGTAAAGCATTGTAAATGACTATGTTACCTTGTTTAGTGTAATGGTTAATGAACTAGCCACATAGATCTGTCTTTGTGTCAAACTAAGTAAAGCATTGTAAATGACAATGGCACCTTGTTTAGTGTAATGGTAAACGAACTAGCCACATAGATCTGTCTTTGTGTCAAACTAAGTAAAGCATTGTAAATGACTATGGTACATTGTTTAGTGTAATGGTTAATGAACTAGCCACATACATCTGTCTTTGTGTCAAACTAAGTAAAGCATTGTAAATGACATTGGCACTTTGTTTAGTGTAATGGTTAATGAATTAGCAACATAGATCTGTCTTGGTGACAAACTAAGTAAAGCATTGTAAATGACTATGGCACCTTGTTTAGTGTAATGGTTAATGAACTAGCGACATAGATCTTTCTTTGTGTCAAACTAAGTAAGCATTGTAAATGACTATGGTACCTTGTTTAGTGTAATGGTTAATGAACTAGCGACATAGATCTGTCTTTGTGTCAAACTAAGTAAGCATTGTAAATGACTATGGCACCTTGTTTAGTGCAATGGTTAATGAATTACGACATAGATCTGTCTTTGTGTCAAACTAAGTAAGCATTGTAAATGACAATGGCACCTTGTTTAGTGTAATGGTTAATGAACTAACGACATAGATCTGACTTTGTGTCAAACTAAGTAAAGCATTGTAAATGACTATGGTACCTTGTTTAGTGTAATGGTTAATGAACTAACGACATAGATCTGTCTTTGTGTCAAACTAAGTAAGCATTGTAAATGACTATGGCACCTTGTTTAGTGTAATGGTTAATGAACTAGCGACATAGATCTGACTTTGTGTCAAACTAAGTAAAGGATTGTAAAAGACTATGGCACTTTGTTTAGTGTAATGGTTAACGAACTAGCCATATAGATCTGTCTTTTTGTCAAACTAAGTAAAGCATTGTAAATGACTATGGCACCTTGTTTAGTGTAATGGTAAACGAACTAGCCACGTAGATCTGTCTTTGTGTCAAACTAAGTAAAGCATTGTAAATGACTATGGTACCTTGTTTAGTGTAATGGTTAATGAACTAGCCACATAGATCTGTCTTTGTGTCAAACTAAGTAAAGCATTGTAAATGACAATGGCACCTTGTTTAGTGTAATGGTTAATGAACTAGCGACATAGATCTGTCTTTGTGTCAAACTAATTAAAGCATTGTTAATGACCATGATACCTTGTTTAGTGTAATGGTTAATGAACTAGCGACATAGATCTGTCTTTGTGTCAAACTAAGTCAAGCATTGTAAATGACAATGGCACTTTGTTTAGTGTAATGGTTAATGAACTAGCCACATAGATCTGTCTTTGTGTCAAACTAAGTAAAGCATTGTAAATGACTATGGCACCTTGTTTAGTGTAATGGTTAATGAACTAGCGACATAGATCTGTCTTTGTGTCAAACTAAGTAAAGCATTGTAAATGACAATGGCACATTGTTTAGTGTGATGGTTAACGAACTATCCGCATAGATCTGTCTTTGTGCCAAACTAAGTAAGCATTGTAAATGACTATGGCATCTTGTTTAGTGTAATGGTTAATGAACTAGCCACATAGATCTGTCTTTGTGTCAAACTAAGTAAAGCATTGTAAATGACTATGGCACCTTGTTTAGTGTAATGGTTAATGAACTAGCGACATAGATCTGTCTTTGTGACAAACTAAGTAAAGCATTGTAAATGACTATGGCACCTTGTTTAGTGTAATAGTTAATGAACTAGCGACATAGATCTGTCTTTGTGTCAAACTAAGTAAAGCATTGTAAATGACTATGTCACCTTGTTTAGTGTAATGGTTAATGAACTAGCCACATACATCTGTTTTGTGTCAAACTAAGTAAAGCATTGTAAATGACTATGGCACCTTGTTTAGTGTAATGGTTAATGAACTAGCGACATAGATCTGTCTTTGTGTCAAACTAAGTAAGCATTGTAAATGACTATGGCACGTTGTTTAGTGTAATGGTTAATGAACTAGCGACATAGATCTTTCTTTGTGTCAAACTAAGTAAGCATTGTAAATGACTATGGTACCTTGTTTAGTGTAATGGTTAATGAACTAACGACATAGATCTGTCTTTGTGTCAAACTAAGTAAGCATTGTAAATGACTATGGCACCTTGTTTAGTGTAATGGTTAATGAATTACGACATAGATCTGTCTTTGTGTCAAACTAAGTAAGCATTGTAAATGACAATGGCACCATCTTTAGTGTAATGGTTAATGAACTAACGACATACATCTGACTTTGTGTCAAACTAAGTAAAGCATTCTAAATGACTATGGTACCTTGTTTAGTGTAATGGTTAATGAAATAACGACATAGATCTGTCTTTGTGTCAAACTAAGTAAGCATTGTAAATGACTATGGCACCTTGTTTAGTGTAATGGTTAATGAACTAGCGACATAGATCTGTCTCTGTGTCAAACTAAGTAAAGCATTGTAAATGACTATGGCACCTTGTTTAGTGTAATGGTTAACGAACTAGCCACATAGATCTGTCTTTGTGTCAAATTAAGTAAAGCATTGTAAATGACTATGGCACCTTGTTTAGTGTAATGGTTAATGAACTAGCGACATAGATCTGTCTTTGTGACAAACTAAGCAAAGCATTGTAAATGACTATGGCACCTTGTTTAGTGTAATGGTTATCAACTAGCGATATAGGTCTGTCTTTGTGTCAAACTAAGTAAAGCATTGTAAATGACTATGGCACCTTGTTTAGTGTAATGGTTAATGAACGAGCGACATAGATCTGTCTTTGTGTCAAACTAAGTAAAGCATTGTAAATGACTATGGCACCTTGTTTAGTGTAATGGTTAATGAACTAGCGACATAGAACTGTCTTTGTGACAAACTAAGTAAAGCATTGTAAATGACAATGGCACCTTGTTTAGTGTAATGGTTAATGAACTAACGACATAGATCTGTATTTGTGACAAACTAAGTAAAGCATTGTAAATGACTATGGCACCTTGTTTAGTGTAATGGTTAACGAACTAGCCACATAGATCTGTCTTTGTGTCAAATTAAGTAAAGCATTGTAAATGACTATGGCACCTTGTTTAGTGTAATGGTTAATGAACTAGCGACATAGATCTGTCTTTGTGACAAACTAAGTAAAGCATTGTAAATGACTATGGCACTTTGTTTAGTGTAATGGTTAACGAAATAGCCATATAGTTATGTGTTTGTGTCATACTAAGTAAAGCATTGTAAATGACAATGGCACCTTGTTTAGTGTAATGGTTAATGAACTAGCGACATGGATCTGTCTTTGTGACAAACTAAGTAAAGCATTGTAAATGACTATGGAACCTTGTTTAGTGTAATGGTTAATGAACTAGCGACATAGATCTGTCTTTGAGTGAAACTAAGTAAAGCATTGTAAATGACTATGAGTTTGAGTTTGAGTTTTGTTTAACGGCATATCAACCCCTGTGGGTCATTTAATGCCAAAAAGGTTATTTTGGATTTCAGACTTTAAGGTAGTGGTTCTATGGAGATAATTGGTTATGTTCTGTTATATTTTGTTGAAAAGGTTGCTTTTTTTAATAAAGTTTAAAATGTTTTCAGGGTTTGTATTCTTGAAGATGTCTTTCAGGTTTCTAGCTTGATAGTAATTTGCACGGATATGTTTAAGTCTGTTACAATTTAGAAGGATATGCTTGGTTGTAAGTTGTACTTTGCATGTTGGGCACACTGGGGCACCCTCCCCTTTTAACAGGTACGAATGGGTAATGTGGGTGTGCCCAATACGCAATCTGGCGAGTATTACTTCTTCTCTTCTAATACTTCTGTGGCCCGTCGGCCACTCTCCAATAACTTCTTGTATTTCGTGGAGCTTGTTTTGAGTCAGATTGTCCCATGATTTCTGCCATTTGTCTAATATAAATTTGTTTATGGTTGGTTTCAGATCTGTATATGGGATTTTAGATTTGCTCATATGTGTCTGAAGTGCCGTTCTTGCGGCTTTGTCTGCCTTTTCATTTCCTTGGATACCAATGTGACTTGGTATCCAGAAGAATATAATGTTATTATTTTCAGAGAGGGTGTTTAGTTTGTTTAGGAGCTTCGTGATCAGAGGAGATGATGTGTTTTTGTTATGTAGTGCTAATAGGACTGATTTAGAGTCCGTGCATATAATAAATTTGGAAGCTTTGTGATTTGCTATGATATTCATAGCTAGATCAATGGCTGTAGTTTCTGCACTGTAGATTGAGGCTTCATTTGGTAGGCGTTTTAAGGATTCTTGTTTTTGAGAAATAGCGGCACAACCAACTTTTTTTCCTTGTTTGGATCCATCTGTATAGATGTGATGATGATCTGGGTACTTATTTTGTATTTTAATGAATTTCTCTTGGTAAGTGATAGGGTGTGTTTTTGTTTTAGGTAATTTAGTCAGTTCTAAGTTTATAGCTGGTTGCTTTATGGTCCATGGTGCCGTGTTGGAGAGTATGGTATGGTGTACTATATTGGTGTTGATTTTGATTTCATTGAGGAGATCACTTATTCTTAAGTTAAAGGGTCTGATTTTTTTTGAGTTATTTTGGTACAAGTCTTTGTATTTTGTTTTGGTGGTGCAGTCATAAGCAGGATTTTGGGGACAGGAGATGAGTTTGATGTAGTATTGTAGTGCTAATTTTTTGTCTTCTTAAATAGAGAGGGGGTTCATTTGCTTCAGTGTACAGACTTTCCTTTGGAGAAGTAGTAAAGGCTCCTAATGTGAGGCGGAGTCCTTGATGGTGTATGGTTTCCAGTCGCTGTAGGTAGGATTTTCTGGCTGCTCCATATATGAAGCAGCCATAATCAAGTTTTGATCTTATTAAGGTTCTATATATTTTGATGAGGGTCTTTCTATCAGCACCCCAGTCTGTGTGGGCTATGGCTCTCAATAGTTGGATGGCTTGATTGCATTTTATTCTTAACTTTTTTATATGTGGGATGAAGGATAATTTGGGGTCAAAGATAAGACCAAGGAATTTATGTTCATCTGTTATTGGTATTTCAGTGTTATTCAATGTTAGGTTAGGGTGGTTGTGCATTTTGTGGATTTGACAGAAGTGCATGCATTTTGTTTTATTATTTGAAACTGTGAATCCATTTTCTGTTGTCCATTTTTGTATCCTATTGATGCATTGTTGCATTTTTCTTTCAATGGTGATCATATTTTTTGAGCTGTAGCAGATGAGGAAGTCGTCTACATATAATGACCCTTTGATTTCTGGAGGAAGACAGGATGTTATGCTATTTATTTTTATCATGAAAAGGGTTACCGACAAGATACTGCCCTGGGGGACTCCTACCTCTTGTGGTCTCGGATCAGAGTATGTGTTATTTATTTTTGTTTTGAAGGTCCGACCTTCCAGGAAATGTTTGATAAAACCGGGAAGCCTGCCCCGTAATCCAAAGTCCCTTAGGTCTTTTAGTATTCCATATGGCCATGTTGTGTCGTAGGCCTTTTCTAAGTCAAAAAAGACTGCCACTAGGTGTTCCTTTTTTAGAAATGCTTCTCGGATAAGGGTTTCTATATGGATTAATTGGTCTATAGTGCTTCTTTTGGTTCTAAAGCCTGTTTGTAGGTTTGAGAGCAGTTGGTTTGATTCAAGGAACCATATCAATCTTTGATTGATTATCCTTTCCAAAGTTTTACATGTACAGCTAGTTAGGGCTATAGGTCTATAACTGGTGGGATTTGTGGGGTCCTTTTGTTTTTTGAGGATGGGAATTATTGTGGCTTGCTTCCATAAAGTAGGGATGTTGCCTGAGATCCAAATATTATTATATATGTTTAAGAGGTATTTTAAGGAAATAGTGGGTAATTCTTTTAGAAGTTTGTAATGGATTTCATCTGGTCCGGTGGCTGAGTTATTAGATTTAGATAAAGAATTTTGGAGTTCATCTAGGGTGAAGGGTTGGTTATAGCATTCAGTGTTGTCAGAGGTGAATTTTATTTTGTTCTTTTCTTCTTTGATTCTGATCGAGTTAAATTTGTTGGAATATTTTTTTGTAGATGATGCTTGAGCGAAGTTTTCTGCCATCAAATTGGCTATTTGCTTTTCACTCAAGGCTTTTATGTTTCCTTGGGAGAGATGACTTATCGGAGTGTGGATAGTTTTATTAGATATTTTTTTATAAAGTTCCAAATTGTTTTGGGGTTAGTATTGGAGTTCATTTTTGTGGTGAAGTTTCTCCATGAAGACCTTTTTGCTTCTTTGATTGTGCGTCTAGTTTTAGCTCTTTGTTGTCTATACTTGTCTAGGTTTTCTGATGTCGGGTTGATTTTGAATTTTTTGAGGATTGCTTGGCGTTTTTTTATCATTGTTTTGCATTCCTCTGAAAACCAGGGTTTGTTATGTTTTAGGGATGTTACAGTTTTAGGTATGGTTTTGTTTGCTATAGTTATGAGGGAGTTTGTAAAATGTATAATAGGTTCTTCTTGGTTTGTATTTGTTTCTGGGATTAGTGTGTCAAGGCATAGTTTTTGGTAGGCTTGCCAGTTTGCTTTTTTGAAGTTCCATCGTGGGGTTTTTGAAATTTTTTGTGGTTCAGATTTTCCTAGTTTAGTATTTTCTATTATGATTGGGAAGTGGTCGCTGCCACAGGGGTCTTTATGTACCCTCCAGTTATATTCTAGGAAGGTTGCTGGGTCGCTTAGGGTCAGATCTATAGCAGAGAATGTACCTGAAGATGAGCTTAGGTGGGTCTGAGTTTTCTGATTGTGGAGGCATAAATTGTTGTTGTTAATGATTTTTTCAAGGGTTTGGCCTCTTCTGTTTGTTGTCCTGCTTCCCCACAAAATGTTGTGGCTATTGAAATCTCCCATCAATATGTATGGTTTAGGGAGTTGATTTATTAAGTTATTTAGCTCTTCTTCGTTTATAGGGTCTTGAGGTGGGATGTATATTGAGCAGATGGTGGTGGTTTTGTGTAAAGTTGCTGAAATTGCAATTGCTTGTAAGGGGGTGTTGATGTTGATTTTGCTTTGGGGGATGTTTTTCCTTATTAGGATTGACACACCACCCGAAGCTCTTAGTCCTGTGTTGTGTATGTAATCGTATTGCTCATAATTTTTCATGTTTGTTTTATCACTGCTTTTTTTGAATGTTTCTTGGAGACATATAATGGTAGGGTTTTGTTCAGCTATTAATAGCTGGAGTTCATTGTAGTTTGCCTTGTAGCCCCGACAGTTCCATTGGATAATCTTGTGGGTATTTTGGTATTTAGTCATGAATGTTTACTTTGTGTGTGAGTTTGGGTTTGGGGTATTTTATTTGATTTTCGTATTTTCAATTTTTGGTGTCAAGTCCATTTCTGTTTCCATACTTTCTATGTTTCTGGACTTGTTTTTAGTTTTTGTAGGGGTGTGTTGAGTTGGTTTTTGTTTTTCTTCTTTTTCTCTGGTTCTTGAGATTGATCGATTTCTACTTTTGATCGTTAGTGTTTCATTTTTTTTGGTTAGTGGTTGAAGGGATATTTTTTGATTTGTCAGTTGGAGTTAGTTCTATATTGGGTATAATAATTTTAAGTGTTTTGATTAGTTCTTGCAGGTCATTTATTAAGTTTGTTAGTTCTTCTTCTATTTTTTTTGTTTTCATTTGGGTTTTTGCTTCATTTTCTATTTGATTTGAGGGGGTCCTGGTGACCTGTGAGAAGGTTGGTTTGTTGAAAGGATTTTCTATAAGCCTTCTTGCTTCAGGGAAGGTGATGTTTTTGGTGATTTTCATTTTGATAATTTCCTTTTCCCTTTTCCAGATTTTGCAATATTTTGAGTCCGCTCTGTGATACTCTTTGCAATTGTTACAGTTTAGGTTGTTTTTACAGGATTCCTCTGTGTGGTCTGGTTCCTGCTCTCCACATTTAACACACACTTGTTTTCTTGTGCAGTGCTCCTTCAGGTGTCCATATCTTTGGCAATTATGACATCTTCTAGGGTTAGGGATATATGTTTCCACTTTAGTCACAGTATAGCCTATTTTTATTTCTAAGGGGGGTTTGGGGTTATCAAATGTCAAAATATAAGTATTGGTTTCAATTGTTTCATTTTGTTTTTTTATTGTTATCCTTTTAACATCTATTACGTTTTGTTTTTTTAGTTCATTTTTAATTTCCATTATAGAGCATGATGATAGTTCTCCGTTTCGTATCACCCCTCTAGAGGTGTTTAACCTTTCGTGGGGTAGGCTTTTATGTTTATATTATGGATTTTTTTTTGTTTTAATAGTATTTCAGCTTGCTTCTTTGCTGCCACCTCTATGAGGATGGTTCCATCTTTTAAGTTTTTTACTGATTTTGGTGTAATTATTGCTGAGATACTCTTTTCAATAATAAATGGAGATAGTCCTGTTAAAGGCCGCTCCTCTTTTGATTCCAAAATGATGAACTTTGGATATGGTTCATCATTATCCGAATCCACCTCATAATGAGGTCTTTTTACTTGGGTTTTTATTTTTTCAGAAGCCATATAATTTTTGATGAGTTTCATTGACCATGCTCCCCACCCACCTCGGAGCCCCATTTGGGGGTATTTCTAGGGGGAAAACCCATTCGCCTAGAAATACCAAGGCTACACAGTCAGTATACTCATGCTGATGATGGACAAAAATTTTTTTTTTTTTTCTCTTCCTGGGTTTTCGTTACCAAGATAAAACTAGTCACCCAGAGACAGAAAGGGATCATACGTCTTTCTTCAGCATGATTGACCCTACAGCCATCGCCCTCCAATTCAGATTTTTAAAAAAATCTGATAGAGGACTGACATGACCAGCCGAGTTGATCGGATCGGGCCTCTCCGACCGCCCGTCTAGCCCAGTAAGGGCCAAAGTGGAGTGTTGCAGGGTTGCTCAGCCACCAGGTTCCCGTCCTCAAGCATCACGGGTCGCCACCCACGGCAAACAGGTAGCCTCGTTGGGGGGGTCTTACCCCTCTGCAGAGGTGCAGTCAGCGTATTCTACAGCCCCAGCCGACAGGGCGGGTAAATGACTATGGCACCTTGTTTAGTGTAATGGTTAATGAACTAGCGACATAGATCTGTCTTTATGACAAACTAAGCAAAGCATTGTAAATGACTATGGCACCTTGTTTAGTGTAATGGTTAATGAACTAGCGACATAGGTCTGTCTTTGTGTCAAACTAAGTAAAGCATTGTAAATGACTATGGCACCTTGTTTAGTGTAATGGTTAATGAACTAGCGACATAGATCTGTCTTTGTGTCAAACTAAGTAAAGCATTGTAAATGACTATGGCACCTTGTTTAGTGTAATGGTTAATGAACTAGCGACATAGATCTGTCTTTGTGTCAAACTAAGTAAAGCATTGTAAATGACAATGGCACCTTGTTTAGTGTAATGGTTAATGAACTAGCCACATAGATATGTCTTTGTGTCAAACTAAGTAAAGCATTGTAAATGACAATGGCACCTTGTTTAGTGTAATGGTTAATGAACTAGCCACATAGATCTGTCTTTGTGTCAAACTAGGTAAAGCATTGTACATGATAATGGCACCTTGTTTAGTGTAATGGTTAATGAACTAATCACATAGATCTGTCTTTGCGTCAAACTAAGTAAAGCATTGTAAATGACTATGGCACTTTGTTTAGTCTAATGGTTAACGAACTAGCCACATAGATCTGTCTTTGTGTCAAACTAAGTAAAGCATGGTAAATGACAATGCACCTCGTTTACTGTAATGGTTAATGAACTAGCCACATAATCTGTCTTTGTGTCAAACTAAGTAAACAATTATCTCTCTCTTTG
>CM042163.1:21362706-21372271 GCA_023376005.1 Doryteuthis pealeii | reverse complement strand
TGCCTGCCTCAGTTCAAACCGATGCCACGGGTGGCCAAACGTCGTCGAAAAAGTCGGCGGAGGCAACATTCAGAGGTGGAAGCATAACTGAAGAGCCAACATAGGATCGTGGCTTGTAATATGGGTGATCTTCACTGAAGGGTAAAGGCATTGTAAATGTCAAATGGCACCTGTGATTTGAAGACTGACTAATGGAGTTACGATCATGAAAACTACCGGCGACAGTCTAGGTCTGTGGTTTGTGTTCAAAACTTTAAGTAAAGCATTGTAAAATGACAACGGCACCTTGTTTAGTTGTAGGATAGTTTAACCGAAGGACTAACCATTTTTTCTTAGTTGTGGCAAACTACCGAAGATAACACGCATAAGTCAAATGACAATATGGCACCTGTTTAGTGCTGTGAAATTGTTAAATAACTGAGGCCACATAAATTGTCTTAAAAGGAGCTTGGTGTCCAAACTAGCTACGCGCCATTAGTTATAATGACAATGGCACCTTGTTTAGTGTAACTGGTTAGAGGAGAACTAGCACCATTAGAATTCTGTGCTCTCTGGTGAATCAAACCTTTAAGTAAAGACATGGTGTTAAAATGGTACAATTGTGCAAACTTGCTTTAGTGCCAAGCTGGGGGTAGAGTTAGACCAATGAACATATGACACATTAGAATCATGTCCTTTGTGGTCAATACAAGTAGCTTTTAACATGAAAATGGCACTTGTTGTAGTTGTAAGGATTCGAAAGTTAAACGAAAAGCTAGGCCACATAGACTCTGTCTTTGGGGTCAAACTAATCAGGTAAGGCATATGATAAATGATGACCTTTGCACCTTGGTTACTTTATGATCTCCTCCCTCTTTCCACATGTTGTGTGTGGGTTAAATAAACTAGCGACAGGTAGATCTGAACTTTGTGTCAAACTAAGTAAAAGCATTCTAGTAAATTACAAATTAGCACCAATTGAGTACTCAAGGAATATATAAAATCTATTATGAAGACTACTTTCTGGTAACTATGCAAACAACTAGATGGCCACATACGTAATTTTAGTGATTCCCTGTGTCTTTTGCTATCAATAGATAAACCGATAAAAGGACATCTTAGTACGACTATCTCAAACAAATGGCACTTGGCTATTTCTCAAAATGTTGTCGGCATTAGATATTAGTGGTGAAATGATTTAAACTTGAAACCTTAGCACATAGACGTGCTGTTGATACTTCTCTTCGTACACCTACTACAGCTGAAAGCATCTACAATAGTACTAAGTCACGTCACCTAAATCGTGTGACTCGCATATTTGTAGAAGCAAGTTTGGCACCTGACATTGACGATCGGTGTTGACTTGAGACGACTAGGAACGTTACGCATCGCGACTAGCTGTACTATCTTATTTTTGACGCGTGAAGCCCACGTTATAAACATACAATGCAGCAATATGAGTAGCTCTGATTAAAGATAATTAGCGAGATCTCGAAACAGCGATTTATTAGATAATAATAGTTTATGTAATGTGTGTAAGATGAAAACTAAAGCTAATGTTATTTGTGTTTTTCAGATATGAAAAAGGTGATGTACTAGAACAAATGGTCAACAATAATTATTTCATTGGATTCTTTTTTTGACTCATCCTGTTGATAATCGATACATTGCATTACTGTCTATTTTGTTTTTTTATTTATTATGTTTTTCACACCCAAATAAGTCTTCATCTGCAAATACTGTTACTCAAACTCTTTCATAGCTACATAGAGCTAAGTGTAGTTTTTAACCATCAAGATATTGCAACTCTCCAAAATGTCACTTTACAGTGTGTGTACTCTATCTCTTTCTTGACGTAGTGGAAAGTGGTTATAGGCTTGTTATATTCCGGCAGGCTGTTACATGGAGCATTCATTATGCACTTTCTCTCAACTCATGGTCAATCAATCGACTGAATACTGAGATTTGTCTTGCTTATGTCTTCTCGACACTAAACGTAAGCAAGCAATTCGGTAACTACAGTGCATGATTGTTATTTGATTGTTAAAAAAAGAAGGCATTTTGCGACTTCATCGGGAGTTCAGCGTAAAAGTCATTTAGCATAAGCGCCTGTCCAAAGTCTAGTGAAATATTCTTAAGTTAGGTTCCCGGTTCTCTGCGCTTTCGGCCGTTGATAGCATGGGAGAGTTGAATATTCGGATAATAATAAAAAAAAAAGCAACCGACTTTTTGAAACGTCCGGTTCTCTACGATGATTTTCAAGTTTCTAGTACTTTGATCTCTTTTGGTGTTAACTAAAGATTAGGAAAAAATACGAAAATACTAAAGAAAAAAAAAGCATTGTAAAAAAAAATGACACGGCAACACATGGAATGATTAATTAGGAGTAATAGGTTAATAGGGTTTAATGAAAGACTTTAAGATGCGAAAAATGTTTAGGTCATTGTCATATGATTTTTAGAAGTCAGAGATAGTCTGATTTGCGCACAGCGGAAGCAAAAATAAAATAAAAATAAAGACCTTCAATGATGTGCTTAAATAATCTAAAAGTTTTGATATTAATATATGGTCATCTACTCGTCATGTGCTGTGTGTGTCTTTGCTCCTCCTCTCTTCTCTACTCTCGTCTCTCTCTCTCTCTCTCTCTCTCTTCGCTATAATATATATAGTAAATATCAATATAATATTTATAATATATACATACATAAGAGACAGACAGACAGACAGATTAATTTCAAGGATAATAAGATTGATGTAAACCATAGTATATGATTTATATATATGGTATATATGTATGTATATTATATTATATATAGATTTAGCGATACACTAATAGTGATCTGTACTTTTATGTATTAAGTATCTAAAAGACTAGAGAAGAAGAGGATAGAGCGCAGGTGTGTATAGAACAGATGACAGGATTAGATAGAAATTATCAAAAATATGATAACATTTTAATCCTGTCTCTCCTATCTTGTCTCTCTGTCTTTGGGGCTGGCTCTGTCTCATGTCTCTCTCCTCTCATGTCTACTCTTTTTTTCTTCGTCTATATTATAAATTATAATTGATAATATTATATATATATGAGAGAGAGAGAGAGAGACTAAGCGAAGACGAGAGAGAGAAATATATCTTTGTGTCTTTGGTCAACTGAAAGAGTGGAGGTAGACAGGAGCATAGTAGAGACAGTTGTACAATAAGATAAAATGTCAAGCGGAAAGAATAATGCTAACAGGCTATCTACTTACTTGTTTTAAGTTATATATATACTATATGTTATATAAATATATAGGAGAGAGAGAGAGAGAGAGGTATATGAGACTTGGCGCATACGATAATAGGAATCGTAGCATCTAGTCAGACAATTAGATTAGATATCACAAGACTAGAATAAACATTTAATCCTCTGCTTATTCTTTATCATTCTCTCTCTCTCTCGCTCTCTCTCTCTCTCTCTCTCTCGCTCTGTATCTTGTTCTCTGTCGTCTGTCTGATCTGTCTCTACTTCTCACTCATACTAATGTACAGATCGTCAATGACTACTCTACTGGTAATAGAATAATATCTAAGATTTTGTAGAGATGACCTGCATCTACAATGTGTCTGAGCGCCATATTGATGTAATACACTACGCTCACAACGTGCCTTATTCGTTATTTATCAACAAATGTGTGCGCTTTCACTCTCGTTATTTTGCCTCTGCTTCGTTTCGAAACAAACCCTCTTTCACACCACACACATCACAACATCACCAACACACACACACATGGACTGAGAGTTTTTAACAATGTGGGAGGGTAATGGTATGTAATCCCGAGAAAAGTTACTCGTAGACCAGCGTTCTTATTAGAAAACTCACTTCATATAAGTCTAAGAGAATGTGACAACTATGCTCACTCCATGTAGAAACCGAAACGTTAAAACACGACTTCGACTATCAATGACATAAATTCTTCTTTTTGATGTAATACTTGTGCTTTTTTATTACCACATACTGATCGCGTTATTATTACTCTATATTTATCCCAGTATATATAATATATTATATATATTTACTTAACTATAGATATAATATATATTATGGCAGATGTTAAACAAAAAACAATGTTTTTGTGCTCTGCTTTTTTAGCCGGACGAATCTTTGGGAGTAATATGTACTTGAAATTTGAAGATTAATAATTAATTAATAATGAATTGAATTATGCAGCCTTAATTTCATTAATCTATATAAGAATATATATATTCAAAATATACGCACTTCAATTAAAAATATTCTCCTAATATAAGTTTATATATAGTATAGCTATTTTATATATATAATGTAATATATATAAATATGACTAATTAGTACATTCACTTTAGATAATGAGTGCTTAAGTGTCTTAAGAAGTAATAGATTTGAGAAATTTGAATTAATACAATAGGTAGAACTATCCTAAATAAAATAGCATAGTGGTAGAATCTTTGTCCTTATGTCCGACTCTACTTGCCCAGATATTCTTTGAATCTGAGCTTTAAGTAGATCTTCTTACTAGGCGCTTTTTTTTGATATAAGAAGAGCTAATTAAATATGTTTAGAGTTCAGCACGACCATTATTAATATGAGGAAGACGAAGAGTCCCAGTTGTATCCAATCTTATTAAGTAAAAATTAGATTGCTCAATGTCGTTGATAGAGTATGTATATCTAAATTTTTAGGCAACGTGTGTATTATAAGCGATTAAATAGCCACGCGCTTGGCTATAAAATCTCCTGTGGTTACATACATAACAAACCAAACCTGTATTTGAAGTGTCTCAAAGACGTAAAATTTAGCTTTAAGCTATTAAACACAATTGGAAGACTTATTTAAGGCAAACTGACAATACTAAGGAATAAACTTATATAAGTAATGTAGTGGACGGCATGGAAAACCTTAGAAGGGTTGGATATGGTAAACAAACAAACCAAACCAAATGAAGGCATGGAAATACGGATAAAGGAAGATTAGGAAACGAAAGATAGAAACGGAGTAAAAGTAATGGTGCGGCAGTAAAGAAGCGGAAAGTGTGAATGACAGTAAACGCGAAACAATAAAAAACACCCAACCTACGAGTCGTCAAGCACCCGTCGCGAAACACACTAAACTCTACAACAGACATACACGTCCGATGGGGCGGCTACAACTGCGTGCCTCTCGCGTCGTCTTTGTGGCAAACTAAGTAAGTATTGTAAATGACTATGGCACCTTGTTTAGTGTAATGGTTAATGAACTAGCCACATAGATCTGTCTTTTTGTCAAACTAAGTAAAGCATTGTAAATGACAATGGCACCTTGTTTAGTGTAATGGTTAATGAACTAGCCACATAGATCTGTCTTTGTATCAAACTAAGTAAAGCATTGTAAATGACAATGGCACCTTGTTTACTGTAATGGTTAATGAACTAGCCACATAGATCTGTCTTTGTGTCAAACTAAGTAAAGCATTGTAAATGATAATGGCACCTTGTTTAGTTAATGGTTAACGAACTAGCCACATAGATCTGTCTTTGTGTCAAACTTTGTGTCAAACTAAGTAAAGCATTGTAAATGACTATGGCACATTGTTTAGTGTAATGGTTAATGAACTAGCCTCATAGATCTGTCTTTGTGTCAAACTAAGTAAAGCATTGTAAATGACTATGGCACCTTGTTTAGTGTAATGGTTAATGAACTAGCCACATAGATCTGTCTTTCTTTCAAACTAAGTAAGCATTGTAAATGACTATGGCACCTTGTTTAGTGTAATGGTTAATGAACTAGCCACATACATCTGACTTTGTGTCAAACTAAGTAAAGCATTGTAAATGACAATGGCACCTTGTTTAGTGTAATGGTTAATGAACTAGCCACATAGATTTGTCTTTGTATCAAAGTAAGTAAAGCATTGTAAATGACAATGGCTCCTTGTTTAGTCTAATGGTTAATGAACTAGCCACATAGATCTGTCTTTGTGTCAAACTAAGTAAAGCATTGTAAATGATAATGGCACCTTGTTTAGTGTAATGGTTAGCGAACTAGCCACATAGATCTGTCTTTGTGTCAAACTAAGTAAGCATTGTAAATGACTATGGCACCTATTTAGTGTAATGGTTAATGAACTAGCCACATAGATCTGTCTTTGTGTCAAACTAAGTAATGCATTGTAAATGACAATGGCACCTTGTTTAGTGTAATGGTTAATGAACTAGCCACATAGATCTGTATTTGTATCAAACTAAGTAAAGCATTGTAAATGACAATGGCACCTTGTTTAGTGTAATGGTTAATGAACTAGCCACATAGATCTGTCTTTGTGTCAAACTAAGTAAAGCATTGTAAATGATAATGGCACCTTGTTTAGTGTAATGGTTAACGAACTAGCCACATAGATCTGTCTTTGTGTCATACTAAGTAAAGCATTGTAAATGTCAATGGCACCTTGTTTAGTGTAATGGTTAATGAACTAGCGACATAGGTCTGTCTTTGTGTCAAACTAAGTAAAGCATTGTAAATGACTATGGCACATTGTTTAGTGTAATGGTTAATGAACTAGCGACATAGATCTGTCTTTGTGTCAAACTAAGTAAGCATTGTAAATGACTATGGCACCTTGTTTAGTGTAATGGTTAATGAACTAGCAACATAGATCTGTCTTTGTGTCAAACTAAGTAAGCATTGTAAATGACAATGGCACCTTGTTTAGTGCGATGGTTAATGAACTAGCGACATAGATCTGTCTTTGTGTCAAACTAAGTAAGCATTTTAAATGACAATGGCACCTTGTTAATGTAATGGTTAATGAACTAGCGACATAGATCTGTCTTTGTGTCAAACTAAGTAAAGCATTGTAAATGACAATGGCACCTTGTTTAGTGTAATGGTTAATGAACTAGCCACATAGATCTGTCTTTGTGTCAAACTAAGTAAAGCATTGTCAATGATAATGGCACCTTGTTTAGTGTAATGGTTAATGAACTAGCCACATCGATCTGTCTTTGTGTCAAACTAAGTAAAGCATTGTAAATGACAATGGCACCTTGTTTAGTGTAATGGTTAATGGACTAGCGACATAGATCTGTCTTTGTGTCAAACTAAGTAAAGCATTGTAAATGACAATGGCACCTTGTTTAGTGTAATGGTTAATGAACTAGCCACATAGATCTGTCTTTGTGTCAAACTAAGTAAAGCATTGTAAATGATAATGGCACCTTGTTTAGTGTAATGGTTAACGAACTAGCCACATAGATCTGTCTTTGTGTCATACTAAGTAAAGCATTGTAAATGTCAATGGCACCTTGTTTAGTGTAATGGTTAATGAACTAGCGACATAGGTCTGTCTTTGTGTCAAACTAAGTAAAGCATTGTAAATGACTATGGCACATTGTTTAGTGTAATGGTTAATGAACTAGCGACATAGATCTGTCTTTGTGTCAAACTAAGTAAGCATTGTAAATGACTATGGCACCTTGTTTAGTGTAATGGTTAATGAACTAGCAACATAGATCTGTCTTTGTGTCAAACTAAGTAAGCATTGTAAATGACAATGGCACCTTGTTTAGTGCGATGGTTAATGAACTAGCGACATAGATCTGTCTTTGTGTCAAACTAAGTAAGCATTTTAAATGACAATGGCACCTTGTTTAGTGTAATGGTTAATGAACTAGCGACATAGATCTGTCTTTGTGTCAAACTAAGTAAAGCATTGTAAATGACAATGGCACCTTGTTTAGTGTAATGGTTAATGAACTAGCCACATAGATCTGTCTTTGTCAAACTAAGTAAAGCATTGTCAATGATAATGGCACCTTGTTTAGTGTAATGGTTAATGAACTAGCCACATCGATCTGTCTTTGTGTCAAACTAAGTAAAGCATTGTAAATGACAATGGCACCTTGTTTAGTGTAATGGTTAATGGACTAGCGACATAGATCTGTCTTTGTGTCAAACTAAGTAAAGCATTGTAAATGACAATGGCACCTTGTTTAGTGTGATGGTTAACGAACTAGCCACATAGATCTGTCTTTGTGTCAAACTAAGCAAGCATTGTAAATGACTATGGCACCTTGTTTAGTGTAATGGTTAATGAACTAGCCACATAGATCTGTCTTTGTGTCAAACTAAGTAAAGCATTGTAAATGACAATGGCACCTTGTTTAGTGTAATGGTTAATGAACTAGCCACATAGATCTGTCTTTGTGTCAAACTAAGTAAGCATTGTAAATGACAATGGCACCTTGTTTAGTGTAATGGTTAATGGACTAGCGACATAGATCTGTCTTTGTGTCAAACTAAGTAAACATTGTAAATGACAATGGCACCTTGTTTAGTGTGATGGTTAATGAACTAGACCCATAGATCTGTCTTTGTTTCAACCTAAGTAAAGCATTGTAAATGACTATGGCACCTTGTTTAGTGTAATGGTTAATGAATTAGCCACATAGATCTGTCTTTGTGTCAAACTAAGTAAGCATTGTAAATGACTATGGCACCTTGTTTAGTGTAATGGTTAATGGACTAGCGACATAGATCTGTCTTTGTGTCAAACTAAGTAAAGCATTGTAAATGACAATGGCACCTTGTTTAGTGTCATGGTTAACGAACTAGCCACATAGATCTGTCTTTGTGTCAAACTAAGTAAGCATTGTAATTGACTATGGCACCTTGTTTAGTGTAATGGTTAATGAACTAGACCCATAGATCTGTCTTTGTTTCAACCTACGTAAAGCATTGTAAATGACTATGGCACCTTGTTCAGTGTAATGGTTAATGAACTAGCCACATAGATCTGTCTTTGTGTCAAACTAAGTAAAGCATTGTAAATGACAATTGCCCCTTGTTTAGTGTGATGTTTAATGAACTAGACCCATAGATCTGTCTTTGTGTCAAACTAAGTAAAGCGTTGTAAATGACTATGGCACCTTGTTTAGTGTAATGGTTAACGAGCTAAGCAAGTGATTTTAATTCTCGCTTGGAGTATGTTTGATCTTGTGCCAAAATTAGCTAAATTTAGGAAATGAGTTGGGGCCCCTTAGTTGTATAATACAAGCTAGACGTGTAGATCATGATTAATGTATTTGATTCTCACTGAGTGCATTTTTCTCTTGTCTTGTGACAAACTAAGCTGAATAAGAAGAAGAAGAAGAAGAAGAAGAAGAAGAAGAAGAAGAAGAAGAAAAGAAGAAGGTAACTTTTTGTATGGCTAAACAATTGTTCTTAGCAAATATTCCGATGGCTACCTGATGAGGAATAAGCGATGTTAAGATAAATAAGTAAAACAAGATTGGAAACAACAACCTATAGAGTTTCAGGTTGTTTTCATCATTGTAATGATTAAATCTAAAAACACAAGAGAACGCCGAAGCTCATCCCAGCTGCGTATGCTGAAAGACGCTGACATTAAGACATATAGACAAATGATGTTCTCATGAGAGAATAAAAGTAATCGATTAATGATGAGGGAAATAATTAATCAAAAATATGGAATTCTACAGTAAATAAGACACACACACATACACACACACATATCTACATATATATGGTGTATATGTGCATATATGGTGTGTGTGTGTGTGTGTAATGTGTATG
>CM042163.1:21340206-21360206 GCA_023376005.1 Doryteuthis pealeii | reverse complement strand
TAAAGTTCATATTTGTCTTACTTCACCATTACACATTCTTACCTTTACCATGGCTTTATTTCTACTAGATATAACAAAGAAGGGCTTCCAAAGTCGGAATTTGAACTCGGTTCGTTTAACAAGTGCCTTCCCCGTATTTCCCAAATACAAAAACAGCAATATACAGAGAGAGGAGAAGAAGCAGAAAAACAACAAAAACACAAATACTACACAAAAGAAACAAAAACAAAAATATTTGCTCGTTTATTTACTTAACTCAGCTCCTCTTTGGAAAAAAGATTGTCAATGATTTCTAGATTTTCAAATTTGATTTTAACCGACAGATTTCCTCTGGGAGTCGACCAGGAGTGTTTTTTGATAAACGTTGTGCACCTGCCTTTCTTCCGGTTTCAAAGAGGGAAAGTATAAACGGCAATGGCTACCATAGCAAAGAAAGCAATTGATATCTGCTCTTTCTTTCTTCATTAGTTTATCTATCCCTCAACTCAAGAAGGAAAACAATTTTTGTAAATTGCAGTACAATGGTAAATTTGAGGGCCTAAGGCATGTGCTGGTTTAACATAGTAATTAACATTAATATTGGTATAAATAGTTAATTCAGTTAGAAAGTTACATTTTTTTTGTTTTTGTTTTTTCGCTTTTTTACGAGAAATAGAAGTGGTTTACTGCGTAATTGTTGGCGATCATGTTAGTACAAGAAAAGAAGGTGGTAATTTAGAATAGATAAAATCAATCAAGATCATAGAAAGGGGCGAACTTACCGCAAGCGGAATCCGTGGAAGGTAAATTAGACTGAAACCGGGATGAACAGATTATTCCATAGTGGACTTTTTCATTGGCTCACACTGACTGTGGTTTCCTGATTTAAGAGGTTGAGTTCTTGTGTAGTTTATTTGTAGCAAAATGTCAATGCTAGCGTAGCTTACGTGGTGGCAACTTGATGATGCCGGATTCAAGTTGGGATTGTTATCGGAGCCGATATCATGCACAAGAACCCGTAATCGGCAATGGAGATACATTACTGACGACCACCCTGTACGCATCTATAAGATGTATTGTACAAATATTATTATTATTATTTACTCCTTTTGAGTGTTAGCTGATGGTCTTACACTGGAGTCTCAAGTTCCAAGTCTCCTCAGGTCTCCAGGACTCTTCTGAGTATTCTGGTAGATTGCAGCAGTGCAGTGTTCTGGATGGTATCAATTCTTCCTCTGATTTCCAGACTTTCCAAACCCTTTTCCAATCCTTTTGGGACTGTTCCAAGTACACCAATTACAATTGGTATAACTTTCACTTTCATATTCCATAACTTTTTCAGTTCTCTGGCAAGGTCCAAAATATTTGTCCATTTTTTCATTTTCTTTTAGCTTCACCCTGTGATCTACTGGAACTGCAAAATCCACCAGTTGACAAGTTCTTTCTTTTTTGTTAATCAACACTAAGCCCGGTCTTCTTGCTGGGATAAGGTGATCCGTTTTTATTATTTCACTCCTTGTATGTGTTCACACCAGCATAAGCTGATGACCTTTCACTGGAGTCTGAATGACCACAAGTCTACTCAGAGCTCCAGGAGTCTTCTGAGTATTTTAGCTGATTTCAACAATGCTATTGTCTCGATCGTCTCGACTCTTGCTCTGCTTTCCAGTTCCTCTTGTATGTTTTGGGGGGGCTTTTGTGAACCGTTCCAAGTTAAATACAATTGATATAACTTTCACCCTCATATTCCACACCTTTTTCCAACTACCTAGTAAAGTTCAAGAATTTGTCTATAGTTTCATTTTCTTTTGTCTTTACCCTGTTATCTGTTGGAACTACTAAATCCACCAGTTGTCAAGTTTTCTTTTTCTTGTCACTTTTTCCAGTTTACAAATAAGTGCTAGAAAGCAGTGACAAGGATCAATCAATTTGAAAGATTCATGATCACAACATGGCTGTACACCCCTGACGTTTCTCTATACGTGGGTAGCGAAATCGACGGAACACGGGTACTTGCGGTGACAATCAAGTTGAGTATACCATTGCTGTAGCCATATCTTGCCAAGGCAAATGGGTTTCCCCTTTGGTAATTCCCATAGACAACTTGTCGAAATGGACTCCGTGGTTGGTAAGGAGCAGGAAGGATGAAAATTAAAATAAAAACTAATAAAATAATAGTTCCTAAAAACAAAACTACCAAACAAGTTCAGAGAGTGAAGAGGAAGAAATTGATAGATTTCCAAGATTCATTGTCCTGGAATCTCATGATGACTCCCCATTTAATGAACTCTCCATTTGTTATAGAAAAGGTTATTTCTTCGAATTTGAAACCTAAAATGGTAAAGAAAAAAATAAACAATGGAAGCATTTTTGTGGAGGTTGAAAAGAAGAAACACACTGCTGAAAGATGTTCCATACAAAAATTAAAAACTTACCCTCACCAAAACCTAAGTACATCTAAGGAGGTAATGAGATGTCATGAACTCTTTTTATGTCCTCTTGAGGAAATAAAATAGAACTCAGACCACAATATGTGACAGAAGTCAAAAGAATAACAATAAAAAGGGATAATAAAATTATCCAAACTAACACTTATATTATAACATTCGATCTGCCAACAATCCCACCAAAAATAAAAATTGGCTATGTAATGGAAAGAGTAGAAAAATGTATCCCCTATCCCCTCCGGTGCTACAGGTGCCAGGGATATGGACACCATGAGGATAAATGTAATGGAAGGAAAGTACGTGCAAAATGTGAAAACAAAGACTCTGACTACTTCCACAGAAGAATGTCAAAGAACTTACAGATGTCCAAACTGTGGTGGAGATTACCCGATATATGCAATATTTTGAGAGAAATGGAAGAAAGAGAATAGATCATGTCTGTAAAAAATTGATTGGAACATTTCCTTCCAAGAAGCAGGAAAAATTGTCAAAAATACAAATTGAGAGAAATCCTACTCTCATGCGGTGTCATTAGTGGTCAGTGCAGAAACGACAAAGAAATATATAGATCGTGTTCTGCTACAGCTTGAACCAGGGAACTGGCCAAACTTTATTAAAAATATGAGAATATAACTGAAGGAATTTGTGGAAAAGAGCACTAATGTACCGTCAACTCAACTGGATGTCTCCACCCAAAATACACCACATAAAGAAAAAAAAACAGAGAGTACTATAACAACTGACCAAACAAAAGAAAAGCAACAAAGATAACCAATCCGACCTCAGCATAAAGGAAAATAAAACAAAAGTTCCTGCTATTAGAAAACAACACCCGATAAAAAATCACAAAAACACTAGCGGTGTCATTGGCAGTCGGTGCATAGGCGACAAACAAATATAGAGATCTTGTTCTAAGACTGCTACGTCTTGGACCAGCGGACTGGCCAAACTTTATTAAAAACTAGAAGCGGCTACCCGTTGAAGCCTAGGTAGAGGATTTAAAAAAACATGGTGTAATAATCGTTTGCAGATCTATTACTACTGAATAGCAAGTTCAATCCTCGCAGGATAACCCATAAAAATCACCACATAAAAAAGATTTTATTTTAATCCGGTCAGGTGGAAGGTCAGGTAATCATTTTCGCCAGTGTAGAGGAAATGACATCACATAATGATATAGTAAGACATTTTAATTCAATGATTAACTATATCTTTAAATAAAATATAAATGACGCGATTTACAAAATTTCAAATTAATATTTCAAAAAAATACAAAAAATACAATAAAATTAAATAAAGTAATCAAATTAATGTAAGACGATAAATAATCTTTAAAAAAATGACATTATTAATTCAAAGCGTATCTGATCGACCAATTATTATAGTATATTATATTATTTTTTAAATCGAAAAGTGCACTGACTTGAAACCATTATGAAAAGAAAAGAAAACTCAATGCAACAAAAAAAAAATTAAAACATACTTTCTTAAATAGAATTTTTAATGTGCTTAAAAGTTAAATATTAAATTACAGTACTGACTTTGGTACAAATAGAGAATAGTGCCCAATAGATAATATCATTAGAATCGCATTTTACGAATAAATAACATTAAATTACGGAAACTAATTTTAACCTACTTACTCGAGTGTCTCAAAGTTTTCGAATATTTCCGTGAAATGTAACGCATATTATACGTAATATTACACGCAAGAGATAATACCATAATATGGTATTATCTCTTGCGTGCTATTATACATTAGTATTATGATTTTATTTGTATGAAATACCATAATATGGTATTATCTCTTGCGTGCTATTATGCATTAGTATTATGATTTTATTTGTATTTCTAATTTTAAAATGAATAAATTAACGCGATTAGTTTATAACTAATGGCTAACATGAAAAATAAAGTGTTTGTCTACGTTTTCGAACGACGGATGTAAATGTTAATTTTTTAATAAAAAAAAGTGCACAAGCATGAAACCTCTGTGAAAACTTAATGTTTCCTATTCAACATATTATATACAAAAAAAAGATCTAAAAATCTAAGCTTATTTTATTTAAAAGAATTTTTTATTTGTTTAAAAGTTAATATCAACTCACCGTAATTATTTCGATGTCAAAAGAGAAACTAAGTGATTAATTCTTAAACTGTCCATAAACATTGTATAATAAAAAATAGATTAAATAAACCATTGTTTATCTTGTACAATTAAATATTTACTACAACTTTGAATCAGTAAAAATGTAAGATTTAGCACGAAAACAATGAAAAGAAAAAATTGATTAAGCTTCCGTTATTTATTTGTTTACATTTTAGCAAGAAACGCCAAAGAAAAGGCCGAGTAGAATGTTAACGTTATTTTATAATGCTATTTAATTTTTAAATGTATTCGAAAATATAAATCAAATCTTCATCATTTTTGCTCACAACGCAAGGTCTAGTGATAGTGAATGTGTATATATATTTACTTTGTTGTCAATTGTTTCATTTTCGTGTTTTCCTCCATACATACATACATACATACACACACAACTGCCTTTTTAATATATATATATATATATATAATATATATATATATATATATATATATATAGGAATAGAACTATTATAACTGAAAAGTACATGATGACACATGTAGAAATGACCTATTAAAATACAACACTGATAAACCAAGTAAAAGAACTCTGAGCTGGAATCTGGAAAAGGCTAAGTGGGATGGATTTAAAACTTAATGTATGGCCGAAATAACCCCAGAAGCCAATAAAAATAATGAAGAAGACTTCCTATATTTTTCTAGAACACTGCTAAAAAATATAGCAAAAAAATCCACCGCTTTAAAACTCAATGTTTCAATGAGGAATGAAAATAAACTGTAAGATTACGTAGAGCAACATTAAAGAAATTTTTAAAAAACACAGAAAAAATAAACATTTATAAAAATAGCAGAGCCAAAGTCCGAAAAATGATCAAAGACTCCAAAAGAAAATACATGGAAAATTACGTTTCCAGAATAAACGATAACATAAAATCAAAAAAGCATAGCAGATGATTCGAGAAATAACAGGCAAAAATAGCAATACCCTCACCAAAAATCTTAGTCATAATAATCTAAAGATTATTAACAAAAAATATATAGCTAATCACCTTGAGAAACTTTCTCGGAAAAATTCATCCGCCAAAAACCAAAACTAAAATTTCCAAACCATCAAAGCAACAACAGAAAAATAATAATCGAATTTCTAAATAAAAATGCTGAAAGATACAATCAACCTTTCTCTAAAAAAGAACTAAAGGAATCCCTCAACAAGGCTCATAATACAGCAGTTGAATCAGACAATTTTCACAATCAATTCTTAAAAGAATTACCTGAATCCTCAATAAATTATCTCCTTCAAATCTACAATTATATATGGATCAGCGGTGACATCCCTAAAATATGGAAACAAACCAGTTATACTAATATCATAGACTAGAGCTATTACTCTTTGCAGTGTTGTCTGCAAAGCACAAGAGAGAGTGATAAATGCCAGACTGATCAGGTATCTGGAAACCAAACAATTAATAACTGAATATCAATCTTGTTTTAGAAGATAAAAAGCCCTATAAGTTATCTGATCCGTTTAGAAACATTTATCAGAGATGTCTCTATTAAAAAGGAGCATCTAGTGGCAGTTCTGTTTCAATGTGGGCATACGAAATAGTAAAAGACCTTAAAAATATTGGGTTAGAAGGTAGAATGCTAGTATTTATATAGAAACTTCCGCAAAATAGAAGATTTAGAGTTAGAATGGGAGATGTATTCTTTGGAAAAAAATAACAAGAAATGGGTGTACCCCAAGACAATATATTATCTGTAACGGTATTTGATATAAAAATAAATGACATTGTAAAAAATATTAATAGCGGAACAAACTGTGCTTTGTTTGTGGATGACTTCCTGATATGTTATAAAGCAAGGAATATGAATTATATAGAAGGATATGCCTAAAAAAAACCCACAGAGAATGGACTAAAGAAAAAACAAAAGGTGTCCACTTCTGAAACCAACATAAACTATACATTGACAATTACTGAAAATTGACCACATCGAAATCCCAATTGTAGAACAATATAAATATCTTGGAATCATCTTTGGTCACACTCTCTCCTTTATACCGCACATAAATACTTAAGATCCAAATGTAATAAAGCCATACGCTTACTCAGAACCATAGCACACACTGACAAGGGAAGAAACAAAGAAACATTATTAAACTATATCGCTCCTGAATCAGACCAAACTTCATTATGGCTGCTCTCTCCTGTTGAAAGTTTCCACACGGAAACAAATAAACATCTTTTAAACTAAGATGGGAAAAACTTGCTCTTCAGTACTATCTAAAATTATCATCATGCCATCTAAACTCAGTTTACAGTATTAATTCCACATCTTTTTCAGCAAAAAGAAAATCTACCAAACCTTTCAGTTTACGCATGAAAGATTTTGCTAGAGAATGAGATAGATACAATCAAATGATCAATCAATTACTACCTACAATCCATGGAAAATAAACAACTAAAAGATTCTGCTAGAGAATGAGATAGATACAATGCAAATGATCAGATCAATTATATCACCTACTATCCATGGATCATACAACCTAAAAGATTCTACTGAGAATGAGATAGATACAAGCAAATGATCAATCAATTATACACCTACACATGATCATAATAGAAACTAAAGATTCTGGCTATATATAATGATAGATACAATGCAAATGATCAAATCAATTATATCACCACACATGCATGGATCATAATCCAACTAAAAGATTCGCTAGAGTAATATATAGATAAAATGCAAATGACAAATATAATTACATCATCATTGTCCAATCCTGGATTATCACATCCATGGATATAAACATCTAAAAGATTCTGCTAGAGAATGAGATAGATACAATGCAAATGAATATATCAATTACATCACCTACACATCCATGGACATAAACCAATTAAAGATTCTGCTAGAGAATGAGATAGATACAAATGCAAATGAACATATCAATTACATCACCTACACATCCATGGATCATAAACCAATCTAAAAGATTCTGCTAGAGAATGAGATAGATACAATGCAATGAACATATCAATTACATCATACACATCATGGATCATAACAACCTAAAAAGATTCTGCTAGAGAATGAGAAATAGATTACAATGCAAATGATCAAATAATGTATATCACCTAACATCCATGGACTCATAAACCAACCTAAAAGATTTTGCTAGAGAATGAGATAGATAAATGCAATGAACATCTCAATTCATCATCTACACATCATGGATCATAAACAAATCTTAAAGTTTCTGCTAGAGAATGAGATAGAATAAAATGCAAATGAACAAATCGATAATCTCACTACACACATGGAATATAAACCAACCTACAAAGATTCTGCTAGAGAAAGAGATAAGATACAATGCAAAAATCAAATCAATTATATCACTAATCCAATCATGGATCATAAACCGACCTAAAGATTTTTGCTAGAGAATGAGAATGATACAATGCAATGAACAAATCAATTATATCACCTACACATCATGGATCTAAACCAACCTAAAAGATTTTGCTAGAGAATGAGATAGATACAATGCAAATGACATATCAATTACAACCTAACATCATGGATCATAAACCAACCTAAAAGATTTTGTGGCTAGAGAATGAAGATATGATAAATGCAAATGATCAAATCAATTATATTAACCTACACATCCGGGATCATAAACCAACCTAAAGATTTTACTAGAGAATGAGATAGCCATGCAATGAACATATCAATTACATCACATACATCATGGATCAATAAACCAACTAAAGATTACTGCCTACAGAATGAGAATAGATACACAAATGATTCATACCGATTACATCACCTCCAGATCATAGTCGATCATAAACCAATCTAAAAGATTCTGCTAGAGAATGAGATAGATTAACATGCAAAATGATCAAATCAATTATTCATCTACACTCCATGGATCAGAACACACACACAAATTTTGCTAGAGACTGAAATAGATACAATGCAAATGTCAAATAAATATATTCATTACAATCCATTGGAAAATAAACAACCTTAAGGATTCTGCTAGGAATGAGATCGATACAATGAAATGAACATATCATTACTACCTACACACATGGTCATAAACCAACCTAAAAGATTTTGCTAGAGAATGAGATAGATACAATGCAAATGAACATATCAATTAATCACTACACATCCATGGATATAAACCAATCTAAAAGTTTCTTGCTAGAAGAATGAGATAGATACATGCAAATGATCAAATAAGTTATATCCCCTACACATCATGATATAAACCAACCTAAAAGATTTTTTGCTAAGAATGAGATAGATACAATGCAATGAACATATCAATTCATACTATCAATCCATGGATCATAAACCAATCAAAGAAGTTGCTAGAGAATAGATAGATACAAATGCAATGAACATATCAATTTACATCATCTACACATCCATGGATCATAAACAAATCTTAAAGTTTCTCTGCTAGAGAATGAGATAGATAAATGCAAATGAACAAATCAATAATATCACTACACATCCATGGATCATCAACCGAACTAAAATTCTGCTAGAGAAAGAGATAGATACAATGCAAATGATCAAATCATTATATCATAACACAATCCTGGATCATAAACAACCTAAAGGATTTTGCTAGAGAATGAGATAGATACAATGCAAATGAACAAATCAATTATATCACCTACACATCCATGGATCATAAACCAACTAAAAGATTTTGCTAGAGAATGAGATAGATAAAATGCAAATGAACATAATAATATCACCTACACATCCATGGATCATAAACCAACCTAAAAGATTCTGCTAGAGAAGAGACAGATACAATGCAAAAAGATCAAATCAATTATATCACCTACACATCCATGGATCATAAACCAACCTAAAAGATTTTGCTAGAGAATGAGATAGATACAATGCAAATGAACATAAATTATATCACCTACACATCCATGGTATCATAAACCAACCTAAAAAGATTTTTGCTAGAGAATGAGATTAGATACAATGCAAATGAACATATCAATTACATCACTACACATCCATGGATCATAAACAACTAAAAGATTCTGCTAGGAATGAGATAGTAAATGCAAAATGAACATATCAATTACATCACCTACACATCGCATGTTCTAAACAACCTCAAATATGTTCTTCTAGAGAATGGATAGATACATGCAATGAATATCAATTACATCACCTACACATACATGGTATCATAAACAACTAAAGATTTGCTAGAGATGAGATAGATACATGCATAATGAACAATCAATTACAATCACTACAGCAATCCATGGATCATAAACAACCTAAAAGATTCTGCCTAGAGAATTGGATAGATGACAATGCAAATGATCAAATCAATTATATCATACACATCCATGGATAATAAACAACCTAAAAGATTTTGCTTGAGAATGAGATAGATACAATGCAAATGAAACATATCAATTACATCATTACAATCATGGATCAAAACAAATCTTAAAGTTTTCTTGCTAGAGAATGAGATGATAAAATGCAAGAATGAACAATCAATAATATTCACCTACACATCCCATGGATCATAAACAACCTAAAAGATTCAGACTAGGAGAAGAGATAGATACAATGCAAAAGATCAAATCAATTATATCACCTACACATCATGGATCATAAACCACTAAAAGATTTTTGCTAGAGAATGAGATAGATCAATGCAAATGGAACAAATACCATTATATCACCTACAATCCATGGATCAATCAAACCTAAAGATTCTGCTAGAGAATGAGATAGATACATGCAAAGAATATCAATTACCACACTACTCCATGGATCATAAACCAATTACTAAAAGATTTTGCTAGAGGAATGAGATAGATACAATGCAAATGATCAAATCAATTAATACTACACATCCAGGATATAAACCAACCTAAAGATTTTTACTAGAGTAATGAGATAGATACAACGCAATGAACATATCAATTACATCACCTACACATCCATGGATATAACAGCAACCTAAAGATTCTGCTAGAGATGAGATAGATACATGCAATGAACATACCAATTTACATACCTAACTCCATGGATGTGTAGGTGATATAATTGATTTGATCATTTGCATTGTATCTATCTCATTCTCTAGCAGAATCTTTTAGATTGGTTTATGATCCATGGATGTGTAGGTGATGTAATTGTTTGTTCATTTGCATTGTATCTATCTCATTCTCTAGCAGAATCTTTTAGGTTGGTTTATGATCCATGGATGTGTAGGTGATGTAATTGATTGTTCATTTGCATTGTATCTATCTCATTCTCTAGCAGAATCTTTAGGTTGGTTTATGATCCATGGATGTGTAGGTGATATAATTGATTTGATCATTTGCATTGTATCTATCTCATTCTCTAGCAAAATTTTAGGTTGGTTTATGATCCATGGATGTGTAGGTGTATAATTGATTGATCATTTGCATTGTATCTATCTCATTCTCTAGCAGAATCTTTTAGGTTGGTTTATGATCCATGGATGTGTGGGTGATATAATTGATTTGATCATTTGCATTGTATCTATCTCATTCTCTAGCAAAATCTTTTAGGTTGGTTTATGATCCATGGATGTGTAGGTGATATAATTGATTTGATCTTTTGCATTGTATCTATCTCTTTCTCTAGCTGAATCTTTTAGGTTGGTTTATGATCCATGGATGTGTAGGTGATATTATTGATTTGTTCATTTGCATTTTATCTATCTCATTCTCTAGCAGAAACTTTAAGATTTGTTTATGATCCATGGATGTGTAGATGATGTAATTGATATGTTCATTTGCATTGTATCTATCTCATTCTCTAGCAGAATCTTTTAGGTTGGTTTATGATCCATGGATGTGTAGGTGATATAATTGATTTGATCATTTGCATTGTATCTATCTCATTCTCTAGCAGAATCTTTTAGGTTGGTTTATGATCCATGGATGTGTGGGTGATAATTGATTTTTCATTTGCATTGTATCTATCTCATTCTCTAGCAGAATCTTTTAGTTGGTTTATGATCCATGGATGTGTGGGTGATATAATTGATTGTTCATTTGCATTGTATCTATCTCATTCTCTAGCAGAATCTTTTAGGTTGGTTTATGATCCATGGATGTGTGGTGATATAATTGATATGTTCATTTGCATTGTATCTATCTCATTCTCTAGCAGAATCTTTTAGATTGGTTTATGATCCATGGATGTGTAGGTGATGTAATTGATTGTTCATTTGCATTGTATCTATCTCATTCTCTAGCAAAATCTTTTAGGTTGGTTTATGATCCATGGATGTGTGGGTGATATAATTGATTTGATCATTTGCATTGTATCTATCTCATTCTCTAGCAGAATCTTTTAGGTTGGTTTATGATCCATGGATGTGTGGGTGATATAATTGATTTGATCATTTGCATTGTATCTATCTCATTCTCTAGCAGAATCTTTTAGGTTGGTTTATGATCCATGGATGTGTGGGTGATATAATTGATTTGATCATTTGCATTGTATCTATCTCATTCTCTAGCAGAATCTTTTAGGTTGGTTTATGATCCATGGATGTGTGGGTGATATAATTGATTTGATCATTTGCATTGTATCTATCTCATTCTCTAGCAGAATCTTTTAGGTTGGTTTATGATCCATGGATGTGTGGGTGATATAATTGATTTGATCATTTGCATTGTATCTATCTCATTCTCTAGCAGAATCTTTTAGGTTGGTTTATGATCCATGGATGTGTGGGTGATATAATTGATTTGATCATTTGCATTGTATCTATCTCATTCTCTAGCAGAATCTTTTAGTTGTTTATGATCCATGGATGTGTGGTGATATAATTGATTGATCATTTGCATTGTATCTATCTCATTCTCTAGCAGAATCTTTTTTGGTTTATGATCCATGGATGTGTGGTGATATAATTGATTTTCATTTGCATTGTATCTATCTCATTCTCTAGCAAATCTTTTAGGTTGGTTTATGATCCATGGATGTGTGGGTGATATAATTGATTTGATCATTTGCATTGTATCTATCTCATTCTCTAGCAGAATCTTTTAGATTGGTTTATGATCCATGGATGTGTGGGTGATATAATTGATTGATCATTTGCATTGTATCTATCTCATTCTCTAGCAGAATCTTTTAGGTTGGTTTATGATCCATGGATGTGTAGGTGATATAATTGATTGATCATTTGCATTGTATCTATCTCATTCTCTAGCAGAATCTTTTAGGTTGGTTTATGATCCATGGATGTGTGGGTGATATAATTGATTTGATCATTTGCATTGTATCTATCTCATTCTCTAGCAGAATCTTTTAGGTTGGTTTATGATCCATGGATGTGTAGGTGATATAATTGATTTGATCATTTGCATTGTATCTATCTCATTCTCTAGCAGAATCTTTTAGATTGGTTTATGATCCATGGATGTGTAGGTGATATAATTGATTGATCATTTGCATTGTATCTATCTCATTCTCTAGCAGAATCTTTTAGGTTGGTTTATGATCCATGGATGTGTAGGTGATGTAATTGATTGTTCATTTGCATTGTATCTATCTCATTCTCTAGCAAAATTTTAGGTTGGTTTATGATCCATGGATGTGTAGGTGATATAATTGATTTGATCATTTGCATTGTATCTATCTCATTCTCTAGCAGAATCTTTTAGGTTGGTTTATGATCCATGGATGTGTAGGTGATATAATTGATTTGATCATTTGCATTGTATCTATCTCATTCTCTAGCAGAATCTTTTAGGTTGGTTTATGATCCATGGATGTGTAGGTGATATAATTGATTGATCATTTGCATTGTATCTATCTCATTCTCTAGCAGAATCTTTTAGTTGGTTTATGATCCATGGATGTGTAGGTGATATAATTGATTTGATCATTTGCATTGTATCTATCTCTTCTCTAGCAGAATCTTTTAGGTTGGTTTATGATCCATGGATGTGTAGGTGATATTATGATTTGTTCATTTGCATTTATCTATCTCATTCTCTAGCAGAATCTTTAAGTTGGTTTATGATCCATGGATGTGTAGTGATGTAATTGATTGTTCATTTGCATTGTATCTATCTCATTCTCTAGCAAAATCTTTTAGGTTGGTTTATGATCCATGGATGTGTAGGTGATATAATTGATTTGATCATTTGCATTGTATCTATCTCATTCTCTAGCAGAATCTTTTAGGTTGGTTTATGATCCATGGATGTGTAGGTGATGTAATTGATATGTTCATTTGCATTGTATCTATCTCATTCTCTAGCAGAATCTTTTAGTTGGTTTATGATCCATGGATGTGTAGGTGATGTAATTGATTGTTCATTTGCATTGTATCTATCTCATTCTCTAGCAGAATCTTTTAGTTGGTTTATGATCCATGGATGTGTAGGTGATAATTGATTGATCATTTGCATTGTATCTATCTCATTCTCTAGCAGAATCTTTTAGATTGGTTTATGATCCATGGATGTGTAGGTGATGTAATTGATATTTCATTTGCATTGTATCTATCTCATTCTCTAGCAGAATCTTTTAGGTTGGATTATGATCCATGATGTGTGGGTGATATAATTGATTTGATCATTTGCATTGTATCTATCTCATTATATAGCAGAATCTTTTAGGTTTTATTATGATCCATGGATGTGTAGGTGATATAATTGATTTGATCATTTGCATTGTATCTATCTCATTCTCCAGCAGAATCTTTTAGGTTGGTTTATGATCCATGGATGAGTAGGTGATATAATTGATTGATCATTTGCATTGTATCTATCTCATTCTCTAGCAGAATCTTTTAGGTTGGTTTATTTTCCATGGATGTGTAGGTGATATAATTGATTTGATCATTTGCATTGTATCTATCTCATTCTCTAGCAAAATCTTTTCATGCGTAAACTGAAAGGTTTGGTAGATTTTTCTTTTTGCTGAAAAAGATGTGGAATTAATACTGTAAACTGAGTTTAGATGGCATGATGATAATTTTAGATAGTACTGAAGAGCAAGTTTTTCCCATCTTAGTTTAAAAGATGGTTTATTTGTTTCCGTGTGGAAACTTTCAACAGGAGAGAGCAGCCATAATGAAGTTTGGTCTGATTCAGGAGCGATATAGTTTCAATAATGTTTCTTTGTTTCTTCCCTTGTCAGTGTGTGCTATGGTTCTGAGTAAGCGTATGGCTTTATTACATTTGGATCTTAAGTATTTATGTGCGGTATAAAGGAGAGAGTGTGACCAAAGATGATTCCAAGATATTTATATTGTTCTACAATTGGGATTTCGATGTGGTCAATTTTCAGTAATTGTCAATGTATAGTTTATGTTGGTTTCAGAAGTGGACACCTTTTGTTTTTTCTTTAGTCCATTCTCTGTGGGTTTTTTTAGGCATATCCTTCTATATAATTCATATTCCTTGCTTTATAACATATCAGGAAGTCATCCACAAACAAAGCACAGTTTGTTCCGCTATTAATATTTTACAATGTCATTTATTTTTATATCAAATACCGTTTACAGATAATATATTGTCTTGGGGTACACCCATTTCTTGTTATTTTTTTCCAAAGAATACATCCCCATTCTAACTCTAAATCTTCTATTTTGCGGAAGTTTCTATATAATACTAGCATTCTACCTTCTAACCCAATATTTTTAAGGGTCTTTTACTATTTCGTATGCCCACATTGAAACAGAACTGCCACTAGATGCTCCTTTTTAATAGAGACATCTCTGATAAATGTTTCTAAACGGATCAGATAACTTATAGGGCTTTTTATCTTCTAAAACAAGATTGATATTCAGTTATTATTGTTTGGTTTCCAGATACCTGATCAGTCTGGCATTTATCACTCTCTCTTGTGCTTTGCAGACAACACTGCAAAGAGTAATAGCTCTAGTCTATGATATTAGTATAACTGGTTTGTTTCCATATTTTAGGGATGTCACCGCTGATCCATATATAATTGTAGATTTGAAGAGAGATAATTATTGAGGATTCAGGTAATTCTTTAAGAATTGATTGTGAAAATTGTCTGATTCAACTGCTGTATTATGAGCCTTGTTGAGGATTCCTTTAGTTCTTTTTTAGAGAAAGGTTGATTGTATCTTTCAGCATTTTATTTAGAAATTCGATTATTATTTTTCTGTTGTTGCTTTGATGGTTTGGAAATTTTAGTTTTGGTTTTTGGCGGATGAATTTTTCCGAGAAAGTTTCTCAAGGTGATTAGCTATATATTTTTTGTTAATAATCTTTAGATTATTATGACTAAGATTTTTGGTGAGGGTATTGCTATTTTTGCCTGTTATTTCTCGAATCATCTGCTATGCTTTTTTGATTTTATGTTATCGTTTATTCTGGAAACGTAATTTTCCATGTATTTTCTTTTGGAGTCTTTGATCATTTTTCGGACTTTGGCTCTGCTATTTTTATAAATGTTTATTTTTTCTGTGTTTTTTAAAAATTTCTTTAATGTTGCTCTACGTAATCTTACAGTTTATTTTCATTCCTCATTGAAACATTGAGTTTTTAAAGCGGTGGATTTTTTTTGCTATATTTTTTTAGCAGTGTTCTAGAAAAATATAGGAAGTCTTCTTCATTATTTTTTATGGCTTCTGGGGTTATTTCGGCCATACATTAAGTTTTAAATCCATCCACTTAGCCTTTTCCAGATTCCAGCTCAGAGTTCTTTTACTTGGTTTATCAGTGTTGTATTTTAATAGGTCATTTCTACATGTGTCATCATGTACTTTTCAGTTAATATAGTTCTATTCTATATATATATATATATATATATATATATATATATATATTATATATATAAAGGCAGTTGTGTGTGTATGTATGTATGTATGTATGGAGGAAAACACGAAAATGAAACAATTGACAACAAAGTAAATATATATACACATTCACTATCACTAGACCTTGCGTGTGAGCAAAAATGATGAAGATTTGATTATATTTTCGAATACATTTAAAAATTAAAATAGCATTATAAAATAACGTTAACATTCTACTCGGCCTTTTCTTGGCGTTTCTTGCTAAAATGTAAACAAATAAATAACGGAAGCTTAATCAATTTTTTCTTTTCATTGTTTTTCGTGCTAAATCTTACATTTTTACTGATTCAAAGTTGTAGTAAATATTAATTGTACAAGATAAACAATGGTTTATTTAATCTATTTTTTATTATACAATGTTTATGGACAGTTTAAGAATTAATCACTTAGTTTCTCTTTTGACATCGAAATAATTACGGTGAGTGATATTAACTTTTAAACAAATAAAAAATTCTTTTAAATAAAATAAGCTTAGATTTTAGATCTTTTTTTTGTATATAATATGTTGAATAGGAAACATTAAGTTTTCACAGAGGTTTCATGCTTGTGCACTTTTTTTATTAAAAATTAACATTTACATCCGTCGTTCGAAAACGTAGACAAACACTTATTTTTCATGTTAGCCATTAGTTATAAACTAATCGCGTTAATTATTCATTTTAAAATTAGAAATACAAATAAATCATAATACTAATGCATAATAGCACGCAAGAGATAATACCATATTATGGTATTTCATACAAATAAAATCATAATACTAATGTATAATAGCACGCAAGAGATAATACCATATTATGGTATTATCTCTTGCGTGTAATATTACGTATAATATGCGTTTACATTCACGGAATATTCGAAAACTTTGAGACACTCGAGTAAGTAGGTTAAAATTAGTTTCCGTAATTTAATGTTATTTATTCGTAAAATGCGATTCTAATGATATTATCTATTGGGCACTATCTCTTATTGTACCAAGTCAGTACTGTAATTTAATATTTAACTTTTAAGCACATTAAAAATTCTATTTAAGAAAGTATGTTTTAATTTTTTTTTTTGTTGCATTGAGTTTTCTTTTCTTTTCATAATGGTTTCAAGTCAGTGCACTTTTCGATTTAAAAAATAATATAATATACTATAATAATTGGTCGATCAGATACGCTTTGAATTAATAATGTCATTTTTTTAAAGATTATTTATCGTCTTACATTAATTTGATTACTTTATTTAATTTTATTGTATTTTTTGTATTTTTTTGAAATATTAATTTGAAATTTTGTAAATCGCGTCATTTATATTTTATTTAAAGATATAGTTAATCATTGAATTAAAATGTCTTACTATATCATTATGTGATGTCATTTCCTCTACACTGGCGAAAATGATTACCTGACCTTCCACCTGACCGGATTAAAATAAAATCTTTTTTATGTGGTGATTTTTATGGGTTATCCTGCGAGGATTGAACTTGCTATTCAGTAGTAATAGATCTGCAAACGATTATTACACCATGTTTTTTAAATCCTCTACCTAGGCTTCAACGGGTAGCCGCTTCTAGTTTTAATAAAGTTTGGCCAGTCCGCTGGTCCAAGACGTAGCAGTCTTAGAACAAGATCTCTATATTTGTTTGTCGCCTATGCACCGACTGCCAATGACACCGCTAGTGTTTTTGTGATTTTTTATCGGGGTTTTTGTTTTCTAATAGCAGGAACTTTTGTTTTATTTTCCTTTATGCTGAGGTCGGATTGGTTATCTTTGTTGCTTTTTTTGTTGGTCAGTTGTTATAGTACTCTCTGTTTTTTTTTCTTTATGTGGTGTATTTTGGGTGGAGACATCCAGTTGAGTTGACGGTACATTAGTGCTCTTTCCACAAATTCCTTCAGTTTATATTCTCATATTTTAATAAAGTTTGGCCAGTCCCTGGTTCAAGCTGTAGCAGAACACGATCTATATATTTCTTTGTCGTTTCTGCACTGACCACTAATGACACCGCCATGAGAGTAGGATTTCTCTCAATTTGTATTTTTGACAATTTTTCCTGCTTCTTGGAAGGAAATGTTCCAATCAATTTTTTACAGACATGATCTATTCTCTTTCTTCCATTTCTCTCAAAATATTGCATATATCGGGTAATCTCCACCACAGTTTGGACATCTGTAAGTTCTTTGACATTCTTCTGTGGAAGTAGTCAGAGTCTTTGTTTTCACATTTTGCACGTACTTTCCTTCCATTACATTTATCCTCATGGTGTCCATATCCCTGGCACTGTAGCACGGAGGGGATAGGGGATACATTTTTCTACTCTTTCATTACATAGGCCAATTTTTATTTTTTGGTGGGATTGTTGCAGATCGAAATGTTTAATATAAAGTGTTAGTTTGGATAATTTTATTATCCCTTTTTATTGTTATTCTTTGACTTCTGTCACAATTGTGGTCTGAGATTCTATTTTATTTCTCAAGAGGACATAAAAAGAGTTATGACATCTCATTACTTAGATGTACTCATAGTTTTGGTGAGGGTAGTTTTAATTTCTTGTATGGAACATCTTCAGCGTGGTGTTTTTTTTTCAACTAACACAAAAATGCTTCCATTGTTTATTTTCTTTCTTTACCATTTTTAGGTTCAAATTCGAAGAAATCACTTTCTATAACAAATGGAGAGTTCATTAAATGGGGAGTCATTCATGGAATTCCAGGACAATGAATCTGGAAATCTATCAATTTCTTCTCTTCATCCTGACTTGTTTGGGTAGTTTGTTTTTAGGAACTATATTTATTACGTTTTTATTTTAATTTTCATCCTCCTGCTCCTTACAACCAAGGAGTCCATTTCGACAGTTGTCTTATGGGAATTACAGAAGGGAAACCGCATTTGCCTTGGCAAGATATGGCTTACGCAATGGTATACTCAACTTGATTGTCACCGCACGTCGTGTTCCGCGATTTCGCTACCCCGTAATAGAGAAACGTCAGGGGTGTACAGCATGTTGTGATCATGAATCTTTCAATTGATTGATTCCTTGTCACTGCTTTCTAGCATTATTTGTAAACTGGAAAAAGTGACAAGAAAGAAACTTGAAACAACTGGTGGATTTAGTAGTTCAACGTTAAAGGTAAAGACAAAAGAAATGAAACTATAGAAAATTCTTGACTTACTAGGTAGTTGGAACAAAGGTGTGCATAATGAGGGTGAAAGTTATATCTTGTATTTAACTGAACGGTTCACAAAGCCCCCCAAAACAACAGAGGAACTGTTTGAAAGCAGAGCAAGAGTCGAGACGATGCGAGACAATAGCATTGATTGAAATCACTAAAATACTCAGCAGGACTCCTGGAGTCTAGTAGACTTGTGGTGCATGTCAGTACTCCAGTGAATAGGATCAGCTATGCTGGTGGTGACACATACAAGGAGTGAAATAATAAAAACGGATCACCTTATCCCAGCAAGAAGACCGGGCTTAGTGTGATTAACAAAAAGAGAACTTGTCAACTGGTGGATTTTGCAGTTCCATAGATCACAGGGTGGAAGCTAAAAGAAAATGACAAATGGACAAATATTTTGGAACCTTGCCTCT
>CM042163.1:21269653-21340106 GCA_023376005.1 Doryteuthis pealeii | reverse complement strand
AATGCAAGATGATCAAATCAATTATATCACCCACACATCCATGGATCATAAACCAACCTAAAAGATTCTGCTAGAGAATGAGATAGATACAATGCAAATGATCAAATCAATTATATCACCCACACATCCATGGATCATAAACCAACCTAAAAGATTCTGCTAGAGAATGAGATAGATACAATGCAAATGATCAATCAATTATATCACCCACACATCCATGGATCATAACCAACCTAAAAGATTCTGCTAGAGAATGAGATAGATACAATGCAAATGATCAAATCAATTATATCACCACACATCCATGGATCATAAACCAACCTAAAAGATTCTGCTAGAGAATGAGATAGATACAATGCAAATGATCAAATCAATTATATCACCCACACATCCATGGATCATAACCAACCTAAAAGATTCTGCTAGAGAATGAGATAGATACAATGCAAATGATCAAATCAATTATATCACCCACACATCCATGGATCATAAACCAACCTAAAAGATTCTGCTAGAGAATGAGATAGATACAATGCAAATGATCAAATCAATTATATCACCCACACATCCATGGATCATAAACCAACCTAAAAGATTCTGCTAGAGAATGAGATAGATACAATGCAAATGATCAAATCAATTATATCACCCACACATCCATGGATCATAAACCAACCTAAAAGATTCTGCTAGAGAATGAGATAGATACAATGCAAATGATCAAATCAATTATATCACCCACACATCCATGGATCAAACCAAACTAAAAGATTCTGCTAGAGAATGAGATAGATACAATGCAAATGATCAATCAATTATATCACCACACATCCATGGATCATAACCAACCTAAAAGATTCTGCTAGAGAATGAGATAGATACAATGCAAATGATCAAATCAATTATATCACCCACACATCCATGGATCAAACCAACCTAAAAGATCTGCTAGAGAATGAGATAGATACAATGCAAATGATCAAATCAATTATATCACCCACACATCCATGGATCATCTAAAAGATTCTGCTAGAGAATGAGATAGATACAATGCAAATGATCAATCAATTATATCACCCACACATCCATGGATCATAACCAACCTAAAAGATTCTGCTAGAGAATGAGATAGATACAATGCAAATGATCAAATCAATTATATCACCCACACATCCATGGATCATAAACCAACCTAAAAGATTCTGCTAGAGAATGAGATAGATACAATGCAAATGATCAATCAATTATATCACCACACATCCATGGATCATAAACCAACCTAAAAGATTCTGCTAGAGAATGAGATAGATACAATGCAAATGATCAAATCAATTATATCACCACACATCCATGGATCATAAACCAACCTAAAAGATTCTGCTAGAGAATGAGATAGATACAATGCAAATGATCAAATCAATTATATCACCCAACATCCATGGATCATAACCAACCTAAAAGATTCTGCTAGAGAATGAGATAGATACAATGCAAATGATAATCAATTATATCACCCACACATCCATGGATCATAACCAACCTAAAAGATTCTGCTAGAGAATGAGATAGATACAATGCAAATGATCAAATCAATTATATCACCCACACATCCATGGATCATAACCAACCTAAAAGATTCTGCTAGAGAATGAGATAGATACAATGCCAATGATCAATCAATTATATCACCACACATCCATGGATCATAAACCAACCTAAAAGATTCTGCTAGAGAATGAGATAGATACAATGCAAATGATCAAATCAATTATATCACCCACACATCCATGGATCATAAACCAATCTAAAAGATTCTGCTAGAGAATGAGATAGATACAATGCAAATGATCAAATCAATTATATCACCCACACATCCATGGATCATAAACCAACCTAAAAAGATTCTGCTAGAGAATGAGATAGATACAATGCAAATGATCAAATCAATTATATCACCCACACATCCATGGATCATAAACCAACCTAAAAGATTCTGCTAGAGAATGAGATAGATACAATGCAAATGATCAAATCAATATATCACCCACACATCCATGGATCATAAACCAATCTAAAAGATTCTGCTAGAGAATGAGATAGATACAATGCAAATGATCAAATCAATTATATCACCCACACATCCATGGATCATAAACCAACCTAAAAGATTCTGCTAGAGAATGAGATAGATACAATGCAAATGATCAAATCAATTATATCACCCACACATCCATGGATCATAAACCAACCTAAAAGATTCTGCTAGGGAATGAGATAGATACAATGCAAATGATTAAATCAATTATATCACCCACACATCCATGGATCATAAACCAACCTAAAAGATTTTGCTAGAGAATGAGATAGATACAATGCAAATGATCAAATCAATTATATCACCCACACATCTATGGATCATAAACCAACCTAAAAGATTCTGCTAGAGAATGAGATAGATACAATGCAAATGATTAAATCAATTATATCACCCACACATCCATGGACCATAAACCAACCTAAAAGATTCTGCTAGAGAATGAGATTTTTCTTTTTATCTAATTTATCCACTCGGCCTTTCTGATATGTTCTTTCTTTTCCTATATTTTGCTCCAAAAAGTTTTGTATACTTTGCATTGGATATTATTTTGTCTTAATGATTTCTTTACCGACTTGATAGTAGAATCTTCTTTTGTTATTTTGTGAGGTCCTGTTTTGCTTGTATTGTTTGGTTCTGTATTTAGGTCTTTTAAGTCTCCCTTATTTGACTAATATATTTTGATTTACTTCTAGTTGCATTGTTGTTGGGTTTTTTTTCGGACTTCTTCCACTGTTTCTTAGTATCTTTTTTCTCAGAAATTTTGCTTATTGTCGTAGTTTCTCTATTCGTCCTTCTAGCCTGATTTTCCATCCAGCTTTTGTGCTTATGTTCGGGTTCCTTTGAGGTTTACCTTTTTTTATTACTGAATATTTTCACTCCTGTATGACAATGGTCGTTTAGTTTGGAGATGTTGACTGTGATGTAATATTTTATTTCCTCTTTCGATTTCTGGTTCCTTGGGATAGTAATGTAACCTGTTTTTCGGTCACGATTTTTTTTATTAACTCCACATTCTTTCTTTTATTTTGTGTCAAAATTAGTGGGTTTCTGAATGGCACCAAATCTCCCCGGGTCTCCTGGACTCTTCTTAGTATTCTAGTTGATCTTAACAATGCTGTTGTTTGGATTTCTCCCACTCACATTGGCATCAAGTCTTCTTAGGTCTTTCTGAGTATTCTAGTCGATCTTAACAACGTTGTTGTTTGAATGTTCTCGATTATTCTTCTGATTTCCAGCTTCTTCAAACTCTTACAATCCATTGAGGACCGTTCCAGGGACAGCAATTACAATTAGTACGACCTTTACCTTCATGTTCCTCAGTGATTTTAGTTCCCCTGATAGGTTAAGTATTTCGTTTTCTTTCATTTTCCTTATGTGATCCGCCGGGAGGTCAAAATCTGTGAGATGAGAAGTTCTCTTCTTGTTAATTAATACTTGGTTTGGTCCCTCATTTTGGCTATTAAGAAAGCACCAGCCAATCATGACACACGGATCTGAAATTTGAGTCTAACGTTGGGTACAATTAATATTTGTCATGTATTTCATGGATAGTATATTGTATCTACAACAGACCCAGGAGTTGATTGCTTTCTGTGCTTCTGTCATAAAGTTTTAACTTAGTAAATGTATTATTATTATTATTATTATTATTATTATTATTATTATTATAGTTTTTCATACTTGCTGTAGCCGGTGGTTCACTGAAGGCCGAGTGACAGCAAGTCTCCTCAGTTCTCCAGGACTCTTCTGAGTATTCCAGCCGATCTCAACAATGGTGTAGTCTGGATGGTCTCTATTCTTTCTCTGATTTACAATTCATCCAGACTATTTACTATACCCCTGGGGACCGATCCAAGGGCCCCAATTACAATTGGTACGACCTTCACCTTCATGTTCCACAGTTTTCTCCGTTCTTTGGCAAGGTCCAAGCATTTGTCGATCTATTCGCTTTCTTTCATTTTCACTCTGTGATCGGCAAGATCTACGAGATGACAAATCTTCCTAATCTTGTCAATCAAAACTAGGTCTGGTCTCCTGGCCGAGATTAGGTAATCCGTCTGTACTTGAAATTCTCAGAGAATTTTGTGCGTGTCATTGTCCAGGACAGATTCAGGCTTAGTTGAATGGTGAAAATTGAATTTCTTGCACAGTTCCCAGTGGATCACCTTTCCCACCCAGTCGTGTCTAATTTTGTACACTCTTTGTGCGAGTTTGCTGCATTCACTTATTGTGTGATTGATAGTTTCGTCTTTTTCTCCACATATTCTATACTTGCTGTTTGTTGTGTCTTATCTATTTTGCTTTTATATAATTTGTCCTTATGGCATTCTCTTCTGCTGCAATTATAAGAGATTCTGTTTCTTTCTTGAGGTTTCCCTTTCTGAGCCATGTCTTCTGATGCGCGATCTCTCTTATGTTTCGCTTGAAGTGTCCATGTAGTTGTTTTTCTTCCCATTTCTGCTATCTTGTCTTTGTGCTCGTCTATATGTTCCAGTCGGAGCTCCTCTCTTGTCCATTTTAAGAATGGTTCAGTGTATCTTACTAGAGGGACAGCCCAGGTGTTAATATCCTTGATGAGATTTCTGCTGCAAAATTAGTTTCCCGAGGTACTCTTTCCTTACTCCTTATTTCATCTCTCCTTGTTTGATGGTGTCCACCTCCAGTACTCCCAAATATTTATAATTTTCCTTTTCTCTCAGCGTTCTTATTTCTTCCTTATTCGGTAATTCTATTCTTTCCGTTATTTCTTCTTTTTTTCTTTTTTCTTGTTGTTTTTTTATAACTATCATTACACATTTGTCTATGCCGAAATAATCATATTTATGTTTATATTATGTGGGCACTGGCTTTGACAATTACCAACTTCTACTTAATGGGTGCAGGGTGAGGGATAAAATATATGAATTGAATTCAAAATTCAATATCTTCACAGGCGTCAGACGATCGAAATATTAATTAGTTTATTATTATTAGGACTGGGCCTATTCTAGTAGTGACCACGCCAAGCGGATTTAATAGGTTTGGATTCAGAGTTTTCGTTCTCCTAGACTGGTTGCCTAATCAAGGTTAAAGAGCCCAGTCTGCCCTACTATTTTACCCATAGCTGGAGGGAAAGTAGTTGGATTCCTATCTTTCCCAAGCGTATTAGCGCTATGTGAACTGGAGTTTCGTCCAGGATTTGAAAACGGGATCGACGAGTCCATTTTTAAAATATATTTTGTGTTAAAAGATCTTGATTGATGAAAATGATTTGGTTATGTCTTGGAAATAATTTTACACCACACACACACACACACACACACACACAGGTGCGCGTGCAAACACAAACACACATACACACACACAACACACACACACACACACACACACACATATATATATATATATATATATATATATATACTTTCAGTAAGAAAGAAAACTTAACAAACCGTCATTTGGCTATTATAAATTCATTTCGACCAAAACTCAATAAATGAGCCCAGTTTCATCAGACAGCCAATTACATAATAACCAAATAAACAAACTAGAATGAAGAATTTTTTCCCTTTTCTTTCACTATTTTTTTCAAAACCAATAAAATCTTTTCTCTTCAAACACCCCCCTCCATAAAACATTATAAAAACAACGACATGGAGTACTTCATCAAGCACCAAACCGAAGAGATATCACATCAGATGTCATGGACATGGCTAAGAAAAGGAATCCTCAAGCGAGAAGACGAATCGCTAATAATTAATAAGACAATGACATTAGAACAAACTATATTAAGGCATAAATAAATCAGACGCAGAAGAATAGCAAGTGCAGAATGTGTGGAGTCAGAGACGAAACGGTCAATCATATAATAAGCGAATGTAGTAAACTAGCACAAAGAGAGTACAAGACTAGGCATGACTCGGTGGGAAAGGTAATCCATTGGGAATTGTTCAAGAAATTCACTATTCACCATACAACTAAATGGTATGTTCCCATGACTGAACCTGTCCTGGAGGACGGGATGCATAAAATTCTGTGCGACTTCGAGGTATAGATGGATCACCTAATCCCAGCTAGGAGACCGGACCTATTAATCGACAAGAAGAGAACCTGTCATCTCGTGGATTTTGCCGTCCCAGCCGACTACCGAGTGAAAATGATAGAAAGCGAAAAGATGGACAAATACTTAGACCTTGCGAGAGAACTGAGGAAACTGTAGAACATAAATATGAAGATCGTGCCATTTGTAATAGGTCCCCAAAGGTCTGGAAAATAATTTAGATTAATTGTAAATCAGAGGAAGAATCAAGACCATCCAAATTACAGCACAGTTGGGATCGGCTAGAATACTCAAAAGAGTCCTGGAGACATGAGAAGACTTGCTGTCACTCAGCCTCCTGTGAACCACCAGCTACGGTAAAAAACCTCATAATAATAATAATAATAATAATAATAATAATAATAATAATAAACGAAAAGTAATCAAATACATTATACAAATTACAATAAAAAGAAAAAGAAAAAAGAAAACAAAGAACTGTTTTGATTTAGTGTCACACAAGAAAGATCTACTTTTCTTGTTGTCGTTCTGGGATTCATGTAAACGTATTTAAGGTTGTGAATAAGCATGCACGTTGCATCAACAGAAATTTTATTCGCACAAGAAGAAGAAGAAGAAGAAGAAGAAGAAGAAGAAGAAGAAGAAGAAGAAGAAGACGAGATGGAGGTGGAAGAGAAGAAGACGGAGCTAGATAAAATGATTTATAGGAAAAAAGCAGAATAAAGGGAGAAGAATACCAGGAAGAATGAGTAGAAAAATGTCAGAAGAAGGAGGAGCAAGTGAGGCAGCTGAAGAAAAAGAAGGAGGTGGGAGGTGAAAGAGTAATCTAAGAGGGATGAGAGGAAGAGGAAGAGAAAGTGAATGAAGAAGAATAAGTAGAAGAAAAAGAAGTGAATAAGAGAAGAAACATGAAAAGGGGGAGGAAAAGGGGGTGACGAAGGAAATGGAGGGTAGACAAAGATTATTTCTCAGAAAGTAACCTAAACACAATAATCTCCTCTGTACATGTATATTTTCATTTGTTGTAAGGTTTAAGCATTATTTTCACGCACCAACTCTTTTTTTTTTTTATCTTCGCGCCAGGTGACCATTTTTTCCGCTGCTTGTTTCACACTTGATGAGATGTTAAGCAGACGTTCAGAATGTGCAGGTTTAGCTTCGGGATTAAGAAGACCCACCCAAATGAAAGAAAAGACGTTAGAGGTTCCATAAAAATATTGGGTTCATTTAACGAGTAAAAAGCGAAAAGATCTCGACCCAACCAATAAGAAAACGATCTAAAACCATGAAATGTAAATGGTATTACAGATATTTATCCTTCAGTTCAACACGCTTGACACATCATCTCTACTTTCTCTTCAGAAATGAAAGAAAAGTCTTTTAAAGTTATTTTTGTTTTAACGAGATTATTTCAGTTCATTTTGTTCAAAATAGAAGAAAGTGGCTTTTAAGTATTAGTTCATTTAGAAATACGAAAGATAGATACATAGATATCAATATGAGATAGATAAATAGATATACAGGGAATAGCCAAGATAGATAGATAGATAGATAGATAGATGAATGAATGAATGAATGAATGAATACAAACAAGATGATTGAGAGATACGCATGCAAAATGTAAACAGACAGCTAGCTAGATAAATAGAAAAAGATTGACATATATGTTGAACATTTCTTTTTTTACAGCCGAAGAAGGGACACAGATAGGGATAGAGAAATGGGTGTGGGTATAATATATATAACATTATTATTATTGAATATTTGAAAATGTACAAAATATACAGATGTCATAAACTTCATTATGAAATCCATAAAAAACTGTAAAGTGGAATTAATAACTGGACAAAAAACACAAGCAGAGGTGAAAATCCACAAAGGCATCTTCTAAAGAGACTACCTCTAGCCACTGCTATTTTTTATCGCAATGATGTAACGCAACTACATACGTAGGAAATGCACGGAGAGCTATAAATTTACAAAATCACAGGGTAAATAAATCACCTGATGTACATTGGTGTCAAGATGTTTACCAAAAAAGAAAAAAGAACTAGAAACCCTTGAACAGACAATAAAAATATTCATCCAGGATATAAGAATGGAATTTGGAATCGAAAAATTGTACCAAATGAACACCTCGCCACCGATTCTATAACACCAAATAGGGGAATCAACTTTAGGTCGAAGTCACCGCCCATTATATATACCGATATAGTTTGAATGTTTTTTAAAAATACGTCGGGTCTTCAAGTTGTCTGGTCATCAGGTCTCACTCTCCGCATTTATTGTCGTTAAGACTGGCTACTTAAGCTTTCATGCTGCTTATATAGTAAGCATATTGTTTCCACGCATTTGCATGTGTGGTTCGGCGATCGTAATAAATGCCGACCATTGCGTATTTCTGCCCACAGGTGTTGAGGACGACGTCCGGACATTGCCACGCCAACTCGTGGATACTTTGACCTTGGTAAGCTACAGATAACATCAAAGAAACAGGGATAAAACAGAATGATAAAACTTCGAAAGCAAGAATCTCGTCAAGGGAATAAATACATCCCCCTTATAAAATACTCTGAACCATTTTTAAATTGTACAAGGTTGGAATTCTAACCGATGTATAAAAGAAGGAAATTGATGACAATGCACAAGGCAGAGAGATGACTAAATGAATCAGGAAAATATAAGATGATATAAGGAGTTTAGGCATAACAAAATAATAAATATAGGATATGTGGAAACAAAAACAAAATGGTTAATTACTCAATAAGTGAATGCAACAAACTGGCACAAAAGGAATTCATCACTAAGCACGACTGAGTGGGTAATATGGTCCACTGGGGATTGTGGAAGACATTGAAATTTAATCATATATAGTATATGTACAAACTTGTGCCTTTTCCTTGAGAATGTAACGTATAAATTCTCTGTGACTTTGAGATTCAAACGGATCACTGAATCCCCTTCAGATGACCAGATCTTGTATCACTTAAACAATTAAAACAATAACTTGTCATCTAGTGGGTTTTGCTGTTCCAATTGAATACAGTGAAAATGAAAGAGAAGTTATACAAATACTTGGATCTTGCCAGAGAGCAAAAAACAGCTATAGAACACGAAGGTAACAGTGATACCAATTGTAATTGGTGCCCTTGGAATGGTACCCAAGGACTTGGAAAAAAGATTGAAGGAATTGAAAATCAGTGGTAGAATCGAGACAATATAGACCATATCATTTTTTTAGATCGGCTAGAATACTCAGATGAATTCTGAAGACCTGAGAATACTTACTGCAACCTAGCCAATTAAGACTGGTGGTGAAAATTCACAAGGAATAAAATAATAGTAACAGCTGCAATTGTTACATGATGAATGATGTAGCTTATTCATTTTGTTATGTAGTGGTGAATGTTTAAATTCCGAAGAAGAATTACGGAAAGTTACCGTAGGTTCAGATTGATATGCCATACAGACGCTGATCCCTGGTTGACCAGTAGCGTAATATTCTGATTGAAATTGGTGGAAAAGTTGTTGAGTTGAATCAAGGCGCTCTTTGGAGCTAGATGCGGGGATAGTGTCTCTGCTAAATTAATCTCCACGCGTTGGAATATCAGGTCTCGGGAAATAAGAATAATACATAAAAACAATCGATGTCTTCGTATTCAATGAACAAGAAATTGATGCGAAGAGATTCAACACCCGAGACGAAAGACCCAGACAAAAAGAGAAAATTCAATACGACCAGCGAGAAGGTTTAGTAGAGATAGAAGAGACAGATATAACGAAGATAATAATAGTACGTTAATCTAACAATAATAATGGTGACAAAATTAGCGAAAAAGAAAGAAAATAAATCTCATCTCCTTTAACTCTTCAACAATACTGTCAAAACCAACGTGGTAAAATATATATCAATTTAATTGAAAAAGCCATAGATTGAACAAAATTTTTGATAGAAACCCATGAAAATTAAGTTATAGTTATTGTGTTAATTAGTCTTCTTATTACATCCTAGGGTTCTTTTCTCAATACTCTTCTAAAAAATAAAGAGACAATCAAGAGAGCCAATGTTGCAAGAGTTCGTACTAAACAAATATCACATATGATATAAGAAGAGGAAAGATTGCTGCTTATTTGGATAAACGAAAAACTCTTAGCTGGTGACATTGTTTATGATGGTATCATTTGTGAAAACACAAGGTGACTGCACGATTAGATTGAACAAATACTCTGCTACTGATACTAACGTTTTCAAAGCTAGCAGAGTGTGGGTTGAGAATCTTAAGAAAAGAAGTGACATACATAATCTGATTATGCGTTGAGGAAGCTGTGTTTGCGAACCAAAAAGCTGCTGAGGAATTTGTACTAGAATTTGGTGACTATATAATGGCTGAGAGATTTCTTCATTAGTAAATATTCAACTGTGACTAAAACAATATTTTCTGGAAAGAATTCCAAGAGGAACATACATAACTCAAAAAGAGAAATCATTACCAAGACAGAAACCAAGGAAGGTCATACTGACTTTTTTACTATGTGTAAATGCAATCGGGGATTTCTAGGCAAAGTTATTACTTGAGTACAAAACAATGTGATAATAAGTAAATTTCCCGTTGTATGAAATGCTAATTTTAAGGACTAGGTAACTAGACCATTTTATATTAAGTGGATCCCAGAAGTTTTTGTCCCAAGCGTGAAAAAAATTAATGCAAGAAAACAATTTGTCACTAGAATTTCCTCTAGTGATGGATAATGCACCTGCTCACTCCCCAGGCTTTTAAATTTAAGAAGTTATAGACCAACACACCTTTTCAAAATATGTTTTAAGATAACATCGTACACAGGATTAACATTCAGTGATTTCTGGAAATATCATTTAATATCCACAATTGGTTACCCCTATTGACAAAGCTTTACAGCAAGTGATTTACAGGATTATGAATTCGCCTTCGAGGGAAAATATGGACGGATTATGTTGCAGACAGAGACTTTTGGGGGTTTTACACTGAGGGTTTTGCTATTGTTGATGATATTGTGGTTGTAGGCAAAAAATCACATTGGAAATTAACAATGAAGACTTGGAGGTGTTAGTAGAGCATCATTACCCAGAGTGCCCCAGCAGTATCTCACGATACCACCAGACTTTGTTGAATTGTTATCACGCTGTGGGATTGCCATATCCAGGCTGATGCAGTTAGAGCCTTATCATGTATCTTTTTCATGTATTACCTATTGTCTGATGGAGAAGGTCAAGTTTGGTCAAGAATGTGGAGGTTGAGTTGGTAATGAAACCTCGATAGGAAATACATTCGTTATCCAACCATTTCCGACACATTGTTCTCATAGTTCTTTATATTTCCAACTTACGCTGATGTGCCCAGTCGATTTTATCCTTAAAAGGAAGAGTTAACACGATGACGCAAACTTTTGTTTTAACTTAACGGACCAAATAACAATATCAGGACGCAGGTTTGTTAACGTTATTTCAGTTGTAAATAAGTGTTCATGTTCTAAATTAGCTACAACGTGCCAGTACACAGACACACACCCCAAACATCTTGTCATCATAATTTTATTACATAAGTTGCTCACCAGTAACAATGGTTGAAATGCCTTCAACGAAAAATTACCTTCAGTTTTTTAGTAGTGTGACCACTCTGACGATGAATCAGGTGTCAATTGTCCCGCTTCTCGAAAAAGGTTGCCACCTCCCATGCTTGATTTTGACTAGTAATTTACTTGTTTTCAAAGTATAAGCAGTAAATAATGTCAACTAACTTATATAATGATGTAAACACTACTAAACTACGATTTGATAATATCATTTTATTCTTTCATATTTTTATTCGTTTATATTTTTACGCAGAGTATTAGGGGGAGTAACTGGTGACACAATATGCTCATTGTTAAAGCCGCTAAAATATCTTGTAAATATGCGCAGATGAACTACTTTAATCATGCCGCTTTGCAGTTAAGTCTAAGCTGCATTCAGATTGGTTCATAGGGTTAGTGACCTAATTTATCAAATGTCTTGGGTATATGCAAATTTCTCCTGCGAAAAACCAGTTTTCAACTCGGACGTAATTGTTTAGTTTTCAAAAAAAAAAAAAAAAAAAAAAGATCACACACGATATCAATAAGTCAGCAGCTTATTTTAAACAATAAATGTTTTATTCTAAAATGGTTTGCTTTCTTGTCAATGCACTTAATTCAATAGAAAAAATCAAACATTACATTTCCGATCACAGGTTACATAATAATTAAATAACAGGCTAATGATTCATTGATTCCTCCTCTTATATAGACAACCGACACCGTTGTCTACATACGAGGATGAATATACTGTTTTTTTTTCAAATATGACGACTGGCTCTCTTGCAGAAGGGTAAGACCCCTCGTAACCAAAAAAGAGTGATCATGGGATAAACACTCGATTGCATCCGCTTGTGAAGCTCCAGTTCCCCAATACAATAGTGGGTTATATTGCATGTTGGTTGCACGGCGTTGCGGTCAGTCACAACTGTCGTGCTAGCAAATTTATTGCTAGATGAGTGACGTTTCCAAGATATAAATAAAAATAGAAAGCAATTTACACTTTATCAGCTTGGCGAAAATCCGAAGAAAGTGTTTGTTCATGAAACACACTTTTAATACGTTTTTATCAATGGGTTTAACACACACACAGACAGACAGACAGACAGACACACACACACATGTATATATATATATATATATATATATATATATATATATATATATATATTATATTATTTTGCAAATAACTAAGCAATTATTGTATTTCGAGGTTTGAAAATAGATTTTTACAAGATTATACTAGTTCAGGATGATTGTTACTGGGATGATATCTAAGATAACACGGTGCTCCATGACTGTGGCCTTTTGTTACATATACCTTAGCTAAGTAGATACTAATATGCATAAATGAGAGTGCATAATGAATGAGGGTACAATATTTTTTCAAGTCAGTCTCGTTAAACCATTATTACAGATAGTATTTTGATATTTACTGAATACTGCCGATTTATATATATATATAAACGTTGTATATATATATATATATATATATATATATATATATATATATATATATATAGTTGTAAGTGTAAACAATAACCGTCCTATGTAGATGCCAAAGGACAGATCAAGCAATTAATTCTCAGGATAAAATCTCTTCTTTTTGTATTGACCTTTTCCTTCCGGCTTATCGTGTCCGGCACATCCCGTCCCGTGTCTCAAATGAATTCCATTTTGCTCACTTCCATTACCAGTTGTATTATTAGCAATGCACTGGCATTCAGGGAACTTCCAGTCGGTGTTTTGGACAACTGGTTTTTGAAAACAACGAGTTAACCGTGCTACATAAGAATGCTTACTGTCTTTTCCGGAAGAGAAATCAAACCGGTAAAGGTTTCACTACACGTGCGTAATAGTCTGAACGTGAGAAGATAGAAAAAAACATGAAAAGAAAAAAGGATAAAAAGGATAGAAACGATACAAGAAAGGACGAAGTAAATGAATAGGCGTGGAAAGATACAGAGAACGAAAGAGGTTTCAAATTGCAAGAGACGAAATGCGTAGGATTTATTTACCTAACAACTCTGCCACGAACAGTGCGATACAAGGTTCATTTTTAAGAGGTTCTAATTCAGAGTTTTTTTTTTCTTAGAGACTAATTGTCATATCAAGGTAAAAGAGTAGAGTCTGCCCTAATATTTTACCCATAGCGCACATAAGTACAAATCCGCATGCACACTTATATACACGAATAGTCATAAGTTCAAATATAAATGTGTTCGCTCTTACACACACACACACACACACACACACACACACACACATACACACACATACACAAATCCATGTACACATATACACACATATAGGAGGTGTGATAAAAAGTATCGAGAATGAAGGTTTAATTTTTTTTATTTAACGTTTACACTGGTGAGCAACTTATGTAATAAAATTATGATGACAAGATGTTTGGTAAACTTGAGTCTAGATGAGTTGGTGCCAATTTAAAAAACACAAAAATAACAATTTATGAAGGTAATGTTGTGTTTATCGAACCCTTTCGCCACGGTCAGATTTTAAGTGAAGTACAGCTGGTTGAAATCGGAATGTTCCTTCTCAGTGAACCCAATCTGTCCATAATAGAGAATAAGAGAGGAAAGAAGGAATGAAGGAAGAGTGAGTGAAACGTTAAGAGAGAAAGAAGATAAAAAGAAAATGGACAGATGGTTAGGCTGTTTAATAGGGTAAATACTCACAATCATTATGCATGTATACCATGGAATTTCCACGGATACAACTAGTTAAATTCAAAATTCTGTAATATGCATCATAGTGTCTAGTGTATGAGACATGGATGCTGCTCCAAGACTCATTTAATAATGAATCACAAAAGCATCAATAAGATATACGTAACTTTTCTAGCCCTGGAGTTGGTCATGATTAATTTACATTAGTCACTGTAATTCTAATCACAGAGAAGTGGGGTATTCGTAGAGATCGAACCTCGATACACAAGTTATGATCCCCGAGACTAGCTTGTTAACCATCATGCTATTGTTAAGCACTGAGAAAATGTAAAACTTTAGTTGAAAAAGACTTGTTCTACGACATGAGATCAAATTGGTGGAAATTGGGATGTAAAGATGGTATTTTATTAATCTTTCAAATCAAGCGAACAAAGGCAGCATTCACAATCCTGTTTTCGCTCTTACTCGTCCAAACATCGACCTCTGCGAGCAAAAATAAGTAAGTTTGGTTGAGTTGAGTCAAGACCTTCGACGCGGTTAAAATAGTTACCGTAGATCCTCGTATATCAGTCGAATTTTGTAAACTAAATTTTTGAACATAAAAAATAAAGTCGGCGTATACATGAGTAATACTTTTGTATCTTTTTCAACTAAAGGGATAAAGATTAAATCCTTTATTTAAAAAAAAACGGTCACGAAATCATTAATTCATGTTATTGACATCAATTAATGATTTCATGGCTATTAATCAAGAGTTGATCTAAACTTGAGAATTACATGTAGACGAATACATCATTCAATAATGATAGTGATGTTTCTATTTAAGAAGTGAAGAATTCTAATTACATTTTCATAGTTATCTCTGTTAATTGTGAATTAAATGATTAAACAATGATGTTCAGTACGATCAAAAATCACACAAAATTATTTTTTAGTTTGAGATTGAATCGGAATTTGCTTTGTTCTCTAGATTTGAGTATTTTAAGAGTATTGCTCTAATAAAAATCTCGCTATAACCTTTGCTCGGTATATTTATATATATATATATAATATATATATATATATATATATATATATATATATATATATGAGTATAGATAAAAGGATATGAAAACAACACAATATGCTGTTAAAGTGAAAATAGTTTATATCATATTCATAGCTAATATTGAACAATATTTCGATTTATAAAAATCATCTTCAGAGCTTGTCTTTCTCAGGACTTAACAAGAGCGGAGACGAAAATAATATGAATTGATGTTGCAAAAAAGTTATGCGGTAGTTTCAAATATAAGCACACGTTTTCGGTCAGCGACAGTCATGTATATCTTAATGTAACAGTTTTTGAAAAAAGAATACATATTTCAAAATCGACAATAGACAAATTCTCTTTTTCAAACAGGATAAGTATTAAACCCGTTGACGGTAGGCCTGCAACGGATTTTTAGAAAATAATTTTTATTTTATTTATTATTGTATTTTTTTATTTTTTTATATTTTCTTCTATATAAAGTAAAAAAGTATGAATGGTTGTAAGTTTTTTTTTGGATAATGTGAAAATTTAAATTTGTTGGGAATTATATGTTGGAGATGGTTATGTGAAGGGGATTTTATGATTTCTGACTACAAATGTCGCTAAATAATAATATTTATTTTTTGATAAAAGCCTTGTCTTTGGGGGTGAAAATAACGCAAGATTCCATAATTCTACGTAGTGTTCTATTGTGTATGTGAGTTAATATTTTGGCACCTTTAAAATCAAAGGTATGGTTATTGTCTAAAATATGTTTAGCTAGGGCGTTGGTTAGAAAACCTCGTTTAATATGATATTCAGATAGCCGTTTAGTTATCTAGAAGTCTCTTCCACATATTTTTTCTTACAATTTAAGCAATCTATTGTGTAGACTCCAGCTTCGGAATGTGTGTGTTTATGATTATTTTTATTCTGTAAAATGTTTTTAATTGTTTTAGTGGAGTGAATAACTGTTTTAATACCTATCTTTTTTAGGTTTCTATTTATTTTATCAGTGATAGGATTATTGGGAAGTATGATGTACCTATCAGAGTCGTTATTGTTGTTATAGTGTGTGTTATTAGGAGATGTAGTGTTATTTTTTCTATTGTGTATTTTCAATGCCTTTTTTTAGCACAGTGTATGAAGTTTAAAGGGTATTGTAATTTAAGAAAAGACTTTTCAATAATATTAAATTCATCTTCTAAATATTTCTTACATATCCTAAGTGCTCTAAGAAAGAAACCTATTATGATACCACTTTTTATCTTATTGTTATGATGAGAATACAAATAGATGTAATCATTTTTGTTGGTATTCTTATGGTAAACTTTAAATTCTAAAATGTTGTTATTGTTTATAATAAGTGTGTCTAAAAATGGTAGGGTGTGGTTTTGTTCAAGTTCATGAGTAAATTTAATGAAGGGTTCCACATCATTTAGTTAAAATTAATGATATTAGTTAAATTACAGTTTTTCGGGTAAATGAATAACGTGTTGTCAATGTAACGGAAAAATTAGAGTTATTAGATAAAATATATTGAAAGGGGCCGGATTCTAAGAATTCAAGGAATAAGCACGCCAATACGCTACTTAAAAGTGACCCCATAGGCAACCCGATCTTCTGTTTGTAAAAAGTTCCGTTAAATTGGAAAAAACAATTTCTAGTACAAAGTCTGCAAATTTGGACTATCTTGTTAATAGGTAATGAAAATGAAGAATTGATTTTGCTGAGATGGTTTTCCAGGCGCGTAATGCATTTGTCAACCGGGATACTTGTATAAAGTGATTTAATATCTAAGCTTGCTAAACATTTGTTGTTCATGTTTATATTTCTTATTTTTTCAATTAAGCTATTCGAATTTTTTATGTGAGTTTTGCTAACTGTACCTAAGAGGGGGTTAATATTTTAGCTAGAGATTTAGCAATTTTATGAGGGGCAGTTCCAATTACCGAAATTATGGGTCTTAAAGGAATCCCTGGTTTGTGTGTTTTGGGGAGACCGTAAATGGTGGGGACGATAGGGTGGTAGTCTATCAAAGAGAGCCAAGTTTTATCTGTGTTGCCAATTAATTTTTTATATGTTTTGTTGAAAATGATTGTGATGTTTGTAATGGCTTGTGAAGAGATTATTTCGTAGGTATTACGATCATTGAGGATATGAAGCATTTTGTCATTATATTGTCTAGAAAACATAACGACCACTCCTCCACCTTTGTCAGAGGGGGTGATATGTATGTTGTTGTTTAATGATAATTTTTTTAGAGCTGTTATATATCTCCTGGGTAGGGTGGAAGCATTTTTTTGGTTGGTGGTGGGGGCTGCGATAATTCTTTGAATGAATCCTTTATGGAAGTCAGAGTCATTATTTTTGTAATACCTTTTTATGATATCAATTATGTTTAGGTTGTTGATGTCTGTGGTGAATTTTAGGACAAATTGGAGGGATTCTAATTCGATTGGGGTTAAAACTATGTCCGAAATGTTTTGAATGATGTAAATGTTGCTGATATTCCTCCATCTGCTATTGTCGCAAAGTATTTTAAGTTTGTCTTTTAATTTGAAGATTTGTGTGCGGTTGATGTCTGTGATTTCTTTTCTGATTCGTTCGGCTGTGTAGCGAGACATTATGTTGTTTTTGCGTAGGTAAATTCCCAAACTTTTGGCTTTGTCAAAGGTGAAATTTTCTGACATTAATAGGTCTTCAATAGAAGACTCCAAAAAGTCTTTTATATAGTCCGGAAAAATGTGGCGGGACGACTAAAATAGTGAGCAGGCTTCTTGGAATAACTTTTTCGAAGATGCAATTCCTAAGAAACATTTTTCTATTCCGAAAGGAGTAAGCAGAAATTAGGAGGTTTTTGTATTTTCTTATGCTCCTGTAGTCATCCATGGCTTACGGTTGTTGTAGAGATGGTAGATGTTTTCGTTCAAATGTGTGTGTTTCCAAAGACAGTATATAAGTTAATAGAAAGGAAATGAATCCGACGGTATAGATAAAAGGATTTGAAAACAACACAATACGTTCCCTATCAAGTATTGCTCTGAATAGATCTTCTAGACACCATCTAGTGTTTGCACAGAACTGATAGATTCCATAGAAGAACGTCGTTTGTGAGTTTGTCGTTACTTCTTCAGCAACTCCCATCATGTTTTGTTTGGATAGTTTGTCTGATGCTCATGCAATTGCTATTTTATGTTTGTTGTGCTGCTTCCATAATTTATTCAAAATAGCGTGCTGCATCCTTATTTAATCTCATTTAACTTTTTCTCAAATCGTTTTATTAAAGTCTAACCATACAATAGTATTGACATGGCTACAGCTTGGAAGAATTCCCGTTTTATTTTATCAGATGTCTGATGTTAATATGGCCGTTAACCTCCCAATAGCAGTCCATGCTTTACCTATGCATATGTTGACATTGCTTTCAGTAGATGCGATATTGTTACCAAGGTATATGAATCGGTGTACTAATTTCAGAGGCTTGCCATTTAATGTGTAGACGGCACCATCTTGATTAAAACACATGAAATCTGTTTTGTCTGGGTTCCTGTAGAGACCAATGTCCATTGCAACAGGTATTTGGCTTAGGCAGTTTGCAAGAAGGACACGTTCATCTGCGTAGTCTGTAGTAGTAATAGTTTCTGTGAGTTTTCATCTGCATATTGCCCTTTTTTTTAGTGCAAAGCCATTTTAAGTATTACCATAGATTGAGCTAATAATTGTTTTCATGTAGAGCATCAGTTACTTTGGTAAAACCATATGCTCCATATTTCTTCTGTGTATGGATTTAAATATCTTGGAGAAATAAACAAACAAAAGTGTTGTCTCGAGATCATTTGCACGTACACCAGCGATGATTCGACGAGACGAATAGTCAGAATCTGATGTTATGGACTGATTTATCCGTTTTCTTCTTATTCCTGCTTAGACTCAATCGAATCTTTACTGGATTAATTCTATGATCAGACGATCCTCCTTCAAAAGAGGTTCAAGCCGCACAGTTCATTGAACAGTTTATGTCTTTTTTGTCTACAAATAAATAAAAACAATCTAGCTGAGTTATTTGGGTAAGTGTAAGTCGATAGATTCCCCTTTCTTTTTTGAGATTTGGTATTTAGGCACACAAGCCAGCTCTCAAGACAAAACTTGACTAGATGTTTAGCATTTATATTTGGAGAGTTGAAAGAAAATAATAGATTGTTTACACAACTATAAATTTAAAATTTATAAGGAAATATCTTCACCGCTAATCAATTTATATAATAAAGTGATGAGGAATAAAATTAGTTATATGATAAAGTCAATACTTGATAGTTTTTTTTATCGTATATCTTTGCAAAACATAGGATTGTGCCAATGAAACACTCTCCATGTTTGCCGGACCTCTAGATGAATTTTTCTTGTGTTCTAAACTGAAATTCTATTTGGAATGTAAGATTTTTGCGCCATATTAAAAGAGGAGTTTCAGCTATGCTTTTACAGTCAAGAAACTCGAATAAGATTATATTAAAGAAAATTAGCATTACATTTATTGTTCATTTCTATCTCAATACTTTTTAAATACAACTCTCTTGAATGATATGTATTTCCCATTGATGTCAACGGACGATGGCGGTACGAAGAACCAGATTTTTCAAATATTGATTTTCAGGGCAGTCAAATCTTTCCAAACTGAAAAATTGGCGTAAAACAAACTTCCAAACAAATTTACATCTGTGCCGTCCAAATGCTAAACTTAATAATAATAAAAAATCAAGAATGAGAAGAAGAATAGAAGAAGAAATAAATAAAAGAGTTGAGAAACAAAATAAGCATCAGTGAAGAGAATCCTCTAAACGCCAAACGTCGTTTTCTTAATAGATTAGATATTGGAATTTATTTCTTTACAGAGTTTGTATCCTCCTTTTGTGCCTTCAGTATTGAATAGATATTAACCTGTTTTAGTCCAATCATTGAAGCAGGGAGTATAAGTGTCATATAATGCTTACCATTTTACATTTAAAAACTAAGACTCGCAACTGCTATTTGTTCCTTTATAACAGATATTATGATGCAACATGAATATATATATATATATATATATATATATATATATATATATATATATATCCTATACGAATGTTTAATGAAATATTCACTACAACTTTATATATATATATATATATATATATATATATATATATAGAGAGAGAGAGAGAGAGAGAGAGAGAGAGAGATAGATAGATAGATATGAGTGTGTGTGTGTATGGGTGTGTGTGCGTGTTTGTGTGTGCGTGTTTGTGTGTGTTATCAGTTGTCAACAACAGGTTTTGATAAATCTCACCTGATAATCGATCATATGGAACTAAGAGTTATTAATCTTAATCCTACATTTTATTATCATCTGATATTGTAATATTTACTCTATTCTTTCATTGCATTTATGCAATTGTTATCTTTTACACACACACACGCGCGCACACACACACACAAACACACACAAACACACACATGCAATTTGTATAATAGATGTTTACACAACATACGTTGGTATATGGAAAAATTTCACCTAGAGGCTAATCACGTAGTAAATGATCTAAAGGAAGTTTGTTCATATATCTTCATTTAGAAATGAATTCACTTTTTTCAGCAATTTATAATGTTTATAGAATTCCTGAATACATAATTTTTCTTCCAGACATTGTATGCGATTGTTATAACCACTTTTACTATGTGAAGGGGCTTTTTCTGACCATCCCAATGTATTATGGAAGATTTATATATTTATATAAAAATAATTTTCAAAATCTTTTTACATAAATGTAAACTCTGCATTGTTTGGAATATAAAGTATGAGTTAGTTACCAGACTTAACTCGACCCGATATTTCTTATGTCCTGAATTGAAAATTCATCTCAAGTGTCAGATGTGCGGGGCTTGGAAAATACTAAAAGAAATACGATGGTGCAATATGAAAAAAAAATGGAAAACTTGCTTTAATGAGTGTGTCATGGGAACTATTTGAAATAAAATTAACATTTCCTTCGTTGTTAATTGCTATAAAGAGCAGTATGTATGTATGTATGTATGTATGTATGTATGTCCGGATGAAACGTCGAAAACAAAACAATTAACGACAAAGTAAATATAATATATATATATATATATATATATATATATATATATATATATATATATATATTATATATATATGTGTGTGTGTGTGTGTGTGTGTGTGTGTGTGTGTGCGAATAAAATATCACCGGTTCTTGCTTTTGTGAAAAAATTACAAAGATTTGATTTATATTTGCGAATATATTTAAAGATTAATGTATACATAGGAATAGGATTGTTCAACGTTTATGAATCCCAAAAGGAAACAAATCAATTTTGAAGGACAAAACAATCAATTTCTTCTTTTTAATTATTTTTTCCTGTTAGCCACTTTTTATAAAATACTCGCGTTAATTTAGTTTTTTTATTATTGTTTTTTATGTTGTAATATTAGATAGAAAATTATTGAACCTTTAAAAAACTATATTGGTGTGTTAATGTTGCATATTGAAAAATAATACAAGAAATTAATAACAAATTAAAAGATAAAATTTCAATAATTAAGTTTTAGTAAATCTACGGTTTTACGGATTCAAAGTTGTAGTGAATATTACATTAAACATTCGTATAGGATAAACAATCGTTTATTTAATCTGATAATAATGTCCCATTATACATTTTTTATCTGCAGTTTGAGAATTAATCAATTAGTTTCACTGTTGAACATACAGAAAATAAGTACTGTAATTTAATATCTAACTATTAAACAAATTCAAAATGCTTTTTAAAAAAGTATGGTTCATTTTCTTTCTTTGCCTTAAGTATTCTAAATAAGAGACATTATCTTTTTTTTTCAGAGTGGTTTAATGTTTGTGCATTTGATTTAAAGATAATAGTATATGATAATAAAATATTCGATCGGCTACGCTTTGAATTAATGCTATTCTTTTTTAATTATTCATTGAATTTTAACGACAAAATTAAAGAATTATTTAAAGTTTAAATACGATCACTTATTACTTTATTTATCTGTTTAATTTTTTCGTATGTTTTGTTTTTCACTTTGAAATATTAATTGAACTAATCGCCTTATTTGTGCTTTCTTTAAATATTGTTTATTATTGAATTAAAATCTCTTACTATATCGTTATATGTGATGTCATTTCCATTACACAGGCGAAAAAAAATGGTGTCCTCCCACCAGGCCGGATTAACACATGGTCTTTTTTTAGACATCCAGCGAGGATCAATCTTGCTATTTAGTAGTAATGGATCCGCAACACTAGTTAATTAACCAATACACCACGTTTTTCGCCTCTACCCAGGCTTTGCCGAGTAGCTGCTTCTAGTAAAATATACTAGGTCATTCAGAAATATCTTTGTGGAATTGTGAAGAATATTGATCAAAATTCATTTTGTAAAGAACAATTTAATCTAACCCACACTTCTATTTTGAAGGACAGAATGAGACACGACTGTTTGCGTTTCACATCGCACTTAATGCCCTTGGTAAAGGCATGAATCCATCTCTTCTTCCTCTGACAGTCTTGTAGATAAACAAACCCGTCTAAGAGGAGGAAAAACTGAATTGAACCCCCTACCTACGTGTCAGCGAAGTGAGGTAATTTCCTACATTGTCAGGTCAGTGATTTATCTTTGCTACTAATACCATGTAACTCAATACAACTTGTTACATGTTAGTTGGAGATTGAATGGACACTACCAAGTAACCTCTCATTGCCCTGAGAAACGACATGAAGCGTAGCATAGTAATCCAAAGTCCATCTTATTTTTCTTTCTAATTTCACGTGCCAAATTCTATCTACAGATCAATTTTGTTTGTTTCTTTGTTTGTTTTGTTTCTTTGTTTTAGTTTTTAACTCGTTTTGTAAATCCTGAAGTTAGCAAGCCAATATAATATATGCATGTCACTTTTTCACTTTCTTTCTTTTTTTTTTTCTTCTTTTTTTTCCTTTTTCATTTTCTCTCCGACTTTCGTTTGTCAAATCTTGGTCTTTAAAATTACAAAATGTTTAGAGTTTTCAGTCAGAGGTTTTAGAAACACTATTACAATGCGAGTAAAATCTTTGTTTCTGATTAATCGTATCTACCTGAGAATTTCATCATCAGAAAACTTTTTTCTCTTCATGAAATTTTCTTCCTAGGACTTTTTTTTAATTACCAGAAAATCAAGTCTTAAAAGGTTTATGTTGTAATTTTTACATTTTGTAGTGAGGTGTAGGTTCGTACGTTCTTATAGTAGTTCGCTTAGCTAATTGTAGCTGAGTGTCTTATGTCGTAGAACTATCTTTTTATATCTACCGCTGTAGTAGACATATGCAAATGAGATAATACGCCATTGGCTATCTCACTACACCTCCCTGAAACGGAGAGGTTTTATTCCCTTCGTTGACCTATTGCTTCTCCTAAATATCCTAGGGGGTGTTCTTCGTAACGGTGATCGCGGTCTCATTTCATCACTGCTGGATCCCTCGTACGGCATATCGGAATCCGACACGCTTTCATCCATTGGCTCTATAACGTCTTCATCATACTAGTTTATATCCTTGTTTCTTTCCGATTCTTCCATAATTACGTCTTCTTCATATCTATTCCTTATCTGATCAGCGTGGGCCAGCACACTTCTCTCCTGTGTTGTTATTATAACTGTGTTGTTCCCTTTCTGCATAATAAAATAGTTTTTTTTTCAGGTTGCGCGTCCTTACTTTTTTTGTACCACATTTTTTCTTTAGTCGAAAAATACATGGTTATGGGAGATCTGATCTGTCTTCCCATCCAGGCAGAAGGACAGTGTTCTATTAGCATGAGGAATGGATCTGTAACTCATCAAGAGTTTAGGTAGAAAGAATTCTATGGTCTCTCATGGCGGCTGGAATGCTTTTAATCCAAATTTAACCGTTCTAACCATCCTTTCCGCAACCCCATTTGATTGTGGATGGTAGGGCAGAGTTTTATAGGGTTTACATCCTATCTTCCTCAACCACAAACACAGACCTTCATCACAGAATTCAGGCGCATTGTCCGATACCAGGGATTTGGGTACGCCATTTCTTGAGAAAATTGTTCTCAAAATTTGAATGACAGTTGCAGATTTTCTATCACGCACCTGAACAATCTCTGGCCACTCCGAGAAAAAATCTACTAAAATCAATAGTAGTCCTATGCCCTTGACATAGGCATGGTCCATGTGTACTCGACTCTATGGTTCTCGTTCCTTTGGCCACGAATGAGTCGATTTTTGTGGAAAATCTTTGAGACATATTTTACGTAATCTTCAATGTCACACGAATATCCTGGCCACCAGCTCTCTAATTTGAGTCTTTTTTTGTGTGGCCGCTATTCCACAATGTATATCGTCGTGTACACTTTTTCCCTTTTTTGCGGAGGTACAACCAAATCTCCGTTACATATAACCCCTCTGTCCATGGCTAGTTTATGTTTAATCTCTTTATAAGGCCTTTCAGCTTTAGAGCAGTCGTTCCATTTATTCCTCCTTATTCTATTTGAGATTTTGTCCAGAATAGTGTCCAGCAAGGTTTATTCTTGTAGCTGTTTAATCGGCAGTACATCGGTTTCGACCCAATGTAGTATTTCTTTAGTGTCGTTTATTTCGTCGTCTTCTTTGTTAAAAGCTAATCTGGACAACGCGTCGACATGCGGAATCGTGTTTCCTTTGACGTACATGATGTCGAAAACAAAGGCCATCAGCAGTATGGCCCATCTCATTATCCTGGCGGATGTGACCTTGGGTAACTCTTTCCGTGGATTAAAAATGAATTCTAAGGGTCGATGGTCAGATTTTTGTAAAAGTTTTCGACCCAATAGAAATTGTCGGGCGCGCTGTGTGTTCCACACTATGGCCAAAGCTTCCTTCTCTATATTCGAGTAGTTCATTTCTACCTTGGTTAACCTTCGTGACAGGTACATAATCGGATGATCGTCCTGTGACAATATAGCAAACACAGCATGTTCACTGGCATCTGTAGTTAAAGTTACTTCTTTTCTGGGGTCAAAAACTTTTAGAACGGGTTTTTCCATAAGTACTTTTTAAAATTTGTTAAAAGCCGTTTCTTGTTTTTGTGTCCAAACAAACTCACTATTCTTTCTTCGTAAGTCTGCAAATACTTCAGTTAAGTCGGAATATTTGGGCACATAGATGATATAAAAATTTGCCCATCCTAAAAACGATTCTAATTCTTTTTTGTTGGTGGGAGATGACACCTCCGATATTTTAATTTATAAATTTGGGTCAGGTGAAATGCCTTCTTTGGATATTTTGATGCCCAAATAATTTATCTTCTCGCAATTAAACTTACATTTATTGCGGTTTACGCTCATGCCAGCCTCTCTTAATTTGTTTATAACTCGCTCAGTTTTTTGTTGTAATTCATTTATACTGGCGGCCCCAATTAAAATATCGTCCTGATAAATTATAATATTTTCTACCACCCCACTTAAAACATTTTCAATTTCTCGTTGAAATATTGCCGATGCTGTTTTTATGCCGTAAGGCATACGAGTCCACCGCATTAGACCCCTTGGGAGTGTTAATTGTGGTTATTTCTTGAAATTTATCGTGAATCTGTATTTTATTGTATGCTGCGTTTAAATTAATCTTCGTAAAATATTTAATGCCTGTTAATGTGTGCAATTTCTTCAAAGGTGAGATCCTCCAAATCTTTTGCATACGCCATAACGGCTACTCTCATGTTTGCTTCACATCCAGCGGACGCTAAAAATAAATCGGTAATCTCGTTTTCTCCACCAACGTTCTTTTTGTCTTGCAACTTCTTACATCTTGCATGTACTGCAAAACATTTTAGCCACATTTCAACATAGTCCGGTTCCTCTAATCTTGTGAGTAATTCTATTGGCGACGCCATATGTAGTGAGGTGTAGGTTCGTACGTTATTGTAGTAGTCCGCTTAGCTAATCGTAGCTGAGTGTCTTACGTCGTAGAACTATCTTTTTATATCTACCGCTGTAGTAGACATATGCAAATGAGATAACACACCATTGGCTATCTCACTACACATTTATAATACAAGAAATAACTACCAGAGGGCTATAAACATTTACAATTTGATTACGTTTATTAACATATGTCCTCGCAAAAAAAAAAAAAAAATAAAACTGACATTAATCAGATTAAATAAAATCAAGAATAGATAAATGGTTTTCTACAATGTAGGTTTACAAGGATATGATTCAATAAATACATGATTTAAATCTTATAATCTCTTATTAGTGTCAAATGCCTCTTTTAGGTTATCCTCAGAAACTTGCTTGAAATTTCACCTCAGTGGTATTTTTAACTACCGAACCCCTTCCCCACGGAAAGGATGCGACACAAGGTCAATTTTAAAGCGAATTTATATATGCAATATTTTAAACCTAGAATAATGGCTTAGAAGCATTGACTCTTACACTGAGTCCTTATCACTTCCGGATACACATGCACCAATCATTGGCTTGGATTTAGTTCTAATTTCCAAAGCAAGATGATTGTTGTTAGACATCCATCTTGTTTGTAATGAAACAAGAATATCAAAGAAAACAAAACTATACAAATTTTGCAACGTTTTAGATGAATCCAACCAAAAAATATACTGCAGGATAATAAGTCATTTTGAGTCAAACTATGTAAGTATTTTGATGTGAAAAAATAAAGAAGCTAACAAAAGAAAAAAAAACAGACAAAAAACATAAACAAACCAGAATCAGTTGAAACGCTGGAATATATATTACTTACCTAATTGCGTCTGTCAAGTAAAAGTCAGTACAGACCAGTATAACATTTTTAGGAAGATAGTGATAGTGGTTTATGGAAGTACAAAAATAAATAGATAAATAAAAAGAATTTTACAAATGAAAATCTATATATCTAAATTTGATAAATGAATATTTTGTCACCTGGGGAACTAAATTATCCTTTTTTCTTCTTACCTTATCAACAAATAATACATATCGAGCAAAATTGATGATAGTTAACTAGATCGAGGCAGATTCTTGATCGCTCACGAGAGAAGTACAATAATCAAACAAAGTTCTCCTTCCCTTTTTGTTTTTCAAACAAATCTTTTTATGTCTTTTTGTTCTTTTATCTGATTTTGTTTCTGACTGTTTATATTGTTCTCTCTCTCTCTCTCTCTCTCTCTCTCTCTCTCTCTCTCTCTCTCTCTCTCTCTCTCTCTCTATCTATCTATCTATCTCTATCTCTCTCTCTCTCTCGGAAGCTTTTTCTTCTTCAAGTCATTTATTCGATTTGATTTGATTTGATTTTTAAAATGGCCATTCTGTTCTTGAGATTCGCATCTAGTTAGGGCAAGAGGTCAACCCAGACTCGGCGGAGGGTTAACTACTTTAGATGGTGTGTTATCCGTTTCAGACGCAAATAGAAAAACCGTCGCAAGAGGCCGACTTGCTGATTTTAGTAATCAATAAAATACCAAAGAAAGCCCAGCGTCTGCTGCCAAAATACTGTCTATGGCTTGGACTAAAGAGAAATAGCAGCGATGGCTTTGAATGGAAAGGCGAGAAGGGTGTTGTAACTGATGCGTTTGGTGATGATAGTGTGTGTGTGTGTGTGTGTGGAGGGGGTGAGTGATAGCTGAAGGTAGCATTGCTGGTCGTGGTGAACCATCTTTGAAGGTCAGGAGCATGTGGTTAGCTAGGTGAAGAGAAGAGACAATAGTGGAAAGTGGAAAGTGGTTGGACGGAGGAAAGGATGCTATTAAAACGTCAGTGGTGGTAATGATCGTGGTGAGGTGAGGAAGTCTGTAGGGGGTGGGGGAAGAGGAAACGTTTGATAGAGGCGATAGATGGAGCGGTCATGTTCATGTAGGAAATAGTGATGGTGGTGCCGGTGACGGTATGGCTGATGCTATTGATGATGGTGGAGGTTGAGATACCAGTCAAGGGACGACGGTTGTCGTTTAGGTGACGGTGGTGTTGATTCTACCTCTTTTAGAATTACTATTATGATGATGATTATAATGATAGCAAAGTACCAGTGGTGGTGGTGGTGGGGGTAAGGGGTTAACTAATAGGTAACGATTGCAAGGAAGGTAAGTACAACATAGACGCTGGAGTGGGATGATGAGGATGATGATGATGGATGGTGAGAGTGATTGAGGTGGGGGTGATGGTGGAGGCTCTGATTCGCTAAAAGTGTCTGCATTAAAGTTCTTTGCGTTATTATTGATACTGATACTGATATTCATTATGAGGTTGTTACTTAAGAGTGACGGTTTTGGAATACATAACAACAAAAACAGAAATAATAATAATAATAATAATAATAATAATAATAATAATAATAATAATAATGTATGGGAGGCACAGTGCCAAAAAAGTGTGGACAGTAAGGCGTACACGACTGAGTAATGGGGAAAGAGAGGGTGGACGAGACGTACGGTAGTGAAATGAAAGTGGATCGCAAATGATGTCGGCAGTGACGCTGACTAACTGGGGTCGGGGTGAAGGCGGTGGCTCGATGCTCAAAAACGTGTTTACAGTTTGGTTATCGGCGCTTTGATTAGACACTTTGGCTGAAAACCTAGGTTGTTGCGGGTCTAATTAATCTATGTCCAAGCGATCAATCTATGAGGTGCCTTGTCACTTTTTTTGTTTTGTTTTGTTTTGTTACGACAGGAAGATGCCCAAAGGGCTAGAGTCTTCCTAGGGTTTCTTCAATGCTTCCCCAATAAGGACATACAGGTGCAAATAAGGCAGGGCCTTGGATTTGTGTAAGGCTTCCGAACGCCTGGCGATTAAATTAACAGCTTGCAAGTCAAACCAGTAAGTAATCCACCCTTGTAGTTGTGCGACAACTTATTAGAATAAAAACTCACTCTCTTTCTCTCCCTCCCCTCTCTCTCTCTCTCTCTCTCTCTCCCCTCTCTCTCTCTCTCTCTCTTTGTAGTGTATACATGCTTAAAAAATTAACATTGGATATATTTTTTTCTGTGTAACTCAGCTTCTCTTTTATCTATTCTTTTCTGTCTGTCTATCTGTCCGTGTCTGTTTTTCTCTATCCTTCATCTCTCTCGCTCTCTCTCTCTCTCTCTCTCTCTCTCTCTCTCTCTCTCTCTCTCTCTCTCTCTCTCTATTTATCTATCTATCTTCTATCTATCTATATATATATATATATATATATATATATATATATATATATATATATATAAAGGAAGTTTGGTATGTACGTGTTGATGTATAACTCAGAGCCGGGAGGCCACTCATATTCGAAATCTTGCATACACCTTAATATTCTTCTAACTTATAAACATGCCAAATTTGGTTACTGATTTTAACTGATTAAAGGATATAATTAATCAATTAACCCAAAATCAAACGATTTTCAGAAAGTGTCGTAAGCTGCTCCTGCTGTTGGGTGTATCAGCAGGAGCTTAGCTGCTGCCTATTTCAGCTGCCCGAAGAAGAAGAAGAAGAATATCAGCTACCTGTTGCGCTAGCAAATTATTCAAAATGTCCGCTACAACTATGGCTAAATTTTAACGTAAAATCAATTTTTTTGTCCAATCTTTAAAATATTTATTTGTTTTGAAAGAAAAGAAAAGAATCTTTCTAAATATGTCATTTGTATGTGTTTTTATCCATTGAATTTTTTTTACAGTGGGTTAAAAATATTTTGCTTTAACTTTTAACGTAAAATTACATCTTTGTCCATATTCTGAAATTGTACACTCACTTTAAATTGTACTGGATTTTCAGTGAAACTTTAGGTAGACAACAATATTCTATTTACAACATAACTCTTGCTGAGCATTGATGTATAATACAAAGTACATTATGAAACTTGAATAAAAGTTATTATCATCTTCAAAGTTTTTGGACCATTCAAAAGAAGAAACATTTAACATGAACGAAAACAATATTTACATGTTCGTACCGCTAAATCAATTGAAATTTAAAGTAACCAAAATATGTTATGACTACCGGCCTTTTTTTTAACAAATTCAATTAAAAATCAACTAATAGTCAAATTTCACTACATTTTCGGTAATTATTAATCCGTTGATGAAAATATGTTTGAAATAGGTTTTTTCTTAAAATCTTTTAAGGGCAATATTTTTTACGTGGTATATTATATTTTATGAAATCTGAAAAAAATAAACAGATAAAAAACGATTTTTAATTTTTTTTCTATAAAGATAATAGTCTGAATAATTATGTCAGAAGATTTTTATCAGTTTCTATACGGGATTTTTTCTTAGTAAAAGAAAAAAAACAAAAAAAAACATGAAAACTGAATTCAATAAATAAATGTTAATATGACATAAAATTGTTTCAAAACACTAAAAAATTCAGGATTACATTTAAAAAAAAATATTTTCAATGTTTAAAAAAATATTCCTTAAAATAAACACTGTAATACATAAATTTTCGGTGATTTTTATATTCTATTTTTAGGAACACCCCCTGATGTTCCTAAAACTGTTTTTGTCCGGTCATGGACCGGGTACTTTTGCTAGTATATATATATATATATATATATATATATATATATATATATATATATATACTGATGTGTGTAAGAGAAAGAGGGAGAGTGAGAGTGAGAGAGTGAGATGGGGCATACGAGTGTGTGTATGTATGTATTTACCCAGTCTCTCCCCCACTGGTAGGATGAGACAAAAGAACAAATTTATGCAGCGTACAGCTGATTTAATTTCAGAATTTTCTCTCGCTTATAACCTATGACTATAACCGGTATGCAAAGCGCGCCTCCACTGTACACACACACACACACACACACAAAATATATATATATATATATATTATATATATATATATATATATATATATATATAATGAAGGATAGCAAATAAGAAAAGTGCTTGCATAGAAAAGTAGTCAATGCTATAATAGAAGTGCAGGTTTAGAATCTAAAATTTAAAATTATGGAACTATATTACTGTTACTCAAGTTTCATGTGTATTACACAATCCTCAGGCGGGAGAATAGTAAAAAAGTGGTTGGTCAAGCGTTTGTATATCGTAATGTGCATTCACGTGATTAGATCATTTTTACGCTAACAGTCGACTTATAATTAAGAACATTCTTTCCAGCTGACGACATAAATTTAAATGCCCTTTGCTCTACCACAAACTGCACAGATTGTCACACCTTCTTTCTCCGTTAGCGTTCTATCCTCAGACCTTTGTCGTCGTGTTCATTTCTTTACTTGTGAACCTGTTTCTGGCTCGTGCCTTTCGTACCAGCCAGCACAGAATGTTTCAGCGTGGGTCATCACCATTGTGCAACGAATGTGCACGAATTACAGAGCGGGTATTCTCACAAAATACAAAATTACAAAAACAAAAGAAACAAAGTAATCAAACGGAAAACAGCAAAGTGTTAATTTGAAAAAAAAAATATTTTGAGTCGCCCTCACTTTTTTTTGGTGAACCAAAAGTTTAGAAATAGTTTTTGTTTAGAACTAGGTTGTTTTTCTGCTATCTTCTATCGTTATTGTGTCTACAGGTTCTACAATCCGTTACAAACGGGTATTATTAGGTATTATTATTTATGCAATTTTATTTCTGGTTAGAAAAATCCAATGCTATGAAGTTTGGTAATTAATACTTAATAATACCCGTTTTGATTCTGTTTCAATAGAAATGATAGAATCCTGGTTTGTTTGATAACACAAATATATTATATAACATAAACTAATAAAATACAAATATCAAAAGTTATAATTAAGAAATTAACTACAATAAATGAAATAGTATTTAGCCTTAAAACTGGCATACTAGTTGCATTCAACAACTAGAAATGTGATTCAACTGTTAACAGTTTATAATGATTCGAACGTTTGCAATATATTGAACACGTGATGATAAGAATTTTTAAAAAATCTAACGTAACAAAACATTAAATAAAAAAAGCTACAAATATTCGAAAGCTCTCTACACTTTGGACAAATAGCATCTCAGGTAAAATTTGAACCTCTTGCATAATTCCCAGGGGATCACCTCTCCCACCCTATCATGTCTACTATTATTATCTTTTTGTGTCAATTTGTTGCATTCCCTTGTTAATTGATTAATTGTTTCATCTCTGTCATCACATAGCATACACTTGCTATTTTTCTGTGTATTATCAATTTTTGCTTTGACATCAATACTCATCTTCCTTATTTGTACGACCGTTATCATCTTGCAATACCTTCTGGTTAAAAATGAGACCGTCCAAATCTTCCAAGATGAAATTAAAAAATGTAAATCCAGTTTATCTGGTGTTGATTATCCGCTGAATCCTTATTATGAGTGTCGTCACCTCAGTTACATAATGGACCAATCGGTTTTTATTATAAACAAATAAATGGAAGAAAAAAGGACATGCTACACAGAAAAAATATAATAAGAGAGAAAGAAAGTAGGGGAAATGTAGAGAGAGTGGGTTAGCGCACGAAAGTTTGAATGAGAGCAAGTCTTGTCAGGTCTCCAAGATTCTTTTGAGTATGTAGCCGATCTTATCAATGATGTTGTCTGGGTGGTTTTGATTCTTCCTCTGATTTCCAATCCCTCCAGACTTTTTCCAATCCCTTTCGAGACGTTCCAAGTGAACCTACTACAATCCGGAATGTCAAAAGCCACTAGATGACAATTTTTTTCTTGTTAATTAAAACTAGTTCTCTTCTTCTAACTATGATAAATTGATCCCTTTATATCACAAAATCCAAGGAAATTTTATACATCACATTCTCTTGGACGAATTCAGTTTTGTGCATATTTGGTAGTTTGGTATTATGGTCAAATTTGAATCTATTGCACAGTTCCCAGTAAATTACCTTTCCCACCCAGTCGTGCCTAGTATGCTTGTTTGCTTTCTTCGCAATTCTTGATTTACCGTCTCATCTCAGCCTCTACATAACCTACACTTGCTATTCAGTTGCGTATTATCAATTTTCGCTTTGATATAATTTGACCTTATGGCACTAATTTGTGCTGAAACTGAATCTCTTTTAATTAAAAGAAATCAGTTTCTATCTTGAATTTTCCATTTCTTTGCCATATTAATTTTTTTTCTTGTGGTGTTGCCATATTTAGTCGTGTTAAATATCCGTACATTTGTTTTTCTTTCTATTTCTGCTTTCGAGTTTTCGTTGTTTTTCATTTTGCCGTTAGGTTGCCATTATTGTTACTCGCTGTGGTGATTAGTCTTACCATGTTTTGTTTTTTTTAGTGGATTGCACGAGACCGTGAATTGATTCATCTACATTATCCTCAATGTTGGTGAGACCTTTTTTTCCTTCTTTTCTTAACACATAAACACCCTCTAATTAACACCTCTGATAAAATTGATGCTGGAGAACTTGGTTTTTAGACGTTTTCTTGCTCATCTGGAGCACTTTTCTTACTTTTCTTTTTCATCTCTCTTTGATGGTATTTGCTTCCAATATTCCTTGTAATTTTCTTTTTCTCTAAATATTCTGATGCTTTCCTGAATTGGTAGTTTCATTCCTTCCATTCTTTTCTCATTTCCCATTTTTCATTATCCGCATGGTACATGTTTCAATGCCAAATTCCATTCCTGTATCCTCGCAGATTTTTTTTTATTACGGTTTGTAATTCTTTTTCATTTTAGGCAAATCTCTTAATATCAATAGGTCATGAGGGTTATCGTTTCCTGTGATTTTGTAAATTTGCATCCACCTGCATAAGCATATAATTGAGTGTCATCATTTCTATAAGATTTGGGATATACCTCTTTGGATTTTCACAGATTTCATGATGAAGTTTATGAGTTTGTCGAATATTTTGAACATTTTCTGGCAATCTATTATCCAAGTTTGAGGAACCATGTCAAAGGCAGTTTTGTATTCAGTCCAAACCATGGATATAGTTTTCCATCTTCTTTTAATATCGCTGTGAGGATGTGATGATCTATATATAGTAGGTCATCTGTTCCTCGTATACAAGCGAGTTATATATTTCTTCTCTTACCGATGTGGCTATGATTTTCACACCAACATTAGCTGATGGTCATTCACTAGAGTCTGAGTGACAGCAAGTTTCCTCAGATATCCAGGACTCATCTGAGTATTCTAACTGATTTCAGCAGCACTATGGTCTGAACGGACTTCCTCTTATATTCAGGTACTCCATTTTTTTTCAGGTTTTTCAGGATTGTTCTAAAGACTCCACCTATGATTGCTATCACTGACACCTTAACGTTCTTTTTTTTCAGTTTTATTGCAAGGTCCAGAAATGTGTCCACTTTATCGTTTCTCTTCATTTTCATTACTTTCTGGAAATAATTGATTTTTTGAATTTAAAATAAAATTAGGTCAGATCTTCTGGAATGGATTGGGTGACTCGTTTGAATCTTAAAATCCAATTATTATTATTATTATTATTATTATTATTATTATTATTATTATTATTATTATTGTTGTTGTTGTTGTTATTATTATTATTATTATTATTATTATTATTATTATTATTATTATTATTATTATTATTATTATTATTATTATTATTATTATTATTATTTTCACTCCTTTTGAGTTTTTCACATCAGCGTTAGCTGATGGTATTTCACTAGAGTCTGAGTGAAAACAAGTTACCTCAGGTCTCCACCACTCTTCTGAGTATTCTAGCCGACTGCAGCAATGCAGTAGTCTGGATGGTCTTAACACTTCCTCTGATTTCCAGATCCTCCAGTTTTTTTCCAAGTTTTTTTTGGGGGACCGTTCCAAGTGCACCAACTACAATTGATATCATTTTCACCTGCATGTTTCACAGCTTCTTCAATTCTCTGGCAAGGTCCAGGTATTTGTCCACCAGTTGGCACGTTCTGTTTTTATTTTACTTCATTTATCATTTTGTTTTGTTAATCAACGCTAGGTCTGGTCTCCTGGCTGGGATAGGGTGATCCGTCTTTATCACGAATTCCAAGAGAATTTTATGCGTTTCATTCTCAATAGCAGATTCTGGTTTATGCATATACCGTTTTGTTGTATGGTCAAAATCTAATTGTTTGCATAATTCCCAGTGGATCACCTTCCAAACCCAGTCGTGCTTAGCTTTGTATTTCCGTTGTGCTAGTTTGCTACATTCGCTTAATACATCATTTACACTCGTTTCTGTCACCGCATATTATAAATTTACTGTTTTGTTGTGTCTTATCATTTTTTGCTTTGATATAATTTGTTCTCGTGATATTATTTTGTGCAGCAATTATTAATGATTCTGTTTCTCGCTTGAGGCTTCCTCTTCTTAACCATGTCCAAGTCTGTTCATGTGCAATTTATCGTTTGAAGTGTCCATATAATTGTTTTTCTTCCCATCTTTGTTTTCTTGGTTTCGTTGTTTTTCTGTTTGTCTGTATATTATATCTGCTATTGTTGACTGCAATAAATAATCTATCTTTGCTCTTTTTTGTGTATTTTGAGTCCTTGTATTGTGGCCTCTACACAGTCCTCTATGTTGGCAAGACCTCTCACACCTTCTTTTCTTGATACATATAGCCTATCTCTATCATCTCTAGGGTATAGAGCCTTTTGCATTGTCATTAATTTTCTAGTCCTTTGGTCGATCTGACTGAGTTCTTTTGTCCATTTTAAGAATGGCCCAGAGTATCATAACGGGGACGGCCCATGCATGTATTCCTTTGATAAGATTTCTGCTGTTGAGTTTGGTTTCTAAGAGCTTTCTTGTTCTTCTGAGGTATTCTTTTTTAACTTTTCCTTTCATTTAATGTTTGCTTGATATTGTCTGCTTCTAAAATTCTTAAGTATTTGTAACTTTCTTTTTCTTCAAGTGATTTTATAGTGTCCCGATTTGGTAGTTGTATTCCGTCCATTAATCCCCCCCCCTGTTTTATTATCAGCATGGCACATTTTTCGATTCCAAATTCCATCGCTATGTCTTGGCTATATATTTTAATGGTTTGTACCATGGTTTCTAGTTCTTTTTCATTTTTTGCAAAAGTCATCCATGTATATAAGGTGATTTATTTTTTCCTATGAGTTAGTAAATTTGTATCCATCTGTGCATTTTCTAAATATATGATTGAGTGGCATCATTGCTATAATAAATAGTAGTGTTGATAGCGAGTTTCCTTGAAAAATATATCTTTGGATTTTTACTTCTGCCAAGGATTGTTCACTTGCTTTTAATTGGACTTTCCGGTTTTCCATGGCTTTTTTGATAAAATTTATGATGTTGTTGGATATTTTGTACATTTTCAAACATTCTAAAATCCAGCTAAGTGGGACCATGCCAATAGCTTTCGGTTATTCTTTATTTCTTTAAAGATGTGTTGATCTATATGAATTAGGTCATGTGTTCCTCTTTTTCTTTTGCCGCATCCTTTCTGAAAGATGTGTTGATCTATATGAATTAAGTCATGTGTTCCTTTTTTCTTTTGCCGCATCCTTTCTGTTTTTCAGGGAAAAGTTTACGCCAATTTAGTGAAAAGTATATTTCTTGTTTTATTACCGCAGTCAATATTTTCACATCATGGGCAGACAAGTTATCGGTCTATAATTGCTAGGGGTATTTCCTTTTTGTGGGTCTTTTTGGATTAGGGTAGTTATTCCTTTTGTCATCCATTCGGGTACATCTGTTTCTTGTAGATATTTGTTTAGTTGCTGAGCCATTCTCTCGTGGATTCAAGTGGATTTCTTAAACCAGAATCCGTGTATACCTTTCTGGCCTGGTGTTTTCTACTTACTTAAGTGTTGATCTGCGCATAATTATGTGCATACTTGCTACAGGACCCACCTCGATTTCCATCAGTTCATTTTTAATATCACTTATCCATTTTGATGCTTTGTTGTGTTCTTTTTCCCCCATATATTATTCCAAGAATATTTTGCTTCTATTATCATTATTACACCCACCGTAACTGGTGGTTCACTGGAGGCAGGGTGAGCGAAGTCTCTTCAGGTCTCAAGGACTCTTCTGAGTATTCTAGCCGATCTCAACAGTGTTGTTGTTTTGATGGTCTCGATTCTTTTTAGGATTCCTAATTTCACCAGACTCTTTACCAACCCCTTGGGAACCGTTCCAGTGCACTAATTACAATCGGTACGGCCTTTACCTTCATGTCCCAAAGGGTTTTAGCTTTCTGGCTAGGTTCAAGTATTTGTCTATCTTTTCATTTTCTTTCAAAATCCACGAGATGATACGTTTTCCTCTTGTTATTTTACACTACGTCTGGCCTCCTAGCCGGGATTAGGTGATCCGTCTGCATCTCGAAGTCCCAAAGGATTTTATGCATCTGATTCTCTATGACAGATACTATTTAGTAGCATGGTGAAAACTGAATTTCTTTCATAATTCCGAGTGGATCACCTTTCCCACCCAGTCGTATTTTCTTTGTGCTAGTTTACAGCATTCTCTTATTATATGATTAACCGTTTCGTCTTAGTTTAAGTATATGGTTGAGTGGTATCATTGCTATGAAAAATAATAGTGATGATAGGGAGTCTCCCTGGAAGGTGTTTCTTTGAATTTTCGCCTTTGTAAAGGTCTGTTCTCTCGCTATCAATTCTACTTTACAATTTCTCCTGGCTTTATAAATAGATTTTATTATTTTGACGGATATTTTGTACATATTCAAACACTCGATTTTCCAAGTTTGCGGAAAGCTGTCTTAGGCCTTTCTGTAAGTCAATGCATGCTATGGCTAATTTTTCCTCCTTTTTTTCCTCCTTTAAGAATGTTCTGAACTATATATAGTAGGTGATTTGTTCCTCTTGTTCTGTTGCGACATTCTTTCTTTTTATTATTATTGTTTACTCCTTTTGAGTTTTCACATCAGCATTAGCTGATGGTCTTTCACTGGAGTATGAGTGACAGCAAGTCTCCTCAGGTCACCAGGACTCTTCTGTATTATTATTATTATTATTATTATTATTATTATTATTATTATTATTATTGTTGTTGTTGCTGTTGTTGATGATGATGATGATGGTGGTGGTGGTGTTTATGCCATCTATATATATATAAAAGGAAGTTTGGTATGTACGTGTCGACGTATAACTCCAAAACGGAAAGTTACTCAGATTCGAAATCTTGCATACTCGTTAATAACCTTCTAACTAATAAACACGCCACATTTAGTTATGGATTTTTACTAATTAAGCGATTTAATTCAATAATAAAAAGAAAAATTAAAAAAATATCGTATACAGACCACTCCGACCCCACCCAACCCCACTCCTGTCGACGTTAATTGAGTTTTGAACTTCCAAGATAGCCCCTCCCTAGCCACCTACTCTATGAAATAAAAACTAATGTTCTATTTCTCTTTCACCCATACCTCTCGTCGGCACAAGTTCAGTTTTGAACTGGCGACGACCGGCTGACCCACTTCCTCATAGTAATAAATATAAAAAAAAAGTTTTAAAATAAAATAAAAAAGAACAGTTAACAGACCTTCCACACCCACAGATTCTGAACCTGATATTTTCCACCACAAAAATAAGGAGTGGGAGTGGGGGGTCAAATTTAAATGACTTGAAAAAATCAGAAAGTTTTGAAATAAAATAACTGATGCGTTATAAAATTCATTCATTGATAATTCAACACTGAAAATTTGATTAAAATCAGATAATTCCCTTATTTTGTCCTTTCGAACATTTTACATAAAATAAACTATTCTTAAAATAAAGGAATATCATAATACCCGAATTCTTAACTTATTGTTAAATATTTAATGAACGATTAATTTTCATTCGAATAAATACAAAATTTTCCTCCTTCAAATAAAGATATGTTCGTTGGTTGGTTGGATTTTACAGCTTGTCAATGCCGAAGTCATGTTTGTTTTATTCATTATTACCGGGTATTAAAATTATTTCTAATTCACTTTTAAATTTTTTTAAAGATCCTTTTTTATCTATTTGACCCATACATAGATCTACCAAGTACTACTACTCCGGATCAAAGTGGGCCTGTGAGTAATGGCAATGAAGGGGTACTCCACACTTTACAGAGCTCCAGAATTGGAACCTCACCACTATATGCAGTTTAACGTCACGACACTAAGATCCTCAACCACTGCCTTTTAGCACATATAAAAGGGGAAGGTTTTTTACCTTAAGAGCAATACGGTAGGGACAATCATATAGGTGCTCGGGCTTGACATGACAAGCCGATTTACTGACTGCCCGTCTAGCCCGAGTAACAGTCAAAGTGGAGTGTTGCATGCCATGGACTGCTCCATCACTAGGATTCCGTCCAAAAACATCACAGGCCGCCACCTATGAACAAAAATGTGGACCAATTGGAAGGAGGTTTTACTCAGCAGAGGTGCTGTTGGCGTATTCTACAGTCCCAGCCGATAGAGCAAAATAAATAAGGACATGTGTTTAATACTTAGCTCTTTTTAATTGCTACTTTTTAGGGGTAAAAAAGAAAATAAATTAAATTAATATTTTTATCACTTTTAAAAAAGTAAACGATTACATTTTTTTATTCTATAAATTATTTTCCTCTTATTCTCTCTCTTACCCACTCACTCCCTGTTGTTCTTAAAAAAAAAAGTCCGGTCATGGACTGGGTACTTTTGTTAGTTACTTATATTGAGAAGTTGGGAATAGCCCGGAAAAGAATTCAAGTTATCATGGAATTATAGTCTTTTGTGTTTAAGCATAAAATCAGTCTGATAATAGCTTTCATCCATACATGATAACTTTGCTTCGATTTTTGTTTTATTTTTGTTTCGTTACTTTAAGCCGGATTATGCAGGGTGATCTCTCTTTTGTGGCTGTATTTGTTTTATAAACACATGATATTAGATGGCCGCTATCTGAGAAGCCTTACCTATACCTTTTCCCGCCTGACTTCTTTTTTTCTGTTCCTTTGAAATTTGATATCTCCAGTTTCAATGCTCCCATCATCACCAGGTGCTGGTTACAACTACCTGTCAACTTTATTTCAAAAGAAATTGAAGGATTAAAGCGAAGGATCAATTGAAGCCCCATGATCGAGAGAAAGAATCAGGGAAGTTCTTGTGAAGCTACAAAAAGGAAGTTTCAGTAAAATTTCCTCAAGGGAAAATAAGTTTCTTTAAAGAAGGAACTATTTTGGGAGCTGCTTTCACAAGAAAAGAACAAAAAAAGGATACAAATCATTATTGTTTGATGATTGCATATACACAAATCGAAAATGACATAAGAACGACTAAACAGACTTGCTCTCATAGCAATTAAAAACGATGTTTTCAACAACATACAATTTACTAACTTTTTGGAGAAATCTGTTCCCAAGAAATGACACAAGAATAATGTTTAAATTTCAATTATGGGTAACAATGTAAATAATTAAGTTAAATATTTCTTTACATTTTTCTCTTTTGAAAACTTCTGGGTCTACAAAGACTAATGTCGATTTGCCTTACGAACTGAGATCATGTTAACTGGTTTAACATAAAAATCAAAAACATTAATGAAAAAATAAATATAAATAAAAAGTTTATCGTTTGAAGTTCGCAGTTCCCTGTTGCGGGCAAGTATGTGGTATATCAAGAGTTACTGGTACTATGGATGTAAAGTGGACAAAGTACGATTGATTCTACGGAGAAGCAATGTACATGATCCGTTTACTAATGATCTTCCGGAAATTAAAATAAACTAATTATTTCACTATATAAAGATTATATATATAGTATAAAGGCAGCAGTAACCATTAGCAATTTTAACTTGCCATGTGGGATTAAGTGATTGAAGACTTTATCCTTCACACCGAAAGAAGAGTATCCTCTTATATCACATTGACACACATCACGTCGGGGACTTGCTACACACAGTAAATTATTCCCTTAGTCGAATTCTTACTTTTCTTTTTTGGCGGAGTAGAGAGCAATGTTCGGAATACGCCGCTTGCAACTTCACGTGCATCTTTCTGTTCTGCCACCTCATATGTGACTGATGAATCCTCGCCCAAGTTGTTACTCAGATTATAGAATCCTTTTCTCCAAGAAAAGCGATTACCTTGGCTGACTTCATTACGGTCTGGCGGTAATCCGAATATAGTGCACTATATTATGTAAACATGATTCTTAAAATCAAACATATTACACAAATGTTTTGATGCACCACCTAATTGGAGTTATTGAAAAGAGGTAACATGCTTTGTGTATGTTTGTGATGGAGCCATATGGACAGGCGATTATATTTTTATGTTTATGTCAGCTGGCAAATAATAAGTTGCAAAATTACACATGATATAGACATGATTTCTACACGTGCTTTGCGGCGTTCAAAGTGAAATCATAAGTTCTTCTGCTTATTGCGATTCTAACAATATCTACTCGGACAAAACTATCCATCAACGCGAACTGCCAGTTCTGAATCTTTCTTATTTGCCGAATGATCCCCCAAGGAAGTCTGTAACCTAGTCCTTCAATAAGAACCACGAGAAACACAGAAATATTGTGTCCATAACTTATTACACAGAACACTCCAAAATTTTCATATTTAATATAATTATGGAACCATTAACTTAAATTATGTTTCCTAGTCGCTGGTTATTCACTAATTTTTCATACTATTTTAATATTTCCAGACACCAATTTTCTCCTTAAAAGCTAGTCTCTAGAACAACGATATTACTTCAATAAGTGCAGTTTGATAAAAATTAAAATGTGATTCAATAAACATTTTTTTGCCTTATCCCGATAACTCTCCATTGTTGTGATCGATGTCTATCCTTCCTACGAAGCACAAACCCACGACTTACCTACTTACTCACGCAGAACTATAAAAAATAAAATATTTTAGCGTTTTCCCTACTGACGTCAAGTATAGTCACTTTCAAGCCATTATATGGTTCAAAAACAGTAGGTCACATATCGAAACTAAACGCAATCCGAGAAAATGATTTTTTATTCATGAAAGTATATGAGAAGCTCTATAAATCGAAAATGGCCAAAGTACCTGGTAGTTTCAGTCTTCGATTCGTATAAATAGTTACATATATCCTGTTGAAAAACTGTTGTATTGTGTATATTTGGCATATTCATCATATAACGAATGACATGACTTTTGTTTATTCCCTTTTTGTTTTGAACCATAGTAGTAGCATCTATTTCTCTGCCGTTGTATCGAATATTTGCCAGATGCACGGTCAGGACATCTAAGAATTAGTTCTTCCTCGTTTATATATCTAATAAGAGAGAGACACTTCGATGTCCTAACGTTTTTTTCTCATTTGGCGAGTGAGAGGTTGTCACGTGAGAGAAACATAAAAAGTCTACATAATTATTTTTTCATTTTTATCTTTAAATAGATATACTTATATACTGTCTCCTTTTTAGATCATGTCATTGGTTAGCACCAACTATTTCTTAAGTGCTACTTATCCTAGCTTTTTATCCTTGTCCTTCCGATCATATTTACAGGGAGCTACTTCACGAAAAATGCTGTGGACAATTTTCTTACTAGTCACGTGTGTGAGAGTTTTACACGTTCTCGCGCGCTATGAGTTCAAATTGTTCGTGTTCATAGTGCGGATGAATAATTAATGATCACCGAATTTTTGTATTGTCTAAACAGGTTATACAATGTTGATAATCCAAGCACCTGGGAAATATGCTGGGGCACTCTCCGTGTGAAATAATGGAATTTTGTGCAGTGCATAAGGTTAATATTCACCGTGACGAAAAACTTTCTTCGTGTGTCTAAAGATAAACAGAATAACAAATCATTCTCCAGTCACGAGGTCGATACAATGATAGTAATAAAATTAGAACAAACATGAAACGAAACATATGGTATCCATCAGGACACACGTGGTTCGGAGAACAGCATATCGAGACCGATTGAAATGAGTCAAAGAATTAAAAAAAAGTGTGAATAGATCAACGTGGGGGTATTTCTGAATGAAAATTGTTCTATCGCGTATTTAAAGTTGCGAGTTACCCATTCCTCTGCTTTAAACAGTCTTGAATCGATATTATATAATATATATATCTATGTATATATATTATATGTATATATATATTATTATATGCGTAGATAATTAAAAGTACAAATCCTAATCAATACAAATAGCTTCTCCAATACAAAATAATAAAGAAGAGTTTCACGAATTTATTCTTCTTTTGTTCTCATTTTCTAAATTGGAACATTAGAGGCATATAATAGAAAATGAATACTATTAGTTATTGTCCGGACTTGATTGAAACTCATGAGCAGTCATTAAAACACTGAAACCAAAAATAACAAACTTGCAAACCATAAATTTAAAAACAAACTTAAAGCACAAAAATAAACCAAAAGAGAGAAGAAAGAGAGATGAAGAGAGAGAGAGAGAGAGAGGAAGAAGAGGCAGAAGAAAGGTAGTAGAATCAAGTATGAGAGAGACAGGGAAAGAGGTGAATGAAGTGTGCCAGAGCGCGCGCAGTTAATTACAGAACTGATGTGTCGTGAAGAGAGAAAGTAGAGAGATTGGTGTGATGGTGCTTAATGTGGACACAAAAGATCTGTGTAGTGTTAGAAGTAGTAGAAGAGAGAGAGCAAGAGAAGAGAACAGGGAGAAAAAGATGAATGCATGAAGTGATGCATGAGCGCGTCCTGCATGTTTATTGCGTGCGGGGCTTGAGATGAGAGAATCCACGAGAAAGCGATGTCAGTTACTGTTAAGTAGTATGTTGTGATAGTTAGAGTCGTGTGTGATGACAATGGTTACGTGAGAGAAAGGACGAAGGTACGACGAGTAGAAGCCAGGAAGCCTTAGTAGATTGAGTATGGTTAAGAGTTTAGGGAAGAAGAGCAGAGAAAACAAGAGTAGGTTTGAAAATTAGTAGTTAATGGGTTAGGAAACAGGCAAGAGATCTGAAATAGTTGAACAAATGTGTCAGGGAAAGACACACAAAAGTGGTCGGGTAGTCGAAATGAGTGCCATATCCAGGTGAACCTAAAGCAACAAGAATAAAGATCCAAAATAAAGATTGATAAAGTCCCTTTTTCTAGAGTGACCTCTTAAATCAAATTGACTGTTTGTAATTTATATTCAATATTTTGACACTCTTAAATAAGTAGAAATTAAATCACGCTATTTTCTCATTATATGTAGCTATTTAAATGTCTTTACGGTTTTCCATAGAAATATTTAAATATTCTGGAAATAAAAACCACAAATGTTATCTTTTTTTATACTCAACCTAACACCAAAGTCTGAGATATTAGAGCCGTTCATTTAATTTTTGATAGATACAAGAATTGGGTTCTTGACGAGCTATAGTTCTACTCGAGCAGAATCATTATCAACTTAGTAATTATCCTATATATATGACTGGTAGACATTTGGTTTTTGAGACGGTGTGCTTATAACCTTTAAACTGTGTAAGTGAATAGATAATAGACGGGAACTTTTTGTTAAATGTTAAGAACGAATTACGAAACGATATCCGAAAGACATTCATTAACATGGTGATTGACACCTCTGCTGAGTAAAACCTCCTTCCAATTGGTGAAAAACAATCCTAACAGTACAACATTTTTCCCCATGGGTATATAAACTAAAAGTGAGGAGGATAATGTATGAGAATAGAGTCAAAACGATCATTTGATGGGACCTAGTGGTGTAGTGGGAAGGCTCTGGATGTGACAATTAATAAATGGTGTAGTTCCAGAAGAGATTTTGCTGATAGGCAGTCCTTGAATCCGAACAACTGGTGGTTCTCCTGAGATTCGAGGTTCCTAACAAGTCCATTAACCCAAAGTCAGATGTCCTACTAAAGGAGATTCGTTCCATATGGAGGTGTATTAAGCATGCGACAGATCCATGAGGACCAGAACTTAAGTCGTTGATCACTAGATGAGTGCAATCCCCCACACACTTCCCCCGTGCAGCCTCCCTGACTAGAATTTTGTTGAGTGGTTAACTTCGGGATCCTATCTGATTGGACCCCAAACCAAAACATATACCGTCTCTAGATATGAAAACTGGCATCAGCTATTGCGAAACATCAAGTCGCGAGGATCGGGAATAAATGTAACTACTCGATACTCTCCTTTATCTTGTTTGTTATATATCACATAGTTGTTGAATATGGCCAACCTGTTAATCATGCTCGTTCGTACATTATTATTCATAAATTGGAAGCTAAAGTTTGTCCTCTTAGCGCCTTTGTGATTTAGATCAAACGTCTCTCAACCTTTTTGTACAGCTCAAACTGCAGTCCGGGTCGACGAAAACCTGAAACCCCATGATCCACCTCCTCTTTTACCTGAGACCAATAAAATACATGCGTTGGCTAGAACAGGATGGGGACAGGGTAGGTTGTCGTTTAGGTTAATCACCCAACCATGAATATTGGCGAATTTCCCAGCGGATGAGAGGTTGAGACGTGACGGTTCAACTTAAGAACCTCGGCATTGATTATTACGTAGGGAGATCGGGCAATCTGATGTCACCAAACTGAGTATACGACGACCAAGGGCACTAGCCTCCTCGCAACGGCGTGATAAAGAGGAAAGGGTGGTGTCTCATGTATCTAGCGTCATATAGGTGCAGCACTTTTTGATCCTGGCGTGACTGCGGTGGATTTCCCCAATACTTGTGTCGTCCGCTATGTTTACTGTCCACCACACAGGATACTACCCCGAGATTCGTACGCGGGTTTCGTTAAATAAATACCCTAATCTTTGATGAAACATGGGTGCTTTAAAAGATAAAACATGATATTCGTACTGATACATAAGTTCATTCTGTATTGGAGTAAAGCAGTAGGGCGAGTTTAGCAGAGAACCATATTGCCTGCGGAGGCGAGGTCCCTACAATATTCAATAGAGTCAAATTTACAAAGCAGCATTCCAGTAACTATTCTTTTCATAATTAATTGTATACAACACATTCGCTGATGTGCTAATCAAATGTTGAACTAATGTTTTCTTTATAAAAAAACATCAATGTGGATAATCTTTTTTAATCTCATTTAAATGACTCGTTTTTAAAAAATCAGTCGATTATAGATAACTAATTTTTGTTTATATCTCGTTAACGGACCGCGGTATATACTAAGAGGCAATTTACATTCAAAAACAACACATTCATGTTGAACGATGGGTAAGAGCATTCTAAGAGCGCCAGGGTTACCAGCCTGTAAAATCGCAACAACATTACGCTCCAAACGAATAAGGCTCCAATATTTTGCTCATGTGTGACACTTCTTTGAAGTATTATAAGTGGAATTCTGAGAATTAGTAGAAGATCAGTTTTACATTATTAGCATTGTATTTATGGTTTTGATTTCATAAGTCAGATTGTGTAATGGTCACTATAGAATCTCTTAAGTATACGAACGTCCACTGGTTAATATTCGAGGTGGCTGTGAAACGTAATAAAGAATATAATAGCTATTACAAAAATACTCGCACAAATTACAGGTATAGCGTAAACACATCACTATAAATATAATTATATGAAGTATATATTATAGAGAAGAGGAGAAACTTTTTTAAAGTTTTTCGGATTATATTTTATATTTTGGATCACTGGAACATATTTTCTCGGCTTACTATATATTGGTTTCTTTGATATGGTAATGAAATGTTCTTTAGGATTTCAATTCGAATGATAGTAAGTATTTGTTACAGAAAAGAAACGCCACAACAATTTCGTTTGCACTGAGAGGACTACTTTATATCTCACTTGATTATTTACTAATCATATTATATCGCATACTTATTTCAGTTCACGAGACATTTGGAGAAAAGTCTACATCATACTTGTACTAATGTACTCTCTGAGTATACGTATCGGATTACCATCAGTTAATTATCTATTTCAGAGACTACTCTTTCTCGAGAGTAATTTATATAGTCGAAACCATGGCCACAGTGATATTTAAAATTTGAAACCCTCACCTATTACTCCACTCCTCATTATTTTTGTGGTTGAGAAAATATAATATATAATCTATATAAAAGGTTATCATATAATATAATATATATTACATGTATGTAGGCGAGTTCGAATCAGGAAGAGGACACATAATTCCTATGTCCAGACATGCGCAAATCAAAATACAATGGTTAACATACGTATCCGTATATCAACTATTTGTTTTTATTTTAAAAACACACGTCTATCTATGTTCATTCTTGTTAATATATTACTAATTCTACGACACCTATGTGATTTGCGGCCATATGGTAGTAATAAGTTGGGTAGAGCTCAACAGCCCACAGACAGTACACGCACTCAGATACAAAGTATCATAACAAACTGAAAACTTTATGATGCTCCCGTAATTCGAAAGACAATGCGATTAATGAGCGCCTTGCAGTATTAAGGAGAATGCAACGTGCGCAACTTTAGTAGGTTTTATATATTCGAGTATTCGACAAGAACATAGGTCAGGCATTAGCGAGTATATCACAGGGCGGGAGCTACATCTATAGGGAAGTTCAGAACTCAAAATTTAAACCCGTCGACAGAGTAAGTTTAGGGGTTTTGGTGGTGTGGCCGTTCCAGGGAGCATCAGGCTACTGTCCGTAAGCAAAATTTAGCCGATAAATATCTACATTATATTACACATGTGAAAGGTATTGTCAAAAAATTATAGTCTATGAGATATTATATTTTTTATAGTTATTATAAATGAAATTCTTAAATATCAGTGCCATATAGACAATCTTAGTATATATAAAACAAAAGTAAATCCATAATATAGATCGTAAATTTAGACATTTGGTGCGTGTGGGTAAGATTGAGTGTCTTACAAATATGGATTATTAATGTCTTTTAGTCACTAAGGGATAGAGAACGAAAAGCCGATGTGTTCTTAATATGATTTCCAGCCGCACTTAACATTCGAAAACAAGATTTATCGCAAATCACTTCGCAAAGTAGAATCTTGTTCTGTTTTGTTAACCAGAGAGTGCTTTAATTTGGGAAGGTCTGACTCAACCGTCAGACACACGAGATAACAAAGGCTTACCCAAAGGGCCTCTCTTTTATTGAATATGTAAATCAAAATAACATCACATTGAAGTGGGTCTAGGAGTATGAAGAGACCACCAACACATAACTAATCATCACATCGAATCATTGCCCTAATTTCCATACACCACAACAGACTGTAACAACAACGAATATTTACACTTATCACACTATTATTATCATACTTTACATATTTTTGCACATAAAAAATAACATTAATAATCAGAAAATCCAATTACGCACGTAGGTATACATGATGAATGTCCACTCTGGTGACTGAGTAAGTACCTGATCCGAGAGCTGTCACTGCACATACTCTCCAAGTCTGAAAAGCAAACCATCTTCTATGCGCTTATAACATATCTGACTAGTGTCCAAAGAATCTAGAAAAGTGATCAATTTCAATTGAGTAATTAACTAGAGTAATAGAAAAGTAATGCGCTCAAAAATAACATACTGAAGTAAGTGTAGAGCTAACAGAGATTGCAACGTACCTCACTCACTATATAGATTCCTAGAAAAACATTCCTTCATGACACAAGAGTGAGTGAAACTACAAAGGTAGGTGAATAAATTTTTAGCCATAAACAATGCTATTGAACTTCTACAGAAGGCATAGAAATGATCAAGCTTTTTTAAAGGTGCACATGCACATAGTCATCTTGAGAAAAGAAAACAGGAGTGACTCTTTATGTCAAAAAAGTGAATACTTAGAGGGTTTGACGACTATTGGAGAAACTATCATGAGTATGGGAAAACTACAATCCGTCAAAACACTGATTAAATATCATTATGTTCTTACATAAAGCCAGCGAGACGAGATATATATTGTTTAAACGTATAGAGTAGTTGTGATCGTAGCGAGACAACAAGAGACCTTTTCCAGTAAACACCTATGAAAGGGCAGCCGAGCGAGTATCTCAAATCTGCATTTAGCAGAATATCATAGCACTCGCTATAAGTCCCATAGAAGACTCCTACCTAATTCACTTAGTTATCATATTATTATTCATAGAATGATACCACTCAACCAATTATACGTGGTAAACCTAAGTGGCACGAAATCGAGGCGTTAACACTATAATAAGAGAATGCAGTAAACCTAGCCACATACTCAACATTCGCAGCTCCCACGAGAAGGATGAGACGATGTGTCGACTACACATGACGGAACATTATAGATGAAAGATCCACATAACTACAGTTATATCACCCGGAGTAAGATATAAAATTCGTTATTTTAAAAAATTATGTTGTATTCATGTCACTAGAGAATACAGTATTTGCAAAACTATAATAACTGCACAATTTGGGACTTTGTATTAGATCAGAGATGCGAGATCGGATCAACGCTACTATCTAAACCCGACGCTAGGAGGACCAGACTGTAGATGTATTAGAGTAAATAACTGAAGTAAAGTTGTACAAGAAAAATACGTTTATTGATTCTGATCGAGTGGATTTTGAATAAGAAAATTATAAAATTATTTAGAGATAAACACAAATTATCTATGAAATCCCTGCTCTGAAAATACCAGCCCAAAGAAAGTCAAAAAAGCATCACTATTTTTTTCCGGCCAAACCATGATATGTGAGCAGCACGAGGCAGCGACGTTAGCGGTATTTCTCTCGAACAAGTGTAGATTGCTATAATGGCAACGGTTCTCAACTGACTAAAGAGGACTTTGGTAAGCATGACTGGTAGCAAGGATTCGACGAGAAAATGCCTAAAAAAGATTAGTCAGTGAAGCTCATTCAAAACAACATAGCACTGTTGAGTATTCGGCATCTACATACTAACTCTAAATGAATGAGTTACCTTGAGCCATAGAAAAGTATACTTCGATCATCACCGTCTGTCTTCCATGTTAAACCGACCAGTTACGGAGATAGGGTCGATAATTAAATGAATAAATTAGGTGAATGATTTAGTCCATATATAAATATTGTTCCTGTGGTCAAATAAAATATAATTGCAGGCAACAAAGAACACAACAAGCATTCAAAAATAGGTTATATCACTGTGTAGATATTAATATAAATGATATCTGTGGAAAATCGAGGTGGGTCCTTGTCAAGCAAGTCATCAGCACTAGATTATTGACGCAGATCAACCTTAAGTAAGTAAGAATCAAAAACACCAGGCCCATCTCTGCATAGCTATACCACCGGTATTCTGTCTTAAACGAAATATCTCTCACCTTCTGAATCCACGTAGAGAATGGCTCAGCCAACTAAACAATATTCCACAAGAACCAAATTTTACACCCGAATCTGCACGATCTCGTCATACTCTCACACAATGCGATCATCTCTCATCTCACTACTCTATATATACTATATATAATTACCATAAAAAGTAATATACCCACATAATAAAGGAAATACTACTAACCTAGCGATGATGTGTGTGTAGTGTAGTGTGTTAGCTGTGTCGTGTATGATTGAAGACAACTCGCGGTGTTCTCACACTGATAAGATGAAACTACTAGCTCTGATAAAATAAGCACACTTGCATGTGGAGAATATCATTTGTATCCAATTAAAACTATGACAAACAGAATTACTAGCCTGTGTGAATTCCTTCTTACCATATAAATTACTTGCGTAAATCATTATAGTCCTCCTGAGTATGAGGAGAGAAAGTAAGGAAACTGCAGATGCAATGTTCTGAGTTTCGTTATAATATGCACGAAAATATAGACCATTTATTACTTTACAATTTGTATCTTAAGTTAAACATTTTCGAGAATATATGACATCGCAAACACAGGGCATGAATACTGGACCAACCAGGAGAACTATAAAACACTCCACAAATACTAATAAAATACTCCTGAATATGGAATTTCACACACTTATATGTTTTTCTAGAGTAATCCGCTTGCGAGCAGTATCATGGATAACTACAACAGCAAATGAAGAAGAGAGATTCATACTATGAACACTATAATTATATTACATTATATATAGAATACACCATCATTCTATTATTAAAAGAAATAAAGAATAACTACTAGAAAGCTTATTTAGTAGTACATATAGGTCCTCAACTTATATTATATATTGACTATATGTATATTTTAGAAAATATATAAGGGTATGAAAAGAAAATTACAAAGGACTAAGAAGATTTAGCATTATATAGTCCATAATTCACATACACGCCGACATCCTACATACAATTCGTTAATATTGTATAAATTTTAATCATAGATTGGGTATTTAATAAGTATTGGCCATGGTAAAAAGTAATCGCGGAATATGTCTCAATTTTTGTATGACACAATGTGTGTACTGAAGTTGTGGTAAGTGTAGGAACTATAAATCCTTAGCTTAAGAAGTATAAATAAATTTCCATAAGATATTTAGTATTATTTTTTATTTACTAAGGATAAACTCTGCTATCTAACACTAACTTTATATATTAATATATAGCATGATGTGCCGTAACATCAAATACATATATTTTAAGATATAAAATGGCTACAGATGGGATATACTAAGATTTTATAACTCATTAGGTAAATAATAATAAAATTCAACCTATTAATTAAATATATACATGGATGACTTTTGTACAAAAATGAAAATAAGAACTAGTAAACCAATGATGACTAAACAAATTATATAAATATTAATTTAAGCCAAGATCATAATAGCACGATGGTAATTTAGGAATCTGAGATAAAATGTGGCACTCCAATGCTGTGATGAATGAAAAATAGCAAAAAGGAGGTGGGGAGGATTGAAAAAATGTAGAAGTACGAGAGCAACTATGAGACTAGCCGAATTCGTGGAGAATCGACTCACATAGCTTAATAAAGAGCAAGACAATTTCACTATATATGAATGGGTAAATATTAGTAGAGTATTGCACTATTATCATAAATACTTATAAAGTTTACAGTAGAGTAATTTTCCAATCATCAGATATGAGATCATGTTGCACGATGTCAAAACCGAGTTGTGAAATGGTTGAGCAGTTTAAAATCAAATTTTTTAGCTGTTTATATGAATAGCGATTTATTGCACAAACGATGAAATGAAAATGGGAAATATGGTAAAGTTTCTAAAAAATATATAGATATCTCTTTTTAACTGGACAGCATATGTTTCTAAGACACGTCTCATGTGAGAAAGTGGATTGTCTTCCACTCGAGTTCTCCGAAATGATCGGCATTTCTGAGAAACCACATTGCAGTTAAACTCGTTGTCAACTCATTAAGCACATCCTAGGACCCTCTATGAATCCGAGTGGCGCGTGTCACATCTCTTCGGCTTTCGTTCTTATTAGTATTTATTATCTTACTTTTGTAGAATAATTATTAACTTTATCAATCTGAAGACTACGGAGCGCTGCAAAACGAACCACACGAGCAAGTCAGATGTTTATCGACTTAAAATGTATGTATTTAAATACAATTTAAATCGTGAGTCATGAAACATCTCACATTCAGCGGCTGAACAAAGATCCGACGAACTGTTGCAGTTTACACATTCCCGGGAGCTAACAAATAAGAATCAGTCATGAGCGAACCAGGATTAGTATTCGTCTTAAACTTGCAACAGAAACATATTTTGTAAGTGTGTGCGAGCATGGACCTACGAAATGTTCTTTAAAAGATCACAAAAAAATCACTAAATAGAAGGAACTGTAGTATAGTTTCCAACACAATGCCATTATTAAGAGTATATCTAAAAAATTTTCACACTATACAATTCCGCATCTGATGAGTCAGGGGAAGAGTTCAAGAAGACTAGATTTCATAAGTCTACTCTCTGCAAAGATGAGCAATATATATAGCTAAGAATTATCTAAGTACCTATTTTTCGATTAGATTTCTTAAGCTCACAAATAATAATTCTGCACATATCTGAACTCACTCAAAGTTAAGAGACAACAACAGTATTGAGCAGCTACAAACTGAGCGAGTATTATGGTATTGTGTACATTCTATCAAAATATGAATTTAGAGAGTGTCAGTACAGTGAAGATCAGATCTCTCTTTCGGTCGTGAGCGATCTGGTTTAGAGATTGAGTATGAAATAGCCTACCTATAGTACGTAGATAAGTAATCATTTAATATATATGTATAGCATTACTAAATATAATAATATATCAATACGAGATAACAAATATATTAATATCAAAGCGATATAGCAGTAAAGATGCTTCAATGTAATCACTGAGAGCTATCTCAGTAAAATATTGTGTAACGTTGGCCTATAAAGTGTACGGCGGATCGAGTGCAGTATAAACGTGATGTTTACTCACCAGGTGATCGTCATTAATGCAATGAACTAATCGAGCAATCAATGTACACGTGGAAAGAGCACGACGGCATACAAATAACCAGAGAACAATCGTAATACAGAAGCTACAATGCACGAACGAACTGCGGTCGCCTTGGACTGTATGCGATAATCATCACTTAGGGAATAACGTAATTAACTTTACTGTCCTCGTTATGGTCTATAACTCAGAGTTGTAAATTACTTAGTACAGCTATGACTTCCCACTGCTCAGTGTTCCGGATGGCTGAAATCGCCGGTCCTGATAAGCAATCGGGGAAGGATGGCGAGCAGCGAGTTCGTAATGTTATTTTCGACACCCGTTTTTTTAATAATAGGCGATATCAATATATGGACGTGTTCCAGTAGGTGCGATTCAGAGAGTAGTTGCCTATGAAAATGCGTGTATATGATGATATCGGGAGAGCGCACAACGTCACATATTTGGCCTCGGTATTGAAGTTCCCGTTGTGATACAGAGAGAAAACAGCAAAACGATACACTGCTCCACTAATTTCATCGAGAGCCAGATGCGTATCGCAATGAGCCTGACGCGTTGAGAGAATGAACCAGATAATTGACTATAGAGAGGAAGATGATAATCTTAAACACTAGCAGGAAGAGTGAAAAATAACAAATCTATTTCTCTTGTAAATCGCAATGCTACAACTAGGTGAGACTAAATCCAAACTCGGTCCTGATAGAACCTTTGCAGAGAATTGAAGAAGCTTGTGAAACATGCAGGTGAAATAATGATATCATTGTAGTTGGTTGGCACTTGAGAAATAATGCGTGCAATACCTGCTACTATATAAAATATAGACACTTGTGAGAGATTTGTATATACTGAGAAGCGTAGTAATCCCGAGATCAATAACGGACACATGAAAATTGGTCCGTGAATGTATCCAATAATCTTAGAGCTAACTTGTGAAACTAGCTTGCTGAGCAATGGGATGCAAATCGTTCTTCGAGTCCATAGTAATAACGCCACACACGAATGAATGTTAGAAGTTATTGTATGAGATCCTTGCAGTATGTTAATATAAGCCCACTATACCAATTGATATCACAGTGCGTATACTAGAGAGTACTCCTATGGATACAGCCTATGAGAATCATATTTTCAACGACCAGCTTGAGTAACTGACTAACTGATACTGATGTATATATAAACACTCAACCACAGCGGAGTTGAATTATTATAATAAGGTGAGACCCTCCAAAATATATAAAATAAAATAAATATAAATATAAAATGGAGTTATGAATGGATACAACTCTAATATCCTGGAGTATATTGGAGAGGGGAAGACCCTCATAACAATAAAATGAAGAGTGAGTACATCTAAGTGTAGATAATCAAGTCAAGAACATTAAACATTACAAACGTTAATTAATCTACAGACACAGTAAGCATATACCTTATAATCATTAATTCAAAACTATGTGGATTGTATATGTATATTTCAGAATAAAATACGTAAAAATGGATGGATTAATAATTTCTAAAACCTAACCATCCAGTTGCTATGTTGAGTATTTCCTTCAATGGCATCCCTTTTGGCAACAATAGGTTCACTTAAGTATGACTATATCACCTCCTATAAAGGTGTAGAAGATTATTTCCCTTTGTGGTATCTCTTAAGACAACATAAGTTATTTGTGGTACCTATCTCCTACCTTCTAACATATTGGCCAATGTTTATTTCCTTTTATGGCATCTCTTTAAGCAACATAGACTATTTGAGGGTGTCTATTTCCCCTCATATAACCTTAGATCGTAGGTGGACGCCATGCTATGTTGTTTTTTGTCACCAAGATGAACGCTAACCCAACATTGGTAGTTTATTTTTTAATATTTTTCCTATTACGTCTAGGCAAATATAATTTAGAATAAAAATTATCTATCTATATTTTTTTAAGCATTTTGGAATATAAATTGTTCTATCTACTTATTTAAAATATTTTAGAATATTGTCACTAGTTTCAAAGTTAATTCCATTAAAATAGGTTGTCTAAATTTGATATACTGAGTTTCAAGGATTTCTAATCGTTTGATATTATTGTCAGTATAAAGTATTTTGTATATCCCTAAATATTTCTATATGTTGTAGTAAGATAATCGTGTTTTTTTTTAATGTTGGCATACGGAGCTAAAGTCTGATAGGTGTAGAGTAAGCTTCCTCAATTTATTTTGTTGTGGTATACCCAATGCAATGCCTTTTTGTTTGGAGATGCATTTAATTGATAAATAACATTTTTTCCTCTCTTTTTAGAAGGGAAAGAATTATTAATTAACAATAAATTTAATGTTTTAAAATTTTTAATAATAAATTATAATTATCTATAGGGGACGTTATTATGTTTTTGTGTATTTTCTTTCATCTAATATAAAATTCGATGCTTTGATTACACTAAAATAAATCAATAGAATTATAATTATTTTGTGTAACATAACTTTTATCATTTATTTTATTCTTATTGTTAATAAGTTCATCTGCTAAATAGTTTGGAAATCTATTATTAATAAGGGTTTTGTTTGATATTTTTTAATTTCTTGGGAATATTTTATTAGATGAAAAGATTAGTTTTGCGCATTTAACAGGAATTTTTATTATAGATATTTTTATATCAATGTGGGCATTCACTTTTATGATTTAGAATTATACTTTTATAATCTATAATTTATACATATATATATTTTATCCACGAAGGTCTTAAAATTGTCATTTTTGCATCAATTAGTACATCAAGAAAAGGAATTTTATTATTTACATTTAGTTCATATATAAATTTGAGGATAAAGTTATTTTGAAATGTTTTCTTGTAATTTTTTAACATTTCATCAATATTAAACTGCTAAAATAAGTATATCATCAACATAGCGGTACATAGATAATTGTATTTCTTTTTATGTCATTGAATATTTTGTTTTTTCGATTAGACATGTACAATTGCTAATGTAGGTCCCAAAACTTAACCGATAGAAACACCATCAATTTGTGTATACTTTCACCATTGTGGTTGTAAAAAGGAACTTCATTCGTACAAATTCTATTATGATGGAGATTGTATGTCTGTCTGTCTGTAACCGAAACTATATTACTATTCAAGTCACAATTCCCTTAGTATATTTACGTCACATTCTCCATGCTTTTTTTTATTTAAACTTCAATTATTGATAAAATATTGATACATTATTAATACTGTTTTACTTAATCTACATATCAAAACATGTAATTGAAATTTATATATACAACAAAATAGCTGTTTATAGTATGAACGGGAAGGTTAATTTACATATTCATATTAAAAATTGATTTAATAATATGTATTTGGAATTATTGATTTCTAATTGGTTGGTTTTATCTTTTTTAGCAAAAATCTCGGGTATAAATCTTTAAAGAATCCGTTGACAAGAAGAAATAACTAATTTTATTCATTACTTCTAATTTAACTAAATAGTTAAATTAGGAAAATAGCAATGAAAGACGGGGGGTGATGGAAATATGATGGAAGAGTTAGTTTCAAAGTTTGTTTCTATTTTTCGATTATACTAATCATTATCTGCATTCTTAAATAGTTTCATTAGTGTTTCTAATTTAATAATATATTTTTATCACATTAAAACCTAAATACTTGCACCCGGAAAGTGCATTATTTTTGCTCGTTAATAATAATTTATGGAGTATTATGGGATTAGTTTAAAGAATAGGGAGGAAGGGTTGCTAAAGGATATCATTTCTAATTATTATCAATTGTTCAGAGAGTTAATTCAGAATAAATCATCAACAACAGGAAGCGAAATAAATTACTAAAATAGTATTGTTCTTCTCGATATGAAACTTTAATGTATGCAGAACTGACAAATATACTAAAATATATTGTCTTCTAGATATGAAACATTTAATGTATGCAGAACTGACAAATATACTAAAATATATTGTGCTTCTCGATATGAAACATTTAATGTATGCAGAACTGACAATATACTAAAATATTTGTCTTCTCGATTGAAACATTTAATGTATGCAGAACTGACAAATATACTAAAATATATTGTCTTCTCGATATGAAACATTTAATGTATGCAAAACTGACAAATATACTAAAATATATTGTCTTCTAGATATGAAACATTTAATGTATGCAGAACTGACAAATATACTAAAATATATTGTCTTCTCGATATGAAACATTTAATGTATGCAGAACTGTATTGTCTTCATACTGACAAATATACTAAAATATATTGTCTTCTCGATATGAAACATTTAATGTATGCAGAACTGACAAATATACTAAAATATATTGTCTCTAGATATGAAACATTTAATGTATGCAGAACTGACAAATATAACTAATACGATATGAAACATTTAATGTATGCAGAACTGACAAAATATACTAAAATATATTGTCTTCTCGATATGAAACATTTAATGTATGCAGAACTGACAAATATACTAAAATATATTGTCTTCTCGATATGAAACATTTAATGTATGCAGAACTGACAGATATACTAAAATATATTGTCTTCTAGATATGAAACATTTTAATGTATGCAGAACTGACAAATATACTAAAATATATTGTCTTCTAGATATGAAACATTTAATGTATGCAGAACTGACAAATTAGATCTTCCAACAAGGAACCCAAAAAGGCACAAACTGGATAGGAAAGAGGATTATAGGAGCAAGTGAAAAAAAATAACTACGAGGAGACGCAAAACACAAAGAAAACACGAAGAAAGTTGAATTAAATTACTGTTAAAGCATCAAAGAATACAAACAATCAAAGTGAAATAAATATAGGTAAAAGATATTGGCTAAGGAAAGTATACTCAAAGGATACCAACACAGGATATAACAATACAAGCATAATTGAATTTTCCACAACAATGAAATTATTTTCTACCAACAAGTATACGGTAGAGTATGGAAAAACTGAGAAACTCGATGCAATTCCAACAAAACGTCCATTCACTCAGTCCGCGGCAACCCGTGTCGATTAAATAAAACTCCGTAACTTCTTGTCAACAAATGTTTATTTTGGCCGTGACAAATTCTATCAGTCGTTTACGTCGAGAGAGAGAGAGAGAGAAAAAAAAGGTTACAAGGTCCCCTAATAACGTAACATGGTCATCTGGTTTGATGTAAGGGTTAGTTACGTTAATAATAGACCATTATTGGTAATGTTGATTCTCATTGGGTTCCCCATATTTCTGAATTTGTGTTAAACTAATCTATGCTAATTAAGTTAGCACTTTGAAAGAAAACTGTGGGGGTAGAAACAAAATGCAACAGAAAGGCTTGCTGGTTGATCAAAATGGATTGAAGAATCAGAGGTGGTTAAAATAAACCTTGAAACCTTAAGAAGAACACGTGAAAATTGCACATTGGAAGGCATCTGGCCATGATGGGAACCATAGTTTTGCGTTCAAGCGATTCTCGAAAGATTAGCGCATCATACAAGGGGCAAACATTCTCGAATGGATAATGAAAGGAAGTATTAACATGATCTAGACAGATATAAAAAAAAAAAAAAAATGAATCCCTCCATACAACTACAGATCGATAATTATGTGGAAAATTTCTAACCGCACAGATAAGCAAATCATTTTTTTTAGTCGATGGACAGCTGCTGATGAAGAACAAAAAATATACCGCAAAGAAATGAGAGATAGAAATGGCCTATAGACCAAAGCAGAGTGAAAGAAGTTAAAACAAGAAAGGAAAGTCAAGCAAAACAATGAATCGACTAAAAAGATTTTAACAACATTATCACGAATGTGTAAAAATATTCAAAATCTCTAAACAAGAAGTGAATTTAATTACGAAAACAATGGAAACTGGAAAGTTGAACTAACAGCAGGACAACACCTTGCAGATATAAAAATAAAAAGAGGCAACTCCCAGTGGGACTCATTGGTCCCAACAATTCGTTCGTTATAGTGATGATGCCATTCAATCATGAGTAGGGATAATGTAAAAAAAAAACACAGAAAGAAATTGGAAATCCTAATAAAAGCGGTTAGAATATTCAGCTAAGATACAGAGGTATAGTCTGGTATTTACAAATGCTCGATCTTAATGCAGTAAACGCATCAAGCAAACTGAGACCAAAGAAAAAGTTTGGTTTGGTAATGTTGTTTAATGGCATATATACCTTCGTAAGTTATGTAATGTCAAATCCATCCTTGTGGAAGAACAGTCGATGTACTATTTAACCTATAACTGTGAAAATGGTGGGTTCATACCTTTCCCAATAGTATTAGTCCGAAGGTGAATGTAATGGCGCGACAGGAGTTCGAACTTCTTTACCACAAGGTGGCAGTCAAACACGTTATCCACATCGCCACGAAGACTGACTTCGTAATAAAAATATAAAATAAGTAAATGTAAACAAGGAAACTACTACAAACCAAACTCTGCAATAGAAATTCGCTTTGTTTATGGAAGTGAAAATACGTCGACTGCATTCTCTGCAGAATGGTAATAAAACACACCAAAGGAGTGTTCTGGGTATGACACTAAACTGCAACCAGTGGTGAGGCTCAAGTTCTTGAACTCTGGCGTCACCTCTTCCTTGCACTTTCCTCCAGATCTACATGGCAAGCAGAAAACAGGAATTATAAAACTGAGAAAAAAAACAACTACATGGACACTTTCTAAGAAAAAGTAAAGAAATTGCGCATGATATGACTTATACAGGGATACGCATGTGAAACCTAAAGAGAGAAATAGAATCGATATCATAGCAGTCCAGAATAACTCCATAAAAAGTATCGGGATTAGCACCGTGAAGCACTAATTTCAACATGGGGGTATCTTCTAGCTCCTGAGTACGGGTAAATTCACTTTGTAATATACCGGGGAAAACAATTCCTAATTTCCGATATATAAGTGAATACACCTTATCAAGTACAAAGGAAAGATAATTTCAAGGGGGCGGGAAATACACAAATTTCAAATCGGATACTGAATGAAAGAAAAACACGATAACAAATACTAAGTTTCAATAATTTTAATATAACAATAAAATAACAATAAAATAACAATAACAATAATATAACAATAAATAATAATATAATAATATAACAATAAAATAAAGGTAGGAAGAAAGATATGTAAATGTCTTTTGATAGAGGGTGATAAGGATAAAGAGAAAGCTACAATCAAAACATTTAGAAATACAGCGATATGGCTACTTCGAATGATAAACTAAGGAAATTGCACATAAGATGACTACGAAGAGGAAACTTTGAAATTGAAAATGAATCTATTAATAGCAGCACAAAATAATACTATAAATACATTATGATAAGTGAATGTAGCAAAATAGTAGAAAAGAATGGCCCATGATTGGGTAGGGGTGGTGATCCTCAGGAAATGGTGTAAGAAAACTAAAATTTCACTATAATTTGTGTATGTATAAACCAGAATCTGTCCAAAGAATAATTCTCTGGCATTTTGAGATACAAACGGATCACCTAATTCCGACCAGAAGACCATACTTTTTAATAAACAATAAAAAAATAACCTGTCATCTAGTGGACCACTGAGCGAAAGTGAAGATAGACGACAAGCTGGGCACTTGGAACTTGTCAGAGAGCAGAATAAGATGTGAAAATGAAGGAGGCTTCAAATACAAATTGTATCAATCAGAGAAAGAATCGATGCCATCCAGATAATACCGCTGCTAAAATGGGATAGCATACCAAGGAGAATCCTGGATGTCGGAGAACACTTGTTGCTACTCAGACTCCATTGAAAAACCAACAGTTTTGAGTTGGTGTGAAATTGAATATACAACTATATGGAAAAGCGACGAAGTTGAGAAGTTGCTCATGAGAAGACTTAGACATGGCTAAGAAAGGGAAACCTCAAGAGAGAAAACGAATTTCTTATTATAGCAGTAAAAACAATACCAATTATATCAAAGTGAAAACAAGATGCAACAGAATAGTTAGTTTAGATTGTGTAGAGACAGAAACGAAACTATTAATCACAGGATGAGCGAATGCAGCAAACTAGAACAATACAAGACTAGGCACGACTGAGTGAGAAAAGTGATCAACTGGGAATTGTGCTAGAAATTAAATTTTGATCCTACAAATTACATTTTGTATGAACCCAATTCTGTACTGAAGATTGAGAGGCGTAAAATTATCTGGGACTTTGAGATACAAACGGATCAACTAATCCCGTCCAGAAGATCAGACCTAGTGTTAAAAAAGAAAATAAATACTTATCATCTTGTGGATTTTGTCGCCCCGGCAGACCATGGAATAAAAACGATAGAAACCATTTAACATGTGAAAGTTATACCAATTGTAATTGGTGCCATTGGAATAGTCTCCAAGGGGTTGGAATCGGAAATTAGAGGAAGAATCGAGACTATCCAGATAACAGCATTATTAAGAACGGCTAGAATACTCAGAAGAGCCCTGGAAACTCGAGGAGACTTGCTGTCACTCAGACTCCAGTGAATGACCAACAGCTAATGCTGGTGTAATAAAATAATAATGATTTTATGTTTATTGATCCTTTTCTTTCCATGTGTATAGCAATAGGTAGTATACTTTCCATAAGGAAGTATTTTTATTTTTATTTTTTTAATAAGACAAATGTTTCGTTTTCATTCTTGATATTTAAAAAAAAATTGTGTTGGAAATGAAGGAGGCACAAAAGTGCTGTCAAAATGTGAAATCGGATTTTGAAGAAAAGCACCACTACTCCCACTACCCCCAGCAAAAGAAAAAGAAAGAAGAAAAAAAGGAAGACTAAAATAGAAAGAGATATATATAGAGAGAGAAAGGGGAGAGGGGGTGGGGAGAGACACTTTCAGTAGTTTTAACTGAAGTTATTTTTGTTTCATGTGTCAAATCTAACAAGGCTTGATAACGTGAAAGACTGAAAACTCTCTACACGAAGTCTCTTTAATCTGTCGTTCTCTCATTCTCTCTTTTACTCTCATGTGTGTACATACACACACACGCGGGCGTATGCACACACACTCACACACACCTTGAATAGTCGCTACTTCTTCCTCTCTCACTTAAACTGTATATCTGCATACTTAACACCGTACAAAAGCACAGTTTTGAATGATAATCTTGTGACTCATATATATATATATATATATATATATATATATATATATATATATATATATATATATATATATATATATTCTTTGCTACCCTCCTCGTTCCAAGTAGTAAACAATAATTCCAGCGTATAAAGTACTTGAACTTCGCAACGAGTAATAACTTCTCTATTATGAATAATCATTATATTATTTAGTAATTATAATTTATATATTAATGTTCCTAGTTTGGTATTTGATGTCCGCGTTAATAGAAAGAAAAACGAAAGCTGGCCACTTATTCGTATGTAGAATACGGTCATAAAAACAGGTTTGCTAGGGAGGGGCTGAATGCAATAATATTATTAGGCTTTCCGATTTATTATTATTATTATTATTACCCTTACAGCCCTCCGTAGTTTGTGTTTTTTTCTTTCTTCTTTCTTCAATGGTTGATCGGCCGTGACAACACAAGCCACAATTGTGTCCGCTCTTCCGTTAGGCTCACTTCACCTGCTAGCCACTTAGCAGGGTAAGCAAGAAGAAGATGGTGTGCTTCGTCGAGAACTGGCAGGAAATTGAGGGGGTGGGAGGTTGCAACGGTTGCAGGAAGACGCGAAGTGACAGAGAATGGAGGGGGTGATACAAGTGCATGGAAGGGCAGAACGGTTGTCGTCGGCAGCTATGGAGGCGGAGATGGAGGAAAATTTACATCCACACACACGCACACACACAGAGGCACATATACAGATATTCTCTCGCTTTCTTACCCCCCCGCTCTCTCTCTCTCTCTCTCTCTCTCTCGCACGTACACACACACACACACACACGCATGCACAGACACCCCCTCTCTCGCTCTCTCTCTCATACACACCCCTATTTAAGCGACCATCTTTGCTAAGTGGCTTGAAAAAGAAGGAAGAAAACAGCTTGGAGCCGAAAGCAGAAACAATTGTGGCAAAGTGGTTAGAATGAAAAACTGTGTATACAAACGAGAGGCTCGCGCTTGTGTGTGAAGACCAATACTCATGTGTGCTTAATATTCAAGGTGTACATATATAAATAGGCTTAGCAAGGTTTGACATAAGGCCGCCACTTTTAAGAGCAAACTCCGTATTAACAGAACACCTCGTCTTACTAGCTCAGCTACCGTAGGCAGTCTCGCATGCAAATATATAACTGCATGATATTCTATAGTTGTAATCGAATAAGGGCTAAGCTTGACTTAGTCTGGTACAGGATCACGATATTGTGAGGACTCGGAATTTCCGTGTTATAGCTTGAGAGACAAAATTTAATGATTCTCTGTGTGGTATGCATCTGAATTTATGACATTGTCTTCTGAATTGACATTCAATGATGGCGACAAATAACAATAGTAAAAGAATTTTCTTTACCGCCAGATGAACGAAATTAAACTGCGATTAGCCTGCTCAGTAGTCAGATGATTAACCCCTTAGATACTGACCGCAGATACTGTAGGCAATATGAGGTCCTATATATCAGCTTTAACAGAGATTAGAAAATTACAACACGATATACGTCCGTAAGTGAATTGATATCAATGTTTGCAAGAATTTAACTGAGATCTATTTATGGGTGTAAGCTTCTCTGTATCTACTCAATATAATATGAGCACAATATGCACGAGAATATATATATATATATATATATATATATATATATATATATATATATATATGTGTGTGTGTGTGTGTGTGTGTGTGTGTGTGTGTGTGCGGGAACACACACACACACATGCCTATTTACATAAGGGTAAGCATAATTCTGTGAGTGTTAGACAGAACCTGTTTTGATGCGAGAAATAATAATACCATGTGCGTGTGTCTGTGTGTATGTTAAAGTATGGACTCTCAAATATAGATGATTTCCTTCCTATTTGTGGAAGACGCTGCATACTTCTATATAAGAATTGTGTACACGTAAATGTGCTTGTTCGTTAGGAAAGAACAGATAAAAAGTGGAGGCTAGTTAAATGAGTGACGAGTCAAGACGTAGAAAAAGAGAGGAATGAGGATAATATTAAAAGTTTCAGAGAGAAAGTGCGAGAAAGAGAGATGGGAGAGAGAGAAAGAAAGGAAGAGAGAGATGAGGGAACGAGATATATACATATTTTTGAAGCAAAATTAAAGGATTTTTTAAATAGTGAAAGAGAAAGGATAGAGATGATAACGAAAAGAAGAAGAAGAAGAAGAAGAAGAAGAAGAAGAAGAAGAAGAAGAAGAAGAAGAAGAAGAAGAAGGAGGAAATGAGGCAAAGATAAAGAAGAAGGAAGGTAGCGAGCTAGAATGGTACTAACGGCGTGCACAACAATGCAGCCGTAGGTGGGGGGGGGGAGGTTAAAGTATGTGGTGGATAAAGAACGCTCACAAGCGCGAGATTTTTCCCGCTCGTTTCTTCGCAGAGAAATGGTGAGAGGAGAAGCAATAAGAGGGTAACAAGGGAGAGGTGAAGATTGTGAAAAATTTTTTTAAAGGGACGTAGGGGGAATAGGTGAAGGGGAGGAAGGATAAGTGAGAATGCGCGGTGTAGGAGACGAGGTTGTTGGTGGTGGTGGTGATGGAGAATGGGATGAGATGAATTCACCTTGCTTTTACACGTTCTTTAGGTAAAACCTCGGCCGCCACTGGCGGTGCCACTTGCTGTAACAGCAGTGAACTATATTGATTAATGTAGCAGGGAAATATAGGAAGGGATACTAGAGTGTGTGTGCAGGGATGCGGTGAGGAGTAGAAGAAGGGGTGAGAAGAGAAATAATAATAGCTGGAGATAGATAGAGAGAGAGAAAGAGAGAGAGAGAGAGAGAGAAAGAAAGAGAGGGAGGGAGAGAGAGAGAGATGTGGAAGAGTTTGTGTGTGGGAAGACAAGAGAAAAACAAATGTGTATAAAACTGATATATCAAGAAATAAAGGACAGTCATAAACAATGGGACTTAAAATAAGTGTACAGGTGTGGAAGACAAGAGTGAATGGGGTGAACTATCGACGAGAGAGAGGGGGGGACAGGAGAAAAGTGAGAAAAAAGGTCGAAGGTAAGAATTAAGAAAAAAGAAGAAGACGGAAGGCAGAAGGCTGGTCTGGTGTTTTTTAGAAATAGTCAAATGGTTGAATAGTCGAAAATGACAGTAAAGTTGTAGAAGGTGAGAAGAAAAATAGAATTTACGGTTGGTTGATGTAGTGGGAAGAATGGTGTCCAATTTACAAGAGAGAAAACGATAGAGGAAGAGAGTAAGGTCGAATTAGATAAGGTTGTGATGTGCTCTAAACAGGGACAAGGAGTTGGTGGTTAAGAGGGCGATAAGTGTGGGTTGGTGGAAGTGGGCTGTAAAAATCCACGGTTAAAAAATGAAAGAAAAGAGTGTATATATATATATATATATATATATATATATATATATATATATATATATATACAAAATTATAACCAAGGGAGGTAATAAGTTCTTTTTAAATTTTTTTTATCTTAAAACAATTACCAAAAATCAGGGGATTGTCTGATTTTAATGAAATTTTCACCAAATTATTATTCAACGACTTAATTTCATAATGAATCGATTATTTCATTGAAAAATATCTGAAAAAATAATATTTTTATCAATTTAGGTTATTTGAAGAAAAAAATTATGGTCCCTAATTTGTACATTTCTAGAAAGAGCATATCGTGAAGAACATATTAAAAAAAAAAAAATAAATAAAAATTCAATACCCGAAAAAAGCGATTTGAAAATTTTAAAGTTATTTTCTTAAAACTCAAAAGTTAAATAATGTTGCTTGTTTTTTTTTTTTTTTTTTTTTCTTTCTTTCTTTTTTTCGTAGTTTTAAAAACAATATTTTTCTTTGAATTAATGCAAAAAAAGTATTTTTTATTCAACTGGCCAATTTTTATTTACTTAAAAATTTAACAGGGAATTTTAAAAGTCTGGAAGCATGTATGTTGAAGTTGATACATGAGAACAAGCTATAATTTATCTATCTAAAAACATAAGGTTAAGAATGCGTAATTTTGCGCAACATATTTTACGAGATTTTATATATCAAAAAAAATTTGCTAACGACTGTTCATTTTCTGAACGAATGACTAAAAAGGACATAAGTTATTCCACTTCTTTATTTTTAATATAGTGATTTTTATTAAAAAGTTTTAATGAACTGCTCAGTGTTGTGTTCTTGTTTTTTCTTACGTGCTTTAGCTACGTCATGTAACTTTTTTTTGTAGAAAACTTTTACACTCGTACGCCTCCATAATTTTTGCCTATATCGTAAATTATTTTGTATTGGAGTATTTTGAAAAAAGGGGGATAACTTCCCGTTTATAAACTGAAGTTTGCTCCCTTTTTGCCTATCCCAATATATATATGTGTGGGATATATATATATATATATATATATATATATATATATATATATATATATATATAAAATGTTGTTCTGGTTCCAACGGGAGAAAATTTAATATCTTATAAAAAAGAACAAGGTCCGCAAAATGTATTGTTCTCAGAAAAAGTGTTTTATTCTTTTTATCTTACATACGCGACACGTGTTTCTGATCTGTTGTCTTGTTCAGGCCAATGCCTGAAGAAGACAACTTATTAATTTGGCAGGATGTGTCCGATATTTGATAGGTTGTGCATGTTTCTGCAATTTTTCTGTTATGGCTGTTTAATAACGGTTTTTTTCAATCCTTGCGTGCGATTTGCGCGTGACTTGCATGCGACCCGCGCGCAAAAATTGAGAAAAAATGATGTAACGTTCCATAATCTTTGCGCGTAAGTCGCACGTAGGTCACGGCTTAGTAATAAATTTATTAACTGAGTTTTCATTACTCTTTTAATAGGTATAGTTCATCAGATGGTTATTTGATATGATAGGTGTGTGTGTTTGAAATTTGTTTTTTGTTCTAGAGAATTTCTGTGTTTTTCTACTTAAAATTTATACTTTTGGGGTGTGTGTATGTGTGTGTCTATGTATATGTGTCTATGTTTACTTTTTGTGTGCGCGTGTGCGTGTTCGCGTGGGTGCCCATGTACATGGTTGTATTTGGTGTGTATATGTATATATATACACATACCTAAGAGTTGAATTTTGAACGAAGAATTAAATCTAACTGTATTTATAGGTATTTAAAATAAGGTTTGTGTGTGTTTTTTACATTATTTAGTTTGTACACACACACACACACACACACACACACACACACACATATATATATATATATATATATATATATATATATATGCGTATCTATATGTTGCATTATATAGTTTGAATTTTCTTATGTATACATGTGTGTGTTTGGTTATGTTCAGTTTAGTTATATATATTTAGTTTCTTTCGGCGTTTCACGCCTCCTCAGTGTGATTAGACACAGCTATCCTTGGCTAGGGTCGAACACAGACTGACCGTTTGGTAGCTTGATATCTTATCCCCTCGGCCACTGACAGCTGTAGCGGGACCGGTGTTTTTAAACTATTAAGTACATAGGTTTTGTTTATGTATTTTACGGTCACAGAGAGATCAAATTTCTGATATATAACATAGAAACATACATATATATATATATATATATATATATATATATATATATATATAGAGAGAGAGAGAGAGAGAGAAGCATAGAAACATTTACATATATGGATATCTGCGTATATGTACATGTACACAAATATATATATGTACGTATGTGTGCGAGATAGAGGTGTGTGTGTGCGCGCGCGAGCGTGTGTATGTGTGTGTGTGTGTGTGTGTGAACAGCAAAAACGTGAGAAGCGAGAGTGAAAGGTGACAAATTCAATCAGAAATGGACAGTGATGTTCGATAAAATATTTGGAAGAGATGGGATAGAGACCGATTTAGCTCCGTCTAGGATTTGCAAGGTCTTCGCTTTGATATCGCTCCCCACCAACACAGCGTATGAATAGCACAGCTTGGATAAATCATCTGAGAACTAACAGTAGGTATGATGCTTCACATTGACAAAAAAATTCCTTGGTCTATCACTAGGGAAATGGGTATTGACTACCTTCCTGTTCGGCTGATACCGACAATAGGCCACACAAAAGACTTTACTATATATATATATATATATATATATATATATATATATATCATCATCATCATCATGTCACGCAATCAGCACGGGTATCCATGACAATCCCTCGCCAAACATCCCTATTATTCATTATCCCTGGAAGGTCATCTACGCAGCATCCAGCATCCTCGCAGAGTTGGTCAATGTAGGTCCTTGGTGGGCGGCCCACATTAGCATGTCCATGTGTTGGCTTCCACTGGAGAACATCGCTTATGAGTTCGTCCTTGCTTCTCCAGCATTGTCCAACATGTCTTGTCCGTCTGCCTCGGGTGATTTGTGAGATAGGGTGCAGGTGGCCGTACAGCTGCTTCCTTGTGGTGTGCTGTTTCCACGACCTGTTTAAGACCGCACGCAGCATTTTTGTGCAGGTCCCATCTAGCTTATTCTCAAGTGGAGTCCAAGTGGTGCAGCCATACAACAGCACTGATATAACCACAGCCTGGGAAAATTGGCGCTTATGTGTGTGTGGGGGGGCTAGAGGTAACGGAATATGAAAATATAGAGAGAATGGATTAGATATTAACATAAAATAGAGAGTGTATTAAAGAGGCCAAATGAAAATAATAAAAAAAAACGTATTTAAATATTAGTCCTCCTAGGAAGGCAAAACTACGGACAAAAGATGAAAAAGGTTAAACATATCTGTTATCAAAAAGAAAAAGAAAAATAGCAAAAGTTTAAGTCACGAACAGAAAGAGAGTGCAATAATCAGAAAGGACTGAGATGGCCGAAGAAGATGAAGAAAACGAATTGCAATAAAAAAAAAAAGGTAGACCGAAATATAGGATAAGCATATCTTTAGTAATCTAGGCAAGACGAAGAAAGAGGAGGAAAGAGTGAGTGAAAGTGAAAGGAAAAGCAAGATGGTGAAGAATGAGCAAAATAATTTTTAAGAATCAGAGTCGTTTGATGCCATTATGTGTCGTAATCGTTATTGTCGAAGAGAAATGGCCCCAGCAAGCAGTATCCAAATTTTAGCCTAAATTATTATGCTCTTGGGAAGGGCAGGTTTTTATCTCTTCCACCATTCCATGCTATAAGTAAAATAGTTGGACAAATTTGGTCACTCTAGGAGAGGTAAAAGCTTTCAAAACCGGAAAATCTATGGCACATCGGTGTCGCATTCTCCTGTTATCATCTCATCCAAAACGTGTGGCTTGTTTACACAAACCTTCTCAACTATAAACAAATCAGTTGTGTCGTTCATTTGCAAAGATTCGATTTAGTTAATGGTCGAACATTGTGATAGATAGATAGATTGGAAAAAAAAAAGAAAAGAAAAGGAGGAAGTAAATCTATAAAGACAAATAACGGGTATGAAGTATGGGGGAAAGAGAAAAACGAATAAAAGAAAAAGAAACAGTCTGAAAGAAGAATGAAAGACAGAAAGAAAAAGAAAGAATAAGAAACTGAAGAAGAACAAGAAAATAATGAAATAAAGAATAATTAAAAAGAAAAAAAGGAACAAAATAACAAACGTTATGAGAAGAGAAAAAGACAGGAAGAAGGAAGAAAAGAGTGTAGAAGAGAATGA
>CM042163.1:21254653-21264653 GCA_023376005.1 Doryteuthis pealeii | reverse complement strand
AAACAAATCGTGGAGAAGTAAACATTCAACAAGAAAGCAGCTATAAGGCCCCCTGCCCTGTTTACACAAACAATACGAATAAGACGAACAAGATATACCGACACTGCTGAGAAGTAAGGATGAACTCATAAGTGACGTCCCTACTGGTGGAAACCAGCAACATTGAATATGCTAGTGTAGGCCGTCCAGCAAAGACTACATAGACTCACTCTGTGTGGATACTGCATGCTTGTGCGGAAGACCTTCTGCCGGTCAATAATGATAGGGATGGTTGGCCGAGAGATTTGTCATGGATATCGGCCGCTACTGCGGCGACATGATTAATATATAATATATATTATATATATATATATATATATATATATATTTGAAGATCACTGATTTTTTGATATCACTTTAAATCTTAATGCTGTTACTGTGTCTCAATTGAAACAACTCACTCAGAAAACCATGTTATATTTAATACTGATTCCAGTTACCGAAAATAAGTGTTTAAACAAGTCCAATGACATAATGACTACACTATCTGTAATAATTTTAACACTGTCATCTTCAACGAAAAGAAAAATGATACGTGCAAGCTCTTAAGAATAGTGGTTATAAACCCACCCTTACATGTTAAGGCTATACATGATTAACGCAAACTAGGAGGGGGGGAAAGTTAGATTAGAAATATTTATTGTTCGAGTCGCATTTGATATGTCTGTTAAAAATAATTTGGGTAATGAATTTTCAAAATATTTCACACCTTATAATGAAATGTATAGATTTTAACAAAACAACTTTAAATTAAGTATAGTTGTATGTCTAATGTTGCCTGGAAATATTAGCAAAATGAACGTAACTAAGTAAAAAAAATAGTTTCCAATGTAGACATTGAAACAAATTTCTTCTGATGGTCATTTATCATCTGACCCTAATTAATCCCATATTTTATATCCCTTTATCTATTTCAATGTTTTTTTTAACATCTGGACATAACGTGCGTTAAGACCTAAGAATGGTTATATTTTTTAAATATAAGTCTTGTGAAATATATTTTATCGCGTGAGCACGCATCACGTTATACAAATTCTGGACAAGTCATCTTTTCAGTATTTAACCGTCTGAGGATTGCATATATACGCATGAACTTTAGTAACAGTTAAATTGTACATGTCAATGTCATCAAGAAAAGTAAAAATTTCAGCCCATTCCGTTTGAATTTTTCTGGAAATTTGGTGGCAGATTGTGTGTTAAAGTTAGAGCATTTCCAAATTTTTGAGCTTCTAATTCCAAGAATTGGAGGAGTTATGTCATTTTAGCTCTCCAAATTTGAGGTGGGTCACGAAAAATGGCGAACTTTTTTGTAATTCTATTTTTGTCTGTACAAATGAGTTCTAAGCTTCCGACTCTTTAAAAATTAGTTTATAAAAGTCTTTTTACACAAGAAATCTAGGAATGCTATCTGACAAAGTCTGAAAGTCAAACCAATTTTAAGTTATTGTGAATTTCTGTTTTTTTTTTCTAGTAAGATCAATATTCCGATGTGGGCACTGATCTAAGACATTTTTTCTATTATTATTTTCTACATATATTGGGAATATTATTTGCACTCAAAAAGATAGTTTGATGTTTTGTCCAAAACTTGAAGCTACAAAATCAATTATAAAATTTTTGGCAAATCAGAAATCAATAATAATTTTAAAACTTTTAGACTTGTTGATACGCATTTTCGGCTTGCCTTTGGGGAAAAATTACTTGTCTAAAACATTTTTAGGAGTATGGAAGATGCTAGAATTCATTTTACAGACAAATATAGTTTTGACAAAAAGCCGCTTTTTTGCGACCATCCACCCAAATTTGGGAAGTTAAAAAATGACATAACTCGGTCAATTCTTGGAATTGGAAGCTCAAATTTTGGGGCTGTCTACACTTTAACATAGTCCACACCTGGACATAAATTTCAGAAAAGTTCGAAGGGGTGGGGGACATGGCCTGGATAATTTGAGCATTTGGAATTAACCCCCATACTATCTTATTTGAGATTTTTTATATATATATAGTATGTGCGTGTGAGGTGTGGTGTGTGTCTGAGAGAGACGAGAGAGAGAGGAGAGCAGAGAGAGAAGAGAGAGAGAGAGAGAGAGAGAGAGAGAAGAGGGAGAAAATGCCAAAAGATAAGTATGTAAAAGGTGATCGAAGCTACTAGGCGACTTGGCCTAGTAGCTTCGATCACCTTTTTACATACTTATCTTTTTGCATTTTCTCTATTCTCTCTCTCTCTCTCTCTCTCTCTCTTCCTCATCTTCTCTCTCTCTCTCTCTCTCTCTCTCAGACACACACACACTCCACACGCACATCTATTTATATATCATAAAATCTCAATAAGATATTATGGTGGTTAATTCCCCACATGTCAAATTATCCAGGCCATGTCCCCCACCCCTTTCAACTTTTTGAAATTTTGTCCAGGTGTGCGACTCATGTTAAAGTTAGACTGCCCCAAAATTTGAGCTTCCAAATTCGCAAGAATTGACGAGTTATGTCGATTTTTTAAACTTTCCAAATTTTGGGTGGATGGTCGCAAAAAATGGCGGCTTTTTGTCAACTATATTTGTCTGTAAAATGAATTCTAGATCTTCCATACTCCTAAAAATTGGTTTATGAAAGTATTTTTTCCCAAAGCATCCGAAAATGGCTATCACAAGTCTAAAAAGTTTTAATTATTATTGATTTCTGATTTGCAAAAATTTTTAATTTTGATTTTGTAGCTTCAGTTTTTGACAAAACATCAAACTATCTTTCTTGATGCAAATAATGTTCAATATATGTAAAATAAATAATAGAAAAAATGTCTTAGATTCAGTGCCACATCGGAATATTGATCTTACTAGGAAAAAAAAAAACAGAAATCATCAATAACTTAAAATTGGGTTTGACTTTCAGATACTTTGTCGATAGCATTCCTAGATTTTTTGTGTAAAAAATACTTTTATAAACTAATTTTTACAGAAGTCGGGAAGCTTTAGCACTCATTTTACAGACAAAAATAGATTGACAAAAAGTCGCCATTTTTCGTGACCCCTCAAATTTTGGAGAGCTAAAAATCGACATAACTCCTCCAATTCTGGGAATTAGAAAGCTCAAATTGGGAAAATGTCTAACTTTAACCCACAACTGCACAAAATTTTCAGAAAAATTCAACGGAAATGGTGAAATTTTTTACTTTTCTGGATGATTGATCATGGTACTAATTTACTGTTACTAAGTTTCATGCGTATATGGCAATCCTCATGACGGTTAAATCTGAAAAGATGACTTGTCCAGAATTTGTATAACGTGATGCGTGGCTCACGCGATAAAATATTATTTTCACAAGACTTATATTTAAAAATTAACATTTCTTAGGTCTTAACGCACGTTATGTCCAGATGTAAAAAAAAAACATTGAATTAATAAAGGGATATAAAATATGGGATTAATTAGGGGTCAGATGATAAATGATCATCAGAGAAATTTGTTTCATGTCCTACATTTGGAAACTATTTTTTTTTTACTTAGTTTTTACGTTCATTTTGCTAAATTTTTCCGGCAACATTAGACATACAATATAACTTAATTTAAGTTGTTTTTGTTAATATCTTATAATTTCATTATAAGGGTGAAATATTTTGAAAATTCATTACCGCAAATTATTTTTAAACAGACATATCAAATGGCGCTCGAACAATAAAATATTTCTATCGTAACTTTCCCCTCCCTAGTTGCGTTAATCATGTATAGCCTTACATGTAAGGTTGGGTTTTTATAACCACTTATTTTCTTAAGAGCTTGCACGATTCATTTTTCTTTTCGTTTGAGATGACAGTGTTAGAATTATTACTAGAAAGTGTAGTCCATTATGTCATTTGAGACTTGTTTTAAACCACTTATTTCGGGTAAACTGGAATCAGTATTAATATACATGGTTTCTGAGTGAGTTTGTTCAAATTGAAGAACAGTAACATCATTAAGATTTAAAGTGATATTCAAAAAAATGCAGTGATCTCAATATATATATATATATATATATATATATATATATATATATATATAATCATGTCGCGCCAGTAGCGCCGTATCCATGACATCTCTCGCCAACCATCCTTCATTCATTGGACCCGGGGAGGTCTTCCGCACAAGCAATGCAGTATGCCACACAGAGCTGGTCTATGTAGGTCTTTGCTGGACGGCCTACACTAAGCTATCAATGGCTGGTTTCGCACAGTAGGACGTCAACTTTATGAGTTCTCCTTACTTCTCCAAGCAGTGTCCGGTATATCTTGTTCGTCTGTATTCGTATGGTTTGCTGTAACAGGGGGCATAGGTTGGCCTTACAATAGCTGCTTCTTGTTGAATGTTACTTTCCACGATTTGTTTAAGATGCGGCATGCAGCAAATCATTGTGCAGGCTCGCCTCCACTCTATTTTCCTGGCACCTCGTCAGGGTTTTAAGTGGTGGCAAGCCATACAAGCAGCACTGACACGCACTACAGCCTGGAAGAATTGTCTGCTTAAACTTATCGCTATGTCTGACTTCCATACATAAAAACTGATAGTCTTGTTTATCGGCGGGACCATGCCTTCTCTATGTGGTACAATAACATCGCTTAGATAGTAAGCTGCCTAGTTACAATGAATTTTTTCAACTGGTTTTTAGAGGTTTCCCTCGAGCGTGGATATGTCAGCCTTCTTTTTTAAAACACAATGAACTCTGTTTTATCGGCGTTTACATATAGACGGATATTTCGCGTGCTGCCTCTCTAGGCTTATGCGGCAGGGATTCGGCTGTGTCAGGTGTTCTGCAAAAAGCGCTAGGTCATATGCGTTTGTCCGTATCCGTAATAGTCTAAAGTTGGGATATGCCTGCTTCCTTGCCTTTTTAAGTGTGAGGGCTTTTTTCTCTAATGGATCTAATCATTGTTCGAAGAACATAGTCCTATTGTATATTATCGAAATCTATAGCGGTGGCAGGGTACTCCATGCGTAACTGACTCGCATCCGCTACTATGTCAAAGAAGCCTGTATCACCGTTTGTTGGCCGTACGCATTGCTTTTTAGTGTCTTTGTAAGAGGCATCATTATAGCGGGTAACCAGGTTTCTTTGGGGAGACCATATGCTAGAAGTATTTGCTACCATTTCGCGCATTGTGTTATGAGTCAAATGCTTTGGGTAAATCTACAAATAGTAGAGTGGCTCTCGAGATTTTTTGCTCGTACGCCCTTCTATGATTCGACGAACAGTCAGGATCTGAAGAGGTTGTGGATCGATTCTTGCGGAATCCGTTTGGGGTTTTTTTCCTGAGGATTTTTCTCTATTCTCGGGTCAGATGCCGATTAAGAAGGAGGGCATTGTATAATTTTTAGGCATCTATAGCAGTTAAGAGGTTATGCCTCTGTAGTTCTTCAGGCGGTTCCAAGGTCTACCTTTTGTGGGGAAGGAATGGTGGCGGCAGCCTTTCGTCCATCTTCTATTCTATTTTGGCTTTTAATCTGCATTGCATAGCCTGAAGTAGAATGTGCATCCAAATTTCTGCATTTTCAATACTTCAGGGGGTATTGTCGTCAAGGCCTTCAGCTTTCCTACCTTTTTAGTTTCTTAGGGCTTCGTTAGTTCTTTCTATCAATGAAAAGCTCCATTGCGCTTACATGTTTAATTGGCAAGTCTAAGCGGATTTTTTTAGGTTTTATTTTCTATGATTTTGGGGGGATTTCTAACAAATTCTGGAAGTGGTCTTTCCTCTTCTTGACAAAGTCTTTTTTTTTGGCTAGTTGCCTTTACTTTTGCTGTAGGGACATTTTTTCTAACACGCACCATATTTCATTTATGGTTTGCCTATGCTAATCGCAACTGTCTGTCCTTCAACTGAATGTCTGATTTTATTTATTTGCTCCTGAGTGTAATTCTATTTATTATTTTTCGTACGTTTTAGTTTAAGTTTCTGGCCTGTCCTTTCGTAGGGTTGTAGTGTTGGTGTTTGTTTGGGTTTTTACTTTATTGCGTGATACTTTTTTTTGATATCGTTTCTCTTTTCCTCTAACTTCTTCTATCTTCTAGGACAAGTAGGTTTTAGCTCATAGTTTTGGTCGGACAACGCAACTCAGCTGCCGCTTCTAAGTGGGCACTGACAAAGTTTTTTCGTATTCCTTATTGCTGGGTCTGCCTTGGCAGATGTCTCCTGGGGATGTCGACTTATTTCCGTACTGCTGCGGTTGCTTATATCGCTGTTTGGCAAGTGCCGTTCAGTTGTATCGTACAGATTTACTGGTTTTCCTTTTTATTTCTACGTAGACTCAAGCGTCATTCTGGGCCTGTCATTATTCTTGTGAATCGAGTGATACTCCTTCAAAGGAAGAGTATGCTTCGCAGTTGCATAGCCAACTGTTTTATGCAACTTTTGATTTATCAAAATGTAGTCAAGTTGGTGGCTTTTTGTGTTATTTGGGTAGGTGTAGGTCGGCATAGTTTGCTCTTTCATTTCTGGAATTTGTGTTTTAGGCCAGCACAAGACTGTTCATCAGAGAGGACTCTGGCTAGGAATTCACCATTCCTGTTTGGAGTGTTGTGTAAGCAGAATTCTATTGTTCGTGTGTTTGCCTATCTGCGCAATTCAGTCTGCTTCAGATAATCAGGAGCGTTTGTGTTTAGGTACTGTGTCTACATAGGGAGGATAGTTCGCTTTTAAATAGAACTTTGCATGTCTGTCTCCCCGCGTACATTTGTGGGCTGTAACACGAGACAAAAATCTGCCAGGGATTCCCATTGAACGGTAACACCGTGTGTGTAGATGTTTGTGTAATGTGTGTCTAAATTCTCAATCACACACACACACACACACACACACACAAACATATATATATATATATATATAATATATAATATATATATATATATATAACCAAAAATAGGACGCAAAAAATGAACTTAAATTGCCATGCAATATTTAACGGCAAGAAATTCCCATTTTCAGTGGTACAATTTTCAAAAAATAATAAGTTTGTTTTTCTACACAAACGCTCTCGTTTTGTGTAGAAAAACAACGTATTACCTACATACAGGCAAAGCGATGTAAGCAAAACAAGAACAAAGCATGTCGCAAGACAGAAACGACAAAAAATTACACATATGAACCAGGCGCAAACGTTGGGGGGGGTTTTTTCAAACGGAATTGTCGAAGAATTCCTCACAGACGCAATGCCAAATGAAGATCGACATAATAGGCTAAAAACCCAACGATGTTTCCTACGCTAGTAAACTTTGGTGACAAACTCGACTTAGCAATATACGAATTCATATTTTTGTAAGCGGTTTGGTTTTTGGGTCCGTGCAGCACACACAACACACGGGCATTGGCCTTTCTGATCAACGGGAGGGAACAGGCCTCATTGAAGTTAGCCGGCAGTTCATCCTGTCGTTTTCTTTTCCGCTACAAAATCATCACGGAAAATATTATTATATCCGAGGGGGGGGTGTATATGGTATTAGCGTTAATACAATAGTTGGCAGCCTATCAGTTTTACACATTTTGGCATATCGGGGTATCGTAATTGGGCTTTCAATTTGTTTATACATATAATTTTTTGTGTTTGTTTGAATTTCATTTGATTTCTTTGTTTCATATAAACATTCGTGATTATTTTCATCATGCCAAAATCACACCTCGTAGAAGAACACTAGTGCTTTAGCCCCTAGCTGGGGTGGTGGTGATAGGATTCATGAGGTAATTACATCCAAATGTGAATGTAATTGGCGGCAATAAAGTTCGATACTCGCTTACTATGATATCGTAGTCTACACATTAGCCAAACCACGGCAATATAGACTCATCATTGTGTTTTGTATTTTGGGAATTATTTTTCATGGTTGACAAGTATGAAACCGACAAAGTCATGCTTTTGTTAATGTTAAAACATTTAAAGTATATTACTCTCATACAATCCCTTTCCAATATGCCTTGTTTTACCTGTTACGGTTTTATATATATATAAAATTAAGAATTTTAGAGCACACACACAGACACACTCACAGACACAGAGCAGCACACACACACACCACTACACACACACATATATTATATATTGTATCATATATATATATATATAAGTATATATATATATATATAATATATATATATATATATATATGTTCAATTCCAAATAAAAAAGCATTGATTACAATTGATAATTATCAGATTATAAATTAGTATATATATAGTGGTATATATATATATATATATATATTATAATATATAATATATAGAGAGAGAGAGAGAGAAGAGAGAGGAGAGAGGAGAGAGAGAGAAAGAGAGAGAGATTGAGAGAGAGAGGAGAGAGAGAGAGAGAGAATTATCTATTTCAACGCTAACCTTTTCTCCTCCCTTTGTAGCTAACTTTTTGAAATCTGGCCTCGCTATCAGCGTAGACCATTAAAGATTTATAAAGAATTATCTGTATGTCAGTCTGTTGTCATATCATTCAGTGTCGCATTTTATTTATCTTTTCTTTTTTTTTCTTTTAGAACAGTAACAATGAAAACCTATTTCATTTGAAATACATAGAGAGCGGAGCATGCTATTGTGGTGCCACATGTTTTGAGACGAAAACATTCATTAATTATAAACTGACTCCTTTCTGACCAGTTTCTCCCATCATTGGGTATCGTTATCACGACTTTCAAACGTTTGATTCTTCTGTCTTTTTTTCTTGCATCAAATTTCGAAAGAGCAAGATTTGATACACCGATTTTTCTCTGGCCAGTTTTATCGTATTTGTTGTTGTTATAACCCATACTTCTATTGTAAGTTTCCTGCTTTTTTTCTATCTGACTATGATAAAGGGAGAGGGGTAAAGATTTATATCATATATAATATATATATATATATATATATATATATATATATATATGTGTGTGTGTGGTGTGTGTGGTGTGTGTGTGTGTGTGTGTGTGTGTTGTGTGTGTGTGTGTGGTGTGTAGTATAGTATAGTATAGCACACATATGCAGAGAGAGAGACAGACAGACAGACAGACACAAGAGAGAGAGAGAGAGAGAGGAGAGGATGCAGGTGAAGAACTTCTAAGCTGTAGGATAATTTCTGTGGGAAAAACTGATAGAGAAGCTCTTGATTTATCTTATTGAAAATATATTTATACTTTGTTGATAATTTAGTTTTGTGGATTTTCGTATTCTTCTCTGTTATCTAATTTGATATTTATTATTTCAACTCGTAAATATTATGCAAGAAGTCTTTAATCAAAAAGGGATTGCAAATGTCCTTTTTCTCTATTTAGTGACAAAAAAGTTGTCTTGTCAATATCCAATTTTAATTCATGACTTTCATTCTATACATCAGAGAAACTCTAGACTGCTGAATCAGATTATGCATTAGCGGTTACATGATAAGTGGCTGGGATGGACAAGGGAAGAAGATTTCACAGACCAATCTGGCTGGATGATGGAGGTAGAAAGGAGCAGCCCTTCTTTAATAAATTGTCCTCAATCGGCCCTTTATTTTCCGCTTTCTTTTGATATATTATAACCTTTTCATTTATTATTTCTTATATTATTTCGTCGCTCTTCTTTTTTCTATTCTATCATTTTTTTGCTCTACTCAATTGCTTCCTTTCTTCCACTTTCATTCTCTCTAGCACTCTTTTCTCCTTCTTCCTGTCGCTTTTTCTCTTCTCATAACGTTTTTGTTATTTTGTTCCTTTTTTTCTTTTTAATTTTTCTTTATTTGCATTATTTTCTTGTTCTTCTTCAGTTTCTTATTCTTTCTTTTTTCTTTCTGTCTTTCATTCTTCTTCGACTGTTTTCTTTTCTTTTATTGCGTTTTTTCTCTTTCCCCGCATACTTCATACCCGTTATTTTGTCTTATAGATGTTAGGCTTCCTCCTTTTCTTTCTTTTTTTTTTTCCAATCTATCTTATCTATCACAATGTTTCGACCATTAACTAAATCGAATCTTTGCAAATGAAGCA
>CM042163.1:21230575-21254553 GCA_023376005.1 Doryteuthis pealeii | reverse complement strand
ATGATCTACGCAAAGAATGTACATGATCCGGTTGAATGATCTTCCGGATTTAAAACTAATATTTAAAAAGAAATTTAGTAGCAGCAGTAACCATACCATTTTACTTGCCATGTGGGATTGTGATTGAGACTTATCTTCAAAGAGGTGACTCTATCATTGAAACATCACGTGGCTTGCTAACCAGAAATATCCCCTTGTGATTACTTCTTTTGTGGAGACATGTGGAAATACCCGCTCTGCAACTCGTGCACTTTCGTTGCACAATGGTGATGACCCCACGTTGTAATATTCTGTGCTGGCTGGTTCGAAAAGGCACGATATAGAAACAGATTCACAACACCATAACACAAAGTTTGATGACAAGTCGCAAATGGAGTATGAAGAGGTAACACTTTGTGTAGTTTGTGATGGAGCAGAGGACACTTAAATTTATGTTGTCAGCTGGCAAAAAAGTTAGCTTAACTATAAGTCGACTGCTGGCTTCAATGATGTGGTCTTTGCTTATTCTATATCTACTACTACTCGGACAAAACTATCACACCTTGACTGCCAGTTTGAATCTCTTATTGGGGCCGAATTCTCCCAGACCTGACCCAGCTTATTTGACCACCCAGAAATTGGCCATAACTTTTACCAGCTCCAATTTCTTTTAAAATTATGGACATTACTTTTTGTCCTAGTCTGGTTATCACTAATTTTCAGACTATTAATTTTTAGACCCAATTTCTCTTAAAACTAGCTACTGAAAGATATTATCTTTAAGTGGTTTTAATTAAATGTGATCATACATTTTTATGACCTTCCCGAACCTCTATTGATCGATGCACCTACGAACACACCCCACACATATACGCATGAACTTAAAATATTCTATCTTCCTCTGACCGTATGTTCACTCAACCATTATGTCAAAACATAGGTCACATACAACTAACGAACAGAAAGATTTTATTCATGAAAGTAATGAGAATAATAAAACAAAATGTCAAATATGATTCTGTCTTATAGAAAAATTAAATTTTGAACTGGATTTTTGTTGCCTTTTATGTTTGTTTCGAACCAAAGAGATCATTTCCTGCCGGACCTTTTGCATGACGGGAGGAATTAGATATTTTCCGTCGAAACTCAATGAAACTCGATGCCTACGTTTTATTGCGAGTGAAGTTTCACTGACTAAAGTCTCATTATTTTCATTTACTAAGTTTATTGCTAGACTTATGGTGCACCCATTTATTAATGCTCTACTAGCTTAGCTTGCTAATTATTACAACACTCGAGGCTGGACAATTTTACTTAGACGTTTAGAGTTCGTCTCGATGAGTCATTGTGTCAATTTCGGATACTTTCTGATCACCATTTTTTGTTACATAACATTATTACTTGGAAATATTGCGGGCCTCTCCGTGAAATATGGAATTTTGCAAGTGCATAAGTTTTATTCACCGGACCACTTTTCTTCTTTCTAAGACAGAAAATTCATCTCAGCGGTCATATTGTGTAATAAATTAGAACAAACATGACAAACATTGTATCAAAAGTTTCAGAGACGCTTCGACCATTGGAAACTAGTCAGAATAAAAAAAATTGAATGTCAAGTGGGGTATTTCGAAGAAATTGTTTCGTTAATTGATTACATCTGCTTTATCAGTCTTGATCGATATTATATATATATATATATATATATATATATATATATATAATAATTTGCGTAGTCATTAAGTACAATCCTATCAATATTTATATAAAAAGTTCATTTTTTTCTTTTGTTATTTCTAATGGAACATTATATATTGAAAATGAATACTATTAGTTATTGTTTATGATTGAACTCTGCAGCATTAAAACACTGAAACCAAAAATAAACTTGCAGCCATAAATTTAAAAAACAACTAAAGCAAAAAATAAAACGAGAGAGAGAGAGAGAGAGAGAGAGAGAGAGGAGAGAGAGAGAGAGAGAGAGAGAACAGAGAGAAAGAGAAAGGTGATGAAGTGTGCGAGCGCGCGCATGTATATGTGCGTGAGAGAGAAAGAGGAGAGTTGTGTGTGTGTGTGTGTGAGAGAGAGAAGAGAGAGAGAGAGAACAGGGAGAAAGAGTGATGAAGTGGTGTGCGAGCGCGGCATGTATGTGTGCGTGAGAGAGAGAAAGAGAGAGAGATATGTGTGTGTGTTGTGTGTGTGTGTGTGTGTGTGAGAGAGAGAGAGAGAGAGAGAGAGAGAGAGAGAGAGAGAGAGAGAGAGAGAGAGAAAGTAGTTAGAAAATAATTTTGAAAACAGGCAAGTCTAAATATTTGCAAATTGTCAGGGACACACAAAGTGGTCGGGTAGTCGATGGTGCACCAGGAACCAAAGCATCAAAAAGTCCAAATAGATAAGTCTCTTTTTTAAGTGACCTTAAATCAATGTGTTGTAATTACAATATTTTGACACTATGAATTTCCGCTGTTCTCTTATAGTCAGCTATATATGTCTGTTACGGTATTCCATAGAAATAAGATATTCCTGGAAATAAAAACCACAAAGTTATCTTTATACCTCTGAGATATGAGCGTTCTATTGTGATACATTGGTTTGCAAGCTAGTCTCGCAGATTCATTACTATAATATAATGACTGGTAGCCATTGGTTTTAAGGGGTTAAACCTTAAAGTTTTGTAAGTGAAAGATAATAACAGAATTTTTATTTAGACGAATTACGAAAAAAATATCGAAAGTACTTATTAACATGTGTTATGAAAAACAATCTAAGTACAATTTTCCCCAGGGAAAAACTAAAAGTGCGGAGGATAATGAAAATAAGTCAAAACGATTATTTGTGACCGAGGTGTAGTGAGTGATGACAATTATAAAGTGCAGTTCCAGAAGAGATTTGCTGATAGGCAGTCCTTGACCGAACAACTGGTGGTTCTCCTGAGATTCAGTTCCTAAGTCCATTACCAAATCAGTGCTAGAAAGAGATCTTCCATAGAGTGTATTAGCTGACAAGAACAGAACTTAAGTCGTTGTCACTAAGATGAGAAATCCCCCCCCCCCGTGAGCCCTGACTAGAATTTATCCTTCTTTGGACCCAAACCAAAACATATACCGTCTCTAATATGAAACTGCATCACTTTGAAACTCAAACGGGACGGGAATTGTAACACTATATTCTTTACTTTTGTTATATATAAAATTGTGTATGCAATTTAATCATCTGTTCGTATTATTTTCAATGGAACTGATTTGGCTTTGAGATCACTTCAACCTTTTGACAGCTCAACTCAGTCCGGGCGCGAACCTGACCAGACCATCTACCTGAGACCAAAAATACAGCGTGGCAGGTGGAGGGTAGGTCGTAGGTTAAATCACCAACCATGAATTGCATTCCCAGGGAGGAGTGAACGGTCAACTAGCCGATTGATCAGAGACGGCCATCTGATCAATACTGGGAAGACGACCAGCTACCCCAACGGCGAGTAAAGGAAGGTGGTGTCTCATTACTACTCATTAGCGATTTTGATCCTCGGTGGATTCCCCATACTTGTGTCGTTGTGTCACATACTACCCGGATTCGTACGGGTTACGTAAATAAATACCTACTTTTGAAACATGGGTGCTTTAGAAAAAATATATCTCTAACATTTTACATATCTGTATGGAAGCAGTTGGGCGAGTTAGAGAGAACAATTGCCTGCGGAGCTAGGTCCTACAATATTCAATAGATCAATTTACAAAGGCAGCATTCAGTAACTATTTATTTCATATTTATACACATCGCTATTCAAATGTTGAACTATGTTTCTTTAACTCATTGTAATTTTTTCTCTTTTGCATCGTTTTTCGCTATCATTGTCTATCCGTTAGGAACGGTTACTGGCATTACATTCAAAACACCTTTGTAGATGGGAAATCAAACCCCGAGGGTTCGAAATACTTAGTAGACTAGGCTGATTTGCTCATGTGTGACCCTTGAAATATTATTGGAAATTCTGAGAATTATGAAGATCTGTTACAATACATGTTTATGTTGATGCATAAAGGAGATTTGTTGTCACTTGATCTCTAGAGAACGCCACTGGTTAATACTGGTGCGGAAACGTCATGAATATAAATAGCATACAAAAATACTCGCACAAATACAGGTATGCGTAAACACATATATATATATATATATATATATAGAGAGAGAGATACTTTTTTAAAGTTTATATTTATTTGCACTGGAACAATTTTGTTACAATTGGTTTCTTGTTGTGTAGAAGTCATTAGGCAACGAAAGTGTTTTGAAAAAAACCCACTTTCGTTGCCTGATGACTGCTATCTATTTATCTATCTATTAACGCTCTATCACAGACATTGAGCACTCTTCTAATACCACTGTACGTTGGATTACCACCGCTTCTTCAAGTATAATAGTGCCAACCATGCACAGTATATATATATATATATATATATATATATATATATATATATACATCAACAGATACACATAATCATCCACGACATGCGCAAACAAATACAGAAATACGTACCGTACACAACTACGCACAGCACAGTCATCGAATACACACGCACATGTGTTTGCGCCTGTATATATGTACACACACACATACACACATAAAATACATATACTCTTTCAACATGCATACCCTCGTATGCACGTGCGTACATAGGTATATATCGATGCACACACATACATTCACAGGCAGTCATAAGTTCACATATTATTGTGTTGACTCAGACACACACACGTACAATTGCACACATATATACACATGTGAAAGGTATGACCAAAAAGTATCGAGATTAATTTTTTTAGATATAAAATCTAATGCAAAGCAACTTATATAACAAAGTTATGATGTTAACATTTTGGGAAAAATTGAGTCTCTACAAATATGGATTTATGCTTTTCACAAGGGATAGAACGAAGCCAGTGTTCAATGTTTCACCACCATCAAACATCATCATCCAACGAATCTTGTTCTGTTGTGAAAAAGCTAAAGGCGACCCAAACAAAATGGCACCGGGCCTTTTATGATGTCAAAACACCATTGAGTGGTCAGATGGAAGAAAATATACATAGACTGAATGCCTTTCTAAAAAATGTATGTTTTCTCTTTACTCTCTTACTTTTTGCCAAAATAACGTTAGACAGAAAATCCAATTACGCGTGGATATTCATCTTATCGACAAGGCAGCCTACTCAATTCTTCGCTACAATTACATCCAGACTAGATACTTTTTGATTAACAGTTTTTGTCAAATATCTGTATTGTACGAGTGCAGTACCCTCCTAACCTACCTTCATGCAATGTTCTCTTGTTTTCTAAAATTCAAAAATGAATATTTTAAGGGAATGCTGGTCATTAAAAGAAAGATACTCTATCAAAAAGGAATCTTAAGGGTTTTGACCTATTGGAAACTATTGGTTGGGAACACTATTCGTATATATGCTCATGCACGGATATATATTTGCTAATCGTAGTTGTCGTCACAGAATTCCAGAACTATGAGGCAGCCAGCGAGTCTCAAACTGCTAGCTTAGCATGCTAAGCATTAAACTACCCAATTTACATATATATTGGCATGCATACTCAACCGCACATATTCACACATACGCCCACAAAGATGCATTGCACACACAGACACGTATATGATCCCATACAGATATACGGGTCAGATAGAAATGTTTTAAAATTATTTGTATTAGACAGGAATACTTGAAACTATATAACTGCAAATTATTTGTATTAGATAAGAATGCTTAAACCACAGAACAAATTATTATTGTTGATAATTGTACAAGAATAGTTATGTTGAAGTTATTATTAATTATTTGAAACCATATAATTGCTTGAAAATACCCCAAATAAAAGCTTCATATTTTTCCCAATTGCGCCCAGACGTTGTTTTCCTCAACAGGGACTGTTAACTCAATGACTAAAACTTTTTTAGCCTAACGGACCAGATGAAATAATTAGGATGCTATTCTAGATATTTATCTTACTATCTAAATGATAATACAATTTTATAGTTTTTGTGCTAAAACGATAAAAGTGTATTTTTAGTTTGGTCATAAATAATACCTAATAATATCTGTTTTAATTATATAATATCCCACAAGATATAATCAACCCCTCTCTCTCCCTCACATCTCTCTCTCTCTCTCACTCTCTCTCTCTCTCTCTCTCTCTCTCTATATATATATATATATATATATATATATGTGTGTGTGTGTGTGTGTGTGTGTGTGTGTGATTGAAGAAACCGGTGTTTCACTGGATAAAAACCTACTGCACGAAAAAACATTTCATTAAATCATTTGTTCCATTTACTTTATGCACGAATCAGCCTTGTGTGAATTTTCTTCCAAAACTTCCTAATAATTACATGAGGGAGAAAGTAGGCTGCAGATGGCAATTTTATTTGTTTTCTGCACGAATTAGACCTTTATTATCAATTTTAAGTTAAACATTTTCGAGAATTTACAGAAACAGGGCATCTCCCACCCAAACACTCACAAAAATACAATTAAAATACTCCTTGAAGGGAATTCACACATTTCATCAGTTTTAGCCATTACCCTCGAAGTACATTGGTAACAGCAAGCAAGCAAATGAAAAGAATTATATATATATATATATATATATATATATATATATATATATATATATATATATATATATATATATATATATAAGTAAGAAATAACAAAAGACTAAGAGATTTAGCATTATAGTCTATTTCACAGGCATTTCTACTAATGTTTATATGTATATGTTGGTTTATAAGTATTGTATGTATGTATGTTTGTTTGTATGCATGTGTGTATGTGTGTGTAAGTGTAGATATATTTATATATTTTGTTTATTATTTATATATTATATATATATATATGTATATATGTATGTATGTATGTATATATATATATATATATATATATATATATATATATATATATATATATATATATATATGAATGAAAAAAATGAGAAAAGTATTTTCATGGAAAGGGTGCTCAATGCTAATAAAGCAGAGCAGATTTATAATCAATGGTAATATTATGGTTTCACATTCATAACTTAAAGTTTCATGGTAATCCAATCATCAGATGAGATCAGTGGTTGAGATGTCAAAAACCAGTTGTGAAATGGTTGAGATGTTAAAAATCAAATTTTTTAGCGTTTATATGAAGCGTTTTTCACGCGATGGGAAATGTAAAGCTAAAAATTGTTTTTTTTTTAAACTGCAGCTTGTTTAACGTTTATGTGACGTGGATTGTCTTCACTCGTTTCGAAATGTAGGCATTTGAACACATTTTTACTGTGTCACTTACCACCTGACCCTAATTGATCCCTGAATTTTCGCTCTCCTTTTATTTATTTATTTTTAAAAATTTTAAAAAATTCATCTGAACACCGCGTGCATTAACACCAATGCAAGTTTGTTTGATTATAATGTTTTTTAAATACAAATTTAACGTCATGACATTACATCACGTGAACACAATCCACGAATGTTGCAGTTTCACTTCCGCTACAAAAAATCGGTCAGCGAAAGGTGTATCTCTTAACTGAATCCATTTTTTTTTCACAGGACTACAAAATTCTAAAAAATAAAAATAAAAATATAAATAAAAATCTGTTTTCAAATGCCTTTAAAGTAATAAAAAATTTCATCATTCGCATCTGATGAGTCGGGAGATTTAGACTATTTTTCTAAGCTCCCTGAAAATAGACTATAATGCTAAATTTCTAAGTCTTTTGTTATTTCTTTACTCATATATTTGCTCTGTGACTCTAACATTAAGAGCACACATTTAGCTCTCAAACTGCGACATGGTTTTGTTTAAATAAAACTCTTGTGTCGTAAGGAAGATTTCTTCTCTGGACTTTTGGATTATTATATATAATATATATATATATATATATATTATATATATATATATATATATACGTATGCGTATTGTACTCATGTATCTGAGTAAATAAAATATTGTGTACACGTTGGCCTAAGTGTACCGTTGTGCGTATAAACTGAGTTTACTCCCAGGTGATCTCTAAATCAAAACTATCAGCATCAATGTAACGGGACAAGCGCGCATAGATAACGAAACTCGTGCAGTCAATCACAGAACCCGCCATTACTGTTCATATCCTAACGTAATTAACTTCCTGTCCTCGTGTTAATGAAGTTGATTAACAACCTTATGTCCACTGCTCAGTGTTCCGGATGGCTGAAATCGCCGGTCCTGATAGCAAATCGGGGAAGGATGGCGAGCAGCGATTCGTAATGTTATTTCGACACGCCGTTTTTAATAATAGGCGATAGTCATTGGATGTCCGTGGTGTCGTAGTTGCTTGAAAGGTGCGAATCGGACGCCATTTTGCCCGGTATTGTTCCCTTGCGAAGAAAAACAAACGGAAATGTCCATTTCATGAGAGCAGTCGTTAGCAATGGTGACCGAGAAGCTGAACCAGAATAGTTGATGGGAGATATCTTACACACAGGAAGAACAGATTTTTCTCTTTAAATCCAATGTCAAATAATTCCAAATGGTCCTATAAACGATATCTGGAATATCTATATAATACTAAGACTTTTTGTTTGTATATATAACTGTAACCAATCCAAAACGGCACTTAAATTGCGTGAATTTTATTTGAGCACTTAAAATGCTCTAAATGGGAATAAATCGATTTTCAGTCCAATTTACGCCCGAATAATAATTTTGTGAGATTTGCATTTTCTATAAGCACACCAACACCAATTGAAAAGTGTATAGACTTGAGAGTATCTTGGTCAGCCTATGAACTTTTTCAAACGACCCTTGTATATAAACTGATGACGATTATATTACACCTTCCAGACACGATTTAAGGCATGAAAAATGTGAGAACCTCGTTGGACAACAGGTCACTAGTGTGCGCAGCATTTTCAAGTTAATTCTCAGAACACAGAAGCATCCTTTATGACTAATTCCAAAACTTGTGGATTGTTTGATTCAGATAAAATACGTAAAATGGATGGATAATAATTTTCTAAAACCTAAACCATCAGGTTGCTATGTTGAGTATTTCCCTTCATGGCATCCCTTTGGGCAACATAGGTCACTTAAGTATGACTATATCACCTCCTATAAAGGTTGTAGAAGATTATTTCCCTTTGTGGTATCTCTTAAGACAACATAAGTTATTTGTGGGTACCTATCTCCTACCTTCTAACATATTGGCCATGTTTATTTCCTTTTATGGCATCTCTTTAAGCAACATAGACTATTTGAGGGTGTCTATTTCCCCTCATATAACCTTAGATCGTAGGTGGACGCCATGCTATGTTGTTTTTGTCACCAAGATGACGCTAACCCACATTGGTAGTTTATTTTTTAATATTTCTATTACGCTAGGCAAATATAATTTAGAATAAAAATTATTCTATCTATATTTTAAGCATTTTGGAATATAAATTGTTCTATCTATCTATTTTAAATATTTTAGAATATTGTCACTAGTTTCAAAGTTAATTCCATTAAAATAGGTTGTCTAAATTTGATATACTGAGTTTCAAGGATTTCTAATCGTTTGATATTATTGTCAGTATAAAGTATTTTGTATTATCCCCTAAATATTTCTATATGTTGTAGTAAGATAATCGTGTTTTTTTTAATGTTGGCATACGGAGCTAAAGTCTGATAGGTGTAGAGTAAGCTTCCTCAATTTATTTTGTTGTGGTATAGCCAATGCAATGCCTTTTGTTGGAGATGCATTTAAATTGATAAATAACATTTTTTCACTCTCTTTTTAGAAGGGAAAGAATTATTATTAACAACTAAATTTAATGTTTTAAATTTTTATAATAAATTATAAATTATCTATAGGGGACGTATTATGTTTTTGTGTATTTTCTTTCATCTAATATAAAATTCGGATGCATTTGATTACACTAAAATAAATCAATAGAATTATAATTATTTTGTGTAACATAACTTTTATCATTTATTTTATTCTTATTGTTAATAAGTTCATCTGCTAAATAGTTTGGAAATCTATTATTAATAAGGGTTTGTTTGATATTTTTTAATTTCTTGGGAATATTTTATTAGATGAAAAGATTAGTTTTGCGCTATTTAACAGAATTTTATTATAGATATTTTATATCAATGTGGGCATTCACTTTTATGATTTAGAATTTATACTTTTATAATCTATAATTTATACATATATATATTTTTATCCACGAAGGTCTTAAAATTGTCAATTTTTGCATCAATTAGTACATCAAGAAAAGGAATTTTATTATTTACATTTAGTTCATATATAAATTTGAGGATAAAGTTATTTTGAAATGTTTCTTGTAATTTTTTAAATTTCATCAATATTAACTGCTAAAATAAGTATATCATCAACATAGCGTACATAGATATGTATTCTTTTTATGTCATTGAATATTTTGTTTTTTCGATTAGACATGTACAAATTGCTAAATGTAGGTCCCAAAACTTAACCGATAGAAACACCATCAATTTGTGTATACATTTCACCATTGTGGTTGTAAAAAGGAACTTCAGTTGTACAAATCTTATTATGATGGAGATTGTATGTCTGTCTGTCTGTAACCGAAACTATATTACTATTCAAGTCACAATTCCCTTAGTTATTTACGTCACATTCTCCATGCTTTTATTTTTATTTAAACTTCAATTATTGATAAAATATTGATACATTATTAATACTGTTTAACTTATCTACATATCAAAAACATGTAATTGAATTTATATATACAACAAAATAGCTGTTTATAGTATGAACGGGAAGGTTAATTTACATATTCATATTAAAAATTGATTTTAATAAATATGTATTTGGAATTATTGATTTCTAATTGGTTGGTTTTATCTTTTTTAGCAAAAATCTCGGGTATAAATCTTTAAAGAAATCCGTTGACAAGAAGAAATAACTAATTTTATTCATTACTTCCTAATTTAACTAAATAGTTAAATTAGGAAAAATAGCAATGAAAGACGGGGGTGATGGAAAATGATGGAAGAGTTAGTTTCAAAGTTGTTCTATTTTTCGATTATACTAATCATTTTATCTGCATTCTTAAATAGTTTCATTAGTGTTTCTAATTTAATATAATATTTTATCACATTAAAACCTAAATACTTGCACCCGGAAAGTGCATATATTTGCTCGTTAATAATAATTTATGGAGTATTATGGGATTAGTTTAAAGAATAGGGAGAGAAGGGTTGCTAAAGATATCATTTATAATTATATCAATTGTTCAGGAGTTCAATTCAGAATAAATCATCAACAAAGGAAGCGAATAAATTACTAAAATATATTGTCTTCTCGATATGAAACATTTAATGTATGCAGAACTGACAAATATACTAAAATATATTGTCTTCTAGATATGAAACATTTAATGTATGCAGAACTGAAATATACTAAAATATATTGTTTCTATATGAAACATTTAATGTATGCAGAACTGACAAATATACTAAAATATATTGTCTTCTAGATAAAACATTTAATGTATGCAGAACTGACAAATATACTAAAATATATTGTTTTTCGATATGAAACATTTAATGTATGCAGAACTGACAAATATACTAAAATATATTGTCTTCTCGATATGAAACATTTAATGTATGCAGAACTGACAAATATACTAAAAATATATTGTCTTCTCGATATGAAACATTTAATGTATGCAGAACTGAAATATACTAAAATATATTGTCTTCTAGATATGAAACATTTAATGTATGCAGAACTGACAAATATACTAAAATAATTGTCTTCTAGATATGAAACATTTAATGTATGCAGAACTGACAAATTAATCTTCCAACAAGGAACCCAAAAAGGCACAAACTGGATAGGAAAGAGGATTATAGGAGCAAGTGAAAAAAAATAACTACGAGGAGACGCAAAACACAAAGAAAACACGAAGAAAGTTGAATTAAATTACTGTTAAAGCATCAAAGAATACAAACAATCAAAGTGAAATAAATATAGGTAAAAGATATTGGCTAAGGAAAGTATACTCAAAGGATACCAACACAGGATATAACAATACAAGCATAATTGAATTTCCACAACAATGAAATTATTTTCTACCAACAAGTATACGGTAGAGTATGGAAAAACTGAGAAACTCGATGCAATTCCAACAAAACGTCCATTCACTCAGTCCGCGGCAACCCGTGTCGATTAAATAAAACTCCGTAACTTTGTCAACAAATGTTTATTTTGGCCGTGACAAATTCTATCAGTCGTTTACGTCGAGGAGAGAGAGAAGAGAGAAAAAAAGGTTACAAGGTCCCCTAATATAAACGTAACATGGTCATCTGGTTTGATGTAAGGGTTAGATTACGTTAATAATAGACCATTATTGGAATGTTGATTCTCATTGGGTTCCCCATATTTCTGAATTTGTGTTAAAACTAATCTATGCTAATTAAGTTAGCACTTTGAAAGAAAAAACTGTGGGGGGGTAGAAACAAAATGCAACAGAAAGGCTTGCTGGTTGTCTTGATCAAATGGATTGAAGAATCAGAAGGTGGTTAAAATAAACCTTGAAACCTTAAGAAGAACACGTAAATTGCACATTGGAAGGCATCTGGCCATGATGGGAACCATGTTTTGCGTTCAAGCGATTCTCGAAAGATTAGCGCATCATACAAGGGCAGAACATTAATGGAAATGGAAGAATATTAACATGATCTAGACAGATATAACAAAAAAAAAAAAAAAAAATGAATCCCTCCATACAACAACAGATCGATAATTATATGTGGAAAATTCTAACCGCACGATAAGCAAATCATTTTTTTAGTCGATGGACAGCTGCTGATGAAGAACAAAAAAATATACCGCAAAGAAATGAGAGATAGAAATGGGCCTATAGACCAAAGCAGAGTGAAAGAAGTTAAAACAAGAAAGGAAAGTCAGCAAAACAATGATCGACTAAAAGATTTAACAACATTATCACGAATGTGTAAAATATTCAAAATCTCTAAAAAGAAGTGAATTTAATTACGAAACAATGGAAACTGGAAAGTTGAAACTAACAGCAGGACAACACCTTGCAGATATAAAAATAAAAAAGAGGCAACTCCCAGTGGGACTCATTGGTCCCAACAATTCGTTCGTTATAGTGATGATGCCATTCATCATGAGTAGGGATAATGTAAAAAAAAACACAGAAAGAAATTGGAAATCCTAATAACGGTTAGAATCATTCAGCTAAGATACAGAGGTATGTCTGGTATTACAAATGCTCGATCTTAATGCAGTAAGCGCATCAAGCAAACTGAGACCAAAGAAAAAGTTTGGTTTGGTAATGTTGTAATATGGCATATATACCTTCGTAAGTTATGTAATGTCAAATCCATCCTTGTGGAAAGAACAGTCGATGTACTATTTAACTATAACTGTGAAAATGGTGGGTTCATACCTTTCCCAATAGTATTAGTCCGAAGGTGAATGTAATGGCGCGACAGGAGTCGAACTTCTTTACCACAAGGTGGCAGTCAAACACGTTATCCACATCGCCACGAAGACTGACTTCGTAATAAAAATATAAATAAAGTAAAGTGTAAACAAGGAACTACTACAAACCAAACCTCGCAATAGAAATTCGCTTTGTTTATGGAAGTGAAAATACGTCGACTGCATTCTCTGCAGAATGGAAAAACACCAAAGGAGTGTTCTGGGTGACACTAAACTGCAACCCTCAAGTTTTGCTCTCCGTCACCTCTTCCTTCCACATGCTAATCAGGCAAGCAGAAAACAGGAATTATAAAACTGAGAAAAAAAACAACTACATGGACACTTTCTAAGAAAAGTAAAGAAATTGCGCATGATATGACTTATACAGGGATACGCATGTGAAACCTAAGAGAGAAATAGAATCGATATCATAGCAGTCCAGAATAACTCCATAAAAAGTATCGGGATTAGCACCGTGAAGCACTAATTTCAACATGGGGGTATCTTCTAGCTCCTGAGTACGGGTAAATTCACTTTGTAATATACCGGGGAAAACAATTCCTAATTTCCGATATAGTAAGTGAATACACCTTATCAAGTACAAAGGAAAGATAATTTCAAAGGGGGCGGGAAATACACAAATTTCAAATCGGATACTGAATGAAAGAAAAACACGATAACAAATACTAAGTTTCAATAATTTTAATAATAAAATAAAATAACAATAATAAACAACAATATACAATAAATAACAATAAATAATAATATAATAAATTAAATAAAATAAAGGTAGGAAAAAAAGATATGTAATGTCTTTTGATAGAGGGTGATAAGGATAAGAGAAAGCTACAATCAAAACATTTAGAAATACAGCGATATGGCTACTTCGAATGATAAACTAAGGAATTGCCACATAAGATGACTACGAAGAGGAAACTTTGAAATTGAAAATGAATCTATTAATAGCAGCACAAAATAATACTATAAATACATTATGATAAAGTGTAATGTAGCAAAATAGTAGAAAAGAATGGCCATGATTGGGTAGGGGTGGTGATCCTCAGGAATGGAAATGTGTAAGAAAAACTAAAATTTCACTATAATTTGTGTATGTATAAACCAGAATCTGTCCTCCAAAGAATAATTCTCTGGCATTTTGAGATACAAACGGATCACCCTAATTCCACCCAGAAGACCATACTTTTTTAATAAACAATAAAAAAATAACCTGTCATCTAGTGGACCACTGAGCGAAAGTGAAGATAGACGACAAGCTGGGCACTTTGAACTTGTCAGAGAGCAGAATAAGATGTGAAAATGAAGGAGGCTTCAAATACAAAATTGTATCAATCAGAGAGAAGATCGATGCCATCCAGATAATACCGCTGCTAAATGGGATAGCATACCAAGGAGAATCCTGGATGTCGGAGAACACTTGTTGCTACTCAGACTCCATTGAAAAAACAACAGTTTGAGTTGGTGTGAAATTGAAATATACAACTATATGGAAAAGCGGACGAAGTTGAGAAGTTGCTCATGAGAAGACTTAGACATGGCTAAGAAAGGGAAACCCTCAAGAGAGAAACGAATTTCTTATTATAGCAGTAAAACAATACCAATTATATCAAAGTGAAAACAAGATGCAACAGAATAGTTTTGTTTTAGATTGTGTAGAGACAGAAACGAAACTATTAATCACAGGATGAGCGAATGCAGCAAACTAGAACAATACAAGACTAGGCACGACTGAGTGAGAAAAGTGATCAACGGAATTGTGCTAGAAATTAAATTTTGATCCTACAAATTACATTTTGTATGAACCAATTCTGTACTGAAGATTGAGAGGCGTAAAATTATCTGGGACTTTGAGATACAAACGGATCAACTAATCCCGTCCAGAAGATCAGACCTAGTGTTAAAAAAAGAAAATAATACTTATCATCTTGTGGATTTTGTCGCCCCGGCAGCCATGGAATAAAAACGATAGAACCATTAACATGTGAAAAGTTATACCAATTGTAATTGGTGCCATTGGAATAGTCTCCAAGGGGTTGGAATCGGAAATTAGAGGAAGAATCGAGACTATCCAGATATAACAGCATTATTAAGAACGGCTAGAATACTCAGAAGAGCCCTGGAAACTCGAGGAGACTTGCTGTCACTCAGACTCCAGTGAATGACCAACAGCTAATGCTGGTGGTAATAAAAAAATAATAATTTTAAATGTTTATTGATCCTTTTCTTTCCTGTGTATAGCAATAGGTAGTGTATACTTTCCATAAGGAAGTATTTTTATTTTTATTTTTTTAATAAGACAAATGTTTCGTTTTCAATTCTTGATATTTAAAAAAAAATTGTGTTGGAAATGAAGGAGGCACAAAGTGCTGTCAAAATGTGAAATCGGATTTTGAAGAAAAGCACCACTACTCCTACCCACCCCAGCAAAAAGAAAAAGAAAGAAGAAAAAAAGGAAGACTAAATAGAAAGAGATATATATAGAGAGAGAGAAAGGGAGAGGGTGGGGAGAGAGACACTTTCAGTAGTTTTTTAACTGAAGTTATTTTGTTTCATTAATGTCAAATCTAACAAGGCTTGATAACGTGAAAGACTGAAAACTCTCTACACGAGTCACCAATTCTAGTCTCGTTAATCGTTCCTCTCATTCTCTCTTTTACTCTCATGTGTGTACATACACACACAACGCGGGCGTATGCACACACACTCACACACACCTTTGAATAGTCGTACTACTTCTTTCTCTCTCACTTAAACTGTATATCTGCATACTTAACACCGTAAAAGCACAGTTTTTGAATGATAATCTTGTGACTATCTATATATATATATATATAATATATATATATTATATATATATATATATATAATATATATATATATATTCTTTGCTACCCTCCTCGTTCCAAGTAGTAAACAATAATTCCAGCGTATAAAGTACTTGAACTTCGCAACGAGTAATAACTTCTCTATTATGAATAATCATTATATTATTTAGTAATTAAATTTATATATATTAATGTTCCTAGTTTGGTATTTGATGTCCGCTTAATAGAAAAAAAACGAAAGCTGGCCACTTATTCGTATGTAGAATCGGTCATAAAAACAGGTTTGCTAGGGAGGGCTGAATGCAATAATATTATTAGGCTTTCCGATTTATTATATTATTATATTATTACCCTTAACAGCCCTCCGTAAATTTGTTTTTTTTCTTTCTTCTTTCTTCAATGGTTGATCGGCCGTGACAAACACAAGCCACATTGTGTCCGCTCTTCCGTTAGGCTCACTTCACCTGCTAGCCCAGCCTTTAGCAGGGTAAGCAAGAAAGAAGGTGTGCTTTCGTCGAGAACTGGCAGGAAATTGATGAGGGGGTGGGGGTTGCAACGGTTGCAGGAAGAACGCGAAGTGACAGAGAATGGAGGGGGTGATACAGGTGCATGGCAAGAAGGGCAGAACGGTTGTCGTCGGCAGCATATGGAGGCGGAGATGGAGGAAATTTAACATCCACACACACCGCACACACAGAGGCCAATCAGAATTACAGCTCATTCTCCCTCGATCTCTTCTTCTATCTCTCTCTCTCTCTCTCTCTCCTCTCCTCTCTCTCTCTCTCTCTCGCACGTCGCACGTACACACCACACACACACACGCATGCACAGCACCCCCTCTCTCGCTCTCTCTCTCATACACACCCCTATTTAAGCGACCATCTTTGCTAAGTGGCTTGAAAAAGAAGGAAGAAACAGCTTGGAGCCGAAAGCAGAAACAATTGTGGCAAAAAGTGGTTAGAATGAAAAACTGTGTATACAAACGAGAGGCTCGCGCTGTGTGTGAAGACCAATACTCATGTGTGTCTAATATTCAAGGTGTACATATATAAATAGGGCTTAGCAAGGTTTGACATTAAGGCCGCCACTTTTAAGAGCAAACTCCGTATTAACAGAACACCTCGTCTTACTAGCTCAGCTACCGTAGGCAGTCTCGCATGCAAATATATAACTGCATGATATTCTATAGTTGTAATCGAATAAGGGCTAAGCTTGACTTAGTCTGGTACAGGATCACGATATTGTGAGGACTCGGAATTTCCGTGTTATAGCTTGAGAGACAAAATTTAATGATTCTCTGTGTGGTATGCATCTGAATTTATGACATTGTCTTCTGAATTGACATTCAATGATGGCGACAAATAACAATAGTAAAAGAATTTTCTTTACCGCCAGATGAACGAAATTAAACTGCGATTAGCCTGCTCAGTAGTCAGATGATTAACCCCTTAGATACTGACCGCAGATACTGTAGGCAATATGAGGTCCTATATATCAGCTTTAACAGAGATTAGAAAATTACAACACGATATACGTCCGTAAGTGAATTGATATCAATGTTTGCAAGAATTTAACTGAGATCTATTTATGGGTGTAAGCTTCTCTGTATCTACTCAATATAATATGAGCACAATATGCACGAGAATATATATATATAATATATATTATATATATATATATATATGTTATATATATGTGTGTGTGTGTGTGTGTGTGTGTGTGTGGTGTGTGTGCGGGAACACAACACACACCACATGCCTATTTACATAAGGGTAAGCATAAATTCTGTGAGTGTTTAGACAGAACCTGTTTTGATGCGAGAAATAATAATACCATGTGCGTGTGTCTGTGTGTATGTTAAAGTATGGACTCTCAAATATAGATGATTTCCTTCCTATTTGTGGAAGACGCTGCATACTTCTATATAAGAATTGTGTACACGTAAATGTGCTTGTTCGTTAGGAAAGAACAGATAAAAAGTGGAGGCTAGTTAAATGAGTGACGAGTCAGACGTAGAAAAAGAGAGGAATGAGGATAATATAAAAGTTTCAGAGAGAAAGTGCGAGAAAGAGAGATGGGAGAGAGAGAAAGAAAGGAAGAGAGAGATGAGGGAACGAGATATATACATATTTTTGAAGCAAAATTAAAGGATTTTTTAAATAGTGAAAGAGAAAGGATAGAGTGATAACGAAAAGAAGATAGAGAAGAAGAAAGAAGAAGAGAAGAAGAAGAAGAAGAAGAAGAAGAGAAGAAGAAGGAGGAAATGAGGCAAAGATAAAGAAGAAGGAAGGTAGCGAGCTAGAATGGTACTAACGGCGTGCACAACAATGCAGCCGTAGGTGGGGGGGGGGAGGTTAAAGTATGTGGTGGATAAAGAACGCTCACAAGCGCGAGATTTTTCCCGCTCGTTTCTTCGCAGAGAATGGTGAGAGAGAAGCAATAAGAGGGTAACAAGGGAGAGGTGAAGATTGTGGAAAAATTTTTTTAAAGGGACGTAGGGGAATAGGTGAAGGGGAGGAAGGATAAGTGAGAATGCGCGGTGTAGGAGACGAGGTTGTTGTGGTGGTGGGTGATGGAGAATGGGATGAGAATGAATTCACCTTGCTTTTACACGTTCTTTAGGTAAACCTCGGCCGCCACTGGCGTGCCACTTGCTGTAACAGCAGTGAACTATATTGATTAATGTAGCAGGGAATATAGGAAGGGATACTAGAGTGTGTGTGCAGGGATGCGGTGAGGAGTAGAAGAAGGGGTGAGAGAGAATAATAATAGCTGGAGATAGATAGAGAGAGAGAAAGAGAGAGAGAGAGAGAGAAAGAAAGAAAGAGAGGGAGGAGAGAGAGAGAGATGTGGAAGAGTTTTGTGTGTGGGAAGACAAGAGAAAACAAATGTGTATAAAACTGATATATCAAGAAATAAGGACAGTCATAAACAATGGGACTTAAATAAGTGTACAGGTGTGGAAAGACAAGAAGTGAATGGGGTGAACTATCGACGGAGAGAGAGGGGGGGACAGGAGAAAAGTGAGAAAAAGGTCGAAGGTAAGAATTAAGAAAAAAGAAGAAGACGGAAGGCAGAAGGCTGGTCTGGTGTTTTTGTTTAGAAATAGTCAAATGGTTGAATAGTCGAAAATGACAGTAAAGTTGTAGAAGGTGAGAAGAAAAATAGAATTTACGGTTGGTTGATGTAGTGGGAGAATGGTGTCCAATTTACAAGAGAGAAAACGATAGAGGAAGAGAGTAAGGTCGAATTAGATAAGGTTGTGATGTGCTCTAAACAGGGACAAGGAGTTTGGTGGTTAAGAGGGCGATAAGTGTGGGTTGGTGGAAGTGGGCTGTAAAATACACGGTTAAAAATGAAAGAAAGAGTGGTATATATATATATATATATATATATATATATATATATATATATATAATACAAAATTATATAACCAAGGGAGGTATAAGTTCTTTTTAAATTTTTTTTATCTTAAAACAATTACCAAAAATCAGGGGATTGTCTGATTTTAATGAAATTTTCACCAAATTATTATTCAACGACTTAATTTCATAATGAATCGATTATTTCATTGAAAAAATATCTGAAAAAATAATATTTTTATCAATTTAGGTTATTTGAAGAAAAAATTATGGTCCCTAATTTGTACATTTCTAGAAGAGGCATATCGTGAAGAACATATTAAAAAATAAATAAATAAAAATTCAATACCGAAAAAAGCGATTTGAAAATTTTAAAGTTATTTTCTTAAAACTCAAAAGTTAAATAATGTTGCTTGTTTTTTTTTTTGTTTTTTTTTTCTTTCTTTTTTTTTTCGTAGTTTTAAAAAACAATATTTTTCTTTGAATTAATGCAAAAAAAGTATTTTTTATTCAACTGGCAATTTTTATTTACTTAAAAATTTACAGGGAATTTTAAAAGTCTGGAAGCATGTATGTTGAAGTTGATACATGAGACAAGCTTAATTTATTTATATTAAAAACATAAGGTTAAGAATGCGTAATTTTGCGCAACATATTTTACGAGATTTTATATATAAAAAATTTGCTAAACGACTGTTCATTTTCTGAACGAATGGACTAAAAAGGACATAAGTTATTCACTTCTTTATTTTTAATATAGTGATTTTTATTAAAAAGTTTTAATGAACTGCTCAGTGTTGTGTTCTTGTTTTTTTTCTTACGTGCTTTAGCTACGTCATGTAACTTTTTTTTGTAAGAAACTTTTACACTCGTACGCCTCCTAATTTTTGCCTATATCGTTAAATTATTTTGTATTGGGTATTTTGAAAAAAGGGGGATAACTTCCCGTTTATAAACTGAAGTTTGCTCCCTTTTTGCCTATCCCAATATATATATGTGTGTGGGATATATATATATATATATATTATATAATATATATATATATATATATATATATAAAATGTTGTTCTGGTTCCAACGGGAGAAAATTTAATATCTTATAAAAAAGAACAAGGTCCGCAAATGTATTGTTCTCAGAAAAAGTGTTTTATTCTTTTTATCTTACATACGCGACACGTGTTTCTGATCTGTTTTTGTCTTTCAGGCAATGCTGAAGAAGACAATTATTAATTTTGGCAGAATGTGTCCGATATTTGATAGGTTGTGCATGTTTTCTGCAATTTTTCTGTTATGGCTGTTTAATAACGGGTTTTTTTCAATCCTTGCGTGCGATTTGCGCGTGACTTGCATGCGACCGCGCGCAAAAATTGAGAAAAAATGATGTAACGTTCATAATCTTTGCGCGTAAGTCGCACGTAGGTCACGGCTTAGAAATAAATTTATTAACTGAGTTTTCATTACTTTTAATAGGTTAGTTCATCAGATGGTTATTTGATATGATAGGTGTGTGTGTTTGAATTATTGTTTTTTTGTTCTAGAGAATTTCTGTGTTTTTCTACTTAAATTTATACTTTTGGGTGTGTGTATGTGTGTGTCTATGTATATGTGTTATGTTTACTTTTTGTGTTGCGCGTGTGCGTGTTCGCGTGGGTGCCATGTAATGGTTGTAATTTGGTGTGTATATGTATAATATATACACATACCTAAGAGTTTGAATTTTGAACGAAGAATTAAATCTAACTGTATTTATAGGTATTTAATAAGGTTTGTGTGTGTTTTTTTACATTATTTAGTTTGTTACACACACACACACACACACACACACACAACATATATATATTATATATATATTATATATATATGCGTATCTATATGTTGCATTATATAGTTTGAATTTTCTTATGTATACATGTGTGTGTTTGGTTATTTCAGTTTAGTTATATAATTTAGTTTCTTTCGGCGTTTCACGCCTCTCAGTGTGATTAGACACAGCTATCCTTGGCTAGGGTCGAACACAGACTTACCGTTTGGTAGCTTGATATCTTATCCCCTCGGCCACTGACAGCTGTAGCGGGACCGGTGTTTTTAAACTATTAAGTACATAGGTTTGTTTATGTATTTTACGGTCAAGAGAGATCAAATTTCTGATATATAAACATAGAACATACATATATATATATATATATATATATATATATTATATATATAATAGAGAGAGAGAGAGAGAGAGAAGCATAGAAACATTTACATATATGGATATCTGCGTATATTACATGTACACAAATTAATATATGTACGTATGTGTGCGAGATAGAGGTGTGTGTGTGCGCGCGCGAGCGTGTGTATGTGTGTGTGTGTGTGTGTGGTGAACAGCAAAACGTGAGAAGCGAGAGTGAAGGTGACAAATTCAATCAGAAATGGACAGTGATGTTCGATAAAATATTTGGAAGAGATGGGATAGAGACCGATTTAGCTCCGTCTAGGATTTGCAAGGTCTTCGCTTTGATATCGCTCCCACCAACAGCGTATGAATAGCACAGCTTGGATAAATCATCTGAGAACTAACAGTAGGTATGATGCTTCACATTGACAAAAAATTCCTTGGTCTATCACTAGGGAAATGGGTATTGACTACCTTTCTGTTCGGCTGATACCGAAATAGGCCACAAAAAGACTTTACTAAATAATATATATATATATATATATATATATATATCATATCATCATCATGTCACGCAATCAGCACGGGTATCCATGAAATCCCTCGCCAAACATCCCTATTATTCATTATCCCTGGAAGGTCATCTACGCAGCATCCAGCATCCTCGCAGAGTTGGTCAATGTAGGAGTCCTTGGTGGGCGGCCCACATTAGCATGTCATGTGTTGGCTTCACTGGGAACATCGCTTATGAGTTCGTCCTTGCTTCTCCAGCATTGTCCAACATGTCTTGTCCGTCTGCTCGGTGATTTGTGAGATAGGGTGCAGGTGGCGTACAGCTGCTTCCTTGTGGTGTGCTGTTTCCACGACCTGTTTAAGACCGCACGCAGCATTTTTGTGCAGGTCCCATCTAGCTTATTCTCAAGTGGAGTCCAAGTGGTGCAGCCATACAACAGCACTGATATAACACAGCCTGGGAAAATTGGCGCTTATGTTGTGTGTGTGGGGGGGCTAGAGGTAACGGAATATGAATAATAGAGAGAATGGATTAGATATTAACATAAAATAGGAGTGTATTAAAGAGGCCAAATGAAAATAATAAAAAAACGTATTTAAATATTAGTCCTCCTAGGAAGGCAAAACTACGGACAAAAAGATGAAAAAGGTTAAACATATCTGTTATCAAAAGAAAAAGAAAAATAGAAAAGTTTAAGTCACGAACAGAAAGAGAGTGCAATAATCAGAAAGGACTGAGATGGCCGAAGAAGATGAAGAAAACGAATTGCAATAAAAAAAAAAGGTAGACCGAAATATAGGATAAGCATATCTTTAGTAATCTAGCAAGACGAAGAAAGAGGAGGAAAGAGTGAGTGAAAGTGAAAGGAAAAGCAAGATGGTGAAGAATGAGCAAAATAATTTTTAAGAATCAGAGTCGTTTTTGATGCCATTATGTGTCGTAATCGTTATTGTCGAAGAGAAATGGCCCCAGCAAGCAGTATCCAAATTTTAGCCTAAATTATTATGCTCTTGGGAAGGGCAGGTTTTATCTCTTCCACCATTCCATGCTATAAGTAAAATAGTTGGGACAATTTGGTCACTCTAGGAGAGGTAAAAGCTTTCAAACCGGAAAATCTATGGCACATCGGTGTCGCATTCTCTCTGTTATCATCTCATCCAAAACGTGTGGCTTGTTTACACAAACCTTCTCAACTATAAACAAATCAGTTGTGTCGTTCATTTGCAAAGATTCGATTTAGTTAATGGTCGACATTGTGATAGATAGATAGATTGGAAAAAAAAGAAAGAAAAGGAGGAAGTAAATCTATAAAGACAAATAACGGGTATGAAGTATGGGGGAAAGAGAAAAACGAATAAAAGAAAAAGAAACAGTCTGAAAGAAGAATGAAAGACAGAAAGAAAAGAAAGATAAGAAACTGAAGAAGAACAAGAAAATAATGAAATAAAGATAATTAAAAAGAAAAAAGGAACAAAATAACAAACGTTATGAGAAGAGAAAAAGACAGGAAGAAGGGAGAAAAGAGTGTAGAGAGAATGAAAGTGGAAGAAAGGAAAGAATTGGAGTAGAGAAAAAAAATGAAGAATAGAAAAAAGAAGAGGACGAAATAATA
>CM042163.1:21098075-21228075 GCA_023376005.1 Doryteuthis pealeii | reverse complement strand
TATATATATATATATATATATATATATTATATATTATATATATGTGTGTGTGTGTGTGTGTGTGTGTGTGTGGTGATTGAGAATTTTAGACACACATACACAATACACACACGGTGTTACGTTCAATGGGAATCCCTGCATGATTTTTGTCTCGTGTTACAGCCCCACAAATGTACGCGGGGAGACAGACATTGCAAAGTTCTATAACGAACTATCCTCCCTATGTAGACACATACCTAAACACAACGTCCTGATTATTGAAGCAGACATGAATGCGCAGATAGGCAAACACACGAACAATAGATTCTGCTTACACAACACTCCAAACAGGAATGGTGAATTCCTAGCAGAGTTCTCTCTCGAGAACAGTCTTGTGTGCCTAAACACCAAATTCCAGAAATGAAAGAGCAAACTATGGACCCACACCTACCCAAATAACACAAAAGCACAACTTGACTACATTTTGATAAATCAAAAGTTGATAAACAGTGCTATGAACTGCGAAGCATACTCTTCCTTTGAAGGAGTATCCTCCGATCACAGAATAATGACAGCAGAATTACGCTTGAGTCTACGTAGAAATAAAAAGAAAACCAGTAAATCTGTACGATACAACTGAACGTCACTTGCCAACAGCGATATAAGCAACCGAGCAGTACGAAATAAGTTCGACATCCCCCAGGAGACATCTGCAAGGCAGACTCCAGATAAGGAATACGAAAACTTTGTCAGTGCCCACTTAGAAGCGGCAGCTGAGTGCGTGCCGACCAAACTATGAGCTAAACCTACTGTCCCCTAGAAGATAGAAGAAGTTAGAGAAAAGAGAAACGATATCAAAAAAGTATCCCAACGCAATAAAGTAAACCCAACAAACACCAACACATACAACCCTACGAAAGGACAGGCAGAACTAACTAAAACGTACGAAAAATAATAAATAGAATACACTCAGGAGCAAATAAATAAAATCAGACATTCAGTTGAAGACAGACAGTTGCGATTAGCATGGCAAACCATAAATGAAATATGTGGTAGAAAAAATGTCCCTACAGCTAAATTAAAGGCAACTAGCCAAAAAGAAAGACTTCAGAAGAGGAAAGACCACTTCCAGAATTTGTTAGGAAATCCCCCCAAAATCATAGAAAATAAAACCTAAAAAATCGTAGATTGCCAATTAAACATTAAGCAAGGAGTTTTCATGATAGAAGAACTAAACGAAGCCCTAAGAAAACTAAAAGGTAGGAAAGCTGAAGGCCTTGACGAAATACCCCCTGAAGTATTGAAAATGAGGAAATTTGATGACATTCTACTCAGGCTATACAATGTAGTATAAAAGCAAAATAGAATAGATAGATGGACGAAAGGCTGCACCATTCCTTACCCCACAAAAGGTGACCTTGGAACCGCTAAGAACTACAGAGGCATAACTCTTACTGCTATAGATGCTAAAATATACAATGCCCTCCTTCTTAATCGCATCTGACCCGAAATAGAGAAAATCCTCAGGAAAAACCCAAACGGATTCCGCAAGAATCGATCCACAACCTCTCAGATCCTGACTGTTCGTCGAATCATAGAAGGGGTACGAGCAAAAAATCTCGAGGCCACTCTACTATTTGTAGATTTACCCAAAGCATTTGACTCCATACACAATGGGGAAATGGAGGCATATGGTCTCCCCAAAGAAACTGTTACCGCTATAATGATGCTCTACAAAGACACTAAAGCAATGGTACGGCCAACAAACGGTGATACAGGCTTCTTTGACATAGTAGCTGGAGTCGTACGAGGAGATACCCTGCACCGTATATATTCATAATATACATAGACTATGTTCTTCGAACATGATTAGATCCCATTAGAGAAAAAGGCCTCACACTTAAAAAGGCAAGAAGCAGGCGATATCCCACTTAGACTATTACGGATACGGACAACGCATATGACCTAGCGCTTTTTGCAGATACACCTACACAGGCCGAATCCCTGCCGCATAGCCTAGAGAAGGCAGCACGGAATATCCGTCTATATGTAAACGCCGATAAAACAGAGTTCATGTGTTTTAAAAAGAAAGGTGACATATCCACGCTCGAGGGTAAACCTCTAAAACCAGTTGAAAAATTCATGTAACTAGGCAGTACTATCTAAAGCGATGTTATTGTACACATAGAGAAGGCATGGTCCGCTATAAACAGACTATCAGTTATATGGAAGTCAGACATAGCCGATAAGTTTAAGAGACAATTCTTCCAGGCTGTAGTGGTGTCAGTGCTGTTGTATGGCTGCACCACTTGAACCCTGACGAGGTGCCAGGAAAATAGAGTGGATGGGAGCTGCACAATGATGCTGCATGCGATCTTAAACAAATCGTGGAAGTAACATTCAACAAGAAAGCAGCTATAAGGCCACCTGCCCCCTGTTACACAAACCATACGAATAAGACGAACAAGATATACCGGACACTGCTGGAGAAGTAAGGATGAACTCATAAGTGACGTCCTACTGTGGAAACCAGCACATTGATATGCTAGTGTAGGCCGTCCAGCAAAGACCTACATAGACCAGCTCTGTGTGGATACTGCATGCTGTGCGGAAGACCTCCCCGGGTCAATGAATGATAGGGATGGTTGGCGAGAGATTGTCATGGATATCGGCGCTACTGGCGCGACATGATTATATATATATATATATATATATATATATATATATATATATATATTTGAAGATCACTGATTTTTTGAATATCACTTTAAATCTTAATGATGTTACTGTGTCTCAATTGAACAAACTCACTCAGAAACCATGTTATATTAATACTGATTCCAGTTACCGAAATAAGTGTTTAAACAAGTCTCCAATGACATAATGACTACACTATCTAGTAATAATTCTAACACTGTCATCTTCAACGAAAAGAAAAATGAATACGTGCAAGCTCTTAAGAATAGTGGTTATAAACCCAACCTTACATGTAAGGCTATACATGATTAACACAACTAGGAGGGGGGAAAGTTAGATTAAGAAATATTTTATTGTTCGAGCGCCATTTGATATGTCTGTTAAAAATAATTTGGGTAATGAATTTTCAAAATATTTCACACCTTATAATGAAATGTATAAGATATTTAACAAAAACAACTTTAAATTAAGTTATAGTTGTATGTCTAATGTTGCCGGAAATATTAGCAAAATGAACGTAAACTAAGTAAAAAAAATAGTTTCCAAATGTAGACATTGAAACAAATTTCTCTGATGTCATTTATCATCTGACCCTAATTAATCCCATATTTTATATCCCTTTATTAATTCAATGTTTTTTTTACATCTGGACATAACGTGCGTTAAGACCTAAGAATGTTATATTTTTTAAATATAAGTCTTGTGAAATAATATTTTATCGCGTGAGCACGCATCACGTTATACAAATTCTGGACAAGTCATCTTTTCAGTATTTAACCGTCTGAGGATTGCATAATACGCATGAAACTTTAGTAACAGTAAATTAGTACCATGTCAATTCATCCAGAAAAGTAAAAATTTCACCCATTCCGTTGAATTTTTCTGAAATTTTGTGCAGTTGTGTGTTAAAGTTAGACATTTCCCAAATTTTGAGCTTCTAATTCCAAGAATTGGAGGAGTTATGTCGATTTTTAGCTCTCCAAATTTGAGGGGGTCACGAAAAATGGCGACTTTTTGTAATCTATTTTTGTCTGTAAAATGAGTTCTAAAGCTTCCCGACTCTTAAAAATTAGTTTATAAAAGTATTTTTACACAAGAAATCTAGGAATGCTATCGACAAAGTCTGAAAGTCAACCAATTTTAAGTTATTGATGATTTCTGTTTTTTTTTTTCCTAGTAAGATCAATATTCCGATGTGGCACTGAATCTAAGACATTTTTTCTATTATTATTTTACATATATTGAATATTATTTGCATCAAAAAGATAGTTTGATGTTTGTCCAAAACTGAAGCTACAAAATCAATTAAAATTTTTGCAAATCAGAAATCAATAATAATTTAAAACTTTTAGACTTGTTGATAGCATTTTCGGATTGCTTGGGGAAAAATACTTTCATAAACCAATTTTTAGGAGTATGGAAGATCTAGAATTCATTTTACAGACAAATATAGTTGACAAAAAGCCGCCATTTTTTGCGACCATCCACCCAAATTTGGAAAGTTAAAAATCGACATAACTCCGTCAATTCTTGGAATTGGAAGCTCAAATTTTGGGGCATGTCTAACTTTAACATAGTCCACACCTGGACAAAATTTCAGAAAAGTTGAAGGGGTGGGGGACATGGCCTGGATGATTTGACATTTGGAATTAACCACCATAATATCTTATTTGAGATTTTATATATATAAATAGATGTGCGTGTGAGTGTGTGTGTGTCTGAGAGAGAGAGAGAGAGAGAGAGAGAGAGAGAGAGAGAGAGAGAGAGAGAGAGAGAGAGAGAGAGAAAATGCAAAAAGATAAGTATGTAAAAGGTGATCGAAGCTACTAGGCCAAGTCAGGCCTTAAAATATCGTAATTTTACATTCTTATAGCCCGTTACTTAAAGTTTCACGATTAACAGACAATCATCAAAGAGAAATAGAAAAAAATTCTAATCAATCGTTTTAATAAATTTGTCATATATCATGATGCTTATTATGTGATGCACACCACGAAAAAATATGATTTATTGATTTTAGAAATTTGACAAGTCGAAATACAGATAAAGTACATAAAAATCAGCCATGTCGAATACAGAAGAAAAGTATTTGTTATATATGAATAAAGGGGACACGAGAGTTTGAACACCGATCGCCAACAAACAAAAATGACAAACCGCCAAATAGTATAAATAGAGGTACTGTGCTGTTAGAGAGAATGAATTCTGTCATTGCTTGGTCGGTACACTCTTGGTTCAAAGCGATTATGTCATTGTTCTATTCAAAATTATGTTGTGTTACGATAGTAACAATTTTTTCGTTTGCCTTATTTGTTGTTTAGTGTATTAATTTCGGTTGGAATGAAATACATAAACCTTTATTAAATTGTTTTTTTTCTTCTATTTACAAAAGTGGCGTACGAGTATTTGCAGGAACTTACACGAGGAAATTAAAAAGAAAAAAATTATCACTTCACAAAAGTGATGACACATTTGCAGGACTACAGATAAATAACCAGGTGAATGTGTAATAAGTAATTGAGAGTTACTTCCTCTGTTTTATTAATACCTCCCTTTTATGTAAATCTTTGATGTTTCTGAGAGTATATAAACTCCCAGTAATATGTACAAGTATTCTAAGTAGAATAAAGCTTTCTCAAGCCTGTGTGCGTTCGTTTATTATTACAATTTATTCTACTTAGAATCAGTATGGAACAATTAATGCACCCACAGCGATTCGAAGTGGAACCAGAAACTCCAGATGCTGAAAAACGCTGGACTCATTGGCTAGTGACATTTGTAAACTTTCTACAAACCTATATACTGAAAACCCACAGCGGTCAATAAACAAGCTTGGACTACTGACTAATTACGTATCTCACACGATACACTAAATAATTATGGATTGCACTATGTATGAAGAAGCTATTGAAGTACTACAAGCTACCTACCGAAAACCCCAAAACGAAATATTCTCGTGATACCTTCTTGCTACACGACGAAAACAAAATGGAGAGTCACTGGAACAATTTTTAAAGGAATTACGGACCCTAAGCTAGGACTGCAATTTCCGGTCTATGAATACGGAAGAAATTCGAAACGAACACATTATGGACGCCTTTATTAACGGGCTTCAGAATGCACAGGTAAAACAGCGTCTTCTTGAGAACAAATGTCTTGATTTAAGAACAGCTTACGGACATGCCCATACGTTCGAGGTTGCCTCAAAACAGTATGTGTTCTTCCTACCAGTGCTGCTTTGAACACATTCGCTACTTCTCTGCATAATTCTCCGGGTCCCTCCTCTGTGACTTCTTTTTCTAACAAAGAAATTCTGGACATTTCAAACCCATCAGTTGCCTATTACCACTGCTTCCACAAGTCGTAAATGTCATTTTTGTGGGTTCGGTCTCGTTTTTTCTTATCTGGCCAGAGATGCTAGGTGTTGAAAATGCGGGAAATCGGGACATTTTTTAAAAGTTTGTAGGTCCACATCCCCTAAAAATAATGTGTCTAAAACTTCTGCTTCATGTTAGCTACTATTACAGCTGCTGCTCCGGGCTGCCTTTGAAAAAGCATAATACAAATTGAAATGAATGGCGTTCTTTGATTGACACCGGTAGATCCGGTAATTATATTAATCACAAAATTGTCAAAGCTAACCAATGGAAAAGAAGTTTTCCCTGTTCTACTCGGGTGTCCATGGAAAATGCTTCCCTATCATCACAAGTGATTGACTACAGTCTGGGGAACTTACATTTTAAAAATAGTTCGTATAAAAACATCAAACTCTCGGTAATAAAAAAAAACTTTTGTAGTGACATAATACTGGGTCACGATTTTCTTCGGCATCATTCTCGTATCGAGATTCCTTTTGGGGGACCCAAACCAGCCCTTAGTATGTGTGGTCTAACCGCAGTCAATGTCCAGTACCCGTCACTATTCGATAATTTATCTCCAGACTGCAAGCCTATAGCAATGAAGTTGAGACGGTACTCACCCGAGGATAAACATTTTATAAAAGCCGAGATTACGTAGAATGCTTGAGGAAGGAATCATTGAAACGAGTGAGTCTCCATAGAGATTAGTAACCGAGAACCACAAAAAGAAGCTTGTAATTGACTACTCTCAAACCATAAATAGGTTTACCTTGCTAGATGCTTACCCACTACCAAGGATAGACGACATTATAAACGAAATTGCCAAATACAAAGTGTATAGCACGCTAGACCTGAGAAGTGTCTATCACCAAGTAGCTATCAAACTAGTAGATCGACCCTATACAGCTTTTGAGGCAATTGGTCACCTTTAGCAGTTTAAAAGGATACCGTTCGGAGTAACAAATAGTGTTGCCAGCTTCCAGCGGATTATGGACAAAATAATTAGTAACAAAAAATTGGTAGTTACCTTTGCCTATATTGATAATATAACGGTATGTGGGCACAACTATGCAAACCATAATCATAATCTAAAACGATTTATGGTGGCCCATAAGAAGTATAATCTGACATTGAATAACGATAAATGCGTTTTTGGCGTAGACACCATCAATTTACTGGGGCACACTGTGAGGAAAGGTTCGATGTCACCAGACCCGGAACGACTGAAGCCCCTACTAGGATTGCCCATTCCTAACAATATGCGTGCCCTAAAACGAGCTCTGTGTATGTTTGCACACTATTCCCAGTAGATTGCTTTTTTTTCAAGCAAAATTCACCCATTGGTAAAAACGGACAGTTTTCCTCTTTCTTTCATATCTTTTAAAAATCTTAAAGTCAGCGATTACAACTATAGATACTGCTATTCCTCTCGTGGTGGAGACAGATGCATCCGATTATGCAATTGCTGCCTCTTTAAGGCAATCTGGACGCCCTGTTGTTGTTTTTTCAAAGACCCTGCTGCGTTCAGAACAGTGACACTCAGCAATCGAGAAAGAGGCTTATGCTATAGTAGAGGCACTCAGAAAATGGTGGCACTATTTGATCGGTCGACATTTCAGATTAATTACTGATTAAAAATCCGTCGCATTCATGTTCAACATCAGGACTAGTAAAATTAAAAATTCAAAAATAGCTAGATGGAAAATGGAACTCTCCTGTTTTTCTTTTGATGCGATCTACTGATCTGATAGAGAATGCGGCAGTTGACACACTATCGAGGGTATGTAACTCGATACCAAACAAGAATGAGCTTCGTACCTGTTGTACCGGCCGTTCCTACAGTGGAGAATATACACCGGTTCTCACTACAAATAGTGAGACACCGAGTGAAAAGGTTGTACTGTTACCGTTTAACGGCAAGCTAGCCGTTCCTGTACCATTATTGTAAATACACTTGTCTTATTTTACCCTACCTCGACTTGACTTCTTTTTTACTGTTGGATTAACATCACAACAGTACCTTACACAATGAAGTGTGCCACCCAGGCATAACAAGGATGACACATGTGGTACGGACCAGAAATCTACCATATTCCACGAACGATGTAAAAAATTGATAAAATCATGTAGAATATGTGCAGAACACAAACCGCAGTTCATTAGACCTAAAACCGGGACGCTGATAAAAGCAACTCAACCATTTGAGAGGAAAAATATTGATTTCAAGGCTCCCCTACCATTAAAAAATGGGAATCGTTACATGTTAACCGTCATCAACGAATATTTGCGATTCCCATTTGCATTTCCTTGTCCGGACATATCAGCAAATTCGTTGATACAGTTCTTATACTCTTTATTTGCCATTTTTGGAGTCCTAGCTTACATTCATTCGGATCGTGGAACCTCTTTCATGTCTGGACAGCTTAGAACATTTCTATATGAACGAGAAATGGCCACTAGTCAAACGACACTTTACCACCCGCAGGGTAATGGTCAATGTGAACGGTATAATAGCATCATATGGAAAACCATACAACTGGCGGCCGCAAACTGAAAATGTCCAATCACCCACTTGGAAGAACTCTTCCTCGAATCTCTACGCCATTAGAACGCTCCTATATACAGCCACGAATGTCACACCTCACGAGAGGTTTCTCCCATTTCAACGAAGAAGCTCGGCGGGAACCTCGCTTCTTTCCTGGCTCTCGAAACCGGGAACGGTTCTTCTGAGACGTTTAGACGGTCATAGTACGAATGACCCATTAACTAATGAAGTGGAACTGATTGAAGCGAATCCTCATTATGCCCTCGTGTCGTACTGATGGAAACAAATCCAATGTTTCCCTTAGAAACCTTGCAACCGCAGTGGATGTACCTGCACCTAATATAGTTTGCAAGGAGGTACCTACATCTCAAGACCCTTCCACCTCAGCCGAAGGTCAATTGTCGGCATTGCACTCTATGATTCATCTACAGACTCCCCACAAGCATCAGATACAGAGTCCATATTTTCTCTGGAATCCCAAAATGCCTAAGGAGACACATCTATACCAACTCGGGTCTGAGAGAGGAAATTCAACCCGGGGTATCTTCAGACCAGGAAACCCAGGGTCTTGATTCTACTCACAATATCGAATTACCAAGACGTTCCAACAGAACCCGCAAAAAACCTTGGCGATGGGGCGACTTCATCCCGTATGATTAAAATAAAATGGGGGGAAATGTAATAAGTAATTAAGAGTTACTTCCCCTGTTTTATTATTACCTCCCCTTTGTGTAAATCTTTGACGTTTCTGAGAGTATATAAACTCTGTAAAAGTATTCTCAGTAGAATAAAGCTTTCTCGTTTATTATTACATGAGGTTATTCTAATTCATGAAATATTCAGTTCACTACAGAAGAATAGAAGAATTAAAATCTATCATGATTCAAATGTTGTACTAACAAAAACATCAACCTGAACAACATTTCCAACTTATTGTAGAAGATACGAAGGAATATTCCAAAGGGATTGTTCACATTGGATTGATGAGAAGAAAATTCGCGTATAATTAAGAAAATTGTTCCCCGCTGAAAATGAAAATTATGTGAATTTTATTTTAGAAATTCAATACCTGGCAATTTCTTAGTGAAGGGTAATGATGAAGATTTTGTTACTTATGCACGAGTTGTGACCCGGAAGTGCGAGAAATTTAAATTAAATTATTTAAGTGCCTAATATTCGTTCAGGATTTAACTGCAAATAAGGAGAGAAAATACGATCAAGGATACTTGCGAAATTGGAAATGAACCCGAAATTAACCTCATAAAAGATAGCGGAAGAGTGTGAACGCATTGTAAATATAAAATTATACAGCAAGGATTTCGGAAAGGGGCATTTCACATGTACATAACAACCAAGCATTTAAGAAAAAAGACTAGACCTTTTCAACCTTGAATAAAACATCAAAAAGGATACAACTCCCCACCCCTCAATGCCTAATAATTTATACGTTGTAGAGGTAAGCATTTCAAAAGTAACAGTTTTTACGAACAAAAAAGGCTACGAATATGATAGGGTTGGGGGCAAAGCCAATCATTATAAATTCACAAAATGAAAAAGAATAGAACATATAAACATGGTAGATACATGGTGTAAAGTCGAAAAATTAAAAACTTCAACCGTGTCATTAACTGAGCTAGAAACATCTGAAAAGAGGAAATTTACTTTCATAAAAATGAATAATGTAAAAATAAAACCCCTACTAGATACAGGTGTTTGATATTCCCATCATCAATGAACAAACATGGAGAAAAATGTGTAAACCCAGTTTATCAGCTTCTTAAAAAATGCTCTTGGTGTTTCAGGAAAAAAAATGAACTGCAACATTTCTTTTGTAGGTAAAACTAAAAAAGCGATTGTATTTATATTGAAGAATAAACTTATTTACTTGGAACAGATTGGATTGCATTGATTAATGGGGACTTCCAATTAATTCCTTCTGGAACAAAATAGATGTTTTTACTTCCAGTGTTAATTTGGTAATTAAAAAATTGAAAAATAAATTAAAAATGTTTTCCCCAGAAATCAGCTCAAAAGGTATAGGAAGGTGCAGAGAAACAAAAGGTAAATTTGAAGTAAAAGAACGTAACACGGGTTTTTAAACAAAAATGAGTGTACCTTTTGCTGCGTTAAAACCAATTAATAAGGAATTGGACCGTCTAGAGAAATTAGAAGGGATATAAAGAAATAGACTATTCTGAATGGACAGTTTACGTTAAAAAAAAGAAATGATAAAATTCGCGTATGTGCTGATTTTTCAACGGAGCTAAATGATAGTTTGAAATAATATAAATGTCAGTTACCAAGTCCAGAGGAAAGTTTTGCTAAACTAAATGGTGGCACATTTTTTTTTTTTAATTCGGCTCTTTTGGACGCTTACCTACAAGTACAAATAGATGAGGAATGCTCAAAACTATTAAAAGTTAACACTCATCAAGAACTATACAAATTTAACAGACTTCCTTTCGGTGTAAAAGTAGCACCAAGCATATTCCAACAGATTATGGATAAGATGCTTGTTAGTTTGGATTGTGCACAAGCTTGTTTAGATGACATGCTTATCAAAAGCGAGGCCCGAAATCAAATGCAGAAGATATTAAAAAAGAACTTGAGAGAATTAAAGATTACGGTTTAAAGATCAAGAAAGAAAAATGTGAACTGGTTACGTCCAGAGTTAGATATCTAGAACAAATTTTTTATGCAAATAGTAGAGCGCTTCAAAAAATGTAACACATTTACAGGCATTCGTAGGGTTTGCTAATTACTATCATGCATACATACCAAACATCCATCTATTAAGGAAACATTTTAAAGAAATTAAATGGTATTAGTCAGATAAATGCCAAAGTGCTTTCTAAGAGATTAAGAAAGTCTTAATATCAGATTAAGTTAGAGGTTATAGTTGCAGCATGATACCACTCAAATATGATGACGGAACAACCAATATCACATATTAAGTTAGAGATTATAGTTGCAGCAGATGCAAGTGAGCCATGATACCACTCAAATATGATGACGGAACAACCAATATCACATACTTTATGATCATTTATAGCAGCTGAAAAAAGCTACAGCAAGATAGAAAAGGAAGAATTAGCCATCATATTTGATATGAAAAAGTTTCATAAATGTATACATGGTAGAGAATTCAGACTACAGACAGACCATTGTCCATTGTTGTCCATATATGGATGTAATAAAAGGTGCTTCCACACATATAGCAATTAGATTACAGCACTGGGAAATTATGATATTAAACTAATTATAAAATGAAGTTTCTACCATCTAGAAAAGTGGGTCACGTGGACAGACTATTTAGACTGATACCAAAATACTGCGAACCACCTGAGGACACAGTAATTGCGGCGATAAGGGTCGAATATAAAATCGACAATATATTATACAATATAGTGAGAGAATTGCCCATAACTATAGATCAAATAAAAATTAAGACGGAAAAAGGCTACTTTATAGAAAATAAAAAAAAAGATTTAAATAAAAATAAAGTGAATATTACTGGAAGTAATGAATTTTCATTATGTAATAATGTACTTATGTACGCATAAAGAATAGTGATACCAGCGGCAAAAAAAACGTATGCTAAAAGAATTTCACATAGGACATCCAGGAATTTCTAGAGTGATGTGTTATACTTATTGGCCAAAAATGGATAAATATATAGAAGGCTTCCACGGTCACAATTAATTTTTGCACGAGATTTTTGCAAGGCTCGGCCTACTTGATGCTATCGTTTTAGATAACTTGACACAATTCACAGTTAGTGAATTTAAGATTTTCTGTAAATCATTAGCAATAGTACACATTAAAACACTCCGTTATCACCCAAGATCAAACGGACAACTGACATTTTGTCGATACGTTTAAGGGCACTGAAAAGTCGGAGTGAGGGGAGGCTGATTATGTACAGCAATTTCCGAGTGTTTTCAGAATAACGCCAAACTTTAAAATCATGTATTGAATGTCCATTTTTAATAAATTATTATCTGATCGTAAAGCAAGAACATCAAGAAATAACAATAATATAAGCAAATACTTCAAACCTGGAGATTTCCCTACCACCATAAACTGTTGAACCAAGGATTTGCGGTAAGAGAAAAAGAATAGCAACGGAATTTTTAAATATCGAAATGAGATTGAAGACTCCAGAGGAAGACAATTCAAAGAGAAGGTGTCATATATGAATTAAAGGAGACACTAGAGTTTGAACACCGATCGCCAGCCAACTGAAATAGCAAACCACCAAATAGTATAAATAGAGGTACCGTGGTATTAGAGAGAATGACTTCAGTCATTGCTTGGCCGGTACACTCTTGGTTCAAAGCGATTATGTTATTGTTCTAGTCAAACTTATGGTGTTACGGAGAGTAACAATTTCTTCGTTTGTTTTATCTTCTGATTAATGTAATAATTTCGGTTGGAATGAAATACATATGCTTTTATTAATTTGGTTCTTTTTGTTTGGTTTTTAATGTAAAAGTGTTAATACACTTGGAAATTTATTCAGTTTTTTGTTCAGCAATTTATTATTTTCAGGATATTCCAGAATGAATAATTTTTTCTTTCAGAAATAATCTGCAATTATCATAGCCACCTTTTTATACCCTTGCGATCGTTTTGACAATATGCCATTTTATTATTACGTGTTTGATCATTATCTACATATATTTTTAGATATAATGTGATACTATTGGCGTAATATATACATATATATTAATTATAGCATGCTTCAATCTTGATTTATTATAAGCCTAAAATACAGTCATGAAAACTAGCTGTGTAAAAGCTAATAGAGATAAGATCCAAGAGAATAGTGAGTATATATATATATATATATATATATATATATATATATATATATATATATATATATATATATATAATATTTGTCTGTTACGTCATATATTTTTTTAGATTTAGAAACAAAACAAAAACAAAAAACAGAAAACAGAAAAGCATAGGATTTAAACCGTAAAATATATTTTTAATTTTTTCGCATTTAAACATCTTTTTTTAATTTTGAAATCTTTAAATTGCATATTTGATTTAAAAAATATATGTATATACCGTAGAGACTAGTGTACTATGATAAAAAATTGCTGAAAAATTTTCACTTTTTTTCTTTTAATGATAAAAATTTTCATTTAAAAATAAGTATGTCATAGAACATATCTAACTACACTATTATATGTAATTTTATCCCTTCATGGAAGCAACACTGGGTAACCCTTCTAATATATATATATATATATATATATAATATATATATATATATATATATATATATATATATAATTTTGTTGTCGTTCCAAGCCGTATATTTTAAGTAGGTGGAAGATGATGAAATACAATCTGCAGCGTATTTTCAGCTGCGCCATTTTCTACATGAGTATGTGCATCTATTTGTGCTAGCCTTCTCGTGTCTCTAAGTGCATTGAGACGTTTACATGCATTCATACATAAGTTTTGAATTTTTGTATATATTTATTATGTATATGCATGGGTTCTTGTAAGCAAAGTGGGGATGTTTTGTTAACGTCGTTGTTGTCGTCGTCCTCAGGGGGTGTTGTTGTTGTCATTTTGTATTGTGTTCTACAGTGTTGTCATGGTGACTGGGACGACCCCGGGGAGCTGGGTGGCCATCGAGGTAGACGGTTGGCGGTGGACGTACAGACGAAAGGAGTTTTGCAGGCGGTGTAAAAAGGAAATTACTGCGAAGAAAAATAGTGAGGTGAAAAGGGGAAGAAAAGGCGTGAAACTCTCAGTAAAGGTAAAAGAAGAATGCTAATTATTCCAAGCAAGAAAGGAAAAAAGTTAGAAGATAGCAATAAAGAGATTAAGAAGAGAGAGGGGGATAAAAAGAAAGAAGAGAATGAGAGCAAGAGAAAACTAAATGAATAAAAAGAAAACAGAAAAGAAAAGACAATAGAGAGGAATAAAGAAAAAGAATGAAAGAAAAGGATAAAGAGGGAAAGAAATGAAAGAAATAAAGAAAGTAAAGACAAAGGAAACCAATAAAGAAAGAAAGGAAGATCTAAAGAAAATAAAAAGATATTAACTGTGGGCAAAATAATAGAATGAAAAGAAATATGATCGATAGGAAAACAAAACAACAAAACAACACAGAGAAAGGCAACAAGGAAAAAGGAAAAAGAAAATGAGTAAAACAGAAAGAATTTGAAACGACGTAAATAAGGATTTGGGATTATGCAAAGTAAAATAAAAGAGAGAGAGAGAGTTAAAATGCGGCTGAAAGAGAGGTTGGTTAGTTGGTTTCTTGCTTTGGTGATTGTTTTTATGGCATGTCAAGCCTGGTTGGGTTATTTAATACTGGGTATTAAATAACCCAACAAAGGGTAAGTTTTTTTAAACAATTATATTGCTTCAAGTAACTAATGATAATTTCTTTGTAAGCAATTGATTGATTCAAATTTACACCCAAGAAATCTATTAATTAGAAAAGACTGATAACCAAATAAGGTACTTGAGTAAATGTTCTGAATTTAGCACCACTAAATAAACTGTTTATTACCACTGACATATTGTTTAAAACTTTTTTTGATTTTAACTTTCTGGTTTGCAATAATGAAATTGGCAAATAGAAAGTCTTGTAGAAGATTCCGAAGTCAAATGGAGGCGGTTGTTAAAGCCAATGGCGATTTCTTTGAATAAATATAATCCATCGTATTCAAGATATTTTCATGTAATTTTGATAAATATATCTGATGAAGTGAGATGTCAATGTTGTTTTCCTTTTTGCGTAATTTAGCCGACAATTTACCCATCACATGCTTTATATATATATATTATATATATATATATATATATATATATATATATATATATGTGTGTGTGTGTGTGTGTGTGTGTGTCAACATAATGTAGAGCTAAGAATCTGAAACACGTGTAGCAAGCTTTATTAAAAAGCAAAATTAAAACATTTTGTGGACCTCCTTTATTATAACATATTTACTTTCCTCTCGTTGGATCTACAACACTTATATATATATATATATATATATATATATATATATATATATATATATATATATATATATATATATATAGTTAGTTTACGTTAACTTCCTTATGTCAATGAATCCATAGCTAGTGATTTTTCTGACATCTAATTTAATTACGATTCTAATACTATTTGGTGCATAAACAATATCCAGCTCAAAATCGGCATCGTTTCTTTCAATGTTGCAATTCTATTTTCCGCCATATACAGTAGATTTGCATAAATTGACGCTGACAGAACACTTATCATCTTACCATCAGTACTAAGGAATTGTTTTACTGTCATTATAACAAGATGCGACCAAAGTATTGACCTTTCATCCGATGTAGACGAGTACTTCAGCTAGTTCGCATTTAATCCCGGTGTGAACTCTCAAATAGAGGAATAATAAATTCAAGGTCAACTGTATTATGATTCTGTTAGATTTTCTAAGTGTCACGTTCGCCCTCTTCTGTCAATACGATTTTCATTCAAACCGCCTCTTGTTCTTTTTCGATACCGCAGGGACTTTTCCCATTATTCCGAGCACTTTTCACACGCTTCTTTTTCCTTGTTGTAACGCTGCCTTCTTCTTTTAACACAATCTTACATACGATGTCGTCCAAAAGAAATAGGTTGGAATGATATTCTGCCTTCGATTTCCGCTTCCTCTTCCGGTTCCGTAAATGGAATGAAGATATCAATCATTTTCACACGGGCGAGCTTTAGATGATACACTTTTCTTTTTTCTTTTTTTTTTAATCCCTTCCCTTTTTCGGTTTTAACTTTATAGTTTGCAATAATGAAATTGGCAGATAGAAATTTCATTCAATTATTTTTTAATTCGTCGTGTAGATTTATAATTTCAGGTTCTACAAAAATCCAATATTCTTTTGTTTTCTTGATGTCTCGTCATCGGTTTTGAGGTCTAGACATCCTCACTTTCTTATAAGTTACTCAGCTATACTCAAATTTTCATTTAAATCTTAAAATATAGAATTCATAACTTAGTCTCGCTCGATACTTTTTCATCACATCTCGTATATAAACATATATAAACGTGGTTGATTTAAATTTGAATCGATAGATTTTCTATAAGTAATTGACTCGCTACATTTGTAGGCTTTTAAAGACCGACGACTGTCAGTTTTTGATGGATTCTTCATCTTCTCTTCAGTAATAAAAGAGAAACACATCAACTCAAAAGACTGAAACTTTTAACTTTCCAGTTACCTTTGTTTGGTACATTTACAATTGAATTCGCCAGTAGACATTTCGCGTTTTAAGAACTTACAGGAATACCGAGATCTTCAATCTCAGAAGCAAAGAACAAGTGTTAGAAATTTAAAAAAAACTTTTTTCAAAGATGTCATTCAACTGATATTCTACATACCCAGATGAAATATTATACTAGACTCCTTAAATTTGATTAATAAATGCCTCAGAATTTATTTGTATTTAGGTTCTTACCTAACTACCTAGAAGTGACACGTTTGAATGATACCAACGTTTTTTATTCCAAGGTAATTTATCATATAAGTAAATTCTGCATCAGAAAGGAACTTTTTAATACCAAGGTTTCAAACATCAGGGTTTCTAATATATGTTTTTTTTTTGTGTCTGATGATATTTTTGAAACCAAGCTGGATATCATTTTTTTTCTATTTGATTATAAATTCTAAATCAAACACATTTTTATTACAAAAATAATTTATTACAAAAACAACTGTTGTTTTAAACATGGATTTAATAATAATAATAATAATAATAATAATAATAATAATAATAATAATAATAATAATAGAAGTAGTTGTAGTAGTAGTACGTTTAAAATGTGTCATTTAAATAAATTATTGATATATATATAGCGCGAAATTATACATAAAGTCTTTAACTGATTTTTTTTAGTGTGAAAGGAATGCTGATAGAAAAAAATGGCTTTTTAAAAATTCAGCAGTCAAGAATAAATAAAAATAGCCTCAGACTATTTTTTCATCAGGATAGTACAAAAAGTGTTTCTTGAAAAATGGAGTGTGATGGGGAAAGCTGAGTTTTTTTTAAAATTCAGCACATAGATTACATAAAATTTATCTGAAATAATTTTTTTTTTAATTCTAATGTATATCCGTGTCATTTAGGGCCAATTTTCTCATTGTTCTTATCGTATATTATAAAGTTTTGACTAGTGTAACTTTAATCTTTATTTCTGTCTCAAATTCTAAGAGTTGTTACTGTTCTCTATTGATCGTTTGGGTCACCTTCCCCGTCACCTTATTGTTTTTATCACAGTGTTTACACCACTATGTCCATCTGGCTTCTCGGAGTACATCGATTTAAACCAGTCACCAGTGTAGAGATTTCGATCATCACTATGAACCCATCACATATCCTCTTGTGTCAGACAAAGATCTGTTAAATAAAATGTCCTTCACCATTGGTTATCAGTTTTGGCTTGCAAAGTATTACTACTGTAATGTGTTAAATCCTCTCTGGATGCTTATTACTTATAACCTTGTGTCAGACAAAGTTAAGTGTTGTAAAAGCTACTCAAATCATAGAAAAATGGTGAGAGATGTTGTCTCGCAAAAAGTGCACGTATCCTCGTTAGATCCACGTTATATGCTCGACAGTTTTGACCTTATGTCTGTACTTAATAAATCATCGGTTTCCGCTAGATAATCTAAGCTGAGCAACAATGAACATGTTCTGTACTTATATGTGGGATAATTTATTAATATCAGGTACTATAAATAATCCCAAGCCACCTGTCCTGTGTACGGCACTAAACTGCATCCGGTGGCAATGCTCTAATTCTGAAGCTCTAAAGAATTTTAAGTCACTCGTCATTACCCCCGTGTTCACTTTTACCCAGAGTTGAAGTACCTGTTAGGATCCCAATTTATTTAATAGGTTAAATAGATCCATTTGAAAGATTTTAGTATTAAATGATAATTATAGAAACACTATTTGTATTAAAAATAATTGTTTGAAGCTATAATTGTTTATATATGATTATTATCATTATATAATTTTTGAAACCATATACGCACTTCCTTCTTAACGGCCTGCTGCCCAAATTTGAAAAAAAAGGTAATCATTACAAGATAGTTCCAACTTGTGATTAGAAGAATGCTAAACACAAGCTAAAGATTAATCCTTTTTGTTCCAAAAAATTACAAACAAAAAAACCTTCAACCAAGCTTTACATCTTTTGCGTGCCAAAATCTTGGCAATAATATGATAAGTGAAAATATAACTAACACTGAGGAGAGACGTCTTTGCCATAGTCTTAACACTAATGCGTGGAAACAAGTTAGATTTGCTTGGGAATTCAATCCTCTTTACTGCAGACTTTTCCACCAATGTATGAAAGCAAGTTTGACTAAAAGACAATTTCAAGTGACTTTGTTCCATATAGATTTTCACTAATTCCTAAAAGTCAGTATACTCGGGATAAGTAAATACGAGATGAAACTTTTCGCCTCTTTTATTCATTTTTAAGAATTGAGTAACGGTTTGTTTTTTAAGTTTTTTTGTCTCTTTAAGATTTTATTGTCCAAATGACACCAAACGACGACAGAGAATGGGAAAATAAATAAATACACATATTGGCATTAAAACTAAAAAAAACTGCACCATTAGTTGGATTGACCTTCTTTTTCTCTTTTTGGTTTGAGGACGAGCATTCGATTTTCATAAAAGAGTTCTGGTTTGTCATCGCATAAAATCTGGTAACGTTGGAATGAAAGGGAATTTCATGTCATGTAGTGGGTTCTTAAAGCAGGTAAGAGACAAGAGGTGACAGGGTTGATCATATCAAGAACGTAAAGGCAAGCACATCGTTACCAAAAGATCCACCACGATTATTTTAGGCGTCCGATTGGTTACGTCCCACATATACCGAAGTCACTTGTTGGAGAAAGGTCACCACACTGTAGCATTTGGTTGATTAGTTCTCTTTTCAGTGTATCAAGAATGGTTAGGTTATTTAATTCCGAAGCCATTCTTTTCTTTTTCGAGCAGTTATATGGTTTCAATTAAGTATTCCTAGATATAGATAGATAGATAGATAGATAGATATAAGAGGAACAGTTTATAGATAGATATATAAATAGATAGAAAGATATAAACATTTGGATTTTGATATAATGCTGAAAGGGAAGCTAAGTTAACATGGTTCAGGTTTTATTATGTCTATTAAAATATTGAAGCTTCTCATACTTAAAACATTTTTATTGGACTTTATGTCAAAATAAAATAGGAAGTTTTTTCTGGGTTTATTGTTGAAGTAAGTCTTTCAACCAAATCTTTTAAAAATGAACATGTTTGTTGCATTTTAACAAATGATATTTGATTATGCTTCCTAAACTAAATCATCTTAACTTTGTCCCTGTGTGATTTTTTAGCCTACCCCATTAAGAATAAATGTTAATGACACTGAAAATTTTGATGATAATAGAGTATAATTTTTAAAAAGTTTTTCTAGATTTATTGTTGAAACTAGAAGTGGCTACCACTCCAAAAAGAAAGATTAATGTCTCTCAAACGCAAAAAAAAAAAATTGAAACATAATTTTTTAGAAAGAAATTTGAATCTATTTAAAAGTTAAATTACAAATAAAAGTTAAATAACAGTAGTGATTTTATTTGTATATTTAATATTGCAGCATTAAAAAAAGAAAGCCAATAACAACAAAAAAAAAAAAAGATGAATTAATTCACGCAATTATTTCATAAACAGTAGCTAACATGAGAAATAAAAATGAATAAAAAGAAAATATTGATTATTTTGGGTTTTCATAAGGGTTTATTTACATTTTCGAGTGACAGATGTCGAAATTTCTATCTTTTAATTTGTTACTAATTTCTTGAATTATTTTTCAATACAAAAAATTAAAACAAAAATATAATGTTTTGAATATTTTAATATTTAACATAAAAAAAGAAACGCAATAATTAAAAAAACTAAATTAACGCGATTATTTTATAAATTGTATTTACCACGAAAAAAATAAAGAAAAAGAAAAAAATGTTTTACGCACTTATATTGATTTATTTTACTAATGTGATTCTCAAATGCATAGTAGAATTTCAATACTATATCTCTGAATATTTTGATTTTTAATAACTTCATTAATATAAACCAAATCTTCATAATTTTGCATACAAATCAAGATCTGGTGAAAGTGAATGTATAAATATGTTGTTAATTGTTTTATTTTCGTAGTTTCCTCCGTACATCCATCCATCCATATATACATACATACATACAACTGTCATTTATATATGTATAGATAGCGCGATCTTGTGAAAACGAAGTTCTTTTTGTGCACTTGAATGGGCAATATCTTATTGTTTCCTTAAATGATGGCCAAAGCTCAGATTCAAGTTTTCGTTTTAGTTCTTATCATATTAAACGCCAACTATCTGGACTTGTCTAGAGGTGATTTTCTTTTTAAAGGGACAAATCAACTCATACCACTACACAGGTTTTTATTACGTCTCTTAAAATTAAAATCTTAATTTTTTTTTTTAACTGCCTAAAGGATGCATTTGTTGTTAGTGGTTTAAAACGGAAATGTCGAAAGTAATTATTTTTTAACTAATCTCTTGACAGGTCACAATTGCATAAAATAACTAATAAGAAAATTATAAAATAAAAGTTATAGGATAAACTCCTATAATTTACTAAACAATGAAAAAGAAAAAAAATTCTCCTATCCAAATTCAAAAACTTCTACAATTGTGCACAAACAAGATTTTTAAAAAATATTTAAGCAATCTAGAATTTGATTTGATTAGGGAGATTATGAGTGGTGTTTATATGTCCGCACATGGAATTTCCAAGAGGGTCGTTACCGCCAAAACAAAAAAAAAACAAACAAAAAACTCCCAATCTGAGCCAATAGACATATATAAATGGATGGGGAATCAACAAGCTCGTCTGCGGATAGTAGGAACTCGACTCAGAGTCTCTCCCTACCCACGCGAGTGGTAGGGACTCTGCTCTTATCCACTCAGCATGTAGACACCAGAGACTCGACCAGCAGCCAGAACTTTGTCCACGCTGTGCGCGATGATCCTTTACCTCGGCATGTAGCATGATACATTTGATGAAAGATGGTTTCACTACCCCCAGTGCTAGACATGCTGATACCATCTAGAGACGCAACCACATTTCAGCAATTCGACCCGACTGCTGACACGATCAAACAACAACCTTCTGCCGACTACTATCCAAATATGATACTTATACTGCCATTTCGACCAACAAACGAGACATTCGTTTTCAGGTTGTGAGTAACTGACACCTTTCCTTGAGTTATCCAGTTTTTTCTCCGACCAACGTCCTCGGAATAAAATATTTTTGTTGTTATTGACCGTATACCCTGTGTTTGTTATTCTTCCATTATTTTGCCTAACCTGCGTCTTTTCATCATCGTCATCCCAAAATTGTTAACGGGGCTGGAATTCGTCTTCATCGACTGGTATCCGCTTTCACCGACTCCAACAAAGTCTATTTAAAAAGAATGGTGACAGTTGGCCCCGCCCGCCTCAAACGACATAGAATCGCCTGCGCAATGACTTTCGGACGTCGTGGTGCTAATTAAGAACAGCTGGTTTTGGTTGGCCGGTGAAGGAGGAGGAACGAGAAGTGACCTGCGAGTTGAGAGAACGCTAATACGACCTGAAGAATCAGATAAAGCTAACCAGACACTAAAATATCTTTCATTAAGCAATATTAAAACGAATTATTGTTTACTTATTTAATAGATGCAGATTCGGAAAAAGTAATAGACGGAAAAAAAAGAGGAAATAGGAAGAGAGGTTTTAACTGATCGATAGATAGTGGGTTTAAAAGATATCGAGACATGCGCTAAAAAAATTTCTAAGTTTAAAATCTAAAATGTAATGAAGATGTGTATACGGCTGGACAGCTTATAAAAAAAGGCAGTGATGTTAAACGTTTGTTTAGTCAGTGTCAAACCCCCATTTTTTGATTAGCAGTCTTGAGACATTTTAATCAGAGTTTTTAGTGAAACACAGGATTTTACTAGTACAACACACTCCATACTAAATCCATATTATTTCGTGCGACTTTTTCTTGTTTGTTAATCATAGAAACATACGGATAGAATTGAGGACGTGGTGAACAACGAAAGAAATACGATTCTAAATTATGCAAGACTTTGGCAGGATTGAAAAGTCATGAACGAGTTCACAAACGGACAATGAATAGAGAAGTGGCTCAACCCAGAGTCTGCCTCTACCCACGCGGGTAGTAGAGATTCTGCCCTTATCGACTCGACATGTAAACACCAGAGACCCACCAAAAAACCATATTTTTCTTTGATAGAATGGAGTGACTGTCAAAATAGTTCACCGAATGCAAGTTCGTCAGTAACTGCTGAACTACATGGAGACTGAAAGTAACAGTTTCCTGGATCGTTCCATTACACTTGGCAAGACGTAAGGGTTATCAATGCAAAGCAGAAGCAAAACAACAGTCCATAGAGTAATTACACGTGAATTCCCCATCACAAAAAAGTTTCAGACCATGTATCGTGTCGTAGATGTTGGCTGGGGTCTTCTACACCCACTGTATACAGATATGGCGTCTCCAAACTTCCACCTTGTCGAGGCGATGAAAGATGGACTACACAGGAATTTTTTTTCAGAGATTTCCTGTAGGTACTCTATAAATGTGGGTTGCTTCTGCTATTTGTTGAAAATTACATAATGGAAATAGTATAATATATATATATATATATATATATATATATAATATGTGTGTGTGTGTGTGTGTGTGGTGTGTTGTGTGTGTGTGCGTGTGTGTGTGTGTGTGTGTGTGTTGATAATATAGTTTGCTAATCTATGAATAAAGAGTGCTCAATATATATATATATATATATATATATATATATATATATATTTGTTATATTCATAAGATGTGATTTTAAAGCATGATATATTTCATATTTTTCTTTTTATGCTTTGGTGTTGTGTATTGCGTGAAAGATTATATTGTTTAATTTGATTCAGTTTGTGTTGAATGCTAGTAATATTGGTCTTCTTTCTGTAGGATTTAAGATTTCCAATATGATGTGTCAATTTTCCGTTATGTAATTTTACTTCATTGTTGTTGATTTGTTACTTTATTTTTGGTATATTTGGTTTTATTTATTTTGGAGGGTAAAAACAGTTTGTCATACTATTTTATCTGTAGTTAAGGGTCAGAGAACATCAAACAACCTTGTCCTGGATTTGAAACCAGCTCGTCAAATCTATTTTCTTGCGACGATAAGCAAAGCGAATTATAACCAACCATATATATATATATATATATATATATATATATATATATATATATATATATATATATATATATATATATATATATATATGAACTGGTTTAGATAGAGAGTGAGATACATCGATAGATAGATAAACTGACGGAGAGAGAAATATACAGAAATAAAAAAAATGGATGGAAAGAGAGAAATGGAGCTGAGTTATTTAATCGCATCATTATATGTCAGTATGTTACATATTGCCTTGTATTTTATGAGTACAGAGTGCTAAAAAATATCTCTCATTAGATTTCTCGCTCCGTCCACCTTCATCTATCTTTCTATCTATCTATCTATGAAGTAGTGTTTGAAATGGCGAAGGCCGACAATTTGTGGGAGATTATGTGCTTAATTAAAGTCATACCTCATTTTGTTAATTAATTAATTATAACTAAATGAATTAGGCGTCGAGTAAAAGTCATATATATATATATATGTGTGTGTGTGTGTGTGTGTGTGTGTGTGTGTGTATCAAACTATCTATTAATTTCAGTATGTTCATATGTATCTATTTATCTAGCCACCTATCTCCGTTAATTCTAATCTGTGACTGTCTGTTTCTCTTTATATATATATATATATATATGATAAGTTGTATATATATAATTTTATATATATATATATAACTGTCCATATTATCTGTTCATATCTACCCCTCTCTCTCTCTCTCTCTCTCTCTCTCTCTCTTCTCTCTCTCTCTCTCTCTCTATATATTATATATATATATATATATATATATATATATATATAGTCAGGTCGCCAAGCGCTACTGGTACAATGTAACCCAGTACTACCTGTTTCATAGTCGGGTCATCGGCGACTAAACAGGTTACCCTACCAAGCTTGTCTGTTGAGGAGGGTGACTAGACACCCAAAAGGACGAAAACAATACGCATTGTAACTGCCTTTAAAAAAAAAAAATAATATATATATATATATATATATATATATATATATATATAAGCTCTACCTATCACTGCTCGACATTATTTATATCAATCTGCTAACATCAATCTCTGCCCTAGAAAGCCAGTTTTTAAAATTTAGGTTAATAAGCTCCTTTCTTCTAGAAAGTAATGAAATTAGATATTTACTCGAAGTATTTATTAATCTTTAGTGTAAAGAAGGCAAAAGCTCGTAGAAAAAAGACGATAAAAATGTTCTTTAGATACGAATAATTATCCAAAACATATGACTCTCAAAAAAGTGACTCTCAATTTTTAATGCTAATCATTTTACAACCAATATGTCATATCGGTATGTACTATTAGTAAGATTTACTAAAAGTAACTCTATGTACTTACTTCTAAAAAATGATGACCCTCTTTCAGCCCATGTGTAATGTGGACAAATACTGCTAATTTGATTTCTTTAAATACAAATAGTTATACATAAAATTAGTAAAAGCGGCTTTATATCCTTTAATTTTTATAATGACCATCTTGCATCCCGTATGCTATATGGGTAAGTATTTCTAGTTAATGACAATACACAATATCATGATTGATTCATTTATTATTGGCCTAAAAGGTGTTAATTACGTGAAATGTATCATATCCCATCGATTAATTCATAAGAAAAGAAAAGAAAGCTATTCGTTCCTGCCATCGAGTGTTTGTGTAATAATCAGTAACAGTAATTTTCCTCATTTTTGTCACGACTTTACTTTAGGCGATTCGTGTGGAGATATCGATCAGATCGGAAGTGTGTCTCTTCGTCCGTCTAATTCGAATGTTTATTCTTATTTTCTTCTTTCTCGGCTTACGGACACTGTCATGTGTTAATGATAAAACAATGACTGGAGATACTAATATGAACGTTCAGTGTTTGATTACGACTTTTTAAATTCAACAAATTTCAACTTCTTTTGATTAATTCGTGACTCTGATTCAAGCTAGCTCAAAAGAATTCCAGCAATTAATGAGTCAGCAAAAAATAAATTCTCTTGTAGAAGCAAACCTTAGCTAGTTCAATCAACGACAAATTCATTTACCGCAATTTGGAATACGGCAAATAATTCCTGCTTTCCTCAATTAATAATTCAGTTATCGCGATATCTTTAAGAAACTTTTTGGAGAAGTCGAGATCAGTGTCCACGAGATCTTTCTGGAAATTTCTAGATTAATTTTTACTAGATCTTTCTAAAGATCTCTAGAAAACTGAAAAATTCTCACCATGATATTTTATTCTAGGCTAGTTCTCGTGAGAAAGGAGACTATTAATTACATGTGAATTGATATTTCTGAAGATTGAAGTATGTGTGCACACTGATTATGATTAAATTTTCGATCCCTTGCATTTTGGGATATAAGAATTATAACATATCTGAACACATGAAAAAACAACAACATTATAATAGATAATTATAACAAATGATTAATGTAAAAGATATGAAATTAAAAATAAATTTAAAAAAAGACTGTTGGTATAATAAATATTGATAATAAAGCAACAAGTGCAATTACTCTGTTGACATAACAATAAAATTCTTCATTTCTTAGTACTAAAATCAAGTTTACAGATAATTAACAAAAAGCTTCCTATACGAGACATTCATACTTGCATATGTTTATGGACGTGTGTGACGTCTGACGGTGGAACAAAAGATAAATTAGCCAATGACTTCCTGTCAAGTAGGAGAATTTCACTGCCATATCTGACAACAGCGGTAGGGGTCAGTTCATTCAAAAAAGCTGTTTACTACTACGGCCAAAAGGGCAGGTTAGCCGTGTACCTCTCCTACCTCCACTTTGTATTTCTACCTTTCCTCCTAACGCTAGAGGGGGAGAAAGGCTAGCGTTGAAATTAATGGTAAAGGGATAAAAAAAGGAAGAAAAGAAAAAGGGGAAAAAAGAAAGAAAAGGAAAGGGAGACTACAAGTCCACTTCTGGATACGATATGCGCGCATGCAAACAGCCGGAAGTGAGAGGAAGAGAAGGAAACTTAGCCTATATTTGCTTATAGCTTTGGTGGGTATCAGACGTGTATCTGTTTACTCTTTCTTTGTGGTTAGGGACTGAGACAAGATATCATAGATGCTCAGGCCCAAAACATAAAGACTTATTTTGTATAATTCTTGCCCAGATATTTCCCCCAAGGAAGGGGAAATGAATGGAAGAAATGAACGAAATTTTCCTCAAGGAAGGAACAATAAATTGGAAGAGAGGAACGACCATATTCCAAAGTGAAGGAAGGAAAATCTCGGAAATCTTTACCTCAGAATGAAGTCATCTTTACTCCAAATCATAATGTCGGAAAGAATGGACAGGGAGTCCGATGAGAAAAGGGAAATCATCGATATCTCACCAATATTGTAATACATTTCACATGCACGTGCTCACATCAAAAAGACATTTTATTTTCTGTATTGTCCGGCGAATAAAACTATAGTTAAAGTTACACTTATGTGTTTGTTCTTTCACGGGTCTTTTATCGTGTTTCTTTGGGTATATGGTGCGTTTCCTCATTAGACCTCCTTGCAAATCTCTGCTTCTTGAGTATATGTGTGAGAGGGCGTCTATTTGCATATTTATGCATGTGTACGTGTTCAGAAAAACAACATGAAAACGAAGGAGAAAAATGAATGAAACATTAAATACAATAAACCCACCGACACACACATCAAATATATATATATATATATATATGTGTGTATATATATATATATATATATGTATATATATATTATATATATATATATGCATGTGTGTGTGTGTGTGTGGTGTGTGTCTGCCTGTCTGTGTGTGTGTGTGTGTGTGTGTGTGTGTGTGTTCAGAAAGTATCGAAACTGAAACTGAACTTACCAAAATATTAATGAACAATCAATGAAACTGGTCACCTTGGTATCCAATAGACTTACTTCAGTGAGTTTTCAGTTGCTTTAAACACCGCTGAATCTTCTCCTTTTATAAGATGTAAAGAAGCTGATCCATCGTATTTATGTTAATGTCACCATGGTACTCAAATCTCACCACCAGTAGTGGTACAACTTAACCCATACCTGCGTTTAATAATGACCCATATATATATATATATATATATATATATATATATATATATATATATATATATATATATTCGTAGTTATGGAATTCCCCAGTCGCTTTGTCACGTGAGTATGGAGGATGCTATACTTGCATTATCCTGTGTGTTCGACCCAAAACTTCTGTTTGAAACGAGACAGAATTCATAATTTTCTTCTCAAATTGATACTGACTTGTCAAGACAAAGTTTAGATATCTAGACATCAGCCTAGATATCTCGACATCATCACTTTATGTATGTTAAATTTTCAGTTGTATACACCTTTTGATCGGATTCGTAATCATATTTTTAAAAACATGTTTAGTTTCAGTGATCTAATTAAATTATATTACAACGCTCGAATTTAATCTTATAAGTTCAAATAAGACTGAGATGAAATTAAAATTATAGAAAATACAAAGAACAATGACACCTGCCCACGCTTATTCTTATGAACAAACCGACATGCATATCACACCTACACGTCTGGTGTCAGGGGTTTGTCTACCGGCAACTCGACTCGTTAGGAAAGATACCAAATATTTAGAATATTTTTAAAGCATCAAGTCATTCCAGTTTTTAAAATATCTAGACATTCCGATTTTTAGTTTCAAAATTATTTATAAATATAAACAAATATGTTTACATAATTTCACCTGTCAAAAGGTGACCATTTCCTGCCAATTCAGTTAATCAGGTTTATGAAAATCTAACTTGTCTGTCACATTACGTTATTACACAAAAATGATTGTGATATACTACGGCTGAGACAAAAATGAATGGTTAATATAGAATGAAAATTCCACTTATCACAGACAATAAACAGTTGTTAATTGAATTGAACATATTGAACAGCGGTCAAATGCATTGATCAAGTAAAATTAATGATAAAAATAAACTCACCGTACAAGAAAAAACCGCGTCATTTGTTTACTTACGTTTAAATGTATAACATTAGGAGAACAAGCAGAAGCTTGAAAACTCCAAAAATCAAATGACAGATTGACTACAAAATTTATATGGATTGAGTCGTCTATATGGGATAAATTAAAGAAAGATAGGAATACTTCAAATCGTATAACTGTGTGTAAACAAATGATGATTATTAAATAGGAATAGTTACTTGAAACCATATAACAGTGTATAAATTGAGAATAGTTACCTGGAGCTATTATCTATAAAACTAATTTGAATTAGTACTGAATTGCAATATTTGAGACATTGATTTTAAAATATGACTAGATGACTGATGAAGCTGTAATAGCTATCCATGGTAATATGGACGCTTCCATTTAGGAAGGAGAGAAATATTCTAATTAGCATTTCATACTTATCTATTGAGAATTTAAATAATTTAAAATTGACGTTCAGTACGACTATAAAATTATGTCAAATTGACCCGAAAATTTTGAATGATTTTAATAAATTATAATAAAAATCGCTAGTGTGCTATTCTTTCACACACATACACGCACACTCAGTCACACGCACACGCACACACACACGCACACGCACACACACACACATACACACACGTTTTTGCGGGAGGGTTTTTGTTATTTCATTGTTGAAGCATTTTATTGAGCCATTCCTCAATTATATTTGATGGGAGAGTTGGAATCTGAACTCCGCTCCGAACAAATGAAGGGGTGATAATTTTAATATAAGCTGTTATTGTAATTTGAACCCTTCTCTAAAAATATACTGGTTACTAATAGTGAGTCTTTTAAGTTTCTATTTTATATAATAATTGTAAGGCATACAGTTATAAAAGATAAGACAAAAACACATGAATGTTGTGAGAATAGCAAGTTTTATCATGGCATCATATTAAACTTGTCTACATAATAACCCTTTGAAGCAAAGGAATGCCTCATTTCATAGCATAAAACTTTTGTAATGATGTTCCTATGTCTTTCTTCAAACCCATAGACCGATTGGGAAACTGCAGTTAATTTTACTGCCCTTTCAACACATTGTGAGTGTGAAGGCAAATCAAGCAACTCATATTCTCAGCCAATTGTCCCACTCATTGATAACTCCAGAAGTTCATAATCTAAAAGATATTCTGTGAATCCAGGCTAACAAAGTCCATTTTTGTGACAAGAAAAGATGAATCGACTATTTTTTGTCTTTCTACCTCCACTACATTCCTTTTGGGTTTCCAAATTGAAAACTACCCTTGGATTCTATTTTGGCCCTCTGGTATTTTAAATACTCTCTCTCTCTCTCTCTCTCTCTCTCTCTCTCTCTCTCTCTCTCTCTCTCTCTCTCTCTCTCTCTTCAACTGGTGGAATATTGAATTTAACTTATGTTGAGCGATTACAACTAACCAACAGAATACTCTAAATATGATTAAAATATTATTTCACAAAGAAAAATAGTGCAAGTTACTTTTCTAACTTGTTTACATTGAATATAATTATAGAGACTCATTTGAATTTTAAAAATATTATGGTTCTAGGATTTGAATTCATTTAAAAAAAGGAAAAGAAAAGCTGAAAAATAACTTTACCTTATCTTTGAGATGACAAATACAGACTATGTGCCCCGTCTCACAATTTTCTTTTTTGCTCTTTACGTTTTTATCTTCACAAATTGGCAACTGAAAGGAACAAGAAGAAATGTTAAACAATGTATCTAGCGTTTTTTTTGTTGTTTTTTTCACTGAAGAAAGAGATTTTCTATTTATCTGATGCGCTTTCACGAAGCAGATCTTTTTTAATTCATTTACAATATACTTTTTGGTTAACAAAGGCAAACGTGGATTAACTACCTTTCAAATATCAATTATGTTATTTTTCATTAATTTTGAAATAGCAAAGTTTGTTAAGTATTTTTTTACAAAATAATTACACTGAATGACAAGTCGAAAGGTAGACGGCTTTGTTTTATGTAATGGATAATATGCGCCAGTGGGTAATTTACATACGTGGCTATAAACCGAGAGGCATCTACTCCTTCATCCTCTTTTGTTCCATTTCGCTAGCAGTATGAAGATTGCATTTGGTCCGATACAGTTTTCATTTATTGTTGGCATGCTGGCAGCGAGTTAGCATAGCTCTACTTCTAACAACATCCAATTTTATTTATGCCTTTCAGATAGTGCTGCAAATAACTAATAGAACCGTTTGAGCGAAAAATGGTGACAATTAAAGCACCTACGCAATAGTGTTTAAACAAGGTGGAAAATATCACCACATTTCAAAACTGGCGGCAGAACTTGTACTATGTACTAACCGTAGTCCAAAACTTTCTCACTTCTTGGTACCACAAGTGGCTAAAAAAAATCAAAATCCACCACCAACTGGGGATTAAAAGACGACTCTCTTGAAGTTCCAGAAGCAGAGACGAACAGCTATAAAAAAAAGGTTACCACTTGGAGTTGATGATAGGGCAGATTGCCATATTCTGTTCTGTCATATCCAGGAATACTGGGTCAAGAACTCAACTTTGATAGATAGTATTTGGCAGGCAATCTACTGTTTCCAGTCCACGGGCAACCATTTTTTGTACCTGTAAAATTAAAATAGAGCCTGGAGAAAGCCCTGCGCATTTATACCAACGCCTCATGGCCTTTGTTGAGGATTGTCTCTTATGTGCTAGTGTGAGATGAAGATGAAATCACCCCAACTCTTGAGAACCTCGTTGTTCGTGGCTAAGACTGGTTCATCTCGAGTTGCCGATGCTGAAGATATGGTACCGAGTTCAGGTCAAGGACCTTAACCTCTATAAAACCAGAGATATCTCAAGCCCTTCCGCACTTGTTTTACCGAGCATACTAACTGAATTTCAAGTGAACAGAGTTACTGCGATAAATGTCGTTGGCGAAACTCAGATAACGCTATCACAAAATGGCAAGCACTGACTTGGATTTCGGTATCCAAGGAGTTATACCATTTATGTCATTTAATGAAATTGCGATTCAGCCTTGCTATGCACCAAGTTATATTTACGTGACGGCACAAAATGCTCATAGGGAAACAGGCCCCAATTACAGAACCCTATTGTGACCCACCAAAAACTATCGGGAGTTGTTCGGTGCCAAGAATGTTGTACTATATGACCGAGTAAGAAGCCAGTGTACCTCCTACTTATGAAGAAGAGTCATTTTTATCTTTGGAGCCCCACGGTAGTAATGGCAAGAATAGACCCACATATTGGACCCAGCACGGAATTGTTACCAACATCAAGATCCGAATCCCAAACTATACACCGCCCCTGTTTAGCCTTCGAAGGCATGAGTATATAAGACGAGTTTGCCGTGCGTTCAAACCTGATAAACACAACCGACGTGACAGAAGCGCTCTCTGTTTGAAAAAAAGAACATACTCATTCGGTAGCTATCAAATTAGATCATGACCAGGTTCTGTCCGATACCGTTAGACAGCAATTTAGGATGCTCCACAAATGTTTTCAACTTTGAATTCCCTGGATATAATGTAGCCAAAGGCTCAATTAAAGTTGTAGTAAATATGGGACCAGTGCAATCCCCATAACGGAAGGGGCTTCTCCCTCGAACAGCTATAGAAACAAAGAAGGGCACAGGCTGAATGACCCGACTCGCTCGAAAGTAAAGGCATAGTCGCCGAATACATTAACCCCTCATTTTTTGGTTAAAAAGTTATCCGGTGGTCATCGACTAGTAACAGCCTTTGCTGATGTCGGCAGGTATACCAAGGCCCGGTCGTCACTTATGCCCGATATTGAATTTCTCCTCGGCATATCACCCAGTGGAAAAACATAATAGTCAGCTTTCTATCAGATCCCCTTCTCTAGATCATCAATGCTACCCGTTCCATGGCGTCAGTGCATGTACGAGGAGTGTAATGAATATGCCAGGCTCAGAGACCGCATTAGTCACGCGTTTTAGGAGATCTAATCCTAGGCGAGACCGTAGTCAAGTTGGCTGAATATCTCTATTGCGGGAATAACAAACCTCTGGAATTACTTTTAAACAGGGAGAAAGTGTTAAAGGCTCTACAATTGGTACGTACACGTATCTGCCTTCAATGCGGTAATAGTTTCTAAAACAAAGACCATACTTGGTTGGATATGATATGAGGGCAGTTTATGTGCGAAACCGCACCGAATTTCGAATTGCATCCACGTGTAACCGCCCTCTCTAGAACAGTCCAAGGTCTTCGCTCGTTTATCGGCGCTGACAAGGTACTAGCAAAGGTTATTCCCCCAATGTGCTAGTTTGCTTGTCCCGTTGGAGAAAATCACAGCAGGAAAACCGTTAAATGAATTATTAACGTGGTCCGGTGATATGTACATATTTTTGATGATGTGAAAGTCGACTTACAATCTGCTCAAACGATAAAGCCTACCATGAGCTGAGTATCAGGTTTGGATCATCACAGACGGTGCTGTACAAAAACCCGACAACCCTTTATACCACGAGTGAGGTGGGTGGGCCGAAAGTTGCCGGCTTTTATAGTGCTAAATTAAATGAGCTACGATCTGACTAACTCCCTTTTACGAAGTGGAAGATCTAAGCATAACCACCAACATAAAGCATTTTAGTCCTTACATCTTAATATTGCACATGCATTTTGACCGACAGTAAGCTATGCGATCAGGCATTTGTAAAGCTGTGTCGCGGCGAATTATCTGTTAGCCCATGTTTTACTAGCTTCCTTACCACCGTCAATCGCTATCAAATTACAATACAACACCTGAGTGACTCTGAAAACTTGCCAACTGATTTTCGGCGTCTAAACTATCATTCTGAATACTGAATGCAAGATTCATTTGTAAAAACAGTATAGGACACCGCGGTATCCTGAAGTATCAATATCCAGGACTTAATTTCAGATCACACCAGGTTACCCTTTGTCACCCGTTCCACATGGAGAAGGGCACAGGCTGAATGTCCCGACTTGCGCAGCACACACGCCCAGTTTACTCATATCACCAGGCATTCACAATAATCCCACAATATAAAAGATGTGAAATGATACCTGCGAAAGGCCATCATAACAAAGGATGGTCTTTTAGTCGTCAAGCGTAACAAATCCTTTGGGTGTGCTAGAGAGTGTATTATTATACCAAGAGCACCACTCACTTCACTGCCCCATGCCCTTTACTTTAAGCTAGACCACTCATCAGAAAATCAACTAAAGCTTGTATGTTAGAGGTATTGTTATGCCCTAGACATAATTTTGCGCTGATGTTCTAAAACGAAACCGCCTATTCATTCTTGTGATTCGTGAAACCGTAACGACCTTTACGACATCGATTATAATTTGCGATGGAAGCCAGTCAACATTACGTTAGAGTTGCGTTCATTAGAAGGACCACCTGCTGTAATAAGGACGAAGGGTGCACATGGATTTTACAGCATTAAGAATGACAAGCATTTGGAGCAGTGCCGAATCACAGTTGACTAATGCAGGCCTGAAGCCTGACGAAGAAAAAGTACGGGCGATCACAGAATTCCCAGCACTTCACGATTTGAATCATTTCAGACGCTTCATAGGAATGGTCAAATACCTCTCAAAATTTGACCATTCACTGACAACAAAATGTAAACCTCTAAACAGGTTAACACGGAAGAACCAGGTCTTCCAATGGGCAGAAGTGCAACAAAAAGCATTTGAAGATATTCAGAAAGCTATAGCAAACACGCCTATCTTGGCATATTACGACTTAGAGAAACCATTCACGATACAGACTGACATGTCTGATGTAGGTGTAGGAGCTGTTTGGATTACACAAGTTAGAATTCCTCGCTGTAAGCGAACAGACCAGAGACAGGCTAATCAAAGCCACTAAGGAAGATGAAGATCTACAAAAGATCCTAAACTGATCAAACAAGGCTTCTCAATGCGATACAAAACCCTTGAACCTCAGTTGAAGCACTTTTACAAATTCAAAAACTACCTGTCAACCAAGTATGGTTTGATATTTTACAAAGTCAGAATCTTTGTACTTGCCTCAATGAGAGATAATATGAAGAAAATGCACACACAAGCCACCTAGTAACAAGAGACGGGACCTAGACACAATATTCTGGCCTGGAATGAAGCATGAACTCCAAGAGTGTTACATGAATTGTGAACAGTGCAGGAGATATTCTGTAAGACACATCAAAGAAACAATGATCACAAGAACAGTGCCAGAATACCCATCCAACGTATTGGTCTCGATACCATGACATTAGATGGAAGGAAATATCTAATGTGCGTGGATTATTTCTCAAACTATACCATGGTTGATTGACTCCAAGGAACATCATCAGTTTGCACAGTCAAAATGATGAAGAAACACTTCATGAGGTATGGCATTCCAGAAGACGTTGTAAGCGATGGGGGTCCTGAATTTGACAACCAAATGATGAAGGAACTGGCCTGAAAATACGGATTCAAATGGAATCCCAGCTCACCAGAGATGCCAGACTCCAACGGAATGGTCAAACAAATAGAAGGCACTATTAAAAAATGCAACAATGCATAGTGACCCTTGCCTAGCCATAGTAGAGTTTACTAATACTCCATCAAAATCCATAGGAATGTCTCCAGGACAGAGATTCTTCGGGAGACAACTGAGAAGCATACTGCCAACGATAAAGAAATGCCTATCCCCATTCAATGCGGAAGAAACAAAAACCAAAACACGAAAGGCAAAACAACAACAAAAGAAACAATACGATAAGAACGCCCATGACCTGGCAGAACAAAAAAAGGGTGACCAAGTGACTGTACAGCTATACGGCAATGGCCAATATTGGAAAAGAGCGATCATAAAAGAAAAATTTGAATTCCGGCGATACATGATTGAACTGGAAAATGGGAAAAGACTAATGAGAAACAGAAGACATTTAAGACTCACAAATAGACCAAAGCACAGAAATATGACAGGAACAAACTGCAAATATAATATCACCAGTAACGGCAGTGGAAAGAACACCAAGCAACAGCAACCAGACGTGGCTGAAAGACAGACACGTTTGAAAAGAGCCACTGCAGGCAAGACACCTAACCGCTATAGTGAATGGTAACGCACATAAAAATAAACATTTCAGACTTTTGTATGTATGGGGGATGTTGGTCAACTTATGTACATAAACGGCCCCAATATCTGTAATGCCTTAAGGGGCTTTTGACTGCGGAGCAGTCCTTGACATGAGGTGAACAATAAAAAACGTATATTTATACACACGCGACTCTGAGTTATTTCCCAGACAAGAGGTGCCACACTCTAACTTACCACCAAAGTATCAAATTTCTACAACGGCAATAAATGACCCCATAAAAAGTACCATACCACACAAATAAACACATTACACTTTTCCTTCACTTCCTCACTCACACATCCAAACCTCCCCTCTTTCCTTTCCTTTTACCTCTCATCTTATCCCACTGTACGCCCCCCATCTTCTTCCCGCCCTCAAAATTACCTTTTCAGCATAAAAGTAGACTGTGAAACATATTTTGTCTTCAGAATAAATTCGAAAAAGGTTCGCAAAAGACCCAGGCGAAATATCATTTGAATTTAGTTGTTTTTTATCCACATTTTTCTCTAATATATATATATATATATATATATATATACATATATCTATCTATCTATCTATCTATCTATCTAATATATATATATATATATATATATATATATATATATATATATAGAGAGAGAGAGAGAGAGAGAGAGAGGGAGAGTCCCAGAAATAGACAACAAGAGAGAAGGAGCGATAAAAGAGATGGAGATAATTGTCCGATGCTCACGGCTAAGTAGATTTATTGTGACGGTTTTATAAAATAGTCTAAAATGGCCGTCGATGAATGTAGAGAAATCTTCAGATTCGTAAATGTGCAGAAATTCTATTTCTAACGAAGCTATTTCTGACGAAGACGTCATTCGAACATCCTCATTGCTGAAATTTTTGGTCTAGATGCTGTTGTAGACAACAGCAAGAATAGAAGTTACCACGTATAATAATAATAATAATAATAATAATAATAATAATAATAATAATAATAATAATAATAATAATAATAATAATATCTTGTCTACTATGATGTGGAAAATATTGACTGCGGTAATAAAACAAGAAATATTCTTTTCACTTAATTGGCGTAAAGTTTTTCAAGAAGAACAGAAAGGATGCCGCATAGGAACAAGTGGAACATATGATTTACTTTATATAGATCAACACATCCTTAAGGAAGTTAAAAATTGGCACAAAAATATTGCAATGGCATGGATTGACTACAGAAAGGCCTACGATATGGTCCCACATACATGGATTTTAGAATGTTTGAAAATGTACAACATATCCAACATCATAAATTTCATCAAAAACTCCATGGGAAACTAGAGTATCCAATTAAAAACAGGAGGGCAATGTCTGGTAGAAGTAAAAATCCAAACAGGTATTTTCCAAGGAGACTCACTATATACCACTACTATTTATTATAGCAATGATGCCAATCAATCATATACTTAGAAAATGCACGGGAGAGGGATATAAATTCACTAACTCACTGGAAAAAATAAACAACCTTGTGTACATAGATGACATACTTTTTTTAGCAAAATACGAAAAAGAAATAGAAACCCTGGTACAAATCATTAGAATATATAGAAGATGTAGGGATGTAATTCGGAATCAAAAATGTGCCACACAAGTAAGAAAAAGGGTGGAAAGGAAAAGTTAATTAATAACTACCAAATCAGGACAGTTGAAGAAAAAGAAAGTTACAAATATTTAGGAATTTTAGAAGCAAACAATATCTAGCAAACAGATGAAAGGAAAAGTTTAAAAAGAATACCCCAGAAAAACAAGAAAACTCCTTGAAACCAAGCTCAACAGAAGAAATCTTATCAAAGGAATAAATACCTGGGTTGTCCCTATTATAAAATAATCTGTGCCATTCTTAAAATTGACAAAAGAAGAACTTAGACTGATTGACCAAAGTACAAGAAAATGAATGACAATGCAAAATGCTGTATACCCTTGAGACGATAGAGATAGGCTATATGTATCAAGAAAAGAAGGTGGAAGAGGTCTTGCCAACATAGATGACTGCGCAGAGGCAGCAATCCAACGACTCGAAGAATGTACAAAACAGAGCAAAGAAAGATTACTTATGGCAGCAAACAACAGCAGATGTAATATATGGACAAACAGAAAAACAAAGAAAACTAGAAAACAAAGAAAACTAGAAAACAAAGATGGGAAGAAGAAACAATTATATGGATACTTCAAACGACATATGAAAAGACTTGGACATGGTTAAGAAGAGGAAACCCCAAAAGAGAAACTTAATCACTAATAATTGCTACAAAATAATGCCAGGTGAACAAATTATATCAAAACAAAAATTGATAAGACACAACGAAACAGTAAATGTAGACTGTGCGGTGACAAAGGTGAGTCTGTGAACCATGTATTAAGCGAATGTAGCAAACTAACACAACGGGAATACAAAGCTGGGTTGGGAAGGTGATCCACTGGGAATTATGCAAAAAACTAAATTTTGAACATACAACAAAATGATATATGCATAAACCAGAATCTGTTCTTGAGAATGAAATGCATAAAATTCTATGAGACTTCGAAACAAATACGGATCACCTTATCCCAGCAAGGAGACCAGACCTAGTATTGATTAATAAAAAAGAGAACTTGTCAACTGGTGGACTTTGTGGTTCCAGCAGATCACCTGGTGAAGATGAAGGAAAACGAAAAGATAGACAAATACCTGAACCTTGCCAAAGAATTGAAAAAGCCGTGGAATATGAAGGTCAAAGCGATATCAATTGTAGTTGGTGCACTTGGAAAAGCCCCAAAAAGCTTGGAAAAAGACTGGAGAATCTGTAAATCAGAGGAAGAATTGAGACCATCCAGAATACTGCATTGCTGCAATCGGTTAGAATACCCTGACGAGTCCTGGAGACCTGAGAAGACTCCAGTGAAAGACCATTAGCTAACGCTAGTGTGAAAAACACATAATAATAATAATAATAATAATAATAATAATAATAATAATAATAATAATTTACAATTAAATGAAGCTGGAGAGATGGAGAAAAGAAAAAGAAGAAGACACGTGAAATAGAAATGAAAAAAAAAAAGAAAGACATGTAAAATAGAAAGTAAGGAAAAAGAAAGAAATGTATAATTCTATAAAGATGTAGAATCAGATAAATAGAAGAAGATTATGTAGAAATGATAATGAAGAAGAAAATGCAAGAAAAATTGAAAAAGTGAAATATGAAAGAGAAGAAGAAGTTAAAGAAAATTAATATGTAGTAGAATCAACTGAAGATAAGGAGGATAAAAAGAAATAAACTAACTTACAAACAAAGCAAACAAATGAAATGAAAAAAAGATGTGAAATATGACGGCGACGAAAAAAAGAAGAAATTGAAAATTATCTCTTTTGGTGGAATACAGAATTTAACTGAAAAAAATAAGTTAGTTGATTTATTCAATAATCTTTACTTAGTCTGAGAAACGTTTATCCGATTGCTTAGAAAATATTCAACGATCTAAGTAAAGATCATTGTTGTTTACTTCATTGATTTTGTGGAAAGTGACTCTTTAAGCACTAATTGATCAGAGGTCAAAAAATAAAATAAATAAATAGATGAAAATAAAAATATCTAAATAAAATGTTGCGTAAGTTAATAAAAATCCAGTGAAGATATTTTGAATTGAGTTGAATAAAATATTTTCTTAAAATCAAGTTTTATGGGTAGAAAAAACCGTTTGAAACATGTACAAAAAACAACAAAAAAAAACACTTTAGGAAAACCACACAAAATGTAAATATGAACGTACAATGGATGTGATTTCCTAACCTTTATACACAAAACTCCCTAGATGGGATTAAAATCAATAATTTAAAATCAAGTTGAAAACTTTAGCAACAATCTATTTTGAGAAAATTTAAAAAATAACTAAAATGTGATTTGAGCTCATAGAAAATCGGAAAATATATTTTGATCACTGAATAAAGATGCTATGAATATCTGTAAAAGTTTTTATCGATCTAGTTCCTAGGAACTGAATTCGCAATAGAATGTCATTAAAAATGAAAATAAAAACGCTAGAAACTTTATTTAATCCTAATTTAAGGATAAACAATTTTCTCCAAATTTCGTTGGTCATTTTTGCAACAACCTCATAACAACACTGGGTTAAATAACAAGCCACGGTAAACGACATCATCTTTCGATAATATCTATGCATGTGTAGACTTCGGGAACAAACACAAGAGACATTTTAATCTTTTAGTTTAGATTTTAGCATTATGTTTTCGTCCCGACGACTTTTTTGATTAGTACTAAGATAGATCAGCTTTGGCCCTTTGTTAAAACAATATTGATGACGTATAGAACCAAAATTTACTGCATAGGCAATTTTTTATCTTTAATATAACCTTGCCTAGGCTTTTGTCAAGAAGAGGACATAAAACGTCCCTGACATAAATTTATAATCACTTGAGACTAAATAATGCTCCCAACCCATACGCATACACACACAAATATCAACAATTTACTTGGCAGTACTCTTCAAGTAACATCCTATATGTTGAACTAAGTTACATGGTACCAGAAAAAATGAATTGTCAACGTTTTCTATCAAATGTCCAAGATGGATAATCTATCTATCTATCTATCTATCTATCTATCTATCTATCGTTACTATTTTAATACAGTATACAAATAAAGAATCTTTTATATTTGACATACATTTTATCTTAATTCATTGTTCAAAGGTTGGAAAAATAAAAATAAAAACGAGACCTACACGATGTTAAGATGAAAAATTGAACATACTCATGATAAACAGACAAAAAATAGCACAATTACAATTATAAAACAAAATAATAAAATGAAATAAAAAAAATGTTTTTAAAAGCAAAAGCATTGGTTGGTTTCATAACATGTCAACTTATGCTGAAGTCAGGTTAGAAGTTATTGTCTCCAATAATATACGGTACAAAATGTATTTTTACAATCATTTTAAGCTGGAACACATTTCATTATCTTAAATAGATATCTTTGACCCTTAAATCGGACCCTAACCGGTGCAACTAATCCACTTCTTAAATTAACATTTACGCTTAATTAGTAAAATGTCCAATTAACTTTAAGCTCATAGTTTAGTTTAGATTAACAAATAATTATTGGAAGACATCCTCACACATTCGGTATATATATATATATATATATATATATATATATATATATATATATATATATATGTGTGTGTGTGTGTGTGGTGTGTGTGTGTGTGTGTGTGTGAATTGATCATTGTTATCGAAAGATAATTATCAAATTATCTTGTACAGTTTAAGACAGGGAATATGTTCTCAGTATAAAGACATGTATACGCGTACATGTATCCATGTGTTTACTGTATGCATATTTGTATGTATCATGTCAGAGAGAAAGAGAAGGGGAGATAAGGAGAGAGAGTGAGAGAGAGAGAGAGAGAGAAAGAGAGAGGGGAGAGAGAGAGAGAGAGAGAAAGAAAGAAAGACTGTTGGTGGTCGTACCTTCCGGTTGGCAGCTGAGATAGAAGTAATCCTTATGCAAGACTTGAGCCGAAAACAGAGTTTTGCACTTCTTGTCCGGTCTTGCACGAAGAAAAAGGCAACCAGGGGTAAAAATTAGTAGAAAAGTAAGAACAAAAACAACGAAGAAAAAAGAAAGAAAAATAGAAAGAAGGAAGAGAAAGAAGAGGAAGAAGGGGAATCACGGTAACAACAGGAATAAGAGTTTAAATAGGGAAAAAACAAGGCATTTTAAATAAACAAATAAATAAAGTATTAAAAAGATAATATAGAAATAGCAGAAGAGGATCAACGAAAAGAAAGAAGTGTAAGAAAAGAGGAAGAAGAAACATAACGAAAAGAAGGATGAAGAGGATGAAAGATGAGAAAGAAGAAAATCGTAGTTATAGAAACATAAAATGTTAACAAAAATGAAAAATACTTTAAAGAAAAAAAATGAGGTAAAAGGAGAAAGAATGAAAATGATAGAAAATAAGTAAAATAATAAGTAAAAAAGAACGAGTAAAAATAAATAAAGAAGAAAAAAAGAAAGAAGTAAAATAGAAGAAAAAGTGAACGGAAGCAATTAAAGAATAAAACAGAAGAAGAAGAAGAAGAAGAAGAAGAAGAAGAAGAAGAAGAAGAAGAAGAAGAAGAAGAAGAAAGGGAGGAAGAGGAAAAGGAAAGCTGGTAAAAATTGGGCGCTAATATGCGAAAGAGGAAATGAGCCGTGCTTTTGCAACTGTAATTAGACACAGTTGCGGTGAGCACCAGCTACACTACCACCACCACCACCTACAACAACAACCGTATATCAAGAAAGAATTCCTCCGAACCTTACGACAACAACGAGAAAGGAGAGAAAGTAAAAAAGAGAGAAAAAAAAAGAACATCAATATTATTACAAATATTTTATAACTGTATAATAGGTATGACCAATATTCCTCAAGAGAATGAAAAAAAAAAATCAAAATCTTAATTTCATGACAATTACCAAAAATCAAAAAATTGCCCAATTCTAATGAAATTTTCAATATTTTATTCATTAAGGATTTAATTCTATAATGAATAGTTATTTTTTTTAAACTTTGAAGTTTTTTTTCAATTAGGCAACCCTAATTGTTACAAAAAACAACTTGAAAGTGGGGTTTCAAATTTGGTCATTTGAATAAAAAAATTCCTATCCCTAATTTCTACATTTCTAAAAAGATCAAATCCAGATTTTTTTTTAAATTAAAAAATTAAAAATAAATCAACATCCCAAAACATTATTTATAAATTTAGGATATTTTTTTTTTAGCTCAAAAATAATTGTATAGCGAGTTTTCTCTTTTTATAGTTAAAATTTTTTTTTCTCTTTGAATTGTTAAAAAAAAAAGTTTTTTCTCTGATTCAGTTGAACTATTTTCATTCACTTAAAAGTTCGAAAATAGGATCTTTAGGCACCTCATCTGCTATCTCGATTCAAAAGGACATGTTTTTCATTTACACCGTCAAAATCCGGGGTTTTTTAATAGACGATTTTTAGACGCATTTTTAATTGTTGTTAATTAATCGAAAGAACACATTTTTGTTGTTGTTAATTAAACGAAAGAACACATTTTTGTTGTTGTTAATTACATTTTTGTTGTTTTAAACGAAAGAACACATTTTTGTTGTTGTTAATTAAACGAAAGAACACATTTTTGTTGTTGTTAATTAAACGAAAGAACATTTTTGTTGTTGCTAATTAAACGAAAGAACACATTGTTGTTGTTGCTAATTAAACGAAAGAACACATTTTTGTTGTTGCTAATTAACGAAAGAACATTTTTGTTGAAAAGAACACATTTTTGTTGTTGTAATTAAAACGAAAGAACACATTTTTGTTGTCGCTAATTAAACGAAAGAACACATTTTTTGTTGTTGTTAATTAAACGAAAGAACACATTTTTGTTGTTGTTAATTAAACGAAAGAACACATTTTTTGTTGTTAATTAAACGAAAGAACACATTTTTGTTATTGTTAATTAAACGAAAGAACACATTTTTGTTGTGCTAATTAAACGAAAGAACACATTTTTGTTGTTAAACGAAAGAACACTTTTTGTTGTTGTTAATTAAACGAAAGAACACATTTTTGTTTTGTTAATTAAACGAAAGAACACATTTTTGTTATTGTTAATTAAACGAAAGAACACATTTTTTGTTGTCGCTAATTAAACGAAAGAACACATTTTTGTTGTTGTTAATTAAACGAAAGAACACATTTTTGTTATTGTTAATTAAACGAAAGAACACATTTTTGTTGTCGCTAATTAAACGAAAGAACACATTTTTGTTGTTGTTAATTAAACGAAAGAACACATTTTTGTTGTTGTTAATTAAACGAAAGAACACATTTTTGTTGTCGCTAATTAAACGAAAGAACACATTTTGTTGTTGCTAATTAAACGAAAGAACACATTTTTGTTGTTGTTAATTAAACGATTAACGAAAGAACACATTTTTGTTGTCGCTAATTAAACGAAGAACACATTTTTGTTGTTGTTAATTAAACGAAAGAACACATTTTGTTGTCGCTAATTAAACGAAAGAACACATTTTTGTTGTTGTTAATTAAACGAAAGAACACATTTTTGTTGTTGTTAATTAAACGAAAGAACACATTTTTTGTTTTGTTAATTAAACGAAAGAACACATTTTTGTTGTTGTTAATTAAACGAAAGAACACATTTTTGTTGTCGCTAATTAAACGAAAAGAACACTTTTTGTTGTTGTTAATTAAACGAAAGAACACATTTTTGTTGTTGTTAATTAAACGAAAGAACACATTTTTTGTTTTGTTAATTAAACGAAAGAACACATTTTTGTTATTGTTAATTAAACGAAAGAACACATTTTTGTTGTGCTAATTAAACGAAAGAACACATTTTTGTTGTTGTTAATTTAATTAAACGAAAGAACACATTTTTGTTGTCGCTAAACGAAAGAACACATTTTTGTTGTTGTTAATTAAACGAAAGAACACATTTTTGTTATTGTTAATTAAACGAAAGAACACATTTTTTGTTGTCGCTAATTAAACGAAAGAACACATTTTTGTTGTCGCTAATTAAACGAAAGAACACATTTTTTTGTTGTTAATTAAACGAAAGAACACATTTTTGTTATTGTTAATTAAACGAAAGAACACATTTTTGTTGTTGCTAATTAAACGAAAGAACACATTTTGTTATTAATTAACGAAAGAACACATTTTTGTTGTCGCTAATTAAACGAAAGAACACATTTTGTTATTGTAATTAAACGAAAGACACATTTTTGTTGTCGCTAATTAAACGAAAGAACACATTTTTGTTGTTGTTAATTAAACGAAAGAACACATTTTTGTTGTCGCTAATTAAACGAAAGAACACATTTTTGTTGTTGTTAATTAAACGAAAGAACACATTTTTGTTGTCGCTAATTAAACGAAAGAACACATTTTTGTTTTGTTAATTAACGAAGAACACATTTTTGTTGTTAATTAAACGAAAGAACACATTTTTGTTGTTGTTAATTAAACGAAAGAACACATTTTTGTTGTTGTTAATTAAACGAAAGAACACATTTTTGTTGTCGCTAATTAATCGAAAGAACACATTTTTGTTGTCGCTAATTAAACGAAAGAACACATTGTTGTTGTTGCTAATTAAACGAAAGAACACATTTTTGTTGTTGTTAATTAAACGAAAGAACACATTTTTGTTGTCGCTAATTAACGAAAGAACACATTTTTGTTGTCGCTAATTAAACGAAAAAACACATTTTTGTTGTTGCTAATTAAACGAAAGAACACATTTTGTTGTTGTTGTTAATTAAACGAAAGAACACATTTTTGTTGTTGTTAATTAAACGAAGAACACATTTTTGTTATTGTTAATTAAACGAAAGAACACATTTTTGTTATTGTAATTAAACGAAAGTAATTAAACGAAAGAACACATTTTTGTTGTTGTTAATTAAACGAAAGAACACATTTTTGTTATTGTTAATTAAACGAAAGAACACATTTTTGTTGTTAATTAAACGAAAGAACACATTTTTTGTTGTCGCTAATTAAACGAAAGAACACATTTTTGTTGTTGTTAATTAAACGAAAGAACACATTTTTGTTATTGTTAATTAAACGAAAGAACACATTTTTGTTGTTGCTAATTAAACGAAAGAACACATTTTTGTTGTTAATTAAACGAAAGAACACATTTTTGTTGTGTAATTAAACGAAAGAACACATTTTTGTTATTGTTAATTAAACGAAAGAACACATTTTTGTTGTCGCTAATTAAACGAAAGAACACATTTTTGTTGTTGTTAATTAAACGAAAGAACACATTTTTGTTGTTGTTAATTAAACGAAAGAACACATTTTTTGTTATTGTTAATTAAACGAAAGAACACATTTTTGTTGTTGCTAATTAAACGAAAGAACGCGTTTTTATATCAAATACACTTTTTCTTTTTACTTATTTAATGTTGTTGTCCGGTTGTTTGTCAACAGATGATTTTTAGAGGTTTTTCTTTAAATTATAAAACTAACCCCTAACCTAAACCCTAACCCTAACCCTGACCCTAACACAATATATTTTTAAATAAATACTTTTTAATAAAACTATAAACGAAAGATACGTTTTATATTAAAATAGTTTTTATCTAATCAGAAGAGAGATGCATGCAGATATGTTTATTTCAATAGTATTTTTTAAATATTTTTTTTTTTTTTATTTAAAAAAACTTTTAAACAAAAAACAAGTTTATATGGGATAGTTGTTGAAAATAATTTTGTACTAAAGATAAACTAATATTGTTATTAAAAAAAAACAACTTAAAACGAAAGACGTGTTTATTTATTTTCCATGTGCCTCTACGGATAGTTAATATTAAAAAGTATTTATTTAAAAAAATATTTTGCTAGGGTTAGGGGTTAGGGTTAGGGTTAGGGGTTAGGTTTAGGGTTAGGGTTAGGCTTAGGAGTTAGTTTTATAATTAAAAAACCTCTAAAAATCGTCTGTTAAAGAACAACCGGATGAAAAACATATCTTTATGAATCGAGATCGCAGATGGGGTGCCTAAAGGTCATATGGTTAAAAAATTCAAGTGAATTTTAGACGTCTGGAAGGGAGTATCTTGTACACAATATTTTTCATTAATAATGATTTATTGTATTTAAATTGTATGATTGAAAATGCATAACTTTGAACATATTGTTCATTTTCCGAGATTTTTATATATTTAAAAAATTATTTCTAACGATAGTTCTTTCTTGTTACGGAAGACGTTCAGTATTAAGCAGTGCGTGTCATTGTTGTGCGGTTATTTTTCTTACTCTTTTGGCTACGAAGATTAACTTAGCTGTATGAAATTGCTACCATAATTTTTTTCTCCATTTTCACTGACAAAATCGAAGTGTGAAAACACCATTTATCCCCCATTATCTCAGCATTTTTAACATACCTACTGTATAATACCAAGAAAATATCAACGGGAAAATACCAACACCAACTTGTGTGTTTATAACTATTTAAATTGCAATGATCGTAATAAAAATTATAACCATTACAATCAGATTAGATGAAAAAAAGAAGCGCTAATAGATATTGATAACTGATGTTAAAACTAAATAAGACTAAAATTATGAATAATAAATAGGTAAATGAATTAATGATCCATAGCGCTCCATCCAAGCAAGAAGACAGAATCCAATAATAAACGTCTTGAATCTATGGATTTGCTCATATCTAAACCAAAACAACAGAGTCTATATGGACTTTCCACTTCTCTGGAAATAACTATATCATCATTTTTATGGTTTTTCAGTATCTCCTTTATCCACATTTCCTAGTGAATAAAAGAGTTAGATTAAGACAGTTCTAAGTGACAGTTATCTTTGGACTGCAGGTTCAATCCTGGCCAAGGGGAACAGTAACATAGAATAATAATTAACACAGCTTAACGCTTCTACCCCAGCTATGGTTAGCGGAATGAGAACAGGATACCCCCGTGGACTGAATAAAGGGTTAGGTTCAAAGTTCCGTGATGGCTCCCGATTACAAGAAGGTTCCCGAGTTCGAAAAGAAGTTCCCGAGTCCGAAAAGAAGGTTCCAGAGTCCGAAAAGAAGGTTCCCGAGTCCGACAAGAAATACCCGAAGAAGGCCGGAGGGCACATCGGCCGAAACGTTGTACAGATAACAATGAAGTTGAGGACAATAGTCCGAATAACAGCAGATAATACTAAAAAGCAATTAAAGAAGAAAAGAAAAGAACAAATGCGATTAAGGCGGATGAATGCGCTACGATAAGAATAAGCCTTCAGTTGTTACTGATGAAGAAGATATCACAATGATCCTTGGTATAAGTCTTTTTAAGCTGGCATCTAAGTACCCATCCTTGACAATATAGGGTTTGGGATTTTGCATTTATATTTGTAGATGTTTACTCCTCTTGCAATTGACTCCTTGTAGAGTCTAAGACCGCAGCCGCACCGCATTTGTGATAGTGCTCCGGTTTCAGTATCAAGTTGTTTTTTATGGATTGAAATTGCTCGTTTAACGCCCCCTGGTCTTTAGTTTTCCGTTGGACGGTTTGCCTACCGACCGACAAAACCAGAGAGTCCAGTTTGCCATACTATTCATCCATACCTGAAGATTGAATGTATTTAAATCATTCTAATTAAAGAAAGATTAAATAGTTCAAGGAAAATAACAGATGAAATATTGTAAAAATTAACTGTGTTTGCAATTTATTGGACTCATTTACACTGTTTGCACGTCTCAAAATCTTGGTTAACAAAAGTCAGAGAGGTGTAAATAGTGTAAATGATCGCAACTCCTCATCTCAGAAATTTAGATATTATTGATAAAAAGTTGTAAAAATTGTACGAAGTGAATTTAATAGATTAGGTACAGATTAGGTATAGATTAGGTCAGTGATAAATAAGATTTGCCTAGTCAAGATCCAGTTAATATCAAAGGACATATTGACTAAATTAAGAAAAAAGGCATCGAAAAAAGAAAAAAGAAAAAGAGAAAACGAATATTTTAGAATTTATATTAGCTAACAGCAGTAACCAAAATTCCGGACGCTTCTGGTGTCCAAGGACGTATCATTCCTTGTGATTTTTAAAAACATTTTCTTTAAGATTGTTTTTTACACACAGTAAAATAATCCCGTTAAACGTCTCTAAATTATCTCGATAACGCATGGCTAAAATCAATTAAGAGAATGTTTAATCATTGGGGAGACTTTCTGTCACTTGATCTCCAATGATAGCAATAATAAGCTACTGTTGTAAAGCCGCAATACTAATAATAGACAAATATTTGGCTCTGGTCCGTGAGCTGAAAAAGCAGTGAGACAATGAAGGTGATGGATCAATTGTAGTTGGCGTGCTTGAAACGGTCCCCAAAATCTTGGAAAGAAGACTACAGAAATTGGAAATTAGAGGACGAATCGAGATCACACAGACCCCAGTATTGTTTAGATCGGCTTGAATACTAAGAAAAGTACTAGAGACCTGAGGAGACTTGCTATCACTCAGACTCCAGTGAAAAAACACCAATTAAAACGTGGGTGAAAAAAATAATGATTTTATGTTTATTGATCCTTTTAAAATAAGAAGAATATATTCCAATAATACAGTGAGAAGATAGAATAAATAACATTTTTATGAAAGAAAAAATGTACTAGAAAAGTGGAAAAAATGATAAAAAGAAAGAGAATGTAAAATAAAAATGAATAAAAAGAGAAATGAAAAACAGTAAAGGAAAAAAAAGCATGAAAGAAAAAAGAAAAACAATAAATACATGTATAAATTAATAAAAAGAAAAAATGAAACGATATATACACTACGTTTCAAATTATTAACGAGATGAGATCTTTTTATTTCATACAAAGACTATCTGTCGGAATTTAATGAAACGTTCACAGTATAATGGGAATAGATACATGCGCAGGCTGTATCAAAGCTGTATTTGTTCAGGAAACAAACGATGGTCATAAGACGATATAGAAGTGTTCCAGACTATAAACGAGTACAATTATGTGTGGCAAATTTGACGTGAACCCTTCTGAGAAATATATTATAACATCTGAACTTTCCAAAGGCAAATCTACCTTAGAAATATCCAAAATAATTGAAAGATTTCACTAAACTGTGAAAAGATTTGAAGGTTCGATAAGAGTCATTCGAGGGTTATTTTCCGATGTTCTTTGTCACGAATGAAACTAAATGACCTAGGCCTCACCTGTGGAGCACTTCTCAGGTGAATTGTCCAGAATTACTCGCTTCTGTAAAATGTTGAGTCATTTTCAGACCGAAATTTTGAAAAGTAATTTCGATCAGTTCTTTCTTTTACTGCATCATCCTCAAAGGCTGTACAAATCTTTTGAGAAGCACTGGACGCATTTCTGCCCAGTTCAAATAAATAAAAAACAACAAAAGAAAAAAGGCATGAATCATTAATTTTTCTGTTATTCATATCCAGGGCACCAAGAAGAGACACATAAGGATGATTTCTGTCTGAAAAAAAAAAGATGTGAATAAATCATTCACTCGACAAAAATAATTAAACAAATATTCAATATTTTAGACACCTATATCAGGTGTCTAAAATATTTAATATTTGTTTAATTATTTTTGTCGAGTGAAAAACAAGAAAGACAAAGAGAAAAGGAAAAGAGAGAAAGAATCTCAGAAAAATGAAAAGAAAAAGAAAGAGAAAAAGAAGATTAAGCGAGAAAAAAAAACAGAAACGAAAGAAAGAAAGAAAGAATGTAACCCTCGACAAAAGTTTGATTCATAGACAAAAGAACTAAGCATTAGTCGACAGGAAGGTTTATGGGTTTGAACATTTGAACTGGTTGCAGAAATGTTCGCCAAAATGTTTTTGAAAGTAAACCATTCTTCTTCTGGGACAAGCATTTAATATTCCAATAAATTCCTGTCGTTAGCGCGTTTTATATAATGAATCGTTGGCATTTAACTCAATGACAGAAACGAAACAAAAAAGATTTCTTGTAAAACTCACTAAACGTAAAAGCCAGTGTAAGATGTGTCACAAATGGATCGTAAATCTTTCTCTGAGTAAATGCAAGCGATAACAAGTCCATTAAGATAAAGAGAAACACTATTCTTTTTAAAAATAATGTTGGTAACATTGATTGAAAATGAGTTGATCAATATTAATTCACCACCAATCATTCCAACTGCCAAACGTAGATCAGGTCAGATGAGAGTCGTCACTTTTGTCACCTTTCCCACGATTCTTGTAGTAACCTATCGACCGAAATGGAGTTAATATTCCATGGTCTTCTAAAACCACCTAAAAATCCGACTCCGGGATTTTTAAAAAATGAAAAAAGAACTTGATTTCAATAGACCTCTATTAACTTGTAAAATATTTCTGTCGCATTGCCTGAAGTTTGACACATCTTTATCTTGAGCTCCATTTCCATAGCCAACCTCTCCACCATGATCAGGATGTGACATCAGGTCCTTTTTTAGTGGGGCACAGGTGGTTAAATTCTAAGCTGAGTTCTAAACAAGAAAATGATTTTAAGATAATCCTTGTTTTTCTGTAACCAAATGAACCTCGCAAAGAAACCTTGTAAAGAATAAATATATTAGTGTCTTTTAGACTGAAGGTTCAGATTTATATACCTTTGAAATTATATTATAAAAGATAAAAATAATAAAATGAAAACATTCTACATGATACGTAAAAGAGTATAAAAAATGCACTGCATGACTCATAAAATTTATGTTAATGAATGTTAATGAATTCAAAAAGTGATAAGATGACATAAAATAAAATGGGGAAAGAGAAAGAGAGTGACAAAAAAAGTCACTGAAACCTGTTGACCAAAAGTGCATAATGTCCTAAAAGTGCGATTTAAATGGCATAAACTCTACAATTTGTGAGTACTCATGAATACCTATCAGGATTCATTACCATCAGCTAACTATCAGCTAATTATGATTTATTACATGGTTTCAAGTAATAATAATAATAATAATAATAATAATAATAATAATAATAATAATAATAATAATGAGAAGAAGAAGAAGAAGAAGAAGAAGAAGAAGAAGAAGAAGAAGAAGAAGAAGAAGAAGAAGAAGAAAACTTAGCAAACAATTATAACTTCAAGTAACTATTATTAATGCAAATAATTTACTGTTATATGTAACAAGTATCCGTACATAATGCAAAAAAAAAAAAAATCAAACATATCTTTTTGGTCCATAGATGGGACCATATCAGGTATTATCACTCCAGGTCAGTGAACCAAAGAGGAATGGCAACAAATAAGTACTCCACACTCACCAGAAACCTCGTCACAGGGTACAATTTAGTATCATACACAGGGCGGTAGTCTGGTGAACTAACTCGATCAAAAATTGTTGTATCGCAGCTTCCACAACACAACATCTGGTAGCTTCTTGCTGAGACAATCAAATAATTACCCTTGACTTAAAAACGCCCCCAGCTGATCTTATACAATAGAAATCAAGTAAATCTTATTAAACGTTTACTCCAAACGGATTTTTTTCAATGAAAATTGAAGCCTGGGGTTAAAGTGAGTGGAAAATATTTTGCCTATATTTCTATGTAAATTGCCTTTTCAAATACCACCTCTCTCTCTCTCTCTCTCTCTCTCTCTCTCTCTCTCTCTCTCTCTCTCTCTCTCTCTCTCTCTCTCTCCCTTCAGATTAGATTCCATATAATAGATATACCAAAAATCGAAAAGGCAAGTTTCAAACATTCAAATCAAATCATTGCTAATAAAATTCATTCTGACTCTGGTAGAAAACAAGCAGCGTAAACATTTTGCTTATAAATCAAATTTGATAGAACTTTTCCCTTATTTCATCCATTTAACAAGATTTTGGGACTTATATATATATATATATATATATATATATATATATATATATATATATATATGAATTGGTAGAAGATGCCGACACAAGCGTCCAGCCATTCCCAGATTCATGGTATTTTAATTCAAATTCGCTATGGTCACATCTACGTTCTTGCACACATATAATATCTATATACTTTTTTTTGGCTGTTGACGCCGCTAGTTCGGGTAGTTGGCTTATCGTTTTTAACTTTCTAAGTGAAGAGGGATTTTTGTTTACATTTAAGTAAAAACTACTTAGTGTAGTGTTTTGAGTTTGGGTTCAATTCCTGTCTTTTCAGATACTGAGGTTAGTGCTATGACTACAGTAGTTTGTGTGTCTTGTTTGTCTGTGCCGAGAGTGATGTGGTTTAGGGGTGTGATGTTGTTGGTGCACCGTAGCTTATTCTTCGAACACTGGGTCAGAACACTTTTTGTGGAAGCGGAAAGCACGATGCTGCATGATTCCTCGGCTTGTGTACTGACGTAAAGGGTTTGGGTTAGGTCGATGTCATCGATACCTATCGGTGGCTGTTTAGTTAACACATCAGTAGGCACTAGTCTTAGAGATGAGGAGCAGTAGTGTTGTAATGAAATATTCCACTCTCTCTCTCACCCATGTGCTCTATGGCCTGCTTTGGATTCATCAGCTGCGTTTCACATCCACCATACTGCTACCAATAGTTTCCTGTTTTACACACTCACATTGCATGTAAAATTCTGCATAGAACTGTTCTTCAATAGCAATTTTAAAAATAGGTGAGGTCTACGGAAAATCTAAGTTTTTTAAAAATGTAAAGTCCACATGTCCTCTCCTAAATTAGTATTAGTGTTAGAGGGGGTGGATACGTAATCATCGTGGATAGACATTTTTAAGACTTTGTATAATAAAATACATTTCCAATATAAAATAAGGCATATCGAATCATTTAAGCATGGAGTAAAAATGGGGGGGGAGATTATAGACAAAGTAAACAGCACATGGCGACTACAACTCAAAGACGGTTTCCTACAAATTATACTGTCATATTTAGAAAACTACCCTCCCTTCAGACACACTCCCAAACACAATGTACTGATCATTGGAGGAGACATGAATGCGCAGATAGGCAGAAACGAAAACAATAGATTCTGCTTATACAACGCCCCGAACAGGCACGGTGAACTCCAAGCTGAGTGCCCCATTGAGAACAGACTTGTATACCTAAATAACAAATTCCAAAAATGAAAAGGAAAACTGTGGACATCACCTACCCAAATAGCACAAGAACGTTACTAGGCTACATCCTAATAAATAAAAAATGGATAAACAGCGCTATGAAGTGCGATGTAGTTAAAGACAGATGCAATTAGATTAAAGAGAAATGATATTGAAAAGTATCTCAACGCAATAAAACAAACCCAACTAACAAACATAGAAAACCTTAAGAAAGCCCACGTAGAACTAACTGAAAGATACAAAAAAGAACAGATAGAATACATCCAAGAACAAATAAATAAAATTAGACATGCAGTAGAAGACAGTCGCCAAACAGAAAACGAAATTAGTGGTAAGAAAAGTACCTCTAAATCAAAGTTAAAGGAAACCAGTCAAAAAGAGAGATTCCAGAAATGGAAAGACCACTTCCAGAAACTTTTAGGAACGCCTTCTTTAAAGTCATAGAAAATAATGCCCGCCAAAATAATGAATAAGCAACTAGACATTAGACCCAGAGACTTTACGATGGAAGAACTTAATGAAGTACTGAGAAAACTAAAAAAATAGAAAGGCTGCGGGCCTCGACGAAATACCCCCTGAGTCCTGGAAAATAAGAAAATTCGATGACATATTACTCAGACTATACAATGCAAAATACGATAGAAAAATGGACGAAGAGTTGTATCCTCTCTTTCACAAAAAAAGGAGACCTCGGAATCACTAAGAACTACAGAGGCATAATACTTACTGCTATAGCTGCTAAGATATATAATATCCTTCTCCCTAATCGCATCAGACCCAAAATAGAGAAAATACTCAGAAAAAGAAAGAAAAAAAAAACAGATTCCGCAGAAATCGATCCACAACATCTCAGATCCTGACTATTCATTAAAAGGGGTTCGAGTAAAGAATATTGAGGCAAACCTACTATTTGTAGTCTTCAAGGCATTTGATTCCATACACAGAGGGAAAAATACGACTAGCAAATACTACTAGCCTACGGCCTCTCCAAAAAACAGTTACCGCCACAATGATGCTCTATCAAAACACCAAAGCAATGGTACGCTCACCTAAAGACGACACAGATTTCTTGCATAGATTACTTACTTAAAAAAGAAAAAAAAAGGGTCTCACACTAAAAAAGGCGAGAAGCAGACGATATCCCGCACAGACTATTACGGATGCGGACTAAGCAGATGATCTAGCACTTCTTGCAAATACACATACACAAACCGAATCCTTGATACACAGCCTAGAAATGGCAGCACGGAACATCGGCCTATGCGTGAAATCCGATAAAAATGTAGTGGGCATCTCCACACTCGATGGTAAACTCATAAACTCGGTGAAACAATTCACGTACCCAAGGTAGTAATATGTCATCAACAGAAAGCGATGTTAATGCCCGCATAGGAAAGGCATGGTCTGCTATAAACAGATTGTCAGCCATATGGAAATCCGATATCACTGACAAAGTTAAAGCGAAAGTTCTTCCAAGCCGTAGTTGTATCAGTGTTACTGTATGGCTGCACCACTTGGACCCTAACGAAGCGACTAGAGAATAAGCTAGATGGGAGCTGCATGAGAATGCCGCGTGCAATATTAAACAAGACCTGGAAATAAAACCCCACGAGAAAACTGTTGTACGGCCACCTGCTCCATATCACCCAAAGTATCCGTATAAGACTAACAAGACGGACAAGACGGACAATACATGCTGGTAAAGCAGGGAGGAACTCATGTGACGTTCTTCTGTAGAAGCCAGCACATGGGCACGTCCAGCAAAGACGTACCTTGACCAGCTCTGAACGGATACTGAATGCTGCACAGAGGACCCCCCGGGAGCAGTGAATGATTGCCGAGAGATTGTCATAGATATCCGTACAGCTACCATGACATGATGATGATGATGATGATGATGATGATGATGTAAGTTAGTAGAAATAACTTTTAAACGATATTATTTTTAGTAAAAGTTTTTTAACCAAATTATTTCTAATTATTTTTTTAATCAAACATCTTTTTTTATTCTTATCGTTTAAACAAAATTCTTTTTCAATCAAATTCTTTTTTAATACATTTTTAAACAAATTTTTAACCAATTTTTTCAATCAATTTTTTAAACTAATGTTTTTAATAAATTCTTTTCAAGCGAGTTTAATTATTTTTGTAACTAAAAGTTTTTTTAATTGTAAATTGGTATAAATAACTTTCATTACCACCATGTGTACTAATAAAATGGTAGAAATAATTTTAGTTTTATTAACATTATGTATAACATATAGGTGCTAGGACATGACAGGATTGCTCGGATTGTTCTTCTCTAACCTCCTGCTTAGCCTAAATAAAGACCGAAGTGGAGTATTGCATGTTCCATTTTGGGGTCTTTCTGAATCAGGGTAGGTTCCTACTTTGTTATCCTAAATGGAAGACGAAGGGGAAAACTACACTGATTCAGAAATATATATATCATATTTATATATATATATATATATATATATATATATATATATATGTGTGTGTGTGTGTGTGTGTGTGTGTGTGTGTGTGTAGATAGGAGGGTTGGAGTAAATCCGACAGTATGAAGTAAGGAAAAAGGAAAAGTGGACAATAACTCAAACTTAGTGCCACCAAACATAACAACTTTTCACACCTAACATAAAAAAAAATAATGGTCTAATTTTGTTGCCACCGTCCTCTACATCTTTTTCCATTACAATCTCCCACTCTCCATGCAATAAATAAAAAAACTCTCTCCTGACAAACCAAGAATTTTAACCCACTTCTTCCAAACCACACCCTTACCGAACAAGCACCTAGCAACATCCTCATCTTATCTCCCCGAATAAACTACAATCCTCTGATCTTCCCCCTCCACTTTCTATGATAGATATCCTCTGACCAATCAAATCTTCACAAACTTTCCTTTCCCCTGGATTCATCACCAAACTCATTTTCTCTTCTATAAATACAAACGTATGTACCATAATTTGAATAAACAGACTGATGAAGTTCCCGCTTAAAGCGGAACGAAATTTTTCTCTCCTACATCTACTTGTTTGAGTTATTATTTTTTGTTCACTTTTCCTTTTTCCTTACCTCATATATATATATATATATATATATATATATATATATATATATATATATATATATAACTTAGTTAAAGTCAATATGTTCGTTTTAGATTAATCTGGCTTTTTATATATTATTATTTGTGCTGCTAATTTTCCATCTATTGATTAAATGTTTTGGTTGCAAAGAAACTTTAATTGACCTGCGATGATATTAATTTCCCTAACTTTGTTTTTCCGATATATATATATATATATATATATATATATATATATATATATATATATATATATATATATATATATATATATATATATAATCTATTGAATAGAAGAAATATCTTTTTTAGAACGATTCTATCGTCTATTCAAAATATAAAAGAAGTAAATAGTAAATGTCAAATTATATAAAAAGGAAGAAAATACAATCACTTGCTTCCATGTTTCCTACTGCGTACAAACTTATTGTTTCGCTGATCTGATATCAAATTATACATATTGTATCGTCCACGGGCGTGCACTCGCGCACACACACACACAAATACACACACACACGCACACACATACCCCCACACACACACCTCTCATTCGTTCTCTCTCCATCCCTCTCACTATATATATATGTATATATATATATATATATATATATATATATATATATATATATATATATATAATTGAGTTGTCCGCCTTACTAGAATGGAGGATGTTAGGTTACTTAAGCAGTTGTTTTACGGAGAGTTACAACGTGATAAACGTCCGAGAAATTAACCTTTTAAAACATTTTATGTATGGGATGAAAATGACCCTTCTAAATCTTAATGTAGATGTTGAAGAAAGGGATCAGATGATGGAAAATCTATTAATTTGAAAAAAAGGTGATCTAAGATTTGAAATACGAGTACTTGAAACGAGTACTTCAAAAACAGGACTCAACTTTGTTCCTTGACATTTTACAGCCAGAATATGATCTGCAATCTGTTTGTCTAAATACAGACTTGTTATTAATCTGAAATCAAATGACATCAATCATAGGCTGATTATACACAAGTCCTTCTGCAACAACCTAAAAGAAATTCGTGTCAATTCAGTATGAAGATTTGCTGCACCAGTCGAAGAGATCATCTGTCTGTTTGATGCTAGAATATTGACTCTTTAGAGGACTAACTATCGGTACAAATTTCACCTGGGACACACAATCTCTTAAGTGGACCAATAGATGATGATGGACTTCTTGTGCTACCATGAATGTGCTTAAAAACAGCACTAAATGAAAGATCATTTTGATGTAGAGAGCCACCAATCGTGTACATTTTTTTCTTCGTTTCTCTAGAACTAAAACTAGCCCAGCTTCACAGACAGTATTTTTATTAGTGTTGTCCAGTAAGACAGCTTTTAGGGTATCAACACTGTTATACTCCTCCAAAACACTAATAACCTCCTCTGCCAGTTGCTCCGGTAGTAGGGATAATTCTATGAGTGAGGTATCTTCCATTTTTACCACAACCCTTCTCCTTTTTGAATGTCAAATTATGTTCTGTTCCCTTCGTTTCCTTTAATTGTTTTCCATCTGCTCCCACAATCTCTTTGTATAAGAAACTATCTTTATCATGTCTTCCATTAACACCAATACAAATATTGTTTTCCGTTTTATCAATGTATTTTTGATAGGCATTTTGTTTTGTTCTTTCTTTTACACGGTCTATTTTCTATTTATCCAAAATTATGTTTTTGATATAAACACTGAGGTTGAGAGGGTCCATAACCTGCAAATCTAAAAGAAAGGCATTTTCAAGGTTTAATATGATAGAATAATATTTATGTACTTACCTTACGAAATAAAATATAATCGCTTAGTATCATGCAAAAGAAAAAATGCGAAGGAAAAATATCTTCAGAAATAAAATAAAATATTAACTATCACAGGGAATATAAAGCTATTCATTTCTTTTTTCTAATAATTAAGTTTGTTAAGATAAAAAGAGGAAAAGATCTGATTATTTTTCTGTTTTTAATCAGCTCAATTCAAATGTAAACAACAAAACGCGTTGATACGGTTGTTTCCGGTGCAGATTGAAAAACGAGGTCGAATTCATACGATATTAAATGAAATATTTTTTCAGCATTGCTTTTTTATTTACTCTTATTTAATTTACCAAGAATTGCATGATCCTGAATGAAATAATATATCAGAGCAAAAGGTCAAGTGTTACGTTGTCTTTGGCAGAATCAGAGTTATAGTATAAAATCGACCTACCCTGATCACCATAGGAAGAATAAAAAAAAACACTCATTGGGCAATATCACGGGGATGATAGAAATACACAAAGATAAATGGATAAAGAATCTCCCTCAAACCAAACCATCGCCAAAACACAGCTTTGACATCGGATGGACAAGTGAGAAGATCGCTGCTATATTTTTTACGATAGTAGAGATTGTAAAATGTTCAGTTCAAAACACTTTTTACCAAAATGATTTTTCATAGCTTGTTTCATAGTATATGACATCTTTTAAAAACTACTTCAAAAAACTTCTATTCAGGAAAAAAACTTTTCTCTGACGACCTTAGATGGTCGGAGAAGTTGAGAAGATTAAAAAAATAAATACACACAAATGAATATATATATATATATATATATATATATATATATATATATATATACATATATATACATCTATATATATATATATATATATATATATATATATATATATATATATATATATATATATATATATATATGGATATATGGAAATACGATCAGGAAATTAATCCGACAATATGTGAAGAAAATATTTTAAAAATATAACAAACACAGGATGTTATGATCAGGAAATAATTTTTAGTGTCAATACTTAAGCATTTCGGTATTTTGTACCATCTTCAGGACACTTTTAGGTAATGTTTATGTGAGGAACGAAATGAAAGATGTTAAGTGTATAGTGGTTGTGTGAATCTGATGCTATTATAAAAATTAACGGTTAATAGCATCAGATTCACACACACACACACACACACACACACACACACACATATATATATATATATATATGGGTTAAATAGTAGGACAGACTGGGCCCTTCAGCCTTGGGTAGGTAACCAGTCTAGGAGACGGATAACTCTGAATTCAAAATTCCCTCCTTCTTTGGGTTAAATAGTAGGGCAGACTGGGCCCTTCAGCCTTGGGTAGGTAACCAGTCTAGAAGAGGGATAACTCTGAATTCAAAATTCCTGAGATCGGTCATTGATTGAATTTGTGGCAACCCTTGATGCACCAATTCTTTCCTATCGACTGTGCCAAAAATTGTGGATGGTCCATCACAAGCCTTCACCACTATAAACAAATCACTGTGTGGATGTTCATTGTATGAACACTCATACGTCGATCTACGGGAGAGTCCATCATATATATATATATATATATATATATATGTGTGTGTGTGTGTGTGTGTGTGTGTGTGTGTGTGTAATGAAAAGTGAATAACGAACAAAAATAATTAAATTCAATTAATATTTCGCCTCGGTTGTTTTTAGTACATTTATTAGAATAAACATTATTTTTTAAACGGAAGTTTATGTAGACGTGAAAAGGGTAAAAGGAGGATGCAGAGCAGAATTTTCAGTGATTTTTGAGATTTTTCATTTTCTTTTATCCGTTTCGGTGATTTAAAATTTCTTGTATTTTTTTTTTATCCGTTATCTGTCTTGATGTTGTTCTCGGGAATTATAGATTTTATGATGACCAGTGTTAATTAGAAATATCCAGGCTTTATTTTATTGTATTCGATTTGCAATGATCTTTGATGTGAACAAATGACGTAGATATCTGCATTCTATAGGTTTGATAAGTGATGCTTGGGGGAAGTTGAAAGTGTGGTTGAATTCTAACATATGCGAGAAGACGGTGTTTCGAACATCACTTGTTTTAATCGATCTCCGGTGTTCATAGATTCGTTTGTCTAGGTTTCGGTGGATCTCTCCGATGTAACTTTTATTTCTGTAATTACACGGGATGAAGTATATTTGAAGGATTTTCCTTCCCGCAAATTATACTTATCTGCTAAACTAAAGAGTAACTCCCCCACCATTTCATCCATTCAGCATACACAAGAACTCGCCTTATGATAAGTTAAACAAATTTGGAATACAAATCATTCAGACCACATCTCAAACCCTAAAAATCTCACTAACTTTTACAAACGCCCAAATATCCCATACACTTCCAGCACAGCCATTAACTCCATGTCGTGTGACTGTGATAAAAGTTACATCGAAGAGACCCAATGAAATCTAGACAAACGAATTTTGTCGCATTTTTTCTTAACCCGCTATTTTCTTCATTATATATATATATATATATATATATTATATATATATATATATAGTTTATGTAGAGTCCACGTATGCTTTTTGATAGATATATTCTTTTGAAAAACTCATTTGGTTACATTAAAAGCATAGGAAAATATAATTCAGACTGGATTTCAAACAATCAAGTAAGGTTATACCGTGATCCATTTCAACAGGTTACGCTTTAAAAAGAGAACGCTAACGGCTACGCAACGCTAGGTTCTGTCTTTTTCATGTTTGTTTTATCTTTTGTTTTAAATGTACTCAGACTGTCTACAGAAGCATTGAAAAAGAGTGAATGCTACCTGAAATATTTGATAAAATCAATACAATGTTCTTCCTTTAGAATTTTGTATTCTTTATTTTTCATATATTTTCCTATGCTTCTAAAATATATATATATATATATATATATATATATATATATATATATATAATATATATATATATATATATTTGTGTGTGTGTGCGTGTGAGCTTTACTTGTTTTAGAAAGACTGGGTGTCCTTCTTTTAGATTTGCTCGCTGACTATCAATGTCCATGTAACATTCTGTAGATATTTTGAATTTACCTCTTCCTTTCTTCTTCATTTGAATTCCTCACACATTTTGTCTGTTGATGCCGGCGGCTTGGTCGTGTCTTGGAATCCAAATAAGGCAGTTCGTTGACGACCAAATGAAGAAGAACGGAAGAGATCATTACGATTGGGTTGGGGTTTTGTCAAATCGTTACGTTTATTCAATTGCTGAACTCATAACACTTGCATTATTACTCACAGTCTCAAGGCAATTCATTCGCTGATTAAACTATTATGCAATCTTCAAAGACTCACACACATTCATGCACACACACACACACACACACACACACACATACATACACACACCATAGAAAAGCACAGACACGTACACACATAAGACATACAGGCGGGGAGAAAAGTCCTAAATATACTCACAAATATATAGACAGACAATGATAAGATATAGAGGCATACTAATGTATAGCTACATACAGAGTGGCACACATACACACACACATAGGTACACACACGCACGTACATCAGCATACATACAGATACTCAGAGAAGCCAAGAACACATACCAGATACATAGACTCAAACACTTATGAGCCTAGGGAAACACGCTTAGAGCAACAAACACGTAGAAACACACATGAAGAGGAACAGAAAACTCTATAGAGAAGTACAGATACATAAATAAAAACACACGCAAACACACGTACACACGCGTACACACATGACATACATATAGAGACACACATTCTGAGGAATAAGAACAGAAACACACATAAAGACGCAGATACACACGCATACACACATAAATACTCACACAGAGATACACACAAAAACATACATAGTTACAGGTACAGGTACATAAGCAAAACCAGAAGCACAGACACACTGAGCTATAGCCACATACAGACACACACACAGAGATAGTGTTATTTTATACAGATTTAGAATCAAATATATATATATATATATATATATATATATATATATATATATGATGGACTCTTCCGTCGATCGACGTATGAGTGTTCATACAATGTACGTCCAAACAGTGATTTGTTTATATTGGTGAAGGCTTGTGTTGGATCATCCCCACTTTTTGGTACAGTCGATAGGAAAGAATTGGTGCATCAAGGGTTGCCACAAACCTAATGAACGACCGACCTCAGAAATTTTGAATTCAGAGTTATCCCTCTCCTAGACTGGTTAACTACCCAAGGCTGAAGGACCCAGTCTGCCCTACTATTTAACCCATAGCTGGAGGGAATTTTGAATATATATATATATATATATATATATATATATATATATATATATATATGTATGTATGTATGTATGTATGTATGTATAGTTACTAAACTTGCAATAAACCGCAAGAGCAATAACTGTGCAACCATTTCACAATGTCTTATACTCCAGGAATATATGAATAATTAGATACGAATGAAGTTGCATTGTTAGTCAATCCATAAATTGCACAAACCAGCGTCAAAATTTGGACTTTCATCAGTTAAACACGTGATCAATCACCACCTTTGCGTATCGATTAAGCCATATTGATTCTTTAAAAGTTATTGTAATCTGAACAATAGCTGCTGGCTTGTAAGCATTGATGATTCATTTATTTGCTTACAGAGATCAAAATATCAAGGATTAGATATTTGTTTGAAAAATCCATAGCATATTTACAAGCGTAAGCTGATAACTTTAGATATCATAAAAAAGATGAGGATACTCGTTTGAATAATATAAGGAATCGAACAGGATGTAGTGAGAATGTTAATTCCAGATTCAGCTATTCAGCTGAGCAAGAATACGGATTTATTTTTATATACCTCAGTTTTATCATATATATATATATATATATATATATATATATATATATATATTAGGGTAGGTCGATTTTCACCTTTTTTTTTATATCAAACAGGCACAACAAGAGAAAGTTGGGTATTGGTATGGTAAGTTCTGACACCAAAAAGTAGGTTTCTAGCTTGCACCAATGTTTGAGCATTTAGTTTTAAAGATCGTCTAATAGGAAGCTCCCCCAAAATGCTTGTTTTTGATACATTTACATAAGAAATTGCCTGAAAATCTTATAATTTCAATTCAGAAAACTTTGTCAATTTATCTTATTCAAATGAAATGAATAAAACATATCGAAAGTAACATTTAAACCCCCACTCTCACCCTAACATTTCAGATAAGCAGAATTTTATCACATCAATTGAGATACGTCAGTAATAACATTGCAAGATATTGTTGTAGCGTTATTTTCTTTCTATTATCAATGGAACAAAAGCAAACAAGTATGAACTCTGCTAGAAACAAATGAAGGGATGATGATTTTTAATATAAGCTACCATTGTAATTTGACCACTCCTCAAAATATCTACTGGTTACTAATTGTGAGTCTTTTAAGTTTCTATTTTATATTATAATTGTAAAGCATAAAGTTATAAAAGGCATGACAAAGACACATGAATGTTCCGAGGATAATAGTAACGTTTATCATGCCATCATATTAAACTGCTCTACATAAGAGCCCTTTGAAGCAAAGGAAGGCCTCATTTCATGGCATAAAACTTTTGTAATGATATGCCTATGCCTTGCTTCAATTCCATAACCCGATTGGGAAGCTGAAGTTGTTAATTTTACTGCCCTTTCAACATTTTGTGGGTGTGAAGGCAAATCAGGCAACTCTTTTATCCCACTATTTGATGACTCCAGATCATTATCTAAAAATTCCTTTGTGAATCCAGACTCACAAATACCATTTTGAGACAGGTCGACCGACTGTGACCAATGTGTAGCATCCAAATTTACTTTTGGTATTTTTAGTCTTTTTGGTTGTCTTCCCTCTCCTGAAAAAAATGAAAAATCAATACATTTAATGAAATTGAAAATTCCTCCTTATTTGTCTTAATTTCTGATTTTTATCATGAAATTAGGATATTACTTTAAAATGAAACTACAAATCGATGAAATAATTATAATCAGTTTTATCTAAATTACTTACCTAATTGCTAAAATTGTTTTCATAGCATCGTCCCGCACTTCCTGTTCATCTGATTTAAGCATTGAATACAACATATTTTCTGGTAGGAAACCAAAAGAATTATGCTGAATATTTTTTAACACAATCTCCTGAATTTCAGATGGTAGCTCTTTGATTCTTTGCAGCATATTAAACATATACTGTAATGAACAAGCTTACTTACCTCCGGCGAAAAGCATCAGCTTAGCTTGTCAGGTTCTGCCTGAATTAAACTGAAGAAGCATGGTCGCCGTTGACGAGCGAATTTGTAAGGTGTGGTCTCGTTCTGTCTCGTTCGTGGCGTGAGTGTGGCGTCGCCCATGCAAATTACGCCGACGATATAAAAGGAGCTCATTTATTTGCCAGGGCGGCAGCAATCTAGTCACGAAGAAAGAGGTGTAAGCGTGAAGTTACTGCTACGAGAAGACACAAGCTATTTTCGGCTACTAATCCATGATGAACGGTTTCGATGTGAAATTGATACCCGAGTTTGATGGATCCCCCACTGGTCCGTCTATTGTTGAATGGTTTGAAAAAGCGGAGCGCGTCTGCAGGCTGTCCAAGATAAAGGCGAAAGCAGAAGTTATCCCGTTGAGATTGACGGGAGGTGCTTACGCAGTCTACCAACAACTCAAGGATGATGCGGACTTGGACGAGATAAAACATGCTCTGTACACAGCATTCGGCATGGATGAATCTTTTGCTTGGAAGCAATTCATTGGACGACGACTCTGCCCAGGTGAAACTGTTGACGTGTACCTGGCTGATTTACGGAGGCTGTCGGTAGCATTTGGAGGCGTAAGCGACCGAGTACTGGGATGTGCATTCATGGAAGGACTGCCTGAGGACGTCAGCCGGCTCATGCGAGCATCATCAAAACCGGGAGAGATGGGTATTGACCAGCAGCTTGCCAGGGCCCGTGCCATTGTAAAGGAGGCTGAACACGCTGTAGCAGCTGCAAGGGTAGAGCAAACGCCATCAAAATCGGAAAGTGCTGCTGCTGATTTCCGTGGTCTCAAGTGCAACAAGTGTGGGGGTCCTAATCACTTCTCCCGGGAGTGCCGGAGTCAAAGTAATTTAGGGGGTACAAGTCGGAACAAACTGCGTTGCTACCGCTGCAACAAACTGGGACACATTGCACGCAATTGTCCGGGAAACGGGTCTGGGGACAAGGTACTATCGCTACCCTTGTTGCCTTCCAGTCAGTGAATGCGGCTTTGCCAGTGGTCAGCATACGTGTGGATGGCATACGGTGTTTGGCTCTAGTAGATACGGGATGTTCCCGCACTATAATTAGTGCAAACCGCTGTCGGGCCTGGACTAGGCGACATATGGTGATTAGGACAATCGACGGGACGTCCCAGGCGTGCTGTGGAATCGGAATTGTTGCGATTCTTACGGAAAAGGGTAACTGTGCTGAGGTTGACGCTCTGGTAGTGCGTGACAAGCTTCTTGGATACGATCTGCTGCTCGAAATCGACGCTATACGTGCACTAGGCGGTATGGAGATCAGGCCTACTGGAGAAGTGTGGCTCGGGGGTAAACGCGAATCGTGTGCAGCTATCACGATTGATGAACAGGATTTCTTTGCTGATTTTGACCACAAGAAGAAGGCTTGGACGGCGAGGTGGAAGTGGACAGGGGACGAGGCACCAGATCGACTGCATAACACCATCGCAGAGTATACAGTGTCCGATAAGAGTAAAGCTGCATATGAGACGGAATTGGGGACATGGATCGCGAATGGCGACAAAAACGACTGACCCCCCCCCCTAGGAGATTGATCCCATTGATGGCCGTCACGCAACCCACCAAGGCTAAGGTACGGCCAGTGGTGGATTATAGAGAGGTGAATAGATATGTGGACGCCTTCACCGCAAACGCGGATGTGTGTGCCGAAAGAATGAGGGAATGGCGACGGCAGGGAGCCAATGTGGAATTTCTTGATTTACGGAAGGTGTATCTTCAAATACGGATCGATGAATCGCTGTGGCCATTTCAATCAGTCATCGTCAAAGGAAGGAGATACTGCTTGACGCGTCTTGGGTTTGGCCTTAATGTGACTCCCCTAATTATGAAAGCCATCGTCAAGGCAGTGTTGGAGCAAGATGAGCCGATGATGAGAGCTACGTCAGCGTGTGTTGACGACATATACGTTAACGAGAACATACTGTCAGCTGACGAAGTCAAAAGTAGGCTGGAATCCTTCGGTCTGGCTAGCTCGATTGAAAGATGGAACCCTCGTACTGGGACTTAAGGTCTGGGGGGAGCACGACACACTGAGATGGAAGCGTGGGAGCGTAATTCCAGAACTCCCTGTTCCACTGACGCGATGCTCAGTATTTTCAACGTGCAGGAAGCTGGCGGGACATTTTCCTGTTTGCGGGTGGCTCCGTGCAGCCACAGGAACGATAAAGAGACGGGCGAGTATGGTGACACATGGATGGACAGATGCTGTGAAGGATGCCTCTCTCAAGACAATGATGGTTGAAGTACTGACCAGAGTACACCAAGACGACCCCGCCCGAGGGAATTGGTGCGTAGCAGGGAATGAAATAAACGTGTGGGGTGATGCAAGCTCCCTGGCGATGGGCGTGGTGCTAGAAAGCCGTGGTACTATTTTGGAAGATGCATGCTGGCTTCGACCGACGGACGATGTTCAGCATATTAACCTGGCAGAATTGGATGCCATGCTGAAAGGTGTTAACCTCGCATTATAGTGGCAAGCCAAGGTGGTGCACCTGTACACAGATTCGTTGTGTGTGTACCACTGGCTGACGAACACCCTAACAGGTAAAACCAGAGTGAGGACAAAAGTCGCGAGTGAGATGCTCGTGCGCAGACGATTGTCGACGCTCCAGAAACTAATTGAGGCGTACGGTCTGGTAGCCGACGTCAAACTGACCACGTCGGAGAGAAATTTGGCGACAAGTTGACTAGAGTGCCAAATAGGTGGCTTAATATGCTGAAGCAAGGAGCAGAACCGCCGACGTGCGCCACCCTGATGGGACAGTTAACTAACGAGGAGATCCGCGCCATACATACAAAGAGCGGACACCCTGGCGTTCGGCGCACAACTTACTTCGTCCGAAGAGTGTGTCCCGCAATCACAAAATCAAGACGGCCATACGAGACTGTGAGGAGTGTTGTGCGTTGGACCCTGCCCCAATACGATGGAAGAAGGGTAAACTCGAGGTGGACAAGAACTGATGGCGATTGGGCATGGATGTAACCCACTACGACGGCAGTCATTTCCTATCATTGACAGATTGCGGCCCAACGCGTTTCACTGTGTGGCGCCCACGAGTGCGCCAGGATGCATTGTCATTCATATTTTTATTTTTATTTTTTATTTATTTTTTTAAAATTTTTAAAATGTTCTTATTTTTTATTTCTTTATACAATAAAATAAAAAGATGTAAATAAAAAGAGCTCATAGATATAAGGGTAAGAATATAAATAGCAAAGTATGGAAAAACATGCTTTAATAAATGATACACACTAGATACCCCAATAAAGATAAAAGGCTGGTAGCCCTAATAAAGTAAACTCAGATACCCCCACCTGCTGAGAAAAAAGACATACCTTCCCTGCTTCCCACTTGACCCAATTAGAGGGAACGGCATCTAGACCATAAATTAAAATCCTGTTGGTCAGTCAAAATAAACTTAGGAATTTACCAAAGAGACTAGCAGACAAATTTTAAAAAACACCACCAACCAAGGAAAAAAAAAAAAAAAATTTCCACCAATAAAAAAGACACTTGAAAAGAAAGAATGCAATATGACCACCCCTGAATGAGAGTGGTGAAATGTATGAATATAAAATGAATTTGGCCATGTGCCTGTCTAAATAAAATATATCAGTGGTCTGAAGAAGCTCGTGAGCATACTCGCGAGTGGAAATGGTCCATAACCACGATACCCATGGTATTTAAGGCCTTTTATTCCCAAATAACTTTGCTCTGTTTAAAATAATTAAACATTGAGCTCTCTTACGGAACCTGAACTCTACAACAAACTACTGGTAGAGAATTAGGACCCACCTAGAATCACCTTGTACCAGGAAACTTGGTACCGCACCAAAGTATATATATATATATATATATATATATATATATATATATAATGTAATGGAAAATGAATGTGAAAAGTATTAGCATATGAAGGCGGTCATTGCTAAAACAGCAGAGTAGTTTAAAATCAAAGGTTAAATATTATGGATATAATATCCCGTAACTACAGTTTCATGCGTACCTGCAATCATCAGACTGTGAAAATGTTAAGATTAAAAGAAACGGTGGCTTCTTTAGCGTTTATATCACGTGAAGCGTGATCATGTGATGGAATGTTATGGCGCTAAACTTATATTTAAAAAAATAAATATGCTTAGGTCTTAACGCACGCAGTGTTATACATATTTTTCCAATTAAGGAAAAACACTTTGATAAATCATTTACATTGAGCAAACTGTTCAATAAGAATAATTTAAAAATTTAAAAATATCATCGACAAGCACAATTTTAAAATTCTAAATAAAAATCACAAACCGAATGACAAAACAAAATGACCCTTAAATGGAAATTGTTTAACCAATAACATCGCCTATAAGGCCACCATCAAGGAAAGTGAAAATAACAACGAGGAAAAAACATACATTGACGCCACGGAAAAAAAAATTGGAAAAATAGGTAGTACAACCACGATCTGTTGTTGAAACAGAAGATATGCAAACAGTGCCACCTTATCCAAATATGGCACATTAAAGACACAACGGGCAAAACACCTATGATAAAATGGGAAATTATTAAAAAGGTCCAGGCTTACAAAGGTAGCCAGCGCAACTGTGGACTTTGCATCGAAAAAAAAATTGTGTATTCTACAAAACACGAATCCAAATTTACTGAACAAGAGAAGCCAACTCGTTTTGAAATGTAGACATTTAAATAAATTTTTATTATGTCATTTACCACCTTACCTCAATTAATCCCTTATTTTCCGTCCTCTATTTATCTATATAAAAAATTCGTCTGGATAGCTCGTGCATTAAGAGCTAAACATGTTTATTTTTTTTATCAAAATATAAGTTTAGCATTATAACATTTCATCACATGATCACGCTTCACGCTAAACAACCCACCATTTTTTAAAATCTTCACATTTCAATCGTCTGATGATTGCAAGTACGCATGAAACTGTAGTTACGGGATATTATATCCATAATGGGGCCAGGATAGCTCAGTCGGTAGAGCGTTCGGCTAGAAACCACAAGGATCCTAGTTCGATACCGGTCCTCACCAACTCAGCGTATGAGTAGCACAGGGACCTGTGCGGTAAAGTAAGGAGCTGATGGTAGGTGTGGTGCTCCATCTCAGACGTCGAAACAATCTCCTTGGTCTTGCGCTATTGAAAAGGGGATAGACTCCCTCACTGACTGGCTGATACCGACTTTAGGCCGCCCCGGCGACTTTACTTTACTTATATCCATAATATTTAACCTTTGATTATATATATATATATATATATATATGTGTATATATATATATATATATATATATGTTTGCGATCTTCTCAAGTTTTCTGGCCAACGTTTTAATATTTGGATGGAATTCGTGGATTAGTCCACCAAAGTTCATGTCCCGAGTACTTTCGGCACTTTGAAGTGCCATCATCAGGAGTGATATGTTCCAGTTTTTCAAATTATATTAATGGATGAAACAGATAATAGCTCCATTTTACAACACCTAAAATTACATTCATGCCCCACTCTAATTACCGAAATATCTCAACAGAAAATACACACATTCTGCACAAAGAAAAAAAATCAACAAAAACTCCAAATACTAGAAGCTTTATACATAAAACAATATAAACCATCCTTAAACAAAATTAATTTCCAATGCAGTACACACATTTTAAAATGCTTATAACACTTTTCTTATCAATTCTCTTCCTTCCAGCCTTCCAATTATATTATGGATGTCATTAATATAATTTGAAAAACTGGAACACGTCACCCCTGATGATGGCACTTCGAAGTGCCGAAAGTACTCGGGACATGAACTTTGGTGGACTAATCCACGAATTCTACCCAAATATTAAAAAAGTTGCCCAAAAAACCTCAAAAGATCGTAAATAAAATTGTTAAACAGGAGATGTGTCTTTTGTTTAATTCAACATTGAAAATTGCTGCCCAAATACACACACACGTGCATATATATATATATATATATATATATATATATATATAAATGTTCACTCTGATGAAGGTCGATTCTTGTATGTGTGCGAAATATTTTCACACACATAAACTGACCGAAACACATGTGTAAGTGATATCGATTAATGTGATATCGATTAAATTCATTTTATCCATTTACTTTTTTTTTCTTTACTCATTTTTCCTCATATATATATATATATATATATATATATATATATATATATATATATATCCAAGTCTACTCCCATTTATCTGTATACCTATCATGCCTTATTAATATCTATGTCGGCCTATTCATAGACGTCTTTGTCTATTCACGTTTATCTGTCATCTGCCTCACCTATTGATACCCTTAATTCTCTCCCATTCATTTGTCTTCCCAACTGTCTGTCATTTTTAAACGCACACACACATACATACATACATACATACATACACCCCACGCGATCCACTACTTGCTGGCAAATCTTCCACATTCTATTGATTTAACTCTTGTTAAATGAAGAATAACATTATTATCTTGGCGCCGCGGTGCTATTTATCTTCTATCCACCTGTTTTATCTACGACAACTTAGTACTTTCCTTTGTTGTTCGTGAAAGTCAATTGTTGCGTAAGCGGCCCACCGTACATTACCACCGGATTTCGAAAATGGAGGGAAGATAACACCACCAGAACAATGAAAGCGTTCAAATGTGTTCGTTTCATTTCTTTTTTCCCCCTTTCTTTGTCTTATTTTTTTTCTTCTCTTTTACGGAGCAGGTCCTTAAAGCAACCTGCTTTTGTTATGATACACGGGTTGCAAAATGTGTATTTTCAAGAGCTCGTTAAAATCTCATTATACCGTGATGTTTTGAGAGATCACGCATCACTTAAACACACTGACGCTGCCAAAATAATTTTTAGATTTAGTGGATGAAATTTATATGCAAATGAAACAACTATGGTGGGATAGAGCACACACACACACACACACACACACACACACACACACACAATTCTTCTTATCATAGTAAATGCGTTTTCTATCTTTTTTAAATTCGTAAATGTGCAAATGTTGAATTTCAATTCGACACATTGTCTGACTGGACGAGAATAAATAAATTAACAGGGATAAAATCATCATACCAATGCTAATTATGTCAAACAAAAAAATTTAAACTGAAAGCATTCGTCATGGATCGATCTCAAAATCTATTCGGAACGGGCTGGATGGAGTCATTGGATTTATGGAACCTGCCAATAAATACGTTTTGTAATTGTGTAAAGGCAGCGTCAACCAGTGCAGAAAATTTTAAAAAGGGAGCTTAAATCAAATTCTTCCGACATTTTTTCTGATGGGTTAGGAACATGTACAAAAGTAAAAGCAACTTTGGAATTTAAAAAATGCGCAACCGATTTTTAGACCAAAAAGACAAATACCCTTTGCACTTTGAAAAAAAAAACAAACAACAAAAAAACAACAAACTGGACCGTTTACAAAAAGTTGGAGTACTAAATAAAACCGATTACAGTGTTTCGGCGAGATCCACAGTTTACGTAAAAAAATTGTGCCGATTACTCTACTGGAATAAACAATTGCTTAAAAAAAACTATAAGTATCCATTACTTAGTTCTTAATTTTTGCGAGATTAAATAGAGGAAAAATATTCTCAAAACTCGATTTATCGGGTGCATATCTGCAAATACCATTGGAAGAAAAAATTGCAAATTTATTAACAATAAAAACACACAAAGGATTGTACAAGTTTAATAGACTGCCTTTTGGTATAAAGGTCTCGCTAAGAATATTTCAACAAATAATGGACGCCATGTTGGATGACCTGGATGTTGTAGTAGCATATCTTGACGATATTTTGATAAAAAGCAGAAATCGTGAAGAACACATTTTGATAAACTAATGCCAAACAAAAACAAAACATTTAAGAAAAATAATACCAATACAATAGAAGTTTTCAAGCCCAGCGGAAAAATATATTTTAAGAGTATAAAAATGGGAAAGTTAACTGGAAAGAAAGCATTATTGAAAAACCAATTGGAAAATTAATGTATATTATTAAACATACCCAAATGGATTATTAAAAGATACATTAATCAGCTTAAAACCAAATTTTAAAACCCAACTGAACCAAATTATCGTAGGGAAGAACCTATTAAGGTGATCTATGATTTGAAGTACTAAGACCTCAAGTAGCACCAGAACAGAGACAGTCTAGCAGGCGGAAAAGTCAACCATTTTCAACTTTGGACATTGATCCAAAAATAAAGAAAAATATACGACTTACGGAGCAAGTGAAATTTCAAAAGGGGGAGATGTTGTGGAGTGATAAAACACCCCTCAAGGACACTAGTCTGAAAAGACTATAAATAGTGTACATATTTCGAATAAAAATATAGTTGACTTCTAATATTGTCTCCTGCGTGTATTCATTACCTCACTGACGGATTATAACTGATAGATATATAGATAGATATTTGAACATGCTAAAACAAATTCAAATACTTGATGAGGCTTCTTGTATTTCACTTGGCACCAATTGAGAAAGCTATGAATCCTTTCTTTCTCACCGCTCAGCTATTGGTAATTATGTAAGACTGGGTTCTTGATATTTAGTAAGTCCTCGAATCAAGTAGAAGGAAAACATTCAAAATTTAAGGAGTTTGATTTGGCAGAATCTGTAATACATCGAATCATCATTCGTCTGTTTTAACTCATCAGTGTGGCTGGTCCGCCACAAGCCTTCACCTCAATAAATAATCACCTGTGCGGGTATTTCAATTGTTCACATCTTTCACTTAACTGACGACAACGACGAGAGAATCCATCAACACACACACACACACACACACACACACACACACACAACATATATATATATATATATGTGTGTGTGTGTGTGTATATATATATATATATATATATATAAATCTGTGGCAATTATTTGCACCATCACTTGCTCTCAACACTTCCAAAATGTGTGGCTGACCCGGCAGAAGACTTCATCACTATAAACAAATCATCTGATTATATTGTCTGATAGCTCAACTGTATATTCCATGACTATTCCACCAAAGCACCAGGTACGATGACGAAAGAAAAACGGCGGTGGGAACACCGAAAGGATATTACTGGGTGTCTCTAACCACCGCGTTATACAATGGTGACTATTGAGTAGTGAACGTTTATGTTCAAAACAGATGATCAATTCTGCAGTTCGCGCCCCCCAGTGGTGATTAAGAAGGTCTATTTGGGCGAAGCACTGTTTTCCCCAATTAAAGGAGTGAGGTAAAAGGAACCCTAAACATTGTTTGCAGCCCTCTGATTATCTAGAATCGAAATAGTAACATAAATACAAACAATTTTAACCTTGGATTTTGGAATGTGCGAACTCTCCAAGGCAACAACTCTTTTCCAGAAGTGAAAACGGCTTTTATCTCCCTTGAGCAACAGAAACATAACGTAGATATTTCCTCACTGCAGGATCGTCGAAGATAGCGGGAATAAAGGGTGGGTACACAGTTTATTGAATTGATAAATGTTAATAAGAATCCCATCAATATGGTGTCAGCTTTGCCATAAAATTTACACTTGTAAAATCTTTGTCTTCCCTACCAAAGATGTTATGACACTAACTCTAGATAAGAACTCTTCTGTTACCAACTATGTCTCGGTCAGAGCAGGAAAATAATAAATTTTACGAGCAATTACCTTCTGTTATAAAAGTGTGCAAAATAGTTTTTCGTTGTGCCCTTCTATGACCAACATGGAAGAAAATCCTGTATCTTGCACACTTTAAAAAAAAGTTTGCAAACATCACAAAACCGTCCTTTCACAAGAAGACTCTGCATCACTCTGTAACACACCATATAGCGACAACTGGTTCCCCTGTTCACAACCAACCTCGTCGGCTTACCCCGGAAAAGCCGAATTTAACCAGATGATTGAACTGGGTATTATCCGTCCATCAAAGAGTAACTGGGCGTCCCCGTTACACCTGGTACCCAAGAATGTTGGCACTTGGCGCGCATGTGGTGATTATAGAGCTCTCAACTCTGTCACTAAACCTGACTGTTACCCTATTCCTCACATTCATGACGCAACTGCCATTATCCAAGATAAATCTGTTTTCACTAAACTAGATCTTATCAGGGCCTACCACCAAATTCCCGTAGAGCCCCATCATATTCCGAAAACTGCGTTGCCCTTTGGGTTAAGAAACGCGGCGCAGTCTTTTCAGAGGTTTATCGACCATGTATTATATGGGTTGCATTTCGCCTGTGCATATGTGGACGATGTCCTCATAGCTAGTTCATCTAATGAGGAACATCAAATACATACAGCTCGTGTATGAACAGTTTGAAAAATGTGGTGTTGTTATCAACCCAGTTAAATGTGAGTTTGGGAAGTCGGAGATAATTTTCTTGGGCACTGTATCAATTCCGCTTGAATTTCTCCCTCCCCATCTAAGGTAGAAGCAATAGAAAACTTCCCTGCGCCAGACACAATGAGAAAGCTAAGACAGTTCTTGGGAATGGTAAATTTATACAGGAGGTTCCTGCCGAAGTGTGCACAGGTACTAAAACCCTTGACAGACTCTAATTAGCTAACGAAATTTACTTCTGCTTCTACCAAAGACACCGTAACACTTGTGAAGATCTTAAACAAAATAAGTTCGTCGTCTTTTGCCCCCTCGCCACTGTTCTTTTATACTCGGTCTGACCGAGACGTCACAAATCTCATCTCGCCAGCTACGAGACTTGCCACTATAAATCGCCGCCTCAAGACACTCACGATGTTACCTTCACAACTAGTCGGACTCGTCACATGTTTTTCTTCCGCCCACACGTGCAACATGCCACCCACTGTCTCTTCGATAGACGGGCCGTTGTTGGCTCATCACAGGTTTGTGAGTTTTGCCGTTCGCTCTCGCTACACTCCCCCATGATCTGCAGATCACAGACGTGACAACCCGGACGGGTCTTTTACGCCTAGTGCTTCTTCGCGGCAGTACTTCTACCTCGTCAGATGACTCGGCTGTATCGGTGTCATCTGGTGCATCTACATCAGACTCGTAGTTACTTGTCTTTGGGGGGTCACCGTTCACATCGCTGACGGTAATCAGTCTCGTACTCCGTTAGATTCTTCGCTGTCATTCTCTGTGTCTGACGAACTAGAACCCATAACCGGGCGCAGATCCTTCACATGGCGCGGTGTCCCATCGACCCACACTGACTGTGCATTGCGTACATTGGTCACTTTTCCCCGCCTGCATACACTCGTGCATCTTCCGCCTGGTATCTTAATCCACACCTTGTCTCCAATATTAAATCGACTGTGCTGGGGTTGCACAGGTGGGGGCGTGAGATCTATGCCGCGTATCCGCACAGAGTAGTTATAAATTGCGTTCGCTGGCGCGGTGAGGCGGGAAACTCCATCCTTGGGGGTCACATTAAACCAATACACAGCTTCGAGGGCTGAGCACTTTTTTCGTGCTGCAATGGTCTTTATGCTACGGTGGCTTCGTTCCACTATACCATTTCCAGACGGTATGTATGCACATCGATAGTGGACACGGACGCCCCAAAACTATGAATTGCTGAAAGCGGTGGCTAGTAAATGCCGTATCGTTATCTGTGAGAAGCTCCAAGGGGGGACCTCGCTCGCGAAAGACAGCTTCCAGTTCGCGAGTGACACTGGTAGAGTCCTGCCGACGTATCGGTCGCCAAATTGCATACCGTGATGGCCCGCAGTCAATTAAGGTAAGGTAATGAATACCATTGTAGTGTCTGATATCCATTCCCACTCTTTCCCAATTGTTCGACACACTCAGATGCCCCTCGTCCCAGCGCACCGGCGGTGGGTCGATCGACTGACACGTCTTGTAGTCTTTCACTACCCTTCGCACATCCACCCTGGTGACAGTAGGGTGAGTCTGTCGTGCGAAGTACAGCGTGCGCCTAATGCCCGGATGACCACTTTGGGCATGAATGGCAACCAACTGTTCTGAACTCACTGCAACGCCACAGGTTTGGTTCACAGGTTCCACGTTTTGTTGTATGCTATGTAGCCATTTTTGGGGCACTCTCGTCAACTGGTCGGCTTTATTTGCATAAGATTTAACCAGCGACACATCCGCCGTTAAGCTGTATTCTCGCACGAGAGTTAGAAACGTGTCTAGCCGTCGGCGAATTAGCATCTCGCTGGCGGCTTTTGTAGTAATTCGCGCCTTTCCTGTTAACATGTCAGAGAGCCACCAATGTACACACACCGAATCTGTGAAAAGATGCAGCACCCTCGCGTTTCACTGGGGGGCTAGATTAATGCCTCGCACGACAGCATCTAATTCGGCCAAATTTATATGTTGACTGTCCTGTTCTGATCGCATCCAACTTGCGTCCTCTATGACCGCTCCATTTACTTCCACGGCGACACCAATTACCAGCGAGCTCGCGTCTACCCACACGGCATATGTGGGTCCGTTCACACACCAAGTTCCACGTGCTGGTTCGTTCTGATGTAATCTACTCATGACATCGGTCATCATCTGTCTTAGGGGACCATCGTGACTAGTGTCGTCCCACCCCGACGTTACTGCAGTTGCTCGGCGTAACCATCGTCTATTAAAAACGATGTCGCTACTCGCAACCATCCACAGAGTGGGTAATGACTTGTTAATTTCCAACATACCGAGAATATGCGTCGTCGAGTAAGAGTGGAAAGAACATCAGGAACTTCACTGCCTCGCTCCCATTCCAACGCACCCCCGCGTTCATGAACACGTAAGCCAAGGACTCGCACTCCATCTCTAAGCCGTTCGGGAGACTTACAAGTCAGCCCGTGATCCTCCAAGTGTTTCTTCACTCGTTCTGCCGACACCACTTTTTCATTAACGTACACGTCGTCGACATATGCTGATGTTGCTCGATTAATTGTTGCGTCCCGGGACAGTGTAGCAGTCATGATTGTCGCATAATCATGGGGGCCACGTTCAGGCCGAATCCCAGGCGTGTCAGGCAATATCTCTGTCCCTTCCAGATCACGGTCTGAAACGGCCATAACGACTTGTGCACCCTAATCTGCAGATAGGCCCTTCTCAAGTCAATCAGTGCCACTTCTGTCCCTTGCTGCCTCCACTCACGCAACTTCTGGGCGCATACATCGGCATTAGCGGTGAAGGCGTCCACATGATTATTTAGCTCCCTGTAATCGAGTACGGGACGCACCTTGTTTTATTGACTGCCATAAGGGGACAATCTGTGTCCAGTAATGCTAAACTCTTCATCCCATCGATGGGTACGGTAATTGCTGGCAGTGCCTCATTCATACTGGACTCAGGGAGCAGACTGGCACTAAAGCCTATTCCCCTAACCCGTTTCCCGGACAACTGCGGGACACATGACCCACTACATTGCACTTGTAAGACCGAATTTGGTGTGGTCGCCCTCCGGTGCGTGGTTCTTTACAATCTCTTGCTAAGTGATTGGGCCCGTTGCAACGATAGCATGTTATGGTGCTGCGCGGAGTTCTTGGTCTCATCCGTCTTGGTTTCATCCCGTGACACTCGCACGGCAGCAATCGCCAGGTCCTCCTTCATCGTGTTGTCTTTCATGATCGCTCGAGCTCGATCCAACAGCTGCTCTGTGGTCATAGCCTCCATCCTGGATGTTGCCCGAAGAAGCTGTCTAACGTGTTGTGGTAATCCAGACACGAACGCACACGCCAGCCAACGTTCGGGCAGCAAATCCCCAACCAGCGAACCAGGCGACGTAAATCGGCCAGAAACTCATCCACAGTTTCGTTTTGCCGTAGTCGTCGAATGCATCAAATGCGTCAGTACCGTAGGCAGTTATTAGGGCTCGTTTGATCACTTCTGGATCTGCCTTTCGCTCCTTGCTAAGTTGGCGATACATGGCGAGAGCACCACCTCGCAGGCGTAGCGGTAAGACACGCTCCACTTTGTTCATGCCACAGAGTTCGCAGACCAGCTCGACATTTTCTATCCATTCTACAATCAGCATATCGGTCGCAGCTCCACCGAACCCCGGGATTAGTCTAATGTCGAAGGCATTGTCCGCCATTATGACAACTAATGAAACAAAACAAAAAGCCGAAATAGCTTCTAATTAGCTAATGAAATTTACTTCTGCTTCTACCAAAGACACCGTAACACTTGTGAAGATCTTAAATAAAATAAGTTCGTCGTCTGTTGCCCCCTGGCCCCCTCTTCTTTTATAGTTGGTCTGGCCGAGACGTCACAACTCTCGTCTCGCCAGCTACGAGACTTGCCACTATAAATCGCCGCCTCAAGGACACTCACGATTTTACCTCTACAACTAGTCGGACTCGTCACATGTTTTTCTTCCGCCCACACGTGCAACATGCCACCCGCTGTCTCTTCGATTGACGGACCGTTGTTGGCTCATCGCAGGTTCGTGAGTTTTGCCGTTCGCTCTCGCTACGTTAACGGATGTCAAAAATTGTGACATAGTTCTGTATGCCCCTTGTAGGATTTAAAGTAATCAAAAATATATTTCCCAGGCAGTAAAACTGTCACATGTTGTTCCGGTCAACCAGTTGTGTTTGGCAGTGGATGCCTCTTCTCTTGGTGTAGGTGCGGTTCTGCAGCAGAAAGTGGATGACGACTGGAGACCAATTTCTTTCTTTTCCAAGAAGTTGACACCAACCGAAAGCAGGTATAGCACATTCAGACGAGAACTCCTAGCAACATATTCGGCGGTTCACTACTTTCGACACCTGTTGGAAGGGCGGATATTCTACATCGTGATCAACCACAAACCTCTGCTGGGTGCTTTCCAATCAGGTTCTGACAAGTACTCACCGCGCGAGCAAGACACTTGGATTATCTGTTGCAATTTACTTCAGATATCCAGTTTATCAAAGGGAGCGACAACGTACCGGCAGACGCCATGTCCCGTGGCATTAATGCTCTCCTGCTAGACCCGGGTGTGGAATATCAAAAATTCGTGGAGGAACAGGACAAGGACCAACAGTTGCAGCAGCTTCCGAAAGACAACTCCACTTCACTGAAATTGTCGAAGATACGTGTTCCGTGCTGGGACTTGGGGATCATGTGTGACACCAGCATAGGACGTACACGTCCGTTCGTACCAGAAGCCTTAGGGAGGACATTGTTTTCCTCCATGCATAACCTGTCACACCCTGGGGCTAACGCATCCGTTCTGCTCGTGACAGACAGATTTGTATGGCCGCAGATGAGGACTGATATTCGTCAGTGGGCGAAAACCTGCGTGTCATGTCAAAAAGCCAAAGCGGGAAGGCACACCCGCTCACCTCCTGGATCTTTTCTACCACCTGATGAGTGATTTGCGCATGTAAATGTGGATATCACAGGACCATTAACCATGTGTGAAGGTCATTCATATTTACTGACTTGTGTGGATCGGTTCTCCCGCTGGTGTGAAGCCTTTTCCATGAAGGATATGCGACATACACCACAGCAAGGACTTTTGTTGCAGGTTGTGTGTCTCGCTTCGGGATCCCTGTTGTAATTACCACGGACAGAGGGAAGCAGTTCGAGTCGGACCTGTTCAGCCAGCTAATGAAGCCATTGGGGAGTCAAAGAATTAGGACCACTGCTTATCATCCGGAAGCAAATAGATTAGTGGAGCGATTTCATCGTTCACTAAGGGCTCAGATGAATCAAATAAATTGCTTGGAGGATCTACCCTTAGTCCTCTTAGTACTTCGAACTGCAGTCAAAGAAGACACCAAATGCTCATCGGCTGAGATGGTATATGGCACCACACTCAGACTTCCCGGACAGTTTTTTCTTCGAAGATGCTGAACATGACTTCGTTCGTAGACCGACTTACATCAACGATGGCGATCTTGACCTATAACTCACCGGTGCAGAGCCAAAGGCCCACACACGTGGCTAAACTCATGCAGACATGCACGTTTTTGTGCGTGACTTGGCCAAGACCCACACTTTACAACCAGCATACAGAGGATTCTTCAAGATCCTCAAGAGACACAAACAAATTTGAGGTGGAAATAAAAAAAAATCACCACAGAACATCTCCATAGACAGGTTGAAACCTGCTTCCTTGGATGCTACAAGGGTTGGCATGGATACTACAGTGACCCCCTCCACCTGAAGCACCAGTTAGAAAAGAGACTACGACCAGATCCGACCGTCAGGTGCGAGAACCAAAACGATGGTAGAGGGAAGAGTTGGATTCATTTACCTTGAGGTATGAACTGTAAACTGCACTTGCTGGAGATTATTTTGTACATACATTTTTTTTCTTTTTCTCTCGCTTTACTCGCTGCTAGCGAAATAACTGTGTAGCCATGTATATATACATACATATTGGTTTGGCTTGCAGTGGACTTTGACTATTTGCGTGCTGATTCAGGTACATTTACGCGCCACAATTGTAGATAATGGCCTTGTGCAGGTCAGGGACCTGTCCAGGGAGGGGGTACCTGTAAGAGCAGTCTCTCTTGTCTGAGGGTAATCTCCTGCGTCAAGAGCCCCTTTTTGGTCACGTGACGCAGGAACCCAAGAAAATGACTCTCTTTGGCCGAAGCTACTGGACAAGTGCGGACGTGCTTGTCACCTATCTCCAGGCAGTACAGACTCTACATACAGTAAGTGGTTTCCACCTATTTTGCCTCTATTACACTACTATGTATGTTTGGACACTATATAGCCTGGGGAACTTCGTTCCCCTATATATGTTATAATAAAAGTTGTATAAATGTAACTAACGCGTTGGTTGTTGCCCTAACTGAAGTATTCCGCACTGGGTACTTTTTCTTTAAGTAACCTAATGCTCTATAAGAACCAGAGTTAACAATCTGTAAACCTCTTATACTAGTATCCAATACAATGATATCTGGTAATGGTGGGGGACTTTAATACTCGAGTTAAAGCTGATCAATAAACATGGTCTGGTGTTGGTCGTATGAACTTAAATGGTCTATGCTATGTACACAAAACATCGAAGATGCTTTCCAGGTTTAAGGAGCCAGGAACTGCCATGTAATTGATTGTTATATCAAAGATAAAATGTAATGCAAAATAGATCACTCGTTTTTTTAACAGCCCCTGTTATCTATTGAACCATTTACCCCAACATAAAGTTTCCTTCAGACGTGCCCGTAAGAAACACTTCGCTAAATCTTTCATCACTAAACGCATAAATGTTTTGCTTTTAAAATGTAGTGATCTTGTAATAAGAGGCAGTATTTATCTGACCAGCTTAAATCGGCTCAAGGATGTCAGCTATGCACTTCTTTATAGATGCTACGATTCCCTGTGCATAAACGCCAGTATTGGTTTCATGACAATAACACTGATGTTTAACGTTTTATCAAGAAAATGTATGATTTGCATGAAACTTGGATCTATAAAAACATCTCTACCACCAAAAAGCATAGAAAGAGTGCAAGAGACAGGTTAAGAGACAGGAGAATGATAGAATCTTGGTTGTCTGTAAAGGCAGGCCGCAACAGACAAGAACGACTCTAAAGCCTAAAAGGGTGTTCTATCCGCGAGAAAATGGATCATCTCATGTGATTTCTTGTCAAACACCTTTTACTGACAAGAAAGATATTTTGACTCGATGGAAGTTTTTAAATTCCTCCTTTGTCATTGATGATGTGATAATTGCTTCCATTCCCTAATGTCCTGAAATCTATCTGTTGTCTTGTGAACAAGGCATAAAAGATGTTCAAGATGAAATCAGACAAATGTCTTCAAGCATGAAAAAGACGATATACCATCAGAAGCATTTAAGTACAACAGTGATACGAAATTGATCAAGAAATTTGTAGAACTTTTAAAATCCATCTGGAAAGTAAGGCATGTGTCTCAGAACTTCAAAGATGCCTTCATCGAACATCTTTGAACAAAGGAAATAAGTTAGTATGTTATAACTCATGGTCTGTATCTCCTCTTTGTAGTGTAGGGAAGATCTTGGCTAGAGTTATTCTGAATAGAATCGTAAAGAATAACATCGATGATGTTCACACAGTTCCAATGTAATTTTCGATCATGGTCATGGCATTTTTTAACGTTTCCAGTGTTACGAAACAAAGTTGAGTTGTCATTCCCTTTGCTGTCCTTTTATCTGTCATGCTTCATATTGTTTTTGGGGATTTTGATGCAAGTGTGGAACTTGTCAATCGTGTTTCTTATGCGAGTAAGACTTCAGTATTAAAAATACATTAACCCTAATCCACTCAAAAGAAAATAAGAGGTGTAAAACAACAATTACCGGTTCACCAATTTCTAAACATACCCATTATCATCAATGATAAAAATTCAAATATGTGAATTCATTTTCAAATTGGAACAGCAATATGAATAGCAATGCATCTCTAGATAACGAGATAGTCAAACGAATTGCTGAATTGTATGAGCAAAATTCCTAATCGTCTTTGAAATAAAAAAGACATTAAGCTTAAGACAAAGGTTGCTGTTTAGAAGGCCATCGTACTCACTACTCTCTTGTATGGATCGGAGTTCTGGACGATCTATTGATCACAGATTAATCAGCTTGATAACTTTCCCAAGAGTTGTCTTCGCTTAATTTCTGCATACGCGCGACAAGATGAAATCTCAAACACTGATCTCTTTGCTAAGTGAACAATTGGAGTCATAAAGACCTTCCACGAAATAAATAATCCCATCCAGAAAACTAGATCTATTATAATTACAAAAAAACAAATAAACAAAGAACTTGTTAAATGGACTATGTAGTGAAAATAATAGAAAGCAAGAAACAAACAAATATTTGGATCTTTCCTGAGAGCTGAAAATGCTGTGTACAAGTAAAAAAGGATCTTTCAGAATAACGAAAGGAAATACTACCAACAATTCGATCGAAAAGGCATGAAGACAGACGAATACCCGAATGCAAAGGAGATAGAACGCTTTTGGGCCAAGATATGGGATAAAAAGAATATAGCAGAAAGGCCGAATGGATATATAATATGAACTAAAATTACAAAGACTCACAGAAGGAACCGAGATAGACATATACCTGGACTAGCTGAGAGCAACACCCAATAAAGTACCAAACTGAAAAACACCGAGCCATGATTGTATACATGGGTTCTATATATATGGATTTGGGTCTAAATACTTCACCTCCATCTACGACTGATTGGTCCGACAGCTATGTAAATGCCTAAAAAAAGCAAACATACCCGAATGGATTACAAAAGGAAAAACTACCCTGATCCAGAAAGAACCACCCCCGCTACTATAGGCCAACAACATGTCTACTTATGATAGTGGAAAATTCTAATCGTACAGATAAAAGAAGAAACAATTTATTGCCGCGAACTATTTCCGGAAGAACAGAAAGGATGACGCAAGAAAAATGCAGTCATGACATGTATTGACAACAGAAAGGCCTATGAGATGTTTCAAGGCCAAAATCTCAGACATAAATTAAATTTATATTTAACGCCAATATGAGAGAGCGGTTTGGCTCCGGGTATGATCCCTTAAGTTTTAAGGAAAAGTATTGTCTACAGGACTGGAAACGTCTTGCATAAAAAGAAACAATCGGTAAAAGAACGACGGCGAACACGTGAATTTGAAGTAATAACAAGTAAATTGATACAACAACATGGAAAAATAGGAATTAACGTTCGTGGGTGAATGCGGTGTATGTTACATATAAAACAAAATTTTATAGTTGTGTTTTCCTTAAGCAATATTACAAACACAACAACAGTTATCTGGTTTGTCAAAATCAATGTTCAATTTCAGTGCGGTTTCTTTATAAGGTTTACGGAAACACAATTCCTGCTAACGAATACAACATTCCCCAGAACTGCTTTATACTTGTCTTCCATCGGATGGCTTGGAATATCTACCTAGAAACTGACGAACTCTTTCGAATTTTGCTGCGTACCTGTAGTCCTTGTTACAAGGTTGGTTTCTAAAACCCACGAGTTACCTACGTATTGTTCATGGGTGGAAACGTGATAAATATCAACAGTGTTTAAACACACGACCTTTGAATGATGATGTAAAGAAGAAAGAGGGAAAGAAAACGAGAGAGAGAGAGAGAGAGAGAGAGAGAGAGAGAGAGAGAGAGAGAGGGGGGAGAGGGAGAGAGAGAGGGGGTAGAAATGGTCATGCTAGCAAGACGACTTCATTTTCCTTTCCTTGCAGTAAACCGTCATACATGGCTACATAAGCTTTGGTAATTGAATGATTAAAAATGAAAAATGTACAAGATATCCGACAAAGTCATATATTTCATCACGAAAGCCATAGAAAATTGAAATGTGTAAATAGCAGCAGGCCCTAGCAGAGGAGATATCTTCCAGGGAGACTTCCTCTTACCACTGCTACTTGGTATAGCAACGATTCCACTCAACTATATACATAGGAAATGTGCGAGAGGCCACAAATTTACAAACATCACAGGAAAAAATAAATCACCTTATGTATATGGATATCAAGATTTTTGCCAAAAATGAAAAAGAAATGGTAACCCTTGTATAGACCATAATAATATAGAGCCAGGACATAGGAATGGAATTTGTGATCGAAAATTTTTCCATGCTCGTGATGAAAAAAAAGGAAAAAGAGAAACTTGGAGAAAAGGAGAATAACAATTACTTGGGACTATTCAAATCGGACACCATTAAACAGATACAAGGGAATAAGTGAGAAAAAAGTACCAGAAGAATAAGAAAACTTTTAGAAACCAAGCCCGCCGACAGAAATCTATTCAGGGGAATAACCACCTGGACTTTCCTCCATATTCTGAACCATTACAAGGTATTACACCCGGAAGATGGCATTGACTATAAGTATCAAGAAAAGAAGGAGAAAGAGGTCTCATCAAGATTGAAGATTGTGCAGATGCAAAATTCGAAGACTCCAAGAATACTGTAAAAAGAACAAGAAAAGACTAATTACAGCAGCCAGGAACATATGGACTAATAGAAAAACAACCTAAAAAACAGAAATGGGAGGGAAAACAACTATAAGGATACTTCAAGCGAAAAACTGGAGAGATCACACACAAGAAGACCTGGATATGGCTACAGAAAACAATGTCATAAGAATAACTATACCAAACCGAAAATAGATAAGACACAACAGAATAGCAAGCGTAGTATGTGTGGAGACGCAGATAAAATGGGTAACCATATGATAAGCGAATTCAGAAAACTATCACAAACGGCGGCATGACAGGACAGGAAAGGTGATCCATTGGAAGTTCTACAAGAAATTAAATGTCACCATGCTACTAAATGGTATATGCACAAACCGGAATCGGTCGTAGAGAAGAAGATGCATAAATTTCTCTGGGACTTTGAGATACAGACGGATCACCTAGTTACCTAGTCCCGACCAGGAGACCAAACCTAGTGTTAATTAACAAGATGAAAAAGGACAGAAAACGAAAAGATTGACATATTTGGACTTCAGATAATTAAAAGAATAAAAAATGTGCTACATGAAATGGAATGTTGTACTAATTGTAGTTGGTGCCCTTGAAACAGCCTTCAAGAGTTTGGAAAAGAATCTGGAGGAATTGGAAGTCCGTGGAAGTATCGAGATATAACAACAATATTGTTAAGAATACTCAAAAGAGTCTGAGTAGACTTGCTGTCACCCAAACCCCAGTGAAAGACCATCATCTAATCCTGGCGTGAAAAATTTGCAAGAGATAATAATAATAATAATAATAATAATAATAATAATAATAATAATAATAACATTTGACGGCTACAGGATCGTATGTAATGCAGTGAAACTCAATTTTTATATTTTATTAGATTGGAAGTCATGTACCAATCTAGGTTAATATTGCCACAATCTAATTTTGTATTCTCAAACGTTCATTGAGTATTCTTCTTGGAATTTCGGGCCAGGCATTGTACATTGTTTTTATTCTGCTCTAAATAGCTAGCATCAGTTAATTTTTCCATGTCTGCTTATTTATTCCTACCTCAGTACAGGCATTACATAAGCGATAATGATAAGACCTTATGGCTATAGGGTCATATGTAATTATTATACATTTATCTATTCGGTCCTGTGTTCTCATCTTGTATCTTCTAAGTTGCAGAATTTCAGCTGTTGTGCCCTCTGGCTTTCTTCCGGTGTCTGTTGTATTCTGTAACCCTCAAGGAATTTTAAAGTTAACTATTCAATCCACAGGGATAGATTATTCTCATTTTGCGCTTCTTCCCCTGGGACATCTTGTATCAGTTAATTGTAACTTGTTTGATTATTCATTGCTATATTCATAAATTACGTGGTTGATTGGTTGGTTGGTTCGACGGCATTTCAACTCATGTTGGGTTATTTAATCCCAAAGTCAAGTTTTATTTCAAGCATTTATATTGTTTCAAGCAACAACAGTTATAGATTCAAGTAACAATTCTTAACACAAACAATTCGCACACAGTTATATGGATTCCAATATTTCTATCTAATGCTAATAATTTTCACATATTTTATAGATCTTATAGAATAGACACTAAAAGGTATTACTATTCCAGGTCAGTATGGACCTTGGACTAATGGTAACGAAGGGAAGGTTCCACGTTATTGCCATTACTCGCTGGTCTATTCTGACACGGAGAGGCAATTGAGAGTACTATCTATGAGACAAATAGGTCTGGTTGAAAATGATCAGTATCAAATAACTATATATGTGTATATGTGTCTGTCTGTCTGTCTGTCTGTGTGCGTGTGTGTGTGTGGTGTGTGTGGAATTGTTCTACATACCTTGTTTCTGTTGATTATTGGAACACATTCAGTTGAATGCCGTCCTGGATTTGGCTTAAATAATTATTTCTTTATATTTGTTAATACCTGATTTTATTCTGTAGTTAACCATAACTCAATAGAAATGGAACACTGTAGCAGTAGCCTTATAGATGATTATATATGGTTTAACTTGGAGTAAAAAGCAGTTTCCTGTTCACTTTTCAATAATAATAATAATAATAATAATAATAATAATAATAGGGGAATTGTAAATCAGAGGAAGAATTGAGACCATCCAGAGAAACAGCATTGTTGAGACCGACTAGAATACTTTGAAGAGTCCTGGAGACCTGATGAGACATGTCACTGAGACTCCAGTGAAAGGCCATCAGCTAACTGTGAAAAACACAGAAGGGGTGAATAATAATAATAATAATAATAATAATAATAATAATAATAATAATAATAATATAATATAAAAGCGAAAATTGACCCAACGAAATAGTAAATGTAGACTTTGCGGTAATAGAGATGAGACTGTAAACCATGTACTATGCGAATGTAGCAAACTAGCACATGACTGGGTTGGGAAGGTGATCCATTGTGAATTATGCAAGAGATTTAATTTTGACCATACAACAAAATGGTATATGCATAAACCAGAATCTGTTCTTGAGAACGAAATGCATAAAATTCTCTGGGACTTTGAAATAAAAACGGATCACATTATTCCAGCAAGAAGACCAGACCTAGTGTTGATAAACAAAAAAGAAAGAACTTGTCAACTGGTGGATTTTGCAGTTCCAGCAGATCACAGGGTGAAGCTAAAGGAAAATGAAAAAATGGACAAATATCTGGACCTTGCCAGAGAACTTAAAAAGCTATGGAATATGAAAGTCAGAGTGATACCAATTTGGTAGTTGGTGCACTTGGAACGGTCCCAAAAGGATTGGAAAGGGGTTTGGAAAGTTTGGAAATCAGAGGAAGAATTGAAACCATTTAAAACACTGCACTGCTGCAATCTGCCAGAATACTTAGAAGACTCCAGTGAAAGACCATCAGCTAATGCTGATGTGAAAACTCAAAAGGAGTAAATAATAATAATAATAATAATAATAATAATAATAATAATAATAATAAAGTTCAATATTTGCTGCCATTTCTTTGCAGGTAACGAAAATCAGTATGTGAGAGGAAAACCAAAAAATATAGAGAGAGAGACAAGAAAGAAGCCACTGTGGAATTACTTATTCCAAGTGGGCCAAAGAAACCACTGAAGATGACCACAGTCGATCAAGTAGAGGCCATTTATTGTATGGTGGTAAATGATAGACGTGTGATAGTCCACACTCGTAGTGGAAACCATGACTTCAATGTTGAACCGGTTCACGCATTTTTGACTGCATTTTTGTAGCCAAACCACAAATGTATGATTGGGGATCCCAAAATCAAAGAACCAAATCAAACAATTGAAATACCCCAGTTTTCCACCTGCCAAAAAGTTTAAGCAAGTGACATCTATCGGTGTTTTGTCGCCATTTTCAGAGTTGTGATGAAGTCATTAATGCTGTTAAGGAGTATATTTTGCGAGTTGAACATCATTGGAAGTATTGAAGTTAATGGAGACTATGTTGAAACATAATGCAAGAAAAATCTTTCTCCTGTGATGAGACCGAGAACTTTTCAAGTACCCTCGTAAGTAATAAAAACAAAAATGATAGAAATCCATCTAACACTATTCTTCAATCTCACTGCAATGTAAATTAAAAATAAATCTCGTATGTTAAACATAAATATTAAAATATTTTTAATATGACTCTTTTATTTTGATTCTTGACTGAAAAAAGTATCAAACAACTTAAATATAGCAATTTGTTGAATACACTACTTGTTAACAGTTAATTGTTTATTCAACCTATCCTGTCGTATCTTGGTCGGTGAGAAAATAAAAATGTATTTTAGAAATATATTTAACTATTTTGTTATATTTTGTTATTCCTTTCATCTTGGATATAACAATCTTTTGGCGACGAGGAAGACAGAAACGCACATATACATACACAAATGGCGATCTCATCAGACATTCTGATAGGGATACTAAATCAACAGCAAGTATTTCTTCAAAGTCACAGGAACTGTTCCAAAAGTCACAACAACAGTTGATAACCATGATGAGACAACAGTTTAGTCAACAGTTCTACAAGAAGGAAGGAATTTGAATACAAATTCTTTAGTTAACATAGATAACAGTTTAACGGAATTCCATTAAGATAATGTAAGCGGAAAAACTTTTGCTTTGTGGTACAAAAGAAGGATAGACATTTTCCAAAACGATTTTTTACAGAAAGAAAAACATTGGAAAATTCGTCTACTAATTCGAAAACTAGGCACCCAGGAACACGAGTGTTATACTAACTACATTTTACCAAAGCAGCCGGCGGATTTCCCATTTACTGAAACAGAACTTTTAAAAGAAATATTTGGTAAAAAAAACAAAAAAAAACAACAAAAAACAAAAAAAAAAAAAAAAAAAACACCTGGTTTAATTGTCTGAAATTAGAGCAAAATGATAAAGGCAATTTTGCGGTATTCCCTGGTATCGGGAATCAGGAATGCGAAAATTTTAAAGCAAGTTCACTCACAGACGAGCTGTTTAAATGTTTAATTTTTATCAAAGGACTGACGTCTGAATTACAGTGATATTTGGGCCCGACTAATTTCTAATTTCCAGATTGGAATATGATGAATCTATCACTATTCAAGCGTTAACAACTGAATGCAACAATCTTTTAAGCATTAAAAGATACACTATGTTAGTGAAAAAAACAAACATCCCATCATTAAAGGGAAATGTCCAAGCAAAAAAAGAAAATATGCCTCCATAAACTTGTTGGTTATGTAACGAGTGGTATTACGCACGTTTTTGCCCATTAAACACATAAATGCAATGTTTGTCACCATATTGGACATAAAAAAGAATTTGGCTACTCAAATTTAAAACAAAGGGTGCTAAAATTTCAACAAACATTCAAAACAAACTACAAAAGCAGCAGAAAATATATTGTTGTTCGTTTTCAGTTTGATACAGCATCAGATATTATGTTAATATCTCAATCATCTTGTAAATTACTTGGAGAGCCATGTTTGTCTGCAACAGATCCTATAACGAGAAGCGCCTCTGGGGATTAGATTCATCTAACTGGAGAGTTAACTTGTTACATTTCAAGCTACCACGTTTTCGGATGTATACTATCTTGCTGAAAATTCTGAATTGAATTTAATTGGCCTCGACTAGATTGAACAAGTAAAACTTTTTTTAAGTTCCTCTCAAGTCTATGTTCAACACATTTAGACTTACCTCTTTTTCGAACATTGAAAAACATTTTATGGACGAACTTAAAAGTAAGTTCGGTGACATTTTTCAACAGGTTCTTGGTTGATGTACTAAAAGTAAGCCAATCTCAAACTATAAGAGAACTCTAAACTAATTTTTAAACCAAAACAGAATGTGCCTTATGCCGCACTTGATATAGTTGAAAAAGAACTCCAACAAGGGTCAGTAGAGCCTTCAAATTACTTTCAATGGACAGTTCCTATTGTTGTTATAAAAAGCAAAGGGAAAAGTCTGGATATGTGCTGACTACTCAATTGGATTAAATAATTGATTGGATGCACTACCAGTTCCAGAAGATCTATTCACTAAATTAAATGGTGGAATTTCTTTCGAAAAATTGAATTTTCCGATGCTTTTCTTTTACCGGAAGTTGAACAGGAGTTTAAGGAGCTCTTTTCTATCAACACCGACAAGGGTTTGTTCAGATTCAATTGTATTAGCTTCGGAGTTAAACCTGCACCAGCCATATTCCAGCAGACAATGGACGCCATGTTGACCGGATTGACAGGAGTTGCAGCATTTACTGAAGACATCATCGCTACATGATGAACTTTTGCAGCATGTATTGTCTGTTCTCATCCGAATTCACCAACACGGATTCCGTGTTAAAACTGAAAATATGAATTTTTCCGGGGAAAAAATCAAATACCTTGGTTTTATAATTGACAAAATGGTAGACAACCAGACCAGAAAATATATCGGCAATAAAAGAAATATTCCGGCATCAACGATGTAAAATCATTATGTCCTTATTTGGCTTGGTTAGCCATTACAGTACTTTTTAACTGAACTTCAATGAGTTTGTGCGCCTCTCAACAATCTTTTGAAAAAAGATATTGGGACTAATCTGATGCATGTCAGTCAGCTTTCACAAAAGTAAACTCCTTAATATCTTCAAATGTTTTGCTAACACACTACGACCCATCCATTGATAATTTTGTAGTCTCGGATGCTCCTAATTATGATGTTGGAGCTGTCATTTCTCCTGTTTTTCCTGATGGTGGCCAAAAGATAGCTCATGCAGAACGCAACTATAGCCAAATTGAAAAGGAAGTCTTAGTCTTTTCCATTAAAAGGTTACATAAAATGCTGTATGGATGTCATTTTACACTGATCACAGACCATAAGCCTCTTCCCTGTATATTTGGATCCAAAAAAGGCATTCCCGTGTATACAGCAAAGCATCTGGAAAGATGGGCTCTAACACTACTGGACTATAACTTTGCTATAAAGTATGACAGAACTGATAGAAACTAGTCACGCTGATGCACTATCTAGGTTCATGGCAATAAAAATAAGTTACCAGAGGATTTTGTCATTGCAACAGTATTTCTCGAGCCAGAAATCACTTCAGTGTTTGCATCCACTGTAAAAGCGTTACCAATCACTTTTACAATGATCCATGAAGTCTCAGCTTCTGATTCAATGCTACAAAAAATGATGCATTTCCATTGTAGAAAATGGGCAAAAATATGCATTGACAAAAGAATTTAACCTTTCTTTCTGCATCGATCTTCATTGTCAAAAATCTATGATCGTCTTCTTTTTTATGAGCGTGTGATTGTCCCATCCTCCATACGGACACAGAGGGGTCAAGCAATTCCATTATGGTCATCAAGGTATTAGCCATATGAAAGCCATGACACGCATGACATACTTATGGCCAAACATGGATAAGAAGTTGAGGAATTGGCACACACATTTTCCAGCTGTCAAATGGCAGTAAAATATCCCAGGAAAAGTACACTGAGTTCCTGGCCTATCCCGACATTACCCTGATGACGCCTTTACATTGATTTTCCTAGACCTATCAATGAACAGTGTTATTTTATTTTTGTTGATGCTTACAACAAATGGCCGGAAATTTTTCAAATGAGTCGCATCACTTCAGATAAAACAATTCAAAGTTGAAACATCTTTACTTAACTTTGTATTTCTGGTCACCGGTTCGATCTTTGTTGGGGGAGATCACGGTGTACACTGATGAGAGCTAATATAGGTCGAAACTGCTGTCCAGTACGTTGGCGAGTTTCGGGAGTGTCGTGGGCCGGTGGTCTAGGGTTAGAGTCTCTGGTTCAGCGTACAGCTACATCTCGTACATCTCGCTGTACGGCTATCATGAAACTCGAATCCTTAGGGAAACGATTGGCTTCTCTCATCAGAATCCATTGTCCCATTACCATTCATCTTGTGTGTGTATATATCCACCCCTGCCACGGACAGGATATGACTTTTGATGTTTTAATTCAGTTTTCCTTTTAGCCTGATCGCCTTACTAAGACTAAACATCCCAGTCTGCACTACTATTAACCCTTAGCTGGATTGGGAGAAGACATTGATTTAGGCTCTTCTCAAAGGCATTAGTGCGATGTGAAAAGCAAATAGCATATTTCAAAATTGGATCCTATGTCACCTCGTCCATTTCCGAAGATGATAACTGTTATGCTAACTTTTATGCCTCACATCTGAACTAAACTATAATATTTTCATAACCTACTAGTACTTCTGGACAATGCGTTTCTCCATTGCGACCAATCGTCTAGTTTAACAAGGCTTTAATGCCTTGGAAACTATTTAACCCTAATCCTCACAGTCAATTGTCCCATCACCAGTCATCTCTAATCCTTGGAATCCTCTGTCCCATTGCCAGTCATCTCCTTATAGTCTTTACCTAATGAGATATTGTCTTAAAGCAGATGATTTAGTACACACTTTATTTTCAGAGTTACATGAAATATAATTCTGCCATATTTGTTTCCATCAGTTCGATATTTAATATTAATGATATGCATTATAATTTGTTTTTTCTTTGTTTTTTCTTTTTTTTTTTCTTTTTTTTTTTTTTTTTTTTTTTTTGCAGACAAGAGATTAAGAGAATATAATTTACGACCAGAAATCGAAATTAAAATCTTTAACTGAACATGAAATTTAAAAAAAAAAAAATAAAAAGGTTTTCTTTTGCGTTTCTTTTTATTCTATTTTTTTTATTCTAGAATATTTTTTTGTTTGTAGTCGTTTTGTCGAATCTCTTTTTCATTTCATTGAAATTGTCTTCGCCTCGCTTCTAAAATTAAACTATGCAATTTGATTGGTCAATTCCTACAGGAAAGTTGGAAACGCGATTAATAGACATGACCGCAGCTTGCCAGTGTTTGCACTACAGAGAACGAAAGAGAGAGAAAGAAAGAAAGAGAGAAAGAGAGAGAGAGGGGGGAGGGAGAGAGAAAGATGCTGGGTGGGTGGAGGATGGGGAAGAGATATGTTGTGGAAGAGCAATTGGTGGCAAATTGTTCCAAAAAGCGATCGATAACAGCGTCTTCTGTCGTTGTCAACGCTTGCTCGCATTGATGTCCTCGACAGAAAATATATTTTGAGCTTTGTTGTCAGACAAGAGATTTTTATATAATGTCATTCAGTCAGTAGCAAAGATATGTAAATAAATTTGAAAGATTTTAATGGTGGACTTACAAATATGATTCAAAATAGTCGACAGAAGATAACTATTAAGGTTAGTTTAGCTTGGCAGATGGCCACAACGAAGGTGTCTCAAATGTTGTTTGAACCACAATATCTGTCGCAATGTAGGATTCTTTATACCCTGCAGAGGTATGAAATCCTATACTAAAAATGACTGTAAATTGCATCCGGTGGTGAGGAAGTAGGGATTATCCCTTCGTTACAATTACTCCCAGGCCCACTATGATCTGGCGTAGTAGTACCATTATGGGTCAAATAGATATCTTTGAAAATTATTCGTATTCGATAGGAACACTTGATACCATGTAATCATAGATTATTTGTATTAACAATAGTTAATTAAGCGATTACTGTTTACAAAGGATTATCATCATTATTATTATTTTCACTCCTTTTGAGTTTTTCACATCAGCGTTAGCTGATGGTATTTCACTAGAGCCTGAGTGACAAGTCTCCTCAGGTTTCCAGGACTCTTCTGAGTATTCTAGCCGATTGCAGCAGTCCAGTAGTCTGGATGGTCTCTATTCTTCCTCTGATTTCCAGATCCTCCAGTCTTTTTTCCAAGTTTATTGGTACCGTTCCAAGTGCACCAACTACAATTGGTATCACTTTCACCCTCATATTCCACAGCTTTTTCAATTCTCTGGCAAGGTTCAGGTATTTATCTATCTTTTAATTTTCCTTCGGCCTCACCCTGTGATCTGGTGGAACCGCAAAGTCCACCAGTTGACACGTTCTCTCTTTTTTTTTGTTAATCAACACTAGGTCTGGTCTCCTGGCTGGTATAGGGTGATCCGTCTTTGATTATTATTATTATTATTATTATTATTATTATTATTATTATTATTATTATTATTATTCACTTGAAACCATATAACAGTTTGCAAAGAAATTATTATTATTAGATAAAAATAGTTACTTATAATTGTGTATATATTATTAGTATTAGATAAAAATACTTAAAATCATATAACTCCGTGCAAAATATTTGTATTAAGAATAGATACCTGAAGCTATGATTGTTTACAAACGATCATTATTAGTTACTTGAAGCTATATAACGAACCAATCCCCGTGAAGTAGATCAAATGTCTATTTAGCACAGAGTTGTTATGCAGCAAAATAATTAGTCAATTCATTTGCTCAATAATAACTCAGAATGTCTCTTTCCAGTGACTGTACTAGTCACTGGAAAAGAGACATTCTGAGTTATTATTCAAATGAGCTAATTGTACGTTACAAAGTTTTGCTATTATTGTTTTGCTGCTAAATTTTTCCTAAAGTTTGTAAGTGATACCTTACGATTGAGTGTTCTTGGTATTGCTGAAAATGTATTTTCCTGACTTCCCACCAAGTCAGATTGACATGAGGATATTTTACAATGGTGAGTCATGCAAAAAACAAAAATCATTAGTGCCCATTACAAAACATGTATAATCCCATCAGAAATTCCTTTGAGGCATATTGCACCAGGCAGTAAAAACTACACTTTTAAGCAAAAGGGCAGGTGGAGGATTGTTAGCTCGGACCTCACGAATAATTTTTACCATCATCCACTGCCCACCTAAAAAGATAGAAAAATATATCTTCAGAATATTTCCATATCTGTTGATTGAATTAAGGAGAATCCACAATTTATGGGTTGAATTTATTCTCTATTTGATATCTTTTTGCACCGATCGAAAATTTTAAAAATCCTCTAAATGCGTTCTAAGAAACTCAAAAACATTTAAAACTTTTTTGTTACAATTACTCGTTTTAGAATTTTTTTTCGTGCAAATTCCAATGGATAGAGAGAGAGAGAAAGCGAGAGAGAGAGAGAGAGAGAGAGAGAGAGAGAGAGAGAGAGAGAAGAGAGAGAGAGAGAAAAAAAGAGAGAAAAGAGAGAGAGAGAGAGAGAGAGAGATTAAGGAGAGAGAAAGGTGCTCAGTTAGTTGTGATGGCGGTCGATGACGGTCGATTTAGCACCTTCTAGAAAGGTGGTCAACATTTTACCTTTTTTTGGTGTCAGAGGACATGACACGTACTCATTAGGTGAGTCAACAATTCGAAACTCTGATACAGAGATAAGCAATTCTTGAAATTTCACAGTGAATTCAATCCTCTCCGAGTGTTTCATAATTATTCCTTTTATATATAATATTAATTACATCGACTTGTAAAATCCATCACAATTTTGATTTTTCAGCAATCTCTTGTTTATTTCTTTGACTCCTGTTAGAAAATAAGACAAATAAATTCATTGGCCATTTTCAGTTCTATTTATCTCTTTGATTCATGTCAGAAAATACGACGAATAAATTCGTTGACCATTTTCACCTGTTTATCTCTTTGACTCATGTCAGAAAATAAAACAAAACCAAATGAGTAAATTCTTGAGTCCTTTTCAGTTCTGTTTATCTCTTTGACTCATGTGAGAAAAAAAACAAAGCCAACATGAATAAATTCTTGAGCCATTTTCAGTTCTGTTTATCTCTTTGATTCATGTCAGAAGACAAGACAAAGCCAAAATGACTAAATTCTTGAACCATTTTTAGTTCTGTTTAAACAGATGGAAATGAACGATGGCACATCATTCATCTCCATTCAGACATGAGAATCATAGCGTTATATATATACGCCTGTGGATGACTATATATATATATATATATATATATATATATAGTCATCCACAGGCACCGTATTTTGACGTTTCACTTCTCTTCAGTGTGGCTATACCCAGCAACTATTTCTATCCTGGAGCGAAACTCGACTAACGTTTCATCAGTCTGGTTCCTTAACCTTTCAGCCGTCAGAATATATATATATATATATATAATATATATATATATATATATATATATATATATATATATATATAGGTACTCAAAGGGTGGATATATGTTAAAAGTGTTCAAAAATGCTAGACACCTACTGCCTTGTGGACTAAGGTTCTTGAAACAAAGACTAAAGTTAACAAACAGTTACTTGATAATCAGGCTATAAAACAATTTAAAAAAAACTAAAAATGGGATGGGATGAAGAACAATGATATAAAAGCCTTTTCCTCACCCTTTTTATTAAAGTCAGGAATATTTTTAGAATAAATGATTACACTGGGTAACACGATTTTTGTTGAATTAGATCTTGTTTTTGACTATTTTATGACCACTAAATCCATAAATGACCCCAGTTTTTATATATCACGTCAACTTTTTGAGCTACAGGATACCCTTAATTTTTCTCAAAAAACGTAAAAATACACCATCTAACAAATTCTTGTTTGCTTTATGGAAGGTTTTAAAAATATATATATAATGGGAAATAATAAATATTACATTGGACATCACAAATTTTGTTGTGCTAGATCTGGCACTTGTTTTTGATAAAATTTTGGACTCTGAATTAAAAAAGATCCCCATTTTTTCTCTATTACATTAACTTTTTAAATAACAGGATTCCCTCGCTTGGTCTCAAAAACATTAAAATACTGCGTGGGTTGAGTTTATTTTATAGAATGTTTTAAAAATTTACAATGGAAAATGATTAAAAATTGCTTGACAGTAATGTTTGTACAAATTCATCTTGTTCATACGAAGGATATTGTTACTGTAAGTCAAATTGTATACAAGTAGTTTACACATAGTTTTTTTCTAGAGTGTTCAATATGTGGAATATTCCCCTTTATGCTCCATAGTCAGCCATCATATTTACATCCCATATACTTTATACCATTCCTCCAAGAATTCCAGATTTTGGTGGAATCATTCATCTTGCTCATAGCTAACCACATCAAGGTTTATCAAGAAGTAAGCATGATGTCTATGCAGAAAAAGAACTTAATGCCCATGTTGCAATCAAGCATTTTGTGGTTATCCAATTTCAGTGTAATTCATTGCTCATGCATTTCCAAGGTAAAGATCTTGTCAATAACCAAGCATTCTTTTCGAATTCTGATGAAATGTTCATCTTTGATAACATCCAGAATCTGTAGACCATCAAACACACTGACCATGGTTTTTTTCAATTGACAGGCCAGGAAATGCCAAAATGTGGTACTTTAAACACTTGCTTACAATTGGCCATGCGTTAATGAAATGCTTCAAGAGAACTAGTTTCATGTGCAAGGTGCGAACATAATTTTCTTTATGCCAACAAATGACTCATGTAGAATGTTAAGATCAACAGGTTTGAGGTTAGATCTTGGAGACCAATTTCTCTCCACCCAATGCTTCTCTCAATCTCTACTGCCACACACTGGGATTTCAGCTGAATTAGGCACTGGACGTATATCTGATAGGAAACTAGGATACTCAATTTTACATTTGTTTATCTTCTTATATGGCGTTTTCATTAAACAAAAGTAACAGTTTGTGCAATGATATTTTGGCTCTCACCAAATCATAGTTATACCAAATGCCAAATTATCACATGTTCCCTTGATCCACATCCGTAAATTCTCAAAAATTGCTTTCACATTTTGTAAGATGTGTCTTAACCAATACGTTTAAATTCGAAATATGCAAAATAGACTAGCTTCACAAATGCATTGATGTAAATTGGGAACCAACCTAGTCACCAGATCTGAATAATTCTCTTTCATTTTCAATATAACAACCAACGCAATCAGTTGACCAATCGTATTACTTAACGACAAATGATACAATTGCGCTTATTTCGGGAGTACGCTGTAGAGATAAAAACTTGATGTGGTAGGAGAAAACTGACTGCAGTTTTGAAATCAGCATGCCAATATTCATCAAATGAAAAATCAAACTCAACAGAAATTGTGTCTAAAATTGTTCCCTATTTTTATATAGAATAATTATAAATAATATTCAAATACACAAAAAACGTGTTTTCATACACACATTTTTAAAGATTGCTATTTTAGCATCTAAGTTAAACCAATAGTATAATTTGTTTAAAATTGTAATGAGCCCGACTAACATTGATGACCCACAGTTTCATCTGACATATATATATATATATATATATATATATATATATATATATATATATATATATATATTGTACAAAAGTAAAATTGATGCAATCTTCGAGAAATTAAGTCTAAAACTAGGGAAACTATTTCACGAAAGTTGAAAATAGACGAGCAAATATCACAATATTCAAGTATATATATATATATATATATGTGTGTGTGTGTGTGTGTGTGTGTGTCCATGTGTGTATGTGTGTGTAAGTGCGTATGCACGCATGACCAGTTTCATAACTTAATAAACCGACTGTTTGTAATGCAGTAAGCTAGGCTTGATGTCAGATTATTTTATTTTGACTGCGGTGGGTCTTGAAAGTGCTGGAACTGTAAAAACAATTTAAGAGTTTGTTTTATCGCCGCTTCTCTGTGATGGTTGCCACAGAACACAGTTCTTTGGGAACAGTCTACAGAAGTAAATTATTTTTGCATACACCAATCATGTCTTTTATTCAAGACATCTTTTTACTATCGCCAGATGCCAAATCCATTCATTCAGCGTTCATCGCGAACTAACTGCAAGTCGAAATTTTTGTGTATACAAACTGGTAGGCAAAAAGCTTATATATATATATATATATATATATTATATATATATATATATATATATATATATATATATATATGCGTGTGTGCGTAACATATTGGGCAACATCCAAGAAAATGTTATTAAAAGTTGAGAAATAAAAGCGGATAAAACACAAATACCGAATGCGAAATATTAATCGAATCAAGTTGTTTGTGTTTTATCCGCTTCTATTCCTCAACTTTCAATCACACGCACGTGATAATATTCGATTAATATTTTGCATTGGTTTATATATTCGGTATTTGTGTTTTATCCGCTTTTATTTCTCAACACACACACACACACACACACACACACACACACAACACATATATATATATATATATATATATATATATATATATATATATAATGGAGATACATTGTATTTCTGTCTGAAGCCGAAACTACGTCACTGCTTATGTCTCAGATTCCACAATAATCTAAAGCATTTATCAATGAGAACTCAATTTATAATCAATTTGAGTTATACTTAATATTTAAGAAACAGATTGGTTTATATAAACCATGAAGTTGTTTATAAGATCCGATAGTCTAGGCGATTTTTAACGAATCTTACAATAAATACATGTTTAGTTATATACATTTTTACATAATGATTTTTATTTTAATTTGTATTTATAATTATTTAATGTATAAAGTTTTGCGAGAAATTTATCTATAAATAAGATATAGCCACTTATTCATACCTTACTTTAGATTCTTATGTGTCTTATTTTCTCCGTGCCAGTTACTTCCGTTTTTTACGGTAACGAAAACATTTTTAAAGTTTTAAGATAATAGAGTTATTAAGTTATAAAATAATAAAAATTAATTTTTTTATCCATTCATTCAATTAAAATACAATTTGTAGAATTGCCTAAAAATATTTATTTTAAAATCTTTTTACTTCACGTTCGTTTGTTTATTGATAGCGGTGATAAACAAAAAAATTCCCCTGTACTATACAAAAAACATGGTACAAACATTGGATTTTACCAACTAGGCTTATGAATATTTTTATAGATAAAATAAACATTTATTTTTACTTGTTCTTTTACGTATTAAGTTTCATTTGTTTACGCTGCACCTTCACAAATATAACAGGTAATTTTTATTTCAAATTTTATAAATCCTATTAGGAGTTTAAAAAAATGTTTACATTTATTTTTAATTCAAAATCTGTTTACGGTTATTTCATTTTACTAATGTTATTTTTCATCAGCAATATATTTATTTAAATTAAATTTAGCGAGAAATGTTTAAACAATAGACATGCATTTTACTTCTAATTTATATAAATTTTGTTTTGTTTTTAAAAATTAGATAAATAAAATTATTAAATTTAATGCTTACTTTAATGGATATAAAATTCATAAAATTTATTAAATCTCTAAGAAAATGAATTAAAAGTGTAACAACATATTATATTCATTAATTTATTGTGCAAACATTTTTACATAAACTATCAAAAAACGCCATCTGGGCGGTTATAAAAATTAATTTTTGAAAGATATTGTCTGAGTTAAAATTTCCATATAAGAGGGTTTGTATTATCGGTAAAATCATAAAATTTATTAAAGGTGTAAAGAAAAAATGAAACCATTTGAAATGGAAACTTACTTCTGTCCCCCTCAAATCAAACTGTTGCATGCATCTATTGATTATTAATTAAATAATATTTTATCAATGACAGTATTGTGATGTAAGCAGTGACATAGTTTTAGTCACAGACAAATTGATACTGAATCTATTATCAAAAGATTGTATCTATTGAAGAAAATTTTTAAAGAATTTATATTTTTACAGAATTGTACCAAATAAAATTTAGTTGAAAATAAATCTATAAATTAGATATTTTTATTTCCTCCGATTAAAAAAAAATAATATTAAGTATCATTTAGCATTTAAAAATTGATTTAAGTATCATTACTCTATTTTATTTTATACAATATTTATTTACACTAAAACTAAATGTTTATTAAATCTAAAATAAATAAGGTGAATGTTTTTTATTTCAAAATTTTTAGAAATAATCAAAACAATAAAAAATCATTTTGTATAGTTAATTGTTTTATTCATTGATAAACTAAATTTAATTTTATTATTAAATATTATTTCAGGAAAAATTTTGGGATAGAAAAGTTAACTTTCCTAATTTCCATTTCAAATTGTTTATTTTTTACTCCTTAAATGAATTTGATGATTTTAATTACTAAAATCATTAAATGTTGAATGCCCTTTTAAAGTTTTTGGCATATTTTGGCATTGTTGTTTTTTATTACTTTAATTGATTTATTAATTTTACTTGGATACTACCCCTCTGACATTGAATTTTAAATCCAACTCCCCTCAGGCTATATTTTTCAAAAGTTTATTTTATTTTTACACTTGTTATTCTAGTATATATATATATATACACACACACACACACACACACACACATATATATATATATATATATATTATAATATATATATATATGTAATTGGTAATTTGCTTGAAGCATTGTTAAGTATGTTATAATATATTAATAATTTGTAAGCAATTACAATATATATATATATGTGTGAATGTGTGTGTGTGTGTGTGTGTGGTGTGTTTCAAGTTTAGCAGTTTATATAAAGATAGATAAAAACTAGATGACCTGTGAAACCGTTGATGATAGTAATGATCCTATTTAGGGGCGAAGTTTCTCATCACTTTTTCATACTTATTTCCTGGATATCATGAATTCAGATGATTAAAAAATTACGTAAAACGGTGTCCCAGAATATTATCGTTTAGTAGCAAATTGGACGTCAAGTTGCTTTATTTGCAAGAAAATTTTAAGTGTATCACCTTTATAAAAACCCTTGCTATGATATGACATTTTTACTGGGTTAAGGTTATATATACATATAAATGTTGTCATTTACACCAGACACCACAATACTTGAAAGATGTCATCTACCTAGTATTGAGAGTCTAATCCTTAGATCACGTCTCCACGGGTCAGGTCATTTGGTCCGCATGAATGATTGCCGAATCCCAAAACAATTATTTTACGGGGAAATCTCAACTGGCAAACGTTGTCGGTGCAAACCCAAATTGAGGTTTAAGGACTGCCTCAAGGAAACTCTGAAGAACACTGCTATTGCTGCTGAGGACTGGGAGAAGCTAGCTTGTAATAGACCTAGCTGGAGAGCCACTATCTACCTGTCTGTGGAAGAATTTGAGTCCAACCGAATCAAACACCAAAAACTGAAACGGTCAATTAGAAAGGGTAATTTTCAGCCCAGCAACATTCAAAGTGGAGAAGTTCCAACATGTGGTTTATGTGGAAGAGTATGTCTCTCCAGGGCCGACCTGGTGAGTCATCTGAGAAAACACAGGAATGGAGAGTCAAATACAACTGGCATATAAATATGATGATAAAAAAAACAGGAAATGGTCTTACTCGAATCACGAGTTGACAGCCATCATATATATATATATATATATATATATATATATATATATATATATATATATATATATATTATTGAAGTAAGTCAGTTAGACAGTCAACAATTGGTTTGAGCAATGTGACTGGCCAAGCCTAACCATGCAGTTACTAGTTCTCCAATGAACCCACTATAACAGCTTAAATAATTACTGCCACTACTGCCAGGAAGAGTCCATTAAGCTGAGGAGGTGTTTGACTGTTCCACTGTCCAATAGTTAACAATCTGTAACAGTCATTTCCAGACTGTAGGTTCAATCCTGGCTAAGGGTGAAAGTAACACAGAATGACAATTAACAGTATTTTACACACACACACACACACACACACATATATATATATATATATATATATATATATGTGTGTGTGTGTGTGTGTGTGTCTGTGTGTCTGTGTGGCTCTCTCTGTGTGTTGTGTGTGTGTGTGTGTGTGTGTGGATGTGTAAATTATATATAGATATGTGCGCGTGTTTATATAAGAAATTGATTTTTAAAAAATCTTATTTCTTTACATAAATGAACTTTGTCCTTTTCAAAATGCACCCTTAAAGGGTTGATTTGCTGAAATTTTAAAAACCAGAGGCAAAATACCACTTTAATCAAACGGATATGTTTAAAATAAAAGAAAATAGATTTCTAACAGACATATACATATAAACTGTTAAAACTGATTATTTGTTCTTTACTCTTTATCTCGTTTGTTATTTATTTATTCACAACCATCCGTCAATTAAATGTATTTCCTGACAACAAGAATTTATAATATGGGATTTTTTTTCGATCTCAGTTATTTTTTACAATTAATTTGTAGCTATCATTAGTCTTTTAAAAAGAATATTTGGGATAAAATGTTGCTGCGATTGGTAGTATCGATACAGTCGGTGCGAAGAGACAATATATTTTGTTCACCTTGTGTATGATCTGAAAGCCACACAGATGAACGCGTAGTTTAATTTGATAACTTATGCTTTACGAGTTCAAACTGAACCATAACGCCACCGAAGCAACCAAAAAAATTTGCTGTGTGAAAGGTGAAGGCACAATTGATCAAAGTACAGAAATGAGATGCTTCAAGAAATTTCGCTGCAAGAACCCCGACGATCAGATAGACCTGAAAAAGCGGATTCTGAAGCTGTGCTTCAAGCTAATCCGGTGAATAGCAATCGTAGAGTATCAGGCGAGCGCGACATCTCACAGCTCTGTGTGGTTCGTCACTTTCACGGCTCGTGCCTTACGAACTGACCTCAACTTGAGCAGGGAGGAGAGAGAATATTATGAAAGGATTTCCTGGAAAACCCGAGTGATCTGCATTTCTTTAAAGGGATATAAAATGCGATGAAAAACTGATATTTTCCCGCAATCCTAACGTGCATAAGCCGTAAGGAACAGCTTCAGAAACCCGTCGGCAAACATGGGCATTTTGAATGCAAGGTGATGCTTTGGAATCATTAAGGTTAATTCACAAAAAGTTCGTTCCAGACGATCGATGCCAACCTGTACTACGAACAGCTAGGGTAGATTTATACCATTTTGCGGCAAAAAATACTCGTAATTCTTTAACTGAAAGCGATCTCTTCTACATCGAAGATCTCATTCAAACTCAAACGACCCAGAATAAACACCTAGAACCTGAGGTATTTGAACTGATGCCACACCCAACATATAGTCTGGACCTAAATACCTCGAATTATTACTTCTTTTGTTTCATGTCTCACTTCCTTTACTCGCAATGGGATCAAAAATCGGCCAGAAAGGTGGCTTCAGACGGTGCAACACGAAGCCTCAACGTTGAATTCTGAGCTAATTGTGTTGTAACTTGTGGAATAAAGCTAATACGTTACAGTGCGACAGAGAGATTGTGGCCATTTGGAATGATTAATTTCGTGCATGCACTTTGTTCTTTTTCTTTTTTTTTCTTTTTTGTCTACTGTGCTGTAAACTAAAATTAGTTGGACATTGTGAGGAAAGCTGCAAGAGGACGTAATTCATAATAGCATATTGTACTGCTTGACATTCAAACCGGAAGTTCCAATACAAGCTCTGAGTATTTCGGAATTGTTGAGCACCCTTTTATTGCTCATTACTCTCAGACGCACACTGACCCGGTGTGATCGTACCTGTTCCCATCTATGTGTCAAATATATCCGTTTTAAAATTATTCGTATTCAGTAGAACAGAGCGAAAAAAAGAAGCTCTTAAGAATCAATTACATAAAGAATGTAAATATGAACTTACAATGAACGCGATTCAATAATCTATAGGTATAAGATAGCCGCAGAAATAAACTACTTGATACCATTTAGTGTCATACCCTGTCGGTGAGGGTTAGAATACGCATCCCTGGCCCTCGCTTCTTCAACAAAAGTTATGTCTTTGATATGACATTAGACTGCATCTTGTGATGAGGCTCTAGTTCCGCAACTCTTAGAATTGTGGCGTCACCCCTTCGTTAGTATAGTTTTCAGGTTCACTCTGATCCAGAATTGGGGAGTACCTGTCCGAATTCACCCCACTCACATCTCCGAGCACCTATCACCATCAGTGGTCATTTTCACAATCAGGATGTTATTTTTCTTTAAACTCAAATAAAGTTCCTTTTTTATTTTAGAGATGCTTAAATGTAAAGAGAATTTGAATATTTGTATTTTTTCTATGGCATTTTATTATGCGAAATGTTCAAATTGTGAACGTAACGTTACAATAAATTGGATAGCATTTGGTCCGACATACTAGATATTTTCACATTCGTCAGTATATGTTTTGTCATGGAGCTGGGTAACGTTGTATTGAAGGCCGACATTTGCCAATACAACAGATCTCCACCGGTGTTGTCAAAGGGAGGAGAAAGATATTATATAATTTGGCATCCGTGTTACCTCAGTTTTAAATTCAGAGCTTTTCTTCTGCCTAGGCAGTTTACTCTAACAACCATAAAGTGCCTAGTCTACCCCCGATAACTTTTCAGTAGAAGAGATGGAACATACTTTCTCAAAGGGCAAAGTGAAATAAACTGTTTTGTAAAGAATTTAAACTTGGCTTAGTCTATTTTTTCGAGGCTAATCATTATACCACGGGCACTTCCCATACAACTAGGGTGAATTTTAAGGCTATAGTGACACCACTGATATCACTTTAAACCGGTTCAAATGCTTGTGATAACATGAAGACGTGAATGAAACGTTCAACTCCTTGTTTTCCCATGGCTGATTTATCGTTAATTTCTATGATGATATTTCTCTTAAAATTGATGCTATTGTTTTAATAATTGTCATTTTGCTAATTTTATCCAAATGAATACTGTAATCATTTTTAAACTGCTTATTAAAATCAGCTCGATTTTATCAGCACTCCAACAGTCGTATTACTTCAATAATTACAGACATTAAACATCTTGATAATATTCTTGTGCTTCAGAAAACTGCATCGCTTTTTGAGCATGTCTCCTTATACTTATAAATGTTAGAATAAATAAAATGTAAAGTTATAAATATCAGAATGCTAATGCTAGTCTCTTTGTTGTTTTATAATTCTTCTTAACGCCTTTTCTTTACAGTTTACTTATATTTTTTCCTTTAATTATTATGTTTTCTCATTCATATCATGAATAATGACAGGATTTCATTAATGCTAATGGTATGAATCGAATTGTAACGGAAATTACTTTCTATCTACCGAGCTACCTATCGATCTGTCTATCTACCTACCTACATATATACAGGGTGTTCGGGATGAATTTGAAAGTTTCATAAGGAAAACGAAAAAGTGTTTGCTAACCACAAAATTTAATGGATTGTAAGGAATTTCAACAGGCACGGAATTTACACTACTTTCAATAATTTCTACTCAAAATAATCGGCATTAACGTCGACCACAGCTTCAATCCCTGCTCCGGAACTTAGAGCAAGCTAGTGTCACAGTTTCCCTGGGAAGGGTCTCAAAAACTACTATCATTCTCTCAACTAACTGGGCTTTTGTAGTACTGGCACAGCGATTGGTATCTTCCTCAATAGCGCCACATACATAATAATCCATGGGGTTAAGATCTGGGGAGTTCGGAGGCCAAACATTGGGACTGGTGTAGTCGTAAAACTTCGCCGACAACCATTTTTGACTTTTCACAGAGGTGTGGAAGAGGGCTAAATCCCGCTGCCATACATATGGCCTACCATTGGCTACCCTTATTATCCAGGACTTGACTACAGTGTTTAGCAACTCCACATAGGCATCTGAATTCAACCTGATACCCTCTCTGAAAAAATGCGGAGATATCACATCACCCTCAGAAGACACACATCCGAAAAGCATCACAGTTTGGCGAAATTTAGTCTGCATGACACGAGGAGTGTCCTTTGGAATGTATGCAAGCCATCTGTTATTCTGCGTGTAGTGCTTTTGATCTTGGCAAAAGTTGTTCTCATCTGAAAAAAAACAGATTGTGTGTGGTTCAGTAGGATATTTTACTTTGCTCAGAAGTTTCTTCGCCTTTATCAGACGATTTTCACGGGCCTTTTCTGGAAGCAGATTTTCACGGGCCTTTTCTGCAACGCTTGTATGAGTAGTGGCGAAGGTCTTCATTGAGTGCAAGTTTCATGGTAGAGGCTGAAACATTCGATTCACGTGACAAAGCCCGAATTCCAATACCAGGGTCCCGTAACACTACAGATTTTCAAAGAATTCTGCTGTTCGTCTGTTATGTTGCTTTCTTTTAGCCACATTCTCGTATTCTCCATTGCAATTCTTTAGTTCATGCCTGATTGTTTTTACAGTGTTCAGGGAGCATTGTGCAGCAACCATAATCTCTTTATTTTGATGGCAGGCACAGATCATCATGATACAAGTTATTGTCTTCCATGGTGGGTTCCAGTCGTCCATTCTATCTGTCATCGCGTATATGAATGAAGAATGGTCCAAGTCTTTAAATGATGCGTAGTGTGCGTCAATAACTCCAACCTATGTAGAAAAATAATCAAATATAAGTATGTTAAATTTATCCCGAACACCCTGTATGTATATATATATATATATATATATATATATATATATATATGTGTGTGTGTGTGTGTGTGTGTGTGTGTGTCTATTAAACAACGTGTACAATCTATCTCTTAATAGAAATTATTGCATTGTGATACCTTTAGTTTCAAAGAAAATTAACTTTTTATCTATCTATCTATCTATCTATCTATAAAATTTATCCAGGTTTCCAGCACTGAAAATACTCCTTAAAAGATTACGTTAAAAATACCAAGGTGTAAATTCCCATCATATCAAAAGAGACGTTGTGAACAATAGAAAGCCACTAGAATACGTGTATTTAATTGTAAGGAGACTATTTTGAAGAATATATATATATATATATTATATATATATATATATATATGTGTGTGTGTGTTGTGTGTGTGTGTGTCTGTGTCTGTGTCTGTGTGTGTGAAGAGAGAAATGGAAGTGAATCCGATAGTATGTAATATAGTAAAAAATTTGAAAAAAACACAGGTTAAAAACATCACTCATTTTATGAACCTGTGTTTTTTCAAATTTTCCACTATATATATATATATATATATATATATATATATATATATATATATATATATATATATATATATAGGTTTATTTACAGCTTCAAGTTTCATTCTTGACAAAGAACGTCGGGAAACAACCATCGAGTGATCCTTATGGCTGCAACAAATATTTTCACAGTTTGCTGATATCTTCCAATTATTTTGGATATTTTCAATGAGTTAAGATCTTATCATATTTTTCTCTCAAGTTACAATTGCTATCCATAATTGAACGATTATAATGACACTCGCTTATAGTTTGATGCACTTTTATATCATGTTAATTTGGCAAATGGCCACCGTTAGTTACCTGTCGCGCAGAACAATACATTTTCATACAGTATACGCATTCATATATTCCCATTACACCGTGAAAATTTCGTTAAATTCCAACCGGTAGTTTTTGGAGAAATTGAGAAAATGTCAACATGTTAATAATTGGAAACGAAGTATATATATATATATATATATATATATATATATATATATATATATATATATATATATACAGGTTTTGTTGAACTGTACAGACAATTCTTGTCGGACAAGTTTTTGGTTGATCCTTTCTAATTTTCGAAACACGAAACCATACCATCGTTTCCTACCTGATGAGGGCAAACTGTATTGCCGAAAGCGCTCGTTTTAAAACCTTTGGTGGACTGTTACACCAGTTACACCCCGACACCATAAAGATGGCCCAAAAATTGTGAAAGGATCAACCAAAAACTTGTCCGACAAGAATTGTCTGTACAGTTTAACAAAACTTGTATAAAAGAAAAAATGCTGCCATATATATATATATATATATATATATATATATATATATATATATATATATATATATATATATATATATATATATATATATATGCAAACCGTTTCAGGGCCTTCCTTTCTACGGTTTAAAAAGCAACACCGTCCCTCCTCACTGATGATGTGAGGACCCTCGCAATATCTGCATCGACCGCACGTGGATCCGTCTTCAACAAAAATAAGACGGGAAGAAATGACCGTTAGCAAAACAGAAACGCTGCTAGTCAAATATATATATATATATATATAATATATATATATATATAGCACGAATACGGAAGGTTTATCAGAATATTCCTCCGTAACATGTATTAGTACAGAATGGAAAAAACGTTGTGAACGGAAAGATAGTATCTAAATATAAAGGATCCTACATATTGGAAAAAAGTAAATATAGATATCGGAATGAAACAAAGTCCAAACCAGACGAAAAATAAAGAAAAATTCAGAATAAAGAAATAAAAATGTGTTTAAAAGAAGAAATACAATGCAAACTTTATCAGAAAATAGGACAAAAGAAATACAAGAAAGAAAAAGAAAGAAAAAACTACAAATAAAAGAAAGAAAAGTAAAAGCTAATAAAAGGAAGAAAGAAGTACAAGTAAAAGAAGAGATAAGTATTCCAATCATGGAAAAGGAAGAAAAAAGTATAAGGAAAATTTTACGAAATAGTAAAAGGATGGAATACAAGGAAGGAATAAAGAAAAAAGAAGAACTTATTTAAGTAAAAGAAAGAAAGAAATACAACCAAGAAAAACAAGAAATAAGAAAAAAAGTACAAACAAGTAAAATGAACAAAGAAGAAGTAAAAGTAATAGGAAAAAAAAGAAGTTCGAGCAATGAATAAAAAGAAAGTACAATAAAAATTAAGAAAGTTATATGAGCAAGAAATATGAGAAATAGATACAAGCGAGTGGAAGAAAGAATTACAAGCAAGAAATTAACTTATTTCAAACAACAGATGTCAATTACAAAACTTTACCTATCACTCACATCTCCCCACCCCAAGTGGTCTTTTTATTTGCTTTGCCATACGACACCTTCTTACTTTCATTCCTACTTTCCGAATACTAACCTTAATGTATTTTCTTCAAACCTTTACACAAAATGCACAAACATTTGCAGTCAGCAAACACTGCCATTACTAAAACCCAGTCATTCGGCTCATTTTTCTTTTCAATCAAATTTATTGTTAGTGTAAGAGTTGGTTGATAGGCAATCCCTCTTTTCACTATTTCTGGACACAATATTATTATTGAGGATGTTTGGAAGAAAAAAAAAACAGGAATAAAAAAAACAACAAACCATCAAACCAACAAGAAACCAACAAAAATTCTGAAGTAAAAGAGGACTAATGGAAAGAGAGATGTGGTGTAGGTAGAATAAATGGCGTGATATGAGATATGGGTATGGGAGAAGATAATAAAAAGTATCTAAAAGACTGTCGAAGGGAAATAATGATAAAAGCAGCAAAGAAAGAAAAAAAGAAAGGGGAACAACGGGATTCATAAGAGATATAAAAGAGAGGTAAGTCAATATAAGAAAAAGATGAAGAAGATACAGGCCCATTAGATACAGAAAAAAGATAGATAGATAGATAGATAGATAGAGATAAATCAATAGAAGAAAGAAATGAAAAAATATATGGGTTCGTGAAATTAGAGAGAGGGTGAAGCAGGCAGAAACAGACAGAAAATAGACAGAAAATAAAGAGACAGAGATAAAGAGATAAATTAGTAGGAGAAAGAGAGTTGATAGGGAAGATACGAGTTCACGAAAGAGAGAGAAATGATATATATATATATATATATATATATAGATAAATGGTGGCTTACCGGTGAATATGGGCACGATCGTTGGAGGTGCACAAAATCCAGGGGTTAAGTCCGGGATAAAGCAAATACAAAATGCTCAATACATAATAGAGCAAATTTATTAAAGAAATGGATACAGTAGAAACCTACTCGAGTTTCACCATAAGGATCTTCGGTACCTCGATTACTTCAGTGGATTTTATCCTGAAGATCCTTATGGTGAAACTCGAGTAGGTTTCTACTGTATCCATTTCTTTAATATATATATATATATATATATATATATATATATATATATACTGCATAAACTCTTTCTTTATATACAGGGTGTTTGGGATTAATTTGACATATTCAGATTTAGTTCTTTTACGCACACTACGCATCATTTAAAAGCTTTGACACTTCTACATTCATATTACGTGATGATAGATAGAATGGATGGATGGAACCCACCTGAAACATGGTAGAGAATAACTTGTATTATGATGATCTGCGCCGGCCATCAAAATAAGGAGATTATGATTGCTGCCCAATGCTCCCTGAACACTGTAAAAACAATCAGGCATGAACTAAAGAATTGCAAGGGAGACTACTAGGCTGTGGCTAGAAGAAAGCAACATAACAGACAATCTGATTGCTTTCGTAGAGCAGATTTCCTTGGACCTTTAGATAGCTATGTGGAGTTGCTAAACACTGTAGTCAGGCCCTGGATACTGAACCATACGCAATCTGGTTCTTTTCAGATGAGAACAACTTCTGCCAAGATCAAAAGCACTACACGCAGAATAACAGATGGCTTGCATACATTCCAAAGGACACTCCTCGTGTCATGCAGACTAAATTTCGCCAAACTGTGATGCTTTTCGGATGTGTGTCTTCTGAGGGTGATATGATATCTCCGCATTTTTTCAGAGAGGGTATCAGGTTGAATTCAGATGCCTATGTGGAGTTGCTAAACACTGTAGTCAAGTCCTGGATAATAAGGGTAGCCAATGGTAGGCCATATGTATGGCAGCGGGATTTAGCCCTCTTCCACACCTCTGTGAAAAGTCAAAAATGGATGTCGGCGAAGTTTTACGACTACACCAGTCCCAATGTTTGGCCTCCGAACTCCCCAGATCTTAACCCCATGGATTATTATGTATGTGGCGCTATTGAGGAAGATACCAATTGCCGTGACAGTACTACAAAAGCCCAGTTAGTTGAGAGAATGATGGTAGTTTTTGAGACCTTTCACAGGGAAACTGTAACATCAGCTTGCTTCTGGTTTGAGCAGGATTAAGGCTGTGATCGACACTAATGACGGTTATTTTGAGTGATACTTGTTGACAGTACATTTCCGTACCTGTTGAATTTCGTTACAATCAATTAAATTTTGTGCTTAGCAAGCACTTTTTCTTTTTCCTTATGAAACTATCTGATTTCTCCTGAACACACACACACACACGCACGCACACACACACACACACACTATATATATATATATATATATATATAATATATATTATATATATATATAAGTGTATTTAGGCAGCATTTATACATGTTTCATTGAATTGAACAGACAATTCCTGTCTGACAAGTTTTTCGTCGATCCGACACCAGAAGGATTGCCCGAAGATTAGAACGGATCGACGAAAGACTTGTCAGACAGGAATTGTCTGTTCAATTCAAGGAAATATATATATATATATATATATATATATATATATATATATATATTCAAGGCCATACTAACCGTGACCGTATGTCTTCCACCGATTGTCTGATTTTATTTATTTGTTATTGGGTGTATTCTATTTGTTTGTTTTTTTTTAATATGTTTTGGTTAGTTTTATCTGAGCTTTCTTTAAGTTGTGTATATTGGTGTTAGTTGGGTTTGTTTTATTAAATTGGGCTGCTTTTTTTTATATCGTTTCTCTTTTCTCTACCTGCTTGACGAAATACCCCCCGAAGAATGGAAGATGAAAAAATTCAATGGCATACTGCTTAGGTTATGCAATGCAGTATATAGACAAAATAGAATAAATAAATGGACGAAAGACTGCATCCTCCCATTCCCCAAAAAGGGAGACCTCGGAAACGCTAAGAACTACAGGCATAACAATTACTATTATTGTTGCTAAAATATATAACGCCATTCTTCTTAACCACATCTGACCCGAAATAGAGAAAATCATTAGGAAAAAAACAAAACGGTTCCTGACTATTCATTGGATCATGGAAGAAGTTCGGGCAAATAATATAGAGGCAACGCTGCCATTCGTAGACTTTTCTAATGCATTTGATTCCATACACAGCAATGGTACGCTCACCTGATGGTGACACAGATTTCTTTGACATAGCCGCTGGAGTCCTATAAGTAGATACATTAGCACTATATATATCTATGATATGCCTAGACTACGTACTCCGAGCATCATTAGATATCATAAAAGAAAAAGGTTTCACACTAAAAAGGCAAGAAGCAGGTGATATCCCACACAGGCTATCACAGGCGCAAACTACGCAGATGACCTAGCACTTAATGCAGATACACCGGCCCAGGGCGAGTTACTACTACATAGCCTGGAGAAGGCAGCAAAGAAATAGGACTCTATGTGAAAACTGAGTCTATGTATTTCAAAAGGAGGAGACATCTCCACACTCGACGGTAAGCCTATAAAGCCCATAGAACAATTCACATACCTAGGTAGTAATATCTCTTCCACAGAAAGCGATGTTAATACACGAATAGGAAAGGCATGGTCGGCTATAAATAGATTATCAATCATATGGAAATCCGATCTCACTCACAATTCTTCCAGGCCGTGGTTATATCAATGCTGCTGTATGGCTGTACCACTCGGACCCTAACGAGGCACCTAGAGAATAAGATAGAAGGGAACTGTACAATAATGCTGCATGCCGTTTTGAAAATGTCGTGGAAACAACACCCCATAAGAAGCAGCTGAATGGCCACCTTCCCCCTATCTCACAAACCACCCGAGTGAGACGGACAAGACATGCTGGACACTGCTGGATGAGCAAGGACGAACTCATAAGCAACGTCATTCTGTGGAAGCCAGCACATGGACATGCTAGTGGGTCGACCAGCAAGGACCTGCATTGACGAACTCTGCGCGGATACTGGATGCTACACAGAGGACCTCCCTAGGGCAATGAATGATAGAGAAGGTTGGTGAGAGATTTTCATGGATATCAGTGCTACTTGCGCGACATGATGATGATGATGATGATGATGATGATGATATTCAAGGTATGTCAAAATGTATCAGGATTTTTGTACATTTTTACACACCTTGTATTCTGAAAAAAAAAAGTACAATTCATTCTTCATTTCTATCTTGGTAAATACAGCTTTACACTTGGCACTTTATTGACACCTTGTATTCTGAAAAAAATAATGAATTAATTTTTTTCAGAATACAAGGTGTGTCAAAAAGTACAAATGATCTCGATACTTTTTGACACACCTTGTATATTAGAAACAGAGAGGTAATTGAAAAGATACAAATTAATGAGAGAGAGAGAGAGAGAGAGGAGAGAGAGAGAGAGAGAGAGATTAGAAAATGTCCGCGCGCGCACGCGCATGTGTGTGTGTGTGAAAGAGAGAGAGAGAGAGAGATGGGGGGAGAAAGATGGAAAGAGGAGAGAGAACTTAACGATTTCACTTTTCTTTGTAAGCGTAGAAATTTAAATTCTATGCAATTATCTATGTATTAGAGCAACATGGCTTCTCCCTGGTTTTTGTTTAATGCTCGAGAGAACCTGTCTTTCCATCGGAAAATTGAACGTCAACGTTAAAAGCTTTTACTGTGTTCAGCAAGTATGCATACTAAATACTATCACAAATCGCTTGTCAATCTGTGGAGGACAGAGGGAGAGAACTCTTCTTAGTTATTAACATAGATGTGTATGAGTTCATAGATAAATATGTATGATTCATACAGGGGTCCGTTCGAATTTAACAAAAATCACAAAATAGTCATGTCATTCCGAATTTACTGATAAAGCGAACTGTGAAGAGTCAGTTTTCGTTGCAAGCCCAAAAATAGAAATTGCGCATATACTTTTAAAGGATGACAAAAAAAAACTTAATTTATGTATCTCTCTATGACTCTTCCTATCCAAGAAGACCCCAGCAATGAGGACACAAAAAGAGGATACTAAAAGCTAAAATCCTCAATTTAGACAATAGGTCTCAGAAGCGATATAATAAAAGGATATAGAAAACATGCTATCAACAGCAAGTAACAACACCCTTTGTACGAACTTTCGAAAATTCTAATTTAAAATCCAGGTCTACTGCAATTAATAGTTTCAATTTTTTGTTTTGAGCGGGAAGAAAGGCGTGGTAATATGTTTCCATTCCTCCTAGCTTCCCGTAATACACACATGCACACACACACACACACACACACACACACACATATATATATATATATATATATATATAAAACGTGCATAAACAGAGGTGTAAGGGAGATAGATTAAAAATTGACACAAATGGTTTCGATATTTGCGTGTAAATAAGTAAAAACCTATGGTAGCCAAAAGGGTAAAATTATATTATATATTTCATATGTCAGTGACATCAGGGAAGATACATTTTTTAATATGTTTGTTGATCCGTAAACCAAAACACAATCGTTAGTAATGATTTTTTGAAATTAAATTTAATTAAAAATCATATATATATATATAATATATATATATATGTGTGTGTGTGTGTGTGTGTGTGTGTGTGTGTGTGTGTGAAGAAAGGAAGTGAATCCGACGGTATGTAAGTATATTGAGAAAAATGAAAAAAAAAAAGAAAAAAACACAGGTTTAAATGGGTTAAGTGGTGAGTTTATTGGAGGACGCTGCAGTGTTTCGATCTATTAATTAGATCATCTTCAGGGCATTTGTTGATATGTGGAAGGTGATAAGAAATTATTTATCACAGAATAGTGAGAAAAGCGAGTGGTAGTCCTTGTTATTCAGTCCGTTTAAAAAATTTTGAGGTTTGAAAAAGGAGACGGTTTTATTAATTATTAATAACCAAAAAAAAACACTATTGCATTCAGGGTCAGCTGTTGCCCGTCCAGTACAAGGGTGCCGTTGCTCATCCCGCGACACTTGACTCGTGTGTCCATCAAATGCCACAACTCAGCTACTCCCCCTCCATACAGTCACCAGTCGCGTTCGCACCATCGTGGTAGTGCATCCGGTGTCAACCAGGGCCCTGACTCTTTCCCCTTCTATAATCACCTCCACTTTGGGTGGTTGTCTGAGGTGCGCCATCATCCGCATGCTAGGGTAGTCACGGGTGCTCAAGCTTCCCCTCGCTCGTTTCCCTGTTGGCAATTCCTGGCGATGTGACCAGTGTTATTGCACTTGTGATACCGAATTTTCTTTTGGTATTCATGACAGTCCTTTAGTAAGTGTGGTCCAGCACATTCGAAGCACTTGATACGCCCTTGTCTCCCATCGCGTCCCTCCTTCTCTTGCAAGGCTGTCGCTACCATTCCAACCTCCGATGGTCGACTGCTCGTCAACACCTTCGCCGTCGGAATGAGGTCGCACACGTCCATCTTCTCGACTCCGGTCACTTGTTGGAGTCTTTTTTCAATGTCGTCGGGAAACCCAGTTATAAAGGCTAGTTTCGCCGTGTGTTCCGCGCCAAGACCCCTGTACCCAGCCAAGTCCACCAGCCGCTTTATCTTGTTAGCGTACACGTCCACTGACTCGCCGGTCCATTTCACCCTCTTTAGCTTTTCGTACGCCACGAAGGGCCCTTCGGCAAATGCACTTATTAGCCTGTTCCTTATAAGATCAGCGTCTTCCTGGTCTCGCTCGTTCATCTCCAAGTACAGGGCTAACGCGTCACCCTCCAAAAATAACGGAATCATCGTAGCTACGTCAGTGATATTCTGTAGCTTAGCAACCAGCTGAACCTTTTTCAACCACAAAAAGGCTTAATTATGTTGCTCAATTGTGCAGAAGCCATCGGTGCCGAAATAGTTTGTGAAATCTCTACTCAAAAATGTTTTTGTCTGCTCGCAATCAATTCGCTCACCGTCTGTTCGCAATCACGTCGCTCACTCTCTGTTCGCCAACACGTCGCTCACACTACTGCTAAGAAATTCGGCTCATTTATTACTCCACTCCTCTCCCACAAACCACCTCACTTCCGGTCTGTACTCTTATAAAAGAAACTTAACCTTCGGGCGCCATTTCTTTTCCTAGCCCGAGGTAAGAGGAGTTTCATTTGTTTATCTTTATATCACAAAAATGGATACTACAATGGAAAGAATCCATAATTAAACAAATTTTCTTTTCTTTTCTTTGAGACCAAGTTTTTTAATTTAACGTACAGATGACACCAATATAATGACGAAAATCACAATTAATTTTGTCTTTAAGTGCATTTCCTCAAAACACTGCTAAGTTTTGAAGAAAAATATTTTGTGTGGTGGTTTTTTACTTAGGTTAGCCTGGACAGGGAGATAACGCCGCTTGATTACAGGCAGTTTCTCGACAGCAATTTTTCAAACCTGGTGAGGGAGTTGGGTCAATAAGCCTTCGTATACAGTGGTTTAGGCCCTGTATGAAGAGGAGGAGTGGGGGTAGTTATTTCGCTTTGTATTTTAGGTGCTGTGTTTACAACTATCTTTGCTTATCTATTGCGGTTTAGGTCCTATAGGGAGGGATGCGTGCTATTGCCTTGGGGTTTTATGGTTTTTAATTGATTTATATTGGGGGTCTTTTACACTTTGTTTTTTTTTGGTTTTTTTTAGGGGGGTTGTTTTTTTGGGGGTGGGGGTGGTTTTTTACTTGTTAGGGGTCTTTTACACTTTTTCTTTTCTTGTTCATGATTTTGAAACAATTATTGTTTAAAGGACATTCATGTTTGTTTTTGCAATTGCATTTTCTCTTGCTTGTGGTGTGTTATCTATTTTGCTGCTATGCTTTCTTATTATTTGCATGTTTTCAGTGCAACTGTAATTGTGTTTTAGAGTGGTTCTGTTGAATTTGATTTAGGGAAGTGTTGTCTCTTAGTTTTATGAATATATTTCCAAAATTTGCTTTACATTCTTATTCTATGACGGGTTAAACCAGATTATTTTTCTGGATCTACTTGTTTGTTTTTTTTTTTTGTTGTTGTTTTTTTTTTTTTTTTTGGGGGGGAGGTCTGTTGTTGTTGGTTTTGTTTTGTTCGTTTTTAGGGGTTTGGTTTTTTTGCACTATTTGGCACTATTTTTTAATGGTATTTCGTAGTCTTCTTTTGCGATATTGAAGATGGCTTCATTTAGTGAGTTATCTGATAATCCATGATTAATGGATTGTGGTCTTTTTTTACTGGCGGGTGGTTAGACGAGGTATATAATATATAAAATGTGGTATTGTTTAGTTTTCTGTATGGTTGATATGTTGCTTATTAGGGCGAATGTAATTTCTAGGAATTTCGTTTGGTTTAGATTGTTTTTTATATCTATATTGAATCCTATTAGTTTGAATATTTTTATAATTTGTTTTCTGATTTTATCTGTTGTTGTTCGTCACAGTTTTGAAATATTATCAGACAGTCATCTCTGTATATCCCCGGGTCTTTTTTCAATTGTTTCTGCTAGGATGATTAATAAGGAAGTTCCCACAAGCTCACAGGTTTCAGAACTATTGACAAAAGTGCTTTAAGGTGATTGTCGGTTGTTTTTGATGATTTTTAGTCCATTGTTCGTTATTCTAGTGCTTTGTCTAATATATATATATATATATATATATATATATATGTGTGTGTGTGTGTGTGTGTGTGTGTGTGTGTGTGTGTGTGTGTTTGTGTATGTACTACCACTGGCAAGAAAATATGAAATCCTTTCTCGAAGAGGATGTTCATTCATTAAATAAACTAATACCTGTAAAGACACAAAACATCTTTGTTTAATAACTTGACATTTTGACTTCATTAGATATACCTTAAAAATATCAGGTTTATTTAAATGAATGGTATATATTTTCAAGCCATGCAGAGGACAATATTTTAACACAATATCGTGGAGGAAATTATGAAATGAGCTTGTAATTTGCATTCCTAAAACAAAGGCTTCATTTCTGGGGTTATAGTTGGTGTAGAGTACCCCTTCACTGCCATTATTCACAGGTCCACTCTGACCCAGAGTGGTAGTACCTGTTAGGTACTGTCTATATAATGGAGTTTGTAAATATGAGATATGTGATACTTTATTTTTTGGAAAAGGCTCTGGTCTATCAAATATGTTAATTTCTGAATCTCCTCTGATGTAATTTCACGTGACACGTTATATAACTAGTTCATCTGAACTCCGACATTATACGATAATCAAACATTTAGTCCATGATGAAAAAGCAAAAACAATCTGACGGAATATCTTGTGATAAATAGCCGCAAAGAATGCGGAAGCTGGTTGTCGGTGCGTTCCGCTTTTGATTCAGGCTTGCGATCACGCATGCAAATTAGTGATTGTCTTAAAGGAGTTAGAACCATGCACGCGCGTTGATTGATTTGCAAATAGCGACTCCAGTCCCGCAGATGAGACATTATGGTCTCTTCGCATCGGGCAAGTTTGAAACTCCTTTTCCCATTTCACCACAAGCAATGCTCCAAAGAATAAGCATAACATATTAAAAGGGTAGAATTCAGAGAGTCAGAAGACAAAAAAAAAAAAAGACGGAGACTGAGAGAAAATATTTAGAGTAACTAATAGAGGTCAGGTTCATTTAGAGTAACTAATGGAGGTCAGGTTCATATTTCCAATAATTCAGCAATTGTTTAGTGACAATAAGTCAAGAAAAAATAATATTATATTACTCAAGTTTGGTCTTTACTTTTATGAAGAAGAGGTAGTAATCATTGCACACACCCACCCCAAAAATGGTATCAGCGAGCCAGGGTTACATTCATGTCAATTCTATTTGTGTTTACTTCACACTAATGTACTTTGAAAAGGCATACGTCCATCGCTTCTCCCCCATATACAGGTAAAATCGCATGGCAGACTAAACTCTCTATAACTTTGGTAATTAATCTATCAGAATTCAATACACACACACACACACACACACACACACATATATATATATATACATATATATACATATATATATACATATATATATATATATATATATGTGTGTGTGTGTTGTCGACAAGGTGCTATGCAGAATTATGCTTGACAGAATGCTAATGCTCTTTTACCTGAGTCACGGAATGGTTTTAGAAATGGTCGTGGGACGGTAGCTATGATCTTTACAGCCAGGCAATTACAAGAGAAATGTGTAGAACAGCGCATGGGATTGTATCAGGTGTTCATTTATTTAACCAAGCATTTGATACCGTAAATAGGAAAGCTATGTGAGATTCTTAAAAAGCTGCCAAGTTCATATCTATTCTAAAGCCCTACCAAGATGATATGAAAGCTGTGGTCAACATTGGAGGGAAACTGGCGGATCCTATTTCAGTGGAAAACGGTGTTAAGCAAGGGGATATTCAAGCACCCACACTCTTTGCTTTGTACTTCGCTACGGTGTTTAGAATGGCACTCAAGGATTGTTCTGATTAGCAGTTATAGATATACCTGGGTAACGCGCTAAACATGACTGGACCAGTCATTGACTGGTATCTTTGATGACGAGGTCTGCTAACGGTTCAGCAAGGCAAGTGATGCTTTTGGAAAATTAAACAGAAGGTGGTTGGGTTGTCGTGGAATCTTAGTTGCAACTAAAGTTAGGGTCTATGTCACATGTGTTCTATCTGTTCTCCTCTATGCTTGCGATACTTGAACCACGTACAGAAAAAATCTGAAACGCCTGGAGCGCTTTCACAAGCAGTGCATATGACGAATATTAGGGGTGCAGTGACATTGACGTTCTGGAACAAGCCAAATGTCTAAGTATAGAAGCTCTTATAACCAAACATAAATTGTGGTGGAGCGGGCATTTAGTAAGGATGGACGATGGGCGACTTCCTAAACAACTGTTTTATGGGGAACTTGTAAACAGAAAGCGTTTGGCTAAAAAGCATAAGAAGAAGTACAAGGATTGCTTGAAGTCGACCTTGAAAAAGTGTAGCATTGATGAGAAAACACAGGGAGAGTAAAAGCTTTGGATCGTGGGGAGTGGAGAAAAACTTTGCAGGAAGGCAAAAAGAAATTTGAGACCAATCATATGCAACATGAATGGTTAGAACGTTATGTTCATAAAGCAGTAGACATGCAAGGGCTTCAAATTGGTCTACTGTGTGAACAGTGCGGAAGGCAGTGTCTGAGCAGAGCTGGCCTGATGAATCACTAAACTATGCACCGGTGAAATGAACCAATAAACTACCCTGTGTTCCCTGGAATAACTTGTTGTGAATGTGGGAAGATGTTCATGACTTTAACTGAACTAAAAAGACACATTCGCGCGCGCGCGCGCGTGTGTGTGTGTGGTAAAGAACAGAGGGAAAAATATAGACAAAGGAACAAACTCAGACAAGTATATGAAGGAGATATATTTCGCAGTGAATTGAGCACGGTTTCTTCAGTCGTTTATTTGAACATCAATTCTTTACCAAATTCTGTAAGATTAATCCAATCCTCCTATTCTTATATATATATATATATATATATATATATATATATATATATATATATATATATGTGTGTGTGTGTGTGTGTGTGTGTGTGTGTGTGTGTGTAACCAATAAATCTCGGGACTGAAGTTTTAAACAAAGACGTGGTCTTAGATGAGGAATTTATAAAGGTACTTCGAGCAATAGAAAACTCGCTGGAATAGATGTGGCGAATGACAAGGTGACTATTTTAGAGAAATTGTTTCATTTACTGTTCATTTTCTTAGTAAATACAGTTTTAGCCATAATCATTTTAAAGCAAAATCGTGTAAGAACATCCTATCAATCTAAGAAAAATTGTTCGTTTCTCAAAACGGATATCATTAGATGCGATACTGGTTTGTAGTTGGGAGCCTTTTGAACCAACCGTTATGCACTCAAGAAGTCTTTATTCAATTGACGACCATTTTCTATTGTTTAAAAACTTATTTTATTATAATAATAAAAGAAGTTGACCAAAAGACTAGGAAATTAATGACAATGCACTAGGCTTTACACCCTAGTGACGATAGAGATAGGCTGTATGTATCAAAAAAGAAAAACAACGAAAACAAAAAAACAAAGATTGTAAGAAAAACAATTATATGGATATTTCAAACTTTAAATTGGAGAGGCTGCACATGAAAAGACAGGAGTGACTTAGTACTGATGTGAAAAAATCGTTAGAAGGAAAATAAAAACAATGAAAGTTTTTTGAAATTTAAAATTTCTATTTTATCACGTGTTCGACAGCTACGAATTGCATTCATATTTTGTTGTGACCACGGACTTAAAAAATGTAAGATTTACCTATTAATATATATTTTTAAAAAGATTATCCTGTAGATTATTTGTAGACTTTAAAAAGATTATTCTGTAGCAGCTAAATAGCTTTTGATTCAGTTATACACTTCATATTGAGGGGATCTTAAGAAACAAAAAAGTGTTCGTTGAAGAGGAAATGACACACATACACACACACACACACACACACACACACACACACACACACATATATATATATATATATATATATATATATATATATATATATATATATATATATAATAAAGATAATCTACTGAGTCAGACGAACCTACTATTAGTTTTGCAATAAAGCTCTTCAGGGCTAAAATCTGACTCAATTTTAGCCCTGAAGAGCTTTATTGCGAAACTAATAGTAGGTTCGTCTGACTCAGTAGATTATCTTCATTACTTGGCTCTACTTAGGTATCGAGCACTTTTTACAAATTAGCTTCTCCTAGCGGTTATATGAATATATATATATCTTATATACATATATATACATATAAATTGTTTTTTCTTTTGGCCAAATACTATACCAATAGATTATTTTTTTGTTGGTACGAATATCTTGGTCTTTTCTTTTTTTCAAAAATTTTTTTTCTTCCAGGTTGATGTTTGGTAGTATATTTTTACAATCAAACTCTCTGCCGGGTTTTTTCTCTCCGCAAGGATCTACCAACACGCTTGGTATATTAAATTATATATATATATATATATATATATATATATATATATATATATATATATATATATATTATCAGATATCATATACACATACATTTCCATACAATATTCACTTACATTTTTATACAAACTTTTTTTTTCCAAACCAAAGATTTTATTATGTCTAGTGAAATATCATACATTTAAAATGAATATTAGTTATTTACATGGATATTAGTTATTAACAAATATCTTATTATCATCCATGAAAATATGAAGATGTACCAACCCCAAAGTATATACGCCTGGACTGAAAATTCTTTATAGTAAATATATTTCTAAACCAAACTTGGTTGCAGAGTTTCAATTCAGTTTGGTAATACACTTTCCTATAGTAACTAATATCATCTGCTTTGATTGTATAATATTCTACAACTAAAAAAAAATCTGGTACCTTTGGTCTAGAAGAAAATGTTAGAGAAGTACTTATCTTTGGGCTGTAGTGTATAAATACTTAAAAATAATAAGATAATAATTTTTGAAGTTCAAATCCTGAACGAGGCTGTTTACATTTCACTTCAGACTCATGTCCTTGTAAAAGAAACGAATCCATCTCTTCTCTGCACTGCAGCTATAGGTAAATAGTAGAGTAGACATGTCTTTCTAGCCGTGGTACAGTGCCAATCAAGGGTAAAGAAAACTCTGGATTCAAACCGCTTGAATATTGACCATTGTGAAAACCTGTCGGTAGGTGATGGGAAGGTTAAATAAATACATGCATATTAAGTTCAACAACAAAATATTATTGTTGCTTTTGAAACTAATCTCCTATAAACACTTGTATTAGGCATAAAATTGATTCTCTCTAAAAAGCATTTAATGTATGTTTTCTACAACGACCAAAATATTGAGGCTTTCTTTTATAAAAGAGAAATGATTGTCAAGCGCTGTGAAGAGAATAAATAGTAGTTGTAATAGTTCTTGGTAAATAATTAGCCAATTTTGAAGTTGAACTGTATATATTCTCTTGAGAAGTCATTAAGAATTCTCTCAGAAGTAATTGTTTTTTATTGGAGTTATGTCGGTGTTATGTGAACTAATTGTTAGGGAGTTAAATAGCATCATGTCAGTTTTGAAAGAAAATACTAATAAAGGTTAATAAGTGGTGTTAGGGACATATGGTTTATAGTCGCCCTTCGTTTTTCTTTTGTTTATTTTCTGTTTATTTATGTACCCCCCTCCGTCAGGTGATGGTATATTTAATTAATTGCTTTCTTGAGTCGTAAACACGTGAGAGTTCGGATATGGATCTCAGCATGGATAATTAAGATATACATGAGAAATAAAATTTAAAAAAACCTTTGGGGAATTTAACTGGTCACTACAATAGTATTAAATATCAGTCGATAATTAACAGAGAATATCTTTTGAGACTTATAAAACAAAACAAAAACCCTTTTCTGTTAAAAATTTTGTTATTATTTTCTCTCAATAAAATGAGCAGCTACGATATGAATGTCAGCAGTTTTGCTTTTGAAAACTTTGTTACATATTTTGGAGTGGATTTTTTATGACATTAAATTGCTCCGGTGGTAAGACTCCACTTCGGGAGCTTTTAGGCCCTTTATGACCCGGAACGATATATATCTATGGGCCAAATCGACGTATTTGAGATGTTTAAAAGGATTTTGAAGTACATTAATACATTGGATCTTAAAGCAAAGATATTGCAACTAAGCATGAAGCGTCTACCGGTTTAAAATTATTGTGAAGATATATTTTCTACAGTACATAATTGTAGACTATAATTGTGTTGTAAGGGAGAATATTTTCTCTGCAAGAAAGTTGGACTAAACGAGGGTATTCGTCGAGTAGTAGCTAGTCTTGCTAACAGATTTTATTTTAGGGGAGTAAGATTTGGGGATTATTCCTCTGACCATTTGGTCTCGGAAGATGTCTCATGTTTGTGCGGGGTCAGTGAGGTTAGAGAATGAATAAATGAGTAAAGGTGATAAGAGCCTACTTTTGGTTGTTGGAGGGTACCTGCTAATTGGATGACCACCGAGTGTGGAAGAAGAAGACGGGAGAATCTGAAAACCAAGAATCTTATGATTAAGAGTTAAGAGGCACGGAAGAAATAGTTGAAGAAAATGAAATTTAAACTGATTAGTGATGTTGATAAAGTATGATGTAATGAAGAAAATGTAAAATGAAGAAAATGAAATTTAAACTGATTAGTGATAAAGTATGATGTAATGAATGAAAAAAATTTAAACTGATTAGTGATGTTGATAAAGTATGATGTAATGAAGAAAATGAAATTTAAACTGATTAGTGATGTTGATAAAGTATGATGTAATGAAGAAAATGAAATTTAAACTGATAGTGATGTTGATAAAGTATGATGTAATGAAGAAAATGAAATTTAAACTGATAGTGATGTTGATAAAGTAGTATGATGTAATGAAGAAAATGAAATTTAAGTAAACAACGGGGTTGATGAAGTGTTGTGTGTCGTAGAAAATGAAGTTTTAAAATAATTAGCGGTTTTAATTTTTGAGTAGTGTATGATGATTCCAGCTAGAGAATTAAAAGTAGCACATGGATGAAGATAGAATTTACACGGTATAATTTTGGTTGTTACTGTATGTGAATTGTGTTTTTATGTATTGTGTTTGGCCATCGGTACAGTTCTTGTATTTTATCTACTTTATTTCTCCAGTTACTCCAGATAAGGACCTGTCGAGCGGATGGCTGGTGCATTGGTAATAAAGAATCCAGGCGAATGTATTGCTGGAATGACCGGAGAGAAACCAAGAAGTAGTTTTGAAAATTACTAAATTCGGAACTAAGAAACACATAAGACGAAATTCATTATTAGTTATGAATCTAAAATGAAAGAAAGATAGGTATGTTATATATTGATGAGTAACGTCGTTTTTTAGACGGTTAGTGTAAATTCAAATCCGGACCGGTAGGTGATTGATGCGATATAACCTATTTGTAACCTTTTTCCGGTTACGAAAACGGTGGGAACAGAAAGGTTTAGTTAGCTTAGAGGCAGTCAAGTCGTTAGACGTCCTAACGTAAGCATGGACGCGGCTTCGCTCCCGCGTGGTTAAGAATCCTAGAAAGTTATGGTTCTGAAGTTAATAAAAATGGGATCACAAAAAATATGTATTTTGTGTTGTCTCTAAGAACTAATGACAATCTTGGCATAACAAGGACCGGAACAAGAAGTTAAAAGAAATGTCCCAGCTTCACAAGAAACAAAAGCTACAAGAAATCCAGTCATGCAGCGATCTACTCCCTGAAAGATAAGTAAAATTTACTATTAAATATGGGTGCACAACCAGGGGTACCTCTCATAATCCATAAAAAAGAATAGAAACAAACACTCTCCACATACCCAGACAGAATATAACAAAAGAATAGAAAACAAAAAAAGGAAAAGGAAGAGACAAAATTATGTACAAAAATGAGAGGCAAAATGATGTAAAAGAAGAAAATAACTTTTAGAAAAAAAACTGGGAATTGGTGGTCGAGAAAGAACGAAGGAATGAGAAAGATAAGTGGGAAATGTAGAATGTTTTAATATAAAGAAAAATATTTAATTCATACAAATTTGGAGCATCCTTATTCAGTAAACAAAGTATTTTCTGGTATTTCTATGAATTTACCGGATCTTTTCTATCATGTTTGGTTGGTTGGTTGGTTGGTTGGTTGGTTTTGGGCATGTTCTCGTTTTATCAGAGTAGACCTGAGAGTAATGGCAACGGTAACTTCACTAATCTCAGAGCAACAGTTATTGATTCTCACCACCTGATGCGTTTTAGTGTAATTCCTACACTTTTCAACAAAATGTACAAAGGGGTGTCACTTTGTACATTTTGTTGATTTTCTGACAACACTTTTCTACTGTGATATTTTCTTCAGTTGTGGATGATTCCACTAAACAGTGCACAGACATTTTCTTTCGATGCTGCTTTAGTTTTGGAAAAACGCTACTGCTTCACACAACTACTGCAAAGAATCCCAGTGGTTTCCGTAAACAATTAATTTATCGTCACATGAACATATACGATGTATCGTAAATAGCTCTCATCCCAAAATATCGATCGTACGTAGTAAAATAGCGCGAAATTATATCGGGCATATGGTGCATAATAAAATGGCGCTCATCTAAAAAATCAGCTTTACGGTGTATAGCAAAAGACGTCTTATCCCGAAACATTGGGCTTATTGTGTATAGTAAAATAATGCTTAACCGAAATATCAGTCTTATGTGTTAAAACAAAAACAAACAATGCAACAAGAAAGATGGCGGACAGGAGTCACGTTTTAGCTTTAAACTGGTCCTCATCAATTGGTCCTGAAATATCAAGACATTTCCTTCTGCAAAACGCAATATCAAAAGTTGACGTTTTATTTCTACTTCTGTCTCACTTCTATCATCTTTTTTTTTATCAATACATTTTTTGTTGCTCTCGCTTTCTTAAATCTTCGTGTTTTTTTTCTCTCCGTTTCTAGCAAGAAAATCAATTTCAGAATATTGTTCACCCCCTCTACCAATCACCGATACCACCTCGCGTCTCCCAGTGTGTAGTCTTCTCTTATGCTACATCACTTATTCCCTCCCACCACAAACCAGCAAACTATACCCATAATGCAACAGCTTATATCTTGTCTTTGTTGACTGGCAGCTTTTGAATTAGGCACAAATTCAATAAGGCATCTGTAGATCTTTCGATAGCCAACAGCGATTGAGTGAAACACACATTTTATTTGTGATTATGAGCGTAGCAACAAGGAGAGACGGTGAAAAAGAGCGGAAGCGGGGTGAAGGCATGGACAGGTACGCCTGTAATTATATATGTGTGCATAATGTTACCTGTACCTGACACTTATACACACACACACATACAACACACATACATACATATATATATATATATATATATATATATATATATATATATATATATATATGTGCGTGTGCGCAAATTTGTATGGGTATGTATATACATCAGTGTGTGTGTGTGTGTGTGTTTCTATATACATATGCATATATAAAACCTGTCAAACTTATTAAAATCTGCTTAAAATTGACGTTGTGTTGCATCCTACTCGTACGAAGAGATGGCACCATCTTGATTAAAACATGTAAACTCTGTTTTATTTTACCAATTCCTCTTCCTGGCTTCTCCCAGGTGACGCAGCAGAGATTCGGCTTGAGCATGTGTAATCGATCATCTGCATAGTCTGCACCAGTAACAAATTATCTGTAATGTTCTCCTCGAACGTTTTCCATCATCATCAGTGATTTTTCAAGGGTTTGATCTATATGGAACTTTTTTCCTTTTAAGTCCAGTGAAACATTTTTTCAATATCTGAGATGCTTTCTGCTAAGTCTGTAAAAAGATTTTTCTAAATTTAGTCTCGTGTTAGCAGTAGTAAAGAAGTTTTAGTTATTAAATCTAGTAATCTTGTTTCAATGTTTTCAAATATTTCTATATTACACAAATAATTTTCACATAATTATATGGTTTCATGTATAGCTATCTAATACTAATAATGTTCATAGCTGGAACCCTTGCAAGTACTACAACTCCGGTTCATAGAGGACCTGGGAGTAATGACAATGAATTGGTGACTCCATACTGAGATAGATAAGAGGAGCCTCACCACAGAATAGTTTCATATCCAGACTTCGTTTTTCTGCAGGGGTGCAGTTGAAATATTCTTCACTCCGCCGACAGGTTGCACACACAGATTGCTTGATTTTAAAGGTATATCAACCCGTTTAGGATTATTTCATAAATAGAGGTTAGGGAATTGCGTTCATTGACGGTTTATATTTCTATTTGGGTGTAGTTTTTTTCCTGGTAGTTTTTTTATACAGTTATATGATATTAAGTATTCCTAATACAAATAATTTGCATGCAGTTATATGATTTCAAGTATTCCTATTTAATACTAATAATTTATACACAATTATGTGGTTTAAGTTTCTATTTTATAATAATTATTTGTTTGCACACAATTGTTTGGTTTCAAGTAACTAATAATAATAATCATTAGCAAATAATTATAGCTTCAAGTAAATATTCTAATACAAATAATCTATAGTTATGTGGTATCAAGTATTCCTATCTAACACCAACAAGTCAGAGTGGACCTGGGAGTAATGTCAATGAAGGGGTATTCCACAACTCCCAGATCTTTAGGACTGAAGCCTCCCCATCAGATGCAGTTTAGTGCCATACACA